>CM074723.1:47498528-48098528 GCA_037306005.1 Rhinophrynus dorsalis | reverse complement strand
GCCACCCAACCGGTATTTTACCGGCAGGCTGGTAAACAATTGGCTTCTGTCCAATGTTAAGTCTATGGAGGGAATGCCATGGCCGGTATTTTTTTTGAAGAATAGGTGGCAACCCTAGTTAAAGTTCCTAATAGTAGACTTGTGTTCATTAAAGGGATAGTAATACCTAAAATGTAAAAAAAAATATGTTGTAGGGTTTATCCCCCTGAGTAAAACAAGAGTACTCCCACTGCTGAAAGATGTTTCATTCAAAAGTTATTAATTTTCAAAGTTGAATTTTTTAGGTGCAATATCACAGTGGCCTGAAATTGTAGAGTGGTGCTGTTGCTACACCATCCTATGGAGATTTATGGTCCTGAGACCAGAGCTGTCCATAGTATCGTGTAGCAACAGCGCCACTCTACAATTTCAGGCCATTGTGATATTGCACCTAAAAAATTCAACTTTGAAAATTAATAACTTTTGAATGAAACATCTTTCAGCAGTGGGAGTACTCTTGTTTTACTCAGGGGGATAAATCCTACAACATATTTTTTTTTACATTTTAGGTATTACTATCCCTTTAAGTCTAATTTTAAAGGGATAGTAATACTTAAAATGTAAAAAAAATATGTTGTAGGGTTTATCCCCCTGAGTAAAACAAGAGTACTCCCACTGCTGAGAGGTGTTTTATTAAAAAGTTATTAATTTTCAAAGCTGAATTTTTTAGGTGCAATATCACAGTGGCCTGAAATTGTACAGTGGCGCTGTTGCTACACGATCCTATGGACAACTCTGGTCAGTTGACCATAAATCTCCATAGGATGGTGTAGCAACAGCGCCACTGTACAATTTCAGGCCACTGTGATATTGCACCTAAAAAATTCAACTTTGAAAATTAATAACTTTTGAATGAAAGACCTCTCAGCAGTGGGAGTACTCTTGTTTTACTCAGGGGGATAAACCCTACAACATATTTTTTTTTACATTTTAAGTATTACTATCCCTTTAATCATTCTACTAGTTTGTCCAACATATCCAAGGCCACATGGACATTTCAATAAGTAGATGACATTTTTCCTATTACATGGACTGAAGTGTTTAATTTGAAATGCCATGCCTTTGGATGGGTGTAGGACCATATCACCTTTAATAATTGCCATGCAATTACCAATCTCTACATGGATATGTACCATTTTTTTGGTTTTGATAAGAATTTTGTGTGAACTTGGATTCTTTGATATCACTTTTAGTTACAATATTGCCAGTTTCACTTGTGGTATCACTTGTGTAACTTCATTTCAATTTTAATACCATGATGATATCAGTTGAGCTGCAGCTACCCTAGTGATACCACAGAGCTTACAACTGAAATGGAGCTACATTAGTGATACCACAGAGCTTACAACTGAAATGGAGCTACACTAGTGATACCACAGAGCTTACAACTGAAATGGAGCTACATTAGTGATAACCACAGAAATAACAATTGAAATTGAGTTTCAATACTAGTGAAGATCTATTTCCGTTGTAAACTTTGTGGTATCACTTATGTTGCTTCATTTCAATTGTAAGCTCTGTTGTATCACTTATGCAGCCACATTTAAATGGTAAGCTCTGTGGATCATTCCAATTCAATTGTAAGCTCTGTGGTATCACACACTATCTCTTCCCCTCTACCACCAGAGTGAGGGGCATGCCTGATTTTGCTAACTCTTCATTGCTTGTCTTTCAGGGCTGGTTGGATGGCCTGAGGGCTGGCTGACCTGGGGGCTGGCTGTCTATCATTTGGGCTGGCTGGCTTGATGGCTGGCTTGCTGGCCTGGAGGATGGATGGTTGGATTAAGGCTGTAAGGTCTGAGAGAAGCCTGGCTGGCCTGAGGACAAGCTGGCTGGCCTGAGGGCTGGATAGCCTGAGGGATGAATAGCCGGAGGGCTGAGTAGCCTGAAGGCTGACTGGCTGGCCTGAGGACAGGCTGGCTGGCCTGAGGAAAGGATGGCCGCCCTGAGGGCTAGTTGGCTAGATAGCTTGAGGACTAGCTGACTAGTCTGTTGGCTGACCTAACCATTTCCATCAGCCCCCTTCCCACAGCTCCCATCACGTTTCAGTTGCAGAGGCAGTGGTGGGTCATGATGACATCACTGCTGAGCATGCTGCTCAGACCAGAAGGTCGAGTAAGCATGTGTCTAGCCTTTATTTCCATTGAGTCTCTCAGAGACTCAGTGAAGAGAAACTCAGAAGACAGAAATGGCATAATTCACAAGGCGGGCTTCTCCATAGGGGAGTACCTTCCTCATTTTTGGGTGGACCATTCATTGCGGTTATGATGAACAATTCAACCACCTACAATGTCCATGTGAAAGTTGAGATGGTGGCTCCACAAAACGTCATGTGGATCTGCCATGTTGCATCTATACTGTATTAGTGTGTGAGCATAATAAAGACTTTGGTGCATCCATATGAAGCAGTAGTGGCCCATGTAGAAGGCACAATAACTCAATATCTTGCCTGTTAGTATGGACAAGTGCATCATCTGTGTAAAAGAGCCCTTAGTCTTACATTATCTTCCACACCCAATCACTGTGCACAGCAAAGCATTGCCCACATCCTCTACCACTGAAAGGGTTAAGTGTCAGTGAGTGAGGAGGTAATGTAGAGCTGAGACAGGAAGTGCCTGCACTGCACGTCTGGTAATTAGCATAATCTATTAATCTAAATAACTCAAAAACAAGTTTACTTAAAAAAAAAACAAAAAAAACCCCCAACATACAGGCGATTTTGAAAACTCTATAAAAATCAGCAAAGTTGTTTGTAGGGGATAAGGGGCCTTTAAAAACATTTTTCTACTAGTCAGTGGTCAAATTACAAATATAAATATATCCCCCAAATTCACACACAACACCTATCTGTATTGGATTTTTGCTTTATCAGTATTGAAAATAACTTTTTTGTCTTAATAAGAGACTCAACTGTCAGTCAGTTCAGTAATATGGCAGTCAGCACAGCGAGTCGGCTTCCTGTTGCATGGTGTGGATCCCATTATCCTATTACTAGTGTGGGGATTGGTAATATGACTGTGTATAGAGCGTTGGCATGCCTCCCAAGTGTCCCTCTTTAGGAGGGACAGTCCCTCTTTTAGACCCAAATCCCTCTGTCCCTCTTTCCCACCCTGATGTCCCTCTTTTTAGGAGATCAGACTGTATGGTATGGATATAAGTGTATCACATTGCTTCACAGCAATAAAACTCACATTATTGCTTGTTTAAAAGTCAGTATATGTGTTTATAAATTAGTCCGTGTAAATAAAATACATTGGTCTTGTTATAAGTCATTTGTTAGGTTACACAAGGAGGTGTCAGTAGGTCAAGAAATAGCCTAAAAATTCATGGTAATGCCACGCCCCAGAAACCCCCCCCTAAAACACAAGTGTCCCTCTTTGGCAGTTTGAAATGTTGGGAGGTATGCGTTGGTGCTATGTGAGCGGTGGATAATGCATGTGCATTGAAGAGTGGTCATTCAGAGACTTGTTGTACAGAACTTGCTGTTCAAAACTATTTTCCTTAGGTCAGCAAATCAAACCACTTTTGCTTAGTTTAATGGTTCAGAAGTCAATGACTGCTTGTACAGACATGGGCATTTTAACCCATCCATTGTTAAAATTTAAACTCTTTTCAGCATAATTGGATTTACAAGGTGTTATACAAAGCCCATAATATATGGGGGGTATTACATGTAGAAGTATTGCGGCGACACTCCAAGTCAAGCAGCAAAACAATGATGACTTCACAAAATAAAAATCTTTACTTTACTGAAAACGTTCAGAGGTTTGATAAAAAGATTACTATGGAGGTGGGACAAAGATGCACAGAGGCGCGACCTCCAACACAGGTCTGACTCGTTTCGCTCTACATCCATATACATAGGGTATTAACTTCCAAAACCTTGTGAGTTAAGATATATGTTGGATATGTTGGCTTGTTGGGGGTGATGAGAATTGTAGCCCCCAGCAGCTGGAGAGCCAAATGTTTCCTATTCCTAGCCCAGATTCATGTCATTTGAATTTACCTGCAGCAGCTGAACCACTATCACAATGCCTTTTTCATATCTAAGGTCAAAGCTAGATAGGCCACAGAGACACAGAATGCTTCAGTGTCGTGCTGGAGACCTATCCAGTATTCAAGGGGTTAAAGGCCACATTTAAATCAATGGTGCAGCTGTTTTGCTCCAGAACTGAAACACTCTTACTTAATAAATATATTAATCTCACTATTGCTTTACATAAATCCAGATTTATTTATTTTTTGGCGTGTGTGTAAAATACAGCTTTTGTAGTGTATATTTGTGTGAGAACAATAAACATTATTAACAGGATTGCAACATACCGAACTACTTGTAGTTGGCTGTTCTCAGTTCCAGTAAGAACAAACTCTAGAGATTCTTCTGATCTTCCCCTGCATTTATGTGGAAATGTCTTTTCCTTTGCTCTGGAAGAACCATCTCTCTGTGGACCTACACTGCCCCTTTCTGCACAATGCAGTCTACAGAGGCCCCTTCAGAGAACCCCAGTGTGTGTTTGTGTCCAAGAGGGGACCCACTTCACTTTCCTTTGGGGGACCCTATCCTTTAGGTATGTCCTGGTCTAGGGGATCCTTCCTCCTTGTTGGGACCCAGTGCAGCTCCAGGTGGGAACCTCCTTAATCTGGAGCACATACTCCCTATGGAGAACCCAATTAAATGTTAGTAATACCTGTACCCAGCCCTCTCTAGAATCCAGGGAAAACATTAACCCTTTGAGTGCCAGAGGGGTTCGCAACGCATTGTTTTGCGTACCTCTCTGGCACTCAAAAGCTTAAATACAAAACGTATCCCCCACTTACGTTATTTTGGCCAGAAAATCCCAATGACCGTTATGAATTTTGCCCTTGTGCAAGAGTTAACAACTTCAATCATTCCTGGATGTTATGGGACCTGCTGGCAGGACTCAGACTATGCTCACTGCACATGGTAATTATAACCCTTTAATGACCAGGCGGTGTGCAGTGCTTTGTTTCACAATGTGTTGAGCACCCCTTTGTTCCTTACAGAGTTAAAGGGATAGTAATACTTCGTTTTAACTTTATTTTATTTTGTAGGCATTAAAAAAACATGAAGAATGATATAAGTCTTATCTCTGAAACCTTTATGGTTTAAGAGATATTCACAAACAAAATATCCCTTCCCTGTTCAATCAGATCAGAAGGGAGATGCCCAGGTAGACTGCAGAGAGGGACAATCTTCAATTAAGATAATGGAAAAAGCTGAAAAACTTGTCAAGGGGGGAAGGGCTTTCATTGTTTTCATACAAAGAAAATTGTCCCCTTCTGTTATCTGTCCTGTCATACAACCAGACTCACATTTGAGAAGAGATGGCTTACACTAGGAAAAAGGGGCGGGGAGGGGAACTTTGCTTGTGAATATCTCATAAACCATAAAGGTTTGAGAGATAAGACTTATATTATTCTTCATGTTTTTTTAATGCCTACAAAATAAAATAAAGTTAAAACGAAGTATTACTATCCCTTTAAGTGTGCTCATGCCCTCTGCCCGCTTCAATTTGAAAACACTGAAAGCAACTGTCATGTCCGCCTCCATGACCTGAAATCCAGGACTGACTGAAGAGGATATGCATAAGGGCAGAATTCATAGGGGTCATTAGGATTGACTGTCCATAGTAAGGTAAGTGGAAGGTAATTATTAGGAGGCTAGGAAGCGTTAGGGACCTAGCACACTAAAACTACCTTTTAAAGTGGACCTGTCACCTTAATTCAAGTTTACATAAATGAAAACTGCATTAAAAACTGCCTATATGTCATGTTAACTGAAAGACCAGCAAATGTACAGTTAAGGAGATATTCATACTTGTTATGTTAATGTATGCTAATTGTGGTACCAGTAACATTTCATATGCTAATTATGATTTTTCAGTGACTTCATATGCAAATGAAGCATTTTCAATTATGTTTTATATGTGAATGAAGGTTTTTGGTGACATTTCATATGATAATGAAGCGGTATTCTGCACCAGGCGACTTTCACTTTTATTTTTTCCAGAAATACAAGTGTGAATAATTCTACGGAACTTTTTGTTAACACAGAGACAGTTTTGAATGTAGTTTTCTAATATAAAAAATAAATTCAAGCTGTCAGGTCCTCCTTATGACAGGGGTACATAAAATACCCCAGGAAGGTACCCTGTTACATATGTTTTATTTTTCAGAAGGGCATAGGAGCTAATGATAGCAAATACAAAAAAAAGAGGGAACTGATTCCAAAAACAGCAGCCTGGCGCCAATATGAAATAGAACAATACGCAGCACTACTTGAGGCTATGTCTAAAGGTTTATACATTTTTAATGGAAGCGATTCCCATTTGTGTGAAGTCTATTCCCTGTGCTTGTATTCATCTCGTGCATGCTGCAGGATTAAAGTGCAAAGTAATAGAGGTGCACCAAATGAAACACTAAAAGCATCTAGCATATAACAACTAAGTGGTTTGCCATGACAACCTGACCTACCCTTGCAGTATTTTTATCATATATTAGTTTATTTAGCTGATGTACTTTGAAAACGGATGCCATTCAAACCAACTGCTCGTAGGGGCTAATTAAACATCCCTATATCCTGGGACCAGGGATGTTTAATTAGCCCGTACGTGAGGACAGCAGTGTTGCTACCTCTCCCATAAATAGCAGAATGAGTCAATAACATCATCCTGCCCTGCAGATCACTGGAATCTCTAGCAGTCAGAAGGAAAAAAGCTTAGTTTAACTCAATGGGTATTTTTATTTCTCTCCTATCGTGCAGCTGGTTTTCTATGGAATTTCATCTCTTTAGGGGATAAGGTCATGAGTGTAAGCAGTTTTTGATTATCATTTGAATTATTTGAACTATACATTCTATAATAACCTATAATGACCTCAGTTATAGCTAAAGGTATAGTCCCCCTTTAATAAATTGAAAATCAAAGCATTACATACATAAATACAAATATATATAAATATTGTGATTTGAATATAATTAAAAACTTGAACTCATGAGTCATATAAAGGAGATCATGATGTGCCGATCTCATTAGGACAGAAATGGACACATTTTGGGCTCTAATACATTTCTGGCTACAACTCCCATCATCCTCAGCCTTCCAGTGGATGGGCGTTTTAGTCCAGCAATAGACAGTAGCCAAAGATTGCACTCCCTTTCACTAGTGTAAGCAGTTTTTGATAGAGATAACCTGTCCTCTGTCTGCTTCTCATTCACTGGACGCACTGTAATGTCTACCAATGAATGAAAAGACAATGCAGCCATTATACTGAAGTCAGGCTAGACAAATAGGCCTCAAATTTGTGATTGTAAGACAGAAGGATGGATACATGCAGTGTTCAGGGCTTACGTCTACTCCTATCAAGCCAAAGTCTTTACTAGGGTTTCACTTTTATAGAGTATTGCAGCTTATGCATTATGAAGCAAGACCTCTTTAGTTTTCAAGGGGTTAAAAGTCCCCTTTAATTTAATGGCCATTTTTATTTGCCTCCACTGGTGCAGTTGGTTGGACCCCAGATTCTTCCAGTTTTCTTCTGAACAGAGGACCTCAAGTACTGACCAGCAGATGAGCCTTCAAGGGTAATTTTCAGGATTATCTGCCTTGACTCCACATAATAGTCTTCCATAATAAATCTGATTTATATATACTCTTTTAAAGAAGAACACTACCCTTTGATACACATGAGATCCTATAGACTCTAAAGGTTAAATATAATAGAATGTATACTTCATGTAATTCAAGTGATACTGAGTAAAATGCATAAACTATTCTAAATGCGCCACAGCACGAGGCATACCGAACTCCATCTTGTCAGTTAAAACTGGATCCTTCTGCAGGTTCATGCTTTGATTGGGAAGGAATCGACTGTAAATGAAGATAAGTATGATTCTTACTGTGGAGCTTTTGGGATAGTATATATATTTTTTACTCATTATCGTTTGAATTATTTGAACTATACATTCTGTAATAACCAATAATGACTTCAGTTGTAGCTAAAGGTATAGTCCCTCTTTAATACATTGAAAATCAAAGACTTACATACATAAATACAAATATAGCCCTTTTTTGACATGTTTCAAGGCACTTAGTATGGTTATGTATTTTAATAAATATTGTGATTTGAATATAATTAAAAACTTGAACTCATGAGTCATATAAGGGAGATCATGATGTGCCGATCTCATTAGGACAGGAATGGACACATTTTGGGCTCTAATACATTTTTGGCTACAACTTCCATCATCCTCAGCCTTCCAGTGGATGGGCATTTTAGTCCAGCAATAGATAGTAGCCAAAGATTGTCCTCCCTTTCATTAGTGTATGTAGGATACTTGGCACGACGAGTGTGTTATCCAATGAGAAATTTTCGCTCTTCTCCACCACAGTAGAAGCCTTTAATTCACTACAGATAGTGTTGTGAGACTTTCAATGACCGTATTGTAAACCTCAAACAAGACCAGCATTCATAATCTCATACAAACCATTTTAATAAACAATCCAGCTCTGTAAGAGACATCACTCTGCTGTGAGATAGACAAACTTTGTGGGTCACTGGTTTATCTCATCTCTTAATTATTTCTTTAAGAGAATATTAGAAAAAGCCAGAACAAAGGATGTGTTTCTAAACAACAAATGACTAGTTATAGATGAATACATGTTCTTATACTGGATATTTATATTAGAAAGCTACTGAAATAAGTGAAACCATTTTTCTGCTTCTCATTGATGTATAGTATCAACAAATAATGAATTTGCTATTTATAATGTTACACTGGCTGGCTGAGGATAATGGGAGTTGTAGTCTTCAACAGGTGGAATGCTGAAGGTTGTCTACCCCTATCTACAAGTAAAAGGGATACAAGAAAATACAAAGTTATTAGAAAGGGAAATGGCAGACTGGATGGGCCAGATGGCTCTTTCCTGCCTTCAAAATCTAGATTTCTAAATTCATTCAGAGGGAATCCCATATGCTGAAGGGAAGTCAGAGATTAGGTTTACTGCAAAGTTGGTCAAATAAGTTCAAAGGCAAGCAGGTGCTCTGCGATCATCAAGCACTCATTGTAATGATTTTTATACAGTTAGAGGTGTTGGGAGTTGGCTTCTTTATATTGATGGCTTTTAAGGGAGGTTTTAAAAGAATGAAATGCAAGAGGGAGTCTGATGGAGTATGATAGTGTATTACAAAGCTAGGGTGTTGGTTGCAATCTAAATATTGACAGTGAGAGGAGGTTATAATAAGTTCAATTAAATATGGAAACATTTGCATCAGGACAATTTTACAAGGCCCCTCCACAGTTAAGGAGAAACTGGAACTCTTGTCATCTCCATCTCCCTTATGTCCTTGGGGAAATAATAATTTGCTTAATGTGTGGAGCCATGTGTCAAAACTCAATATTGTGAGAAGAAGTGTGTTAGTATATGTTAATTGTAAGTGCTCATTAATGTTTGAAGCCAATAGTAAGTACTCAACATTCTGAAACCTCAAAATTGTGTGGAACTATTATAAGCCTGACTTTAGAAATAGGGAGAAGCAATATATTTTTTACTGTTTAATCCCTTGGAAGCTAGAGGGGTCTTGACTATGGGTGGGCGAAAAGTGTGAAAAATGTCTTGCATAACTTTTCACGAAAACGTGCCGATTTTTCGCTTTTCCTGTAAAAAAAATTTGGCCTTTCCGGCTATGTAAAAATGTCCTCCTTTTCATCTATTTTAACAAATTTTCCACCTATGTTAACACATTTTTCACCTATATTTCCTATAGGTACTACATTTCCCACTGTAATATTACTTCATCTGAGGGCTGAAGTTTAGAAATAAGTGACTGAAAGTCAAAGTTGTGAGTCCTACAGCAAAATATGGCTTGAAAAATGTGTTAGCATGCAGAATGCATTTGTCCTTTGCCCACAACACTTTCTTGCTTAAGTAACACTGGCACATATTCATGATGATATCAAATAATAAAAAATAAAGTACAACCTACAATGTGGCAGATATGTATTGTAGTGGTGGTGGAGGTAGGACTGGCATGGTGTGATTTGTGTATGTATATTTACCATTGTCATACTCTATCCTCCTTCTCAGATTATTGACACACATTACTTATCGGTCATAGCAGTGGTCCCATCTGTCCTCCACCTCCTCATCTGTGCTGCTTTTAATATATTTGTCCTGGCTTTGTCTGTCATGTGTGGTTGCTGCTTCTACTACTACTACTACTGGATCTAGATGTTGATGTAATTCTACTGCCACTACTACTAGGTGTCAAAGGTGCAGCACTTACAGAACCAGCACCAGAGGTACTCATCATATCTAACACTGTGGATGTTAACTTGTGTTGCTGTTGCTGGGTACTTAAAACAGGTGTGTGTGGCTGAGTGGGACTTGGACTTTGAAGAGGCGATGATGCCGGTGAGGACTGATAGGGTGACTGCGTGCTTTTTGACATCTGTGCTTGTCCAGGGTCAAATTTTCCAATGGCTTTCTCAAACAGTTTATAGACAGGCACAGTGCTCCTTAAAAGTGGTGGAAGATTCAGCCTTTGACTTTCTGCTAATCATATAGCACTGTCACCACCCTCACTCTCATCTTCATCTGTATCTGAACAAGAGAAGGATGCTGGAATTATATATTCTAGATCTGCATCATCATCAGTCATCATTAGGTCATCCTCAGCAGCAGCAGCATCATCACCTGACAGTTCTTGCCTAAGCCCAGTCAGCTGTCTGTCACTGTCACTTAAGATATTTAGTTTTTATTCTTTTTTTATTTATTTTTATTTTCTTTTTATTTATTTCCTTTTTTTTAAGTTGTCCACCCTGTTGTCTTATCACAGTCTGTCCAAAAAAATTATAACTGAAAAACAAAATCAACATCTTTCCCCAGACTTCCCCACCCAGCACAGGGACAATAACAGCAAGATAGCAAGCAAATAGGTTGCCTGTGTCTTGCCTGTCAGTCACATGGAATTTTGAAGTATTTGGGGGTCAACCTTCTTCCTCCCTTCTTATCCCCTAGAGTGCCCCCAGACTCCCCTAATACAGAGTACAAATGTCCTACCTAAATGACTCCCTAAACTAATCTTCAGTTCCCCTTTATTTGCCTATCTCCTCTAGCTAAAAACATGCTGCTCTCTCCTCTCACAAACACAGAATGGCTGCTGTGAGAGACTGGCAGCCTTTTATATGGATGTAGAAAACTTTTGTGTGGCATATAAAACTTTTCTTCCCATTGATTTCAATGGGTGGAAAAGGCAGGAAAAAGAGGAAAAACTGCACTTTTCGTGGGAAATTATTCGCCAAGTGGAAAGTGCCATTATTTGCTTATTTCAGTTTGAGACGAAAATTTTCACCCACCCCTAGTCTTGACTGCATTGTGTAGTAAGGTACTGCAGACCTGTCAAGCATCCAGTGGCTTAAGGGTGCCCACTACTACAGCCTTGAATATGTGTTTCTTGCAACAAACCCTCTGACTATGCCTGGGTACCTCTGCCTTCAGAACCGCAGGGTGGCTATTTTGTGTTGAGGTGAGAATGTCCAGTTTTTGTAATTTCATAAAAGGGGCAGGACTAAAACAGAGTGGGCAGAACAAAGTAGGGGAGAAGACAGGGTTTGGTGGGGAAGTAGGAGTGGTGGGATGGAATATGGGCGGAGTTACACTGTAACATTCTAACCTAGAGAAATGCCTCAGTCACTGAAGACCCTGTATGGAACAATAAAAACCAGGGGGAGATTCACTAAGGGTCGATAATGAGCCTAAGATTTATAATATTATATCACTTACAACTACTAATGGGCCACAACCAACTAATCAGTACACCTGATTTTTTATCAGCATAGTGAATTTTGGTGTATATATAATACTCGGTGTGTATGCTGATTATAAATTTTGGGGCCAATCACAAATATGACCGAAATGGAGTGAGATGGTAATAAATTTCTGTCTATATCCTGTAACAGTAATTTGGTGTTGCATATGTCTCCCATGGCATGTTACAGAGTTATAATAGTCATGATAACCATAACCTTCCAGAACACAGGGATATCTATAAATACAATGATGTTTTAAAATCAAGTCTCAAGCTCTGTATCAAATACATGATTAATACATACAATGTAATTTCACATTGTTGGAAGAGGGAGAACTATGAGATATTTCACTGTATATGAACATGATGTATACAATGGTAGAAGTGATTCTACAGATAATAACAAAATAATTATGAGAAATATAATAATTATTCTCAAGTTCTTTCCATTTCTACATTTAAAAAAAGATTAGTGGAAGGTTATGATTAGGATATTCTGAGACATACATGTATATAAACTAAATAAAAAGACCTATACCATATTAGGCTAAAGCTATACATATACAACTATGCGTGTATATATTTAAAACTGAACTCCTACCAATTAGATAAAATTCAGTTAAAATATTAATCATTGAATAGGAAAGTAAGTAACAGGTTCTATTTCAACTCTCTTTTGAATCCATTATGTTCTTTATTTATAACATCTTTTATAATTGATTAATGTGGTTAATCTAATTCTGACAACAGAACATGTTTTTTTTAAACATTAATAATAAAATGGTGATACAACAGTTGTGTCAAAATCTGTATTTTGCTTAAGTCTAATTCAAATCGGATGAGATACTCATCTGATTGACAACCAAATCCCATATGACAGTAATATGGATACGGCCTGGAAGTAGGTTATATAAGACCGAGATTTACACACAATCGGTAATTTTGCCCCTGACGAAGCGAAACGCGTAGGGTGAATATACAGTGGGGGAAACTATGTGGGATTGAGTGTAACTTGAAAAATCAATATAGAACTAAAGAAAATGCTTATGGTCAGGTTGAATCGTAAAAAATCAGACGCATCAAATGTTACTTCCGATACGAAAGATGCCAGAAGTCTGTAGCGGCTCTAGTGTGCTATAATACTTGTTTATAACTTAGATACATTGTAACACGTCGAGGTCTTGTTATAAGAAAGTAAAAATTGAAGGAGGAACAATAAAAAATAAGAGGCGATTTTAGATTAATATTGGAAAGTTGCCAGAGATCGTGTGTAGTTCCCTAAGCCGGACTCAGAGCAACGATTGAGGGCTTCAGTTGAGTGACGATGAGAAATATCAGCGTTAGTTCAAGAGCAAGTTAAATATAGCAGGAAATAAAATACTCTACGTTTAAGGTCATATAGCAAAAGTGCAAGTGTTCAAACATAAGGAACACTACATGTAACAGCAAATAGATGGCTACATTCTATTGTGCATAACGCTATATCTCTCACGTTGCCAGGAGATCACGGCAATATACCGTCTGATTAACCCCTTAACGACCGGCCGATCGGGGCGGCGTGGTCAGTTAAGGACCACAGAGCATTTCTTTTTATGAGCCCGGGGGGGAGCCCGGAATTCTATGACGGTCATAGTATGTCATGGGTCATTAACTCAAATCGACCCATGACGTACTATGACCGTCAGGGGTCGTTAATGGGTTAATCAGTATACAAATAGACTTTAGTTGACCATAATCAAAGAACGAAATTAGTAATCCAATGTATCACTCATCCCACGTCCCTAAGCTAATGGCATGATTCAGTGGGGAGTTAACCCACAATTTTAATAGTCCCAAGATCACTATAAAGTTTCTTGATTTAAAGGGACATACACACTTGTTTTTTTTTTTTTAATGGGGTAACAATAAAGTTTAACTTTTTAATCGGCATTATAACCCAGTTGGGCATACATAAGAACTGAACTGATGTCTTTACTGCAACAAGGTGTTCAAAAACACTAATTGAATCCACTTTAGTATGCAGTCATTTCTTGTTTTGTTGTTCAAATTACAATAATCACCTTCTTTGTATATACATTATGATATTTTGCCAATATTTAGACATGGGGGGGTTACATAAGTAGCCTCATTATCCTAAATTACCTTTATATCAATTACTAGTTTTAGCTGTGTCCCCAACACAAAGCACTGTTGTGTTGCCATTGTTCGCTGAATTACCCTCCAGCAATAAGAGCTGTGAAATATCTAGCGGTGGGGAGATTGCTGGAACGCCACACAAATATCACAGTAGTTTGTGGTTGAACAGAAAAGAGAGTTTTAGTTCCCTTTCTAAAAATACCCGTAACAATCCTGTTTACCTCCTCCTCCGGACTCTGAGTGACACGTGAAGAACCCATTTTGTTTGGTGTTGAAATGAAATGTGTAGCTATTTTCCCTTTGTTGCTTACTGTAAACTGCCCTGGCTTTGTGGAAATAAAGAATTGTATTTCTTATGAACATTAAAATACATTTTTCAGACCATACTGTATTTAAACCTTTGAATGCCAGAGGCGTATGCAACGCATTGCGTTGCATACCCCTCTGGCACTCAAAGGGTTAAAAAAATGTGTAGGATTTTTATAGTGCTTATGTAAATGGAAATAATCACCTTGAAACAAGTGCTCTTAAAGAGACAGAAATGTCATACTATAAATGAAGATCTGATTAATCCGTATACTTTGTAATAACACTCTGTACCTTTGGCAATGTTCTTATTGTGTAGTTTTTTGTAATTGTATTTTAAAATTTCCTCCTCCCATCACTTTTACCAGTGTCACTCTTCTTCCCTCAGATCTGAAATCCAGGCCCTTGACTGGGCAGATTACAATGAGGGACAATATTGTCTTTGTCTGTATAAAGAAAACCTTCCCCCCCCCCCCCCCCCACTGACAAAGGGAAGCAGGGTTTTCATTATGCTAACTTAATATTGTCCCTCATTGCTATCTGTCCAGGACCGTTGCCTACCCCTCTGGCACTCAAAAGTTTAACCTGTTCCATACCTCCCAACATTTCAAATTGCCAAAGAGGGACACCTTTGTTTTAGGGAGTGTTGCTGGGGGCGTGGCCAGTGGGTGGGGCATTAGCGATAATTTTTAGGCTATTTCATTACCTATTGACATCTCCTTGTGTAACCTAATAAATGACTTATAACAAGACCATAGTATTTTATTTACACAGACTAATTTATAAACACATATACTGGCATTTAAACAAACATTAATGTGAGTTTTATTGCTGTAGAGCAATATGATACACTTATATACACACCACACAGTGTGATTTCTTAAAAAGTGGGACATCAGGGTGGGAAAGAGGGACAGAGGGATTTGTGCCTAAAAGAGAGACTGTCCCTCCTAAAGAGGGACACTTGAGAGGTATGCTATTCAAAGAGCTCCTTGTTCTCTTGCCTGTCCCTCTGCCTCCTGTGTCACTGATGCACCATGATCAGGGCCGGATTTATATCACCGGCTCCACTAGGCAAGGCACTTTAGGTGCCCTTAGCCCCACCCATGACCACACCCCAAGAACATCCACTATTTCCTGTCACAGAAAATACCCATGTCCTGTAACAAGCAGAGCCCAAAAAAGGCTATAACCTTTTGGTTGCTAGATCTCCTCCGGTGCATTAACTGCTGCAGGGACATTGAGATTGCACTGGCCACACCCAAAATTCTGAATTTGGGTGTGACCAGCACAGCTGTGGCACCCCATAAAATCTGGCCTTCCAGGCAGCTGCCTGTTGGGAAATCCAACCCTGTGCATATGAGCGAGCAGTGAACCCGCACCTGTATTTTATCTCCCTTCCTGTGTGAGTGTTGTGTCCTGCATGTGTATGGCCAATGATATCTTACACTGCAAGTCCAGCAGCCTTGTTCATCACGGTACAGAAGTGCAATTCTGGGTCAAACCAGCTGTACCTTAGGGTTTAAATAGAAATGTCTCAGGGTTATGAGGCAAAGGTTGAACTAGATGGACTTGCTTTTTTCAACCTAATTACTATGTTATTATGTTACTAAATGTCATACATTCCCGCTGATTTAAATGGAACTTCTAACAGCTCAAGTGCTAGAGAAGTCTCCATTGCATTGCTTTGAAATATGTTAAAGACATTTCAAGTATGCAGTGGGTTAAAAACCCCATTTAAATCAAGGTGAGTTTTCATTTCCACTAAGGTTCTGTTTGCTCAAGAACTGCACCTTGTTAGCTTGAGGAATAAGACTCGAGGAGGATGTATAAAACTGAGTTAAATGGGTTAAAAATGTAAAAGTGTATTTACTTGTGATTGCAAACCAAACACATGTAGAAGACCATTTCAGTGAAATAATTCTTTGTTACTAACAGGATCTCTTCTCAGCTGCAGAGCCGCAAGCCTGTCGTACAACAGACTTCCCCTGCAGTCAGAGCCCTCCACAATGCCTCCATTTCCTACCTCCCAGTCCCTGATGGTCCAGTGGAGTGGCAGGAGAGACGGGCTGGTGCGACGTGCTCCCGCACTGTCCTCTTCTGTAAGGCAGAGCGCTGTAAGATGATGTCATCTCCCAGCGCTCTGCATTACTAGAGCGCAGGAGGGAGATTGCGGCACCAGGAGGAGGGGGTCACAGGGGGCAGCCGGGCCCCTGGAGTGACGGGCCCAGTCGCAGGTGTAACCTCTGCAACCTCTATAGTTACACCACTGCCTGCAGTCAGTACAACGCTGACTTCAGGGAAGGGGGAGGGAGGGGGGGAACTTTGCCTTCGGTTATCTCTCAAACCATAAAGGTTTGAGAGATGAACCTGGGGGCTATTAAATTATTTTACAAATATGTACAATATGGGGGATAGTAATAATAAAAGTATTACTATCCCTTTAAGCAAGAGCATGTGTGAGAGAAATCATGTGTGAGTGTGAACGTGTATGTTTTGCATGTAATGTGTGTTTTGCGTGTAACTTGTTGTGCGTGTAGTGTTTTGTGTATAGTGTTTTGTGTACTGAGTCAAGCGTTTTGCGTAAAGTGTTTTGCATATTGCGTAAATCATTTTACGTATAGATTTTTTGTATATTGTGTGTAGCATTAAAGTGTTAGTAACGCCTCATTAAAATACTGTATCCGGGTCTTCTGTATAATAACAGTAACACAATGCGCTATGTCAAACATCTTACTTCTTTGTAGTTCAAAAGTTATGAAGCACTGAAGATTCACTGCCCGCCCCTTCTTACAACATCACTCAGTAGGAGTAGACTGGTGAGGACGGCTGCAGTGAGAGACAAACTTCAGTAAGCAAAGGGAAATCTTGCCATGCTTCGTCAAGGGGGGCGGGATTTCCCTCATACTTACTGAAGTTTGTCCCTTGCTGCAGACGTAGAGTGGCACAACATGAGAATCAGAGGAAGGCAAACTACAAAGAAGTAAGATATTTGACATAGCACATTATGTTTCTACTAGTGTAAAAGCCCGTGTAGACGGGCCAAGGTCCGGGTGATACAATGCTTTGCGTACCCCTCTGGCACTCAAAGGATTAAGAGGCCAGTCCTACTCTGCGTCCTGCCGCCGACGCAGTCATGTACTGTAGAGACTGCCTGAAAGTACAGAATGCTCCCAGCACAGAACTCCCAGCATTCTGTGCTTTTGGGCAGTCTCTACTCCGCATGCCGGCTTCTGACAAACATCCTAGCAAGTTATTATATAGGATGAATATGCAGAATACAATATTTTAATGAGGCATTACTATCCCTTTAAGACCTTACTGGTGAATGATACTTATATACAGGTATTTCATATCAGTTGTTACTAATACTGTACTGCATGTTACATTGGCGTTTTCCAGTTTCAGTAAGGTATCCATTGTATCCTGAGTATATGAGGGCAGTGATTCCACAAATTTTCTTAAGATCCACATATGTACTTGGCAGACACAATGGGACAATAAGGAGGCCTTTCCAGTTTTCAAGGCTTTTATGAACCTTAGCTACATGTAGATGGTAGCAACTTTGGGATTGGTCACCACTAAATATTTATATTCCTTCTCAGTAATAATAATGTTTTGTTCCTTAAAGCGATAGTAATGGCTTATATTATTGTAGCTAAGGAAAATAGAAATCCATCGGTGCAAGTCCTATCTCTCAAACCTTTATGCTTTGAGAGATAGAATGTTTTAAAGTTCCCCTCTCCTTGCTATCAGCTGTAAAGCTGACAGCAGGAGATTAGAGTCGGCCGACTCGAAGCAGCTCTTCAGCAGCGCCGTGATACCGAAATCTAAAAAGAATTACTTCACTGGAACGGTCTACAAAGTGAGCCTGGTTTGCAAGCACACTTTGTAGACTATGCCAGTGAAGTAGTTCTTTTTAGATTTCGGTATCAGAGCTCTGTGAAAAGCCGCCTAACGGTCCCGGACCAGGATCTCCTGCTGTCAGCTTACAGCTGACGTTAGGGTAAGGGGAGAGAGAAGAGAACTTTAAAACGTTCTGTCTCTCAAACCATAAAGGACTTGCACAGATGGATTTCTACTTTCCTTATCTAAAAGACTACTTGTTATTATTTTAAGCTTTTACTAACCCTGTAGCTCTGTTGAGTATTGCCATATATAAACCCAGTACGCTTTCTATAGGGTTGCCCAGGAGTCTATTGTAACATAAAATTATCTCATAGTCTCTGGGCTTCAAATTCATACATTTACTTCCACCACAGGATGATATTTCTCCCTTTAGCTGATGTTTTTCTTACATCCGACCAAGACTGAATTTCTTTCAATATCAGATATTCTCTTCTGCTAACTTTTTTTTTTTAACTCAGAGTATTCCTCCTACCCTAACGACACAGTCATGCGCAGTAGAGACTGCCCGCGCTGCGGCCGATACAGAGCTCTGTATCAGCTACAGTGTGGGCAGTCTCTACTGTGCATGACTGCTCCGCGACCAGCTGGCAGTGGCACTGTGGCTCGTGTAACGGGCTCTTCAACTAGTATATAATAATAATTCACTAAAATATGTGTAACAACTCAGTAATGCGCAGTAGAGACTGGTGCGTGTGCAGCAGTCATGTGCAGTAGAGACTGGTGCGTGTGCAGCAGTCATGTGCAGTAGAGACTACCCGCGCCGCAGCTCGTTCAGCTCTGTATCAGCCGCTGCACGGGCAGTCTCTACTGCACATGACTGCCCCGCGACCGGCTGGAAGTGTCACTGTGGCCCGTGTAACGGACTCTTCAGCTACTACTTCTATATGAAAGGAAATGCTGAATGATGGTGTGAAGATGGATTTAGGTACCACATATTTTCTCCATAAATTCAGACCATGTAAATGATGTTCTCCAATAATCTGAGCTTTCTCAGTGTCATATTCTAGGTCAGATGCAAATAATATTTTAGAAGGCGCTTTCAGCAAAAGAGATGTATATATTTAATCAAGATGGTCAAGGTGTTATGTAGGTATGAATGATAAACCTCTTGATAATAATTAAACGTTTCACTCAGAATTTTATTGCTTATTTTGATAACTCTCAAGTTTTGATCTTGCCTTTCTTGTGTTGGGCTGTTTATGATGTGGAGGTTGTTGCTTTCCTGCCCCCTTGTGGTGACTGATTGTGTGGTCACTGAGATACTTGAAGGCACAACCTGGTTGTTTAATTCTCCTTTCATGGGGGTCATAGCCTAACCTCTACGTTTGTTGTAAAAAATGAATGTTTTTATTACATGTTCTCGGGGTAGACATTTGTTTGGAAGTTCCCATTTCTCATTCTGAATCAGTGTATAACACATGCTTATCATAAAGAAAATGTTTTGGTCTGCTTGTGAAAAGACTCATATGTCTTCATCTATAAATATTATCAATTTTGTCATCATTTTCATCCCTTGATCATTTTTAGCATGTTTTTTATGTACATGTGTGTTATTATTTCTTATGACATTTTAAAAAACATGTAAAGAAATTATGAGTTGCCATGTTCTCTTTAAACTCTTGGATGCTAGGGAAGCAATGTGTTGGAGAAATATCTGGAATCCAAGAGATTAAAGGAATATGGAGGACATCACAGATCACTATTAGTATTTAAATCTGTGTTTTTTCCCATTATAGTGTCAAACAAGCATCATTTTGTGGACAGCGGCCTCCTGTACCAGTTCAGATTAAACTTCAGGAGAAGACGGAGGATCATGGAGCTTCTAACAGAGAGATCCCAGACCGTGCTGGAGAGTCACGACAGCCCCTTCTGCCTGCGCAAGCAAAATCATGACAAATCTACAAGTTTTCTCTCTGGTAGATCACCTGTCTGGGCTTCATTTTATCTTGCTATATAATGAGTGGAAACACCAGGAGGGAGATTCACTAAGCTGTGGTAAAGAGGTGATAAAGTGGAGATGACTTCTCCAGTTTATCACTTGTCCAATTCCTATGTTATTCTATGTAGCCTATTCACTAAAATCCCTTCAACTTTGGAGATCTTAGTGAACAGGCACCAAAGAATAACATAGGAACTGGAAAAGTGATATCACTGGAGAAGTCATCTCCACTTTATCACCTCTCTATCACCACTTAGTGAATCCCCCCAGTTCTCTCTATCTGCATATACTGAGTCATCATTACCACACACTGTGATATGAATTAATTTAGACAGAGCCCACATACTGGAAGCATTTCATTTGGCCTCAAACAGAACTGTGCCGAAAAATCTGAGGTTCATCAAAAACTGTTTTGGCGGAGTAATGGCTGCTGTAACATATAGATAGATTTTACTTCTCGCCTTAAGGTGACAGGCCTATTTTAATGTGTATAACAGAAGCACTTTCCAGGGTGGGAGCCCTTCACACATTTAATCCACTGTTAATTTTCTGAGAACATTAACTGTCCCTCCCTGTGCATTGCTGATTACATTTTACATAGCATGAGAATAAAATATAGGCAAATCACAGTTATAGAGGGATTCATTTCCATAATTTGGATTGTATGAATGAAAATTTGAACTCTGACTTTACTAATTTTTTTGGCTTTTAATTCACAGTTTTTCTAAACAATCAAGCAATCTTTATGTACTTTATTGGTATTAAGTTTACTTGATCAATCAAAGAAAGTTATTTAATACATTTTTTAAAACATTTTTTATTAGTCAAGTGCAGTTTGTGTCCTTGATCAACCTTTTTTAATTTGGGTTTTGTGACTGATCGGGCATGGTTTCCTGTGCTTGACTTTTTATTGGGGATTGTTTTAATTGATCAGTTTGTTGTGCTTTCTAACATTTTTCTTTAAAGGGATAGTAATGTTTCATAATAAAGCAGCTCTAATTAATCATCATAGTATTTGGACTTTGGAGAGTGTTATTTCAATTCTGTCAGAGTTGTAGTTCAAGAGTAATTCAATGACAAAGTATCCCCTCCCGCCCCTTTTACTGATGTAACACTGTTCAGCCAGATCAGAAGGCAGGTGCCCAGGCAGACTGCACAGAGGGACAATCTTCAATTAAGATAAGGGAAAATCCTGAAAAACTTGTCAAGGGGGGCAGGGCTTTCATTGTTCTTATAGGAAGAAGATTGTCCCCTGCTGTTATCTGTTTGGTCTATGGACTGCATTCCACATCTCAGAAGAGATGGCTTACACTAGGTAAAAGGGGCGGGAGGGGAAATTTGCTTGTGAATATCTCTCAAACCATAAAGGTTTGAGAGATAAGACATATCGTTCTTCATGTTTTTTTAATGCCATCAAAAATAAAATAAAGATAAAACAAATTGTTACTATCCCTTTGAATCTGAATTTCTGTGGTTTGATCAATCAAGGACTCCACAGCCTTGAACAGTTTTTAATGGTAAATGTTTGACCAATCAAGTGTGGTGCACTTGGCTTGATTAATTTTTGAAAAATTATCTTTATCTTTATTTCTGTATTTTCATTAAGGAAGTGATCAAGCATGCTTCATTCACATGTTTGACTTTTTTGTTGGTAATTGTTTTGATCGATCAATGTATTGTGTTTTTTAAATCCAGATTTTTGTTTGAAGAACTATTCACATGATTGAATAACTTTTAAATGCACTTGCTTGATCAATTTGTAAAAAGTGTTAATTTAGGTATTTTACTTGATGACGCATGTTTCATGTGCTTGATCGATTTTTTTGTGTCTGTTTTTAGGCTAAGAGTCTTTTCTGAACAGTGGATAGGTTTGGGGATTATCTGATGAGTGGAGGCTGTATCAAATGAGGAGTGGTGTGTGTCTATATGTGATGACTTCACCAGGGGAAACTAATATGTAAATCTGTTCCAGAGAGTACCTCTTTATGCAGATAAGTGATACATTCTGTATTGATATTTCTATCTACAGTGAGTCCAAGCAAGGAGATAAAGATTGTGTCCGCAGTGAGACGGAGCAGCATGAGCAGCAGCAACAGCAGCGGATACTTCAGTAGCAGCCCCACCATTAGCAACAGCCCGCCTGTAGTACTGTGCAATCCAAAGTCTGGTGTGTAATACTCTCCACTTTATGTACAAGTATCTCATTGGAGACAAAGGGTCATATGCATAAATCAAAAAAGGAGCAATTCTGGAGCAACAGGCTTCAGGTTAAATGTCCCATTTAAATCAATAAGAATTTGGGGATCTGTAATTTGTCCCCTGCAGTGTAGTTGCTCGGATCCAGAATTGCTCCTCTATTGTTTTCTGAATACAGACATACATATATAATATAAATACACTAGTTGAAGAGCCCGTTACACGGGCCACAGTGCCAGTGCCACTGCCACCCGGTTGCGGGGCAGTCATGACTGCAGCACGCACAGCAGTGTCTACTGCGCATGACGCGGCGTTACACACGTTTTAGCGAATTATTATATAGGATTTTATATTACATATATTATATTATTTATTTTTACATGACTGTAACTTATAAGATATAGTATTTTTTTTTATATTTGGAGGACTGTAAAATGTAGGATATTGTATTTTTTAGTTTTGGAGGACTGTGACCTACAGAATATTATATATTTTTATTTTTGTAGAATTGTAACTTGTAGAATATTATATATATACTAGTGTAAAAGCCTGTGTACATGGGCCACAGTGCCACCCAGCAGCCTCGCTGGTGCCTGGAGCCTCTCTGCTCACTGCCCGCTATGCAGTCATGCGCAGTACAGACTGCCCAAACGCGCCATGGCGCGTTCGGGCAGTCTGTACTGCACATGACTGCAGTGCAAGCAGTCTGTACTGCGCATGACTGCAGTGTGCACAGTCTCTACTGCTCATGACGGCTTCTGACAAACATCCTAGCGAATTATTATATAGGATATATCCAGGGCTCAAAATTTCCACTCGCCACTAGCCAATGGCGAGTGAAAATTTAGCCCTGTTGAGTAGAAATTCAGCCCTGGTGGGTATGTTTTGGCTTGCAGTGACGAGTAACTTTTCAAGTCTGGTTAGTAGCAAAGGACTTAAAATTATAAGCCTTGATATATCTATATATATATATTTTTTTTTTTTTTTTGTGAATTTGAATATCCTTGAGTACAACCACAAACAAATCCCTAAAAGTATCTACCTAAGGAAAAGCACTATTTTTGCTACATTTGCTCATGAAAGCTGGCAATATATTGTGTAACAACATAGCATACCTCCCAGGTGTCCCTCTTTAGGAGGGACAGCCCCTCTTTGAGACCCAAATTCCTCTGTCCTTCTTTCCCACCCTGTTGTCCCTGTGTTTAGGAGATCAGACTGTGTGGTGTGTATATAAGTGCATCATATTGCTCCACAGCCATAAAACTCACATTAATGTTTGTTTAAACATGATTATATGTGTTTACAAATTTTCTGTGTAAATAAAATACTTTGGTGTTTCTCTAGATCATTTATACAAAGAGGTGTCAGTAGGTCATGAAATTACCTGTATATTCTTGGTAATGCCCCCGCCCACCAGCCATGCCCCCAGTAACACCCCCTAAAACAAAAGTGTCCATCTGAAATGCTGGGAGGTATGACATAGAAGGCAAGATCAGCTGCTCTACGCAACATTTTCACCACGTTCATTTATGGATACTTTCTGGTATTCCTCAATAATTGATCATATTTACCTGTCAGGAAAAAATATGATGAAAATCTATCACGAATGGTACCATGTGCATGCATGTGTTTTCTCCCCCATCGAATACAGTGGAATCAGCCAGCCCAAAACTGGTGAATGGTATTTTCAGGCCTATCTAATTGATGAATGAGTGATGGCTTGATACCGTCCACCCATTGCTGAATAAGAGAATAATTAATGTGCAATGAAATCCTCTGATTTCCTTCAGTATAATGACATTTGCTGCTTGATGAGTTCCCACCATGAGAACATGAGACACTGATGTATGTCTGGGTGATGGAGGAACAGTGAAGATCCTGGCACATTCACTAGTGACCATGTGCAAATAAAAAAAATCAATTAGTCCATAAGAACCAGAAAATTGCTTTTGTGCGGATCAAGGCAGACCATTTAAAGTGAAATTACCACCCTATATAAAGTCCCCCCCAATAATTAGGCATATGGTGATTAGCTTCTTGATAGTGCTATTATCTGATACAAGTACCAGGTTTTGAAGTAATGCTTCTTCTTCTGAGAACGGCAGCCAGGCTTGCACGTAGACATCTTGGCTTAGAGACGTCTACTCGCCTGCTCTGTCGGTCCCGGTCTCCTCTAGAAGGCATTGCATGGTACCTTAAGGTACCAGAAGGGACTGACGTCACAGGAAGCCTGGTCATCAGTCTCAGAAAAAGAAGGATTACTTCAGAACCTGGTACTTGTGTGAGATAATAGCACTATTATGAAGCTAATCGCCATATGCCTAATTATTGGGGGGGGGGCTTTCAATAGGGTGGTAGTTCTGCTTTAATGTCTTAAACAGTTTTTTTTTTGTATGTTTTATTTTGCCTGATCAGTTTGACCCTTTTTATTATGGCATATGATGGGCTTTATACTAGCCTGAAAATTGATTCCAGGGATTTACAGTAAAGAGGGGATAGTTCATATATGTAGTAAATTTACAAAATTATGGCCTGAATTCAATTGCAGATGATAATTGTTATCAATGGTTTCCTCTCACAGATTCCTATTGAAGACTATGGGGAAATTTATAGCTAAAACATAGAAACATTGGTTCTTATCTGACCATCTAGTCTGCCCATTTTCCTATATAGATAAAATCGTTCACAGCATAGACTTAAGTCTGTCTGAGGCATTTTTGACTCCCTTCAATGTATTAGCCCTTACCATTTCTACTGGGAGACTGTTCAATGAATCTATCACCATTTCCATAAACTAGTTCTTACTATGAACATTATATGTCTGTGTTTTTTACCTTATAACTTCAGACCATGACTTCTTGTCCTAGTATTTTCCCTTTTCTGAAGAATGTTTTCCTCCAGAACATTGATAAGTTATTTCATGTATTTTAAGTTTTTTTTTTTAATCATATTTCCCCCTTACCGTCTCTCTTCTACACTGTGTATATAATAAGGTATTTGAGTCTATCCTGCTATGTTTTGCCATGGACACCTTGCACCATTTTAGTGGGTATTCTTTGATTTGCCTCCAATGTATTAATGTCCTTCTGGGGATGTGGTCTCCAGAACTGTACACGGTTCTCCAGGTGAGATCCTACCACTGTTAGCTGCTAATTATTTAATATTACATTTTTTTCTTAAATGGAGCAATGTTCTAGGCTTATTTCTGTAGAAAAGTAACAGGAAGCAAAATTACAATACATTAAATATTTAACCCTTTCAGTGCCAGATGGGTATGAAATGCATTGCAAACCCCTCTTGCACTGAAAGGGTTAAGTCTGTCACACATCCACTGGTAGCCACAGAACCACACCTACACGGTATCCTATTTAAATGTCGCCCTGTATTTGGTGACCATCAAAATGGTGAGATCAGAATGTCACCTGCACCATGCAGGGCAACATCACAATGTTACCCACATCAAAAGGGCGGCATTCTGATGTTGCACGCTTAAGTGTCACCAAGAAAAGAGTGTAATGCATACCCTCCATCTGTGCCTTAATATAAATAACATCCCATCTCCTCCTGAACCGCTCACAAAATAGTGTCTCATCTTTTCCTCACCCCCCCAATAAATAACGAAAATAGCTTAATGCATACCCTCCATATGTGCCTTAACCCTTTGAGTGCCAGAGAGGTCCGCAACGTCCTGCAAAGCAATGTGTTGCAGACCTCTCTGTCACTCAAAGGGTTAAGATGATGCGGGTGACATTCTGATGTTGATTTGAGAGAGGAAAAGGGCATCGTAGCCCTTTGAGTGCCAGAGGGATCTGCAGTGCATTGCTTTGCAATGCATTGCAGGCCTCTCTGACACTCAAAGGGCTAAGGTGCAGATGGAGGGTATGCATTATGCTATTTTCTTTATGGGGCGTTATTTATTTGGGGGGTTGATGAGGAGATGGGACGTTATATTAACGCACAGATGGAGGGTATGCATTATGCAATTATCTTGGTGACACTTAAGCATGTGACATCAGATCAGATCTGATGGTGCAGTCGACATTCTGAGCTCGTTGTTTTGTTGGTAACCAAATAGAGGGTGACATTTCAATAGTAAGCCCACATACACTGCCTGTCACTTCAGCTTAGTTCCACTGATCAGTCTTCCACACATCCACTGGTAGTCATAGAATTTCACATACACAGTGGGACTAAGGTGACCACTTGGCTCCCTACGTCAGGGAGTATGTGAAAATGTCATTCTGCAGCACTGCTCAGGAATCTGTGTAACCCTGCAGTGTGTACTTTTTTCTGAGTTCCTGACTTAAAGGGATATGTGGTCATCTTATGTGTAAACACCCCAGGCTTGTTCCACTCTGCAGTTTTCCACATATCCACTAGTAGTTACAGAACCACACACCATTTGACATCTCAGTCTTGTTCCATTCAATTGTTCATGAATCTACTGGCAGTCACAAAACCACATATACACAGTCTAAGACCCAGCGTCCACCATTTTGTATGTTTATCCCCTTTAACTTCTTAACAGAACCAGGTAAACCAGTTAGAGAACCTTTGTTCTATATCAGAACACACCACTTGCTCAATCCTTCTGGCCATATGGCACATTACAAGCTGGTTAAGTGAAGGCTAGTCTGTTAGCAGAGAACTGCTAGCTAATGAATACGATGTATGTGCTCTGTTGGTTGCTGTGTACACATATATACAGGAAGTCTGGCAATCTCCTCTACATTCCTCACACTGAGAATCTGTCAGTCATCAAACACTACACAATCATAGCAATGGCTTGCACAATACAGGCTCTTTGTGAAATACCCATTCAGTCATGTTAGCCCTGGGTCTCTTACAACATGTTCTTGGAGATAAGCACAGCCCCTAGTAACCACATGTAGGACACCACACCAACTGTAGTAACCACTGTTTGTATTAATATATCAGACAACAGAAACACGGGGGCTGAATATGACAAAAGTAAGCAATCTCTGGCTCTCCAGCTGTTGCAAACTACAACTAACATCATCCCCAACTGATGGGAGTTGTAGTCTCAAACAGCTGGAGAGCCAATGTTTGTTGTCTTTTTCTACTGAAAAGAACTTGAGCAATTTGGGGCAAACCAACTATATCGTAATTGATTTAAATGGGTCTTTTAAACCCTTGAGAGGTCTCCAACATGTTCTGTTGGGGACCTCTGGCAGTCAAGGGGTTAAAATCCTCTTTGAAATCAATAGGAATTTTTTAATTGCCCCCTATAGTGCAGTTGGTATGTTCCAGTACATAAGACTCTCATTTTCCATTTTTTTAACCCTCCCCCCCAAGCACAAATATACACACAATCTCCAGCAACGTGAAATATATGTATTATACTTACACCAGAAAAAGACAAGGTAGTGAATTAATCCCATGTAGAATATCTACCAGTACACAGCAGAACACAGTTATTTTATTAGCATTATTTATTTTTAATTAACCCCTTGTATTCTTGGACTCCAACAAATTGCTTCAAATACATTGGAGACCTCTTTAGCAGCGAACAGGTTAGTTATAATTTATTCTTACAGGTTTTTGTAGCATATATTGTAGGGTCCAGCTCAGTAAAACAAGGGAACTCCTAGTGGCGGTAGATAATTTCATCCAAAAGTTATAACCATTCAAACTGCCAGGAAGTAATTAAGCTGTTACTATCACAGTCTAGGGAGAAATGTAACTAGAGGTTCAACTCTCCCATAGAATGTAATTGTCATGACTTCTCCAGTTCTTATGTTATTCTATGGAGCCTAGTGCATAGGCTCCTGTTTTCTTCCTGTAGTCTCCTCTTACCTACTTCCTCCTACCTACTTCCTCCCTCTGAGCTGCTCCTCCTATCTACTTCCTGTGAAGGAGTTTAAAAGGCAGACTGAGTCCTGACTCAGTTGCACTTGGCGTTGTTGTGCTTAGCAGTTCTCTTACCTTGGGCTCTGTGTATGACCTGGCTAGTCTTCCATCCAACCTGGTGCTGACCTGTGGCTCTGTCTGACTATTCTTTTGTGTATTCCTATTAGTGGACCTCCAGCCTGATGCAGACCTGTGGCTCTGGCTGACTACCTGAACTGTGCATGACCTGGATTGTCTGACTACCCCCTCTGGCGCTGACTTGTGGCTCTGTCTGACCACTCTTATGTTTGCTCCTTTACCTAGCAGACATCCAACCTAGTGCGGACCTGGGGCTCTGGTAGACCAGCTATGATACTGACTGCATGTTTGAGTCAGCTGTCTACTTCCTCTCTGACTGCAGGCTTAGTCAGAGTCCTCTCCTTACTTATGGCAGGCGTGCGTCGGTACATCTTCCACTTCGGATCAAGATCCGGTGTTCCTGACCCAGTTCCTGCTCCTGTTCTCTTCCTGGTTCTGGTAGAGACTACCAGTGGCTGAGGCCTAGTCTCTAGCATTGTGGTCAAGCCTGGAAGCCTATTATTTCTGATAACTGTTCTCGCTGGCGTGTAACCCTCTGCTTGTTACTACTGTATATATTTGCCTACCTACTACTATCAATAAATTGCATTTAACTATACCGTACTGACTCCTGAACTTTTCTGGGAACCGTGACACTGCCATCATGTCTGTTGACCTTTCTCTCTTGATGTGCTGACAGGGACCTGTCTCAGGATTTTGATCTTCCTACAGTCCTGGTCTTTCTACAGGATGGTGTGGATAAGGGTCTCAGTTTGAGTTCCCTTAAGGTTCAGACTTCAGACTCTCTGTTTTCTTTCAGAGGCGCATTACTAATCTTCCTGATGTCAAGGTTTTCTTCCATGGTGATGCTCATACTCATCCTGTTTTCAAGTCTCCTGCTCCTCAGTGGGATCTTAACTTGGTTTTGGGCACTGCCTTTGAGTCCTTGGCTACTATTTCTCTATGCCTGCTGACGTGGAAAATGGCCTTTCTTCTGGCGATAGTGTCAGTTCGCCATGTCATGGAGTTGCATGCTTTGTCTTGTAGACCACTCTTTTTGGTGTTTCACAAAGACAGGGCGTGCTTCACATTTCTCAGAAGTTTCTCCCGAAGGTGGTTTCTGAGTTCCACATTAATCAGGAGATTGTGGTGCCTTCTTTCTGCCCTGACCCTACCTCTGACAAGGAGAAGGATCTCCACTTGTTAGACGTGGTGCGTTGTCTCAAGTTTTATGTACATTGCACTGAGTAAGTTCGCCAGTCTGATGTGTTGTTCGACATTCCTGAGGGCCCCAGGGCAGGGAGACCCGCATCCAAAGTGACCATTGCATCTTGGATTAAGTCCACTATTCGTAAGGCCTACGAGCTAAGGAAGAAGCCTGTTCCCTTTCTGGTCATGGCTCATTCTACAAGATCCATTGGGGCTTCTTAGGCTTACAAGAATCGGGCCTCAGCTGATCAGTTGTGCAAGGCTGCCACTTGGTTGGCTGTGCACAACTTTTCAAAGCACTACCGTGTTGATGTGCTGGCATCGACTGATGCAAGCTTTAGGAGAAAGATCCTGGAGGCAGTCTTGCCTGTCTAGGATCTTCTTCGGTTCTTTGGTGCTTCCTTCACTTTTGAACCCTGTTGGCTCTAGTTCATGGTGCTGTGTGAGAGGTCCTGTGGTGTTGTTACCCCCGTTCAGTGTCCATTGACACTTCATTTGTTTTCTTGGGCTATCTCTGATCTGATGGTTCATATATGCTCTGGTGACTTTGGGGGCCCTGCGCCTGGTCCTTGCCTTACTTCCCGCCTCTGGGTGTCCCGGTGCCTTACCTCGGCCTGCGCCATTCAGCCAGGAGCAGGGTTCTGGACTGATGCTCCAGCGTCACTAGCCCGTCCCTCTCTGCCTGCGGCCTGGTCACGTCTGGTTCATTGTTACTGGCTTCATGAATTGGGCACTTGCCTGGATGTCTGTTATAGGCCCAGCCTGGGGCACGTAATTAGTCCCGCCATCTCCTACTCCTTTATAAACCTCTAACCTTGTCTTGTTTTGCTAACCGTAACACTGGGAAACTCAATGGTTGGACATCCCAAAGTTACCAGCAACCTGTATTGGATGACAGAGAAAAGAGGATTTTAGTCTTACCTGTTAAATCCTTTTCGCTTAGTCCATACAGGTTACTGGTCTCCCACCCTGTCAAGGGGCCATGCTTGGCTCTCCTGTGGCAGACCGTGGGGGTCCTTCGGAGTCATGCTCACAGGAGTCTTCTTTCCCTTCTACCATCTAGTGAATAGTTAGTGTCTCAAATCTTACTGGAGCTGATTGGCTAGATGCAGCCAAGGAGGGAATGTAATCTCCACCCCCTGCATTCACTTCTAGAATAGATCCTGCCTACATAAATGGGTGGATCGCCTACCCAAAGTTACCAGTAACCTGTATGGACTAAGAGAAAATGATTTAACAAGTAAGACTAAAATCCTCTTTTGTTTTTGTATTAAAGGTTTACTACTCTTTTTAAAGGCTAACAAGTTTTTTTAAACAATGAGTATGTGTGTGTGTGTGTGTGTATGTTTTTGGGAGGGGGTGTTAAAGGAGCTGTAAACTTTTTTTAATGAAAAAATATATATTGTAGGGCTTCTTCCTGTTGAGTAAAATAAGGGTACTCCCACTACTGAGAGATGCATATTTCCAGTGCTGTTACAGTTTAAACCAGTGGTTTTTTTTTTATATTACCAGTTCCCTCTAGTGGTCAAATTCCAATTAGTTATTCTGTTAGATTTTAATGGAGAGGAAAGTCAGAGACTTACAGTTCTCCATAGAATGTGGTAGAAACTGCTGAGTCACTTCCTGTCAGTTAGAACTATCAGGAAGTAAATTTCACTTCCTGGTTATTTGAACTGTTATAAATGTTGAAAAAAACAACTGACAAAGGTGTGTGTGACCTTGTTTTACACAGCAGAAAAAGATCTATAACATAAATGTTTTCATAAAAAAAAGTTTACTGCTCCTTTTAGTAATGATTGAGGGAGCTAAAGCCTGAGATTATTGTGAGTTTTTTATTTTTTCCCGTCAACGATTTGCATACCTCCCAACATTTCAAATGGCGAAAGAGGGACACTTCTATTTTAGGTGGCGTTTCTGGTGGTGTGGCTGGTAGGCGGGGCATTTCCAAGAATTTTTAAGTTATTTCTTGACCCTTCTGAACCTCTTTGTGTAACTAATAAATGATTTAGAGCAAGCCCAAAGTATTTTAATAGCCCATATTAATGTATAAACACATATACTGACAATTAACAACACATTTATGTATGTTTTATTGCTGTGGAGCAATATAATACACACCACTCATTCCGATGTCCTAAAAAGAGGGACAAAACGGTAGAAAAGAGGGACAGAGGGATTTGGGTCTCAAAGAGGGACTGTCCCTCCTAAAGAGGGACACTTGGGAGGTATGGATTTGTTTGTTTTGCAATTGAATTTTTCACGTTATAGGTCATATTAAAGGTGGAAAAAGTTCTGACATGATTTATATTTGTCTCATTCTTTAACATCACAAGAACCTGGTATTTTAACAGGGGTGTGTAGACTTTTTATATCCACTGTATGCAAATATAGTCAAGTTGATACCTTTATTGGCTAACTAACCAAGCTTTGAAGACCTTTTAGGTCTCTTCCTCAGGCCTGGTATACAGATAAATATGAAAACATCTCTCTTATATGCAAGTACACATTTTCATATCTATCTATAGACCAGACCTGAGGAAGAGATCTAAGAGGTCTTGAAAGCTTGCTTAGTTAGCCAATAAAGGTATCAGCTTTACTATATTTGCCTCCTGTATTTCTACGGCTAACACTGTACCAACTCTCATCTGTATGTATGTATGTATCGTATGGATGTATGTGCAGTATGTATGTATGTATGCATGTATGTATATGTGTGTGTGTGTGTACCATATGTATGTATGTATGTATGTGCAGTATGTATGTATGCATGTATTTATTTATTTCGGTAACCCCTCTTTGGAAATCCCTGATCTGCCTCTGCCTACAAGGTGGCCTTAATCCCTTGAGTGCCAGAGGGGTACGCAACACATTGCAGAGCAGTGTGTTGTGTAAGTCTCTGGCAATCAAAGGGTTAATAAACTGTTTACGTGAATTTGCCTGTGCCTTTTAACCCCTTGATTGGTAGAGGCTTACAATGTGTTGGAGCCTCTCTACAATTCAAGGGTTTAAAAGCCCCATTACAATCAGTGGAGTTTTGGGGGGATTTTATTTGTTCTGTCCGGTGCAGTTGGTTGGCCCCAGAATGGCTGCACTTTTCATTTGAACCTTATTAGCACAGTGACACTTCATTCATGTAGGTTCATATTCACTTATTTAGCTTGTTGTATTTATTGCTATGATACTTAATGTTTCCTTCCCTAGTAAGAAATCCTAAGGTTTAAGACTAATCTGTTTGTCCAGTAATAATCGTTTCGAGCCCTCCCTACGCTGTATGCATGTTTACATTCCAACCAAGAATGCAGGAAACGTCTTCACTTCCTGGCACCGCCGAACACTCTAATTGTTAGAGTTGTTTTTATTTTTTTTTTTTTACAAACGTATAATATAGAATTTGACTGCATATAAGAACCATTCCGTGCATCTAGTTTGCCCATTTTTCCTACTGTAAAAATCTCAAAAACCTAACTTGGTCCATGGTTTTGTTTTATGTTCAGGACAGCCTTATGCCTATCCCATGCATGCTTAAATTCCATCACTCTATTAGCCTCTGCCACTTCTGCTGGTAAGCTATTCCACTTTTCTACTACCATCTCAGTGACGTAAAACTTTTTATTTTTAAACATTACTACTTTAAATAAATAATTACTCTCAAGTCCCTTTCCTCTGTTTTCACTGACAGAATAGTACCCTTAATGCTATATTTTACCTGTGGATTTTTATGCATTATTTTACATTTATCAATATTAAACTTCAGCTGCCACACTCTTGCCCATTCTTCTAATTTACCTAAATCATTTGCCATTTGGCTTATTGCCCCAGGAATGTCTACCCTGTTGCAAATCTTTTTATCATCTGCAAAAAGGCGTGCCTTACACCTTGAAGACCTTTTGCTACATCACTAATAAAAATATTAAAAAGAATGGGCTCAGTACAGATCCCTGGGGTACCCCACTAGTAACAAGACCTTCCTCTGAATATTCTCTATTAACTACCACCCTCTGTCTCCTGACACTCAGCCATTGCCTTATCCATTCAACTATTTTTCATCAAGATCCAAACATGGCGATTTATTAATGAGTCTTCTTTGAGGGACAGTGTCAGATGCCTTACTGAAATCTAGATAAGCTATATCTGCCCCCCCGGTCTATTATTTTAGTTACCAAGTAAAAAAAAAATAAATGAGGTTAGTTTAACATGATCTCCCAGCAGTAAACCCATGCTGTTTAGGATCTTGCAAGCCATTTAGTTTCAGTTATATAAGACTTATTTCCTTTAATGTGTTTTACATTAATTTCCCCACTACTGACTTAAGACTTACTTGTCAGATTCTTCCTTGCTACCTTTTTTGTGAAGCGGTACTACATTTGATACCTTCTAATCTTCTGAAACAACTCTTATCAATAGTGACTGATAAAATAATTCTGTTTAAGGTTTTGCCAGAATACTCTTTTCTAAATAGGGAGTAACCTGCTATTACTATATCCAAGTCCACATGCTCACATGTTATTATTGCAGTAAGTTCAGGAATCTTATTCCCTAAACTGTGGACATTTGTACACATGGCTCGAAGCCTACTGGTTTTTGACCTGTGCGTCACAGACATACCTTGTCCAAACTCACCTGCATAATGCTGTGGGGAGCAAGTGGATATAACCCAGTGTTTCTCAACTCCTGTCCTCAGAACCCACTAACAGGCCAGGACTTAGGGATTTCTCTGCTAGGGCACAGGTGTGGTGATCAGAGGCTCATTCACATTGATTAACTCACCTGTGCTCTAACAAGGAAATCATCAAATCCTGGCCTGTTAGTGGGTCCTAAGGACAGGAGTTGAGAAAAACTGATATAACCCGTATCATTCCATTGCCTCCTCTACTTGTTTAATACCATTAATAAAACTTCTGGACTGCTCACTGAGAACCGCTGTTCCCTTTTGAGAAAGCAAAAGAAACATAGTTTCTTGTTACACCAAATAGGACTGGTGTTTTCTGGGTTGCTGGCATGCTGAAACTGATTGGAGTTGAAGTACAGCAACAGCAGGAGAGTCACAGGTTGTCCACTCAATATTAACAAATGGGCTGATGCAGCCTCAGCTGCAGGCCCTATGAAAACAATAGGCTCATTCTCCTGTGGGCTACTATTTGACCCTTAAAGGTCTGTATTGGTATTTCAAAACAAAGAAAAACAGGAGGCTCTCCTAGTGTATTATCCTAGATTAAATCTTGTTGAAACGTCAGTCTTCAATCATATAAGAAATATTCTCACTGGAAGTATCTCTTGGGGGTTTTTATACCATATACTGTCCCCCACTCAGTACCAGTAGTCCAATTGAAGATTGTCTGGGCTGCTCCTCACCAGTCCTCCAGGACAGTATGTATGTAAAGAAAAACAAAAAACAAGAGGGTGCCCAACAGTGCCTTAAATGACAATTACGATCTACCTATTCAATCCAGAATGATTATACTAAAAATTTGTATTAGTTCCTGTGGGTATACACCACCTAACAACACATGGGCTAGCAGAGATATTAACCTGTCTCTGCTCAGGGATCTCCGGTTCTAATCAGGAAAAAAGGTTCTGCTCCAGAACTTTGTAAAATGTATTTAATTCACAGAGCGTGTGCTTTTCCGACCTTTTGGTGTATTGTCCACTGTGTTAAGCGGGCAGAGATATTTTTTATCATTGGTTCCTTTCTCTGTTGTCCGTTGTATGCGGGAAGAGGCTGTCTTTTATCTGGCTGCTATTGTGGTTGTGTGCAGACTGAACCAGCTTTCTGTTAGACTTGATGATGTAGAGATCATGGTTCTGTGGGGGCCATACCATCACTTTCTGGACTCCTGGTCTTCTTTATGCTGGATAATTCTTAATGACTTTGGCTATATGTTTGGGGTTGTTATCATGCTGCTGATGGTATTGCATAATGGAAAAGTATCTCACTATACTTCTCAGCATTGAGGAGACCATTAATTCTGACCAAATCCCCAACTCCATTTGCAGAAATGCTGCCCCAGACTTGCAAGGAACCTCCACCATGCTTCACTGTTGCCTGCAGACACTCATTCTTGTAGCCATTTGGTGATCAAACTGCCTTCTGCTACAGCCACATATTTCAAAATTTGACTCCTCAGTCCAGAGCACCTGCTGCCATTTTTCTGCACCCCAGTTCCTGTGTTTTCGTGCATAGTTGAGTTGCTTGGCCTTGTTTCCATGTCAGAGGTATGGCTTTTTGGCCGCAAGTCATGAAGACCACTTCTCACGAGACGTCTCTGGACATTAGTTGGGTGTACCAGGATCCCACTGATTTCTGCCAATTCTGAGCTGATGTCACTGCTGGACATCTTCTGATTGTGAAGGGAAGTAAGCATGATGTGTCTTTCATTTGCTGCACTTAGTTTCCATGGCCGACCACTGTCTATAGTTCTCAATGTTGCCTGTTTCTTTATGCTTCTTCAAAAGAGCTTGGACAGCATATCTGGAAACTCCTGTCTGGCTTGAAATTTCTGCCTGGAAGAGATCTTGCTGATGCAGTATAGCTACCTTGTGTCTTGTTGCTGTGTTCATTCTTGCCATGGGGCATGACTTTTCACATTAAACTATCTTCAGCAACCTCACCTTGTTAGCTGAGTTTTGCTGTTTGTCACCGAGTTTTATTCCTCCTACACAGCTGTTTCTGTTTCAGTTAATGTTTGTGTTTCAACCCACATATTAAATTGATGATCATTAGCATCTGTTTGGTATAATTGTTTAATTATACACCTGACTACATGCCTACAGTTTTTGTACAGAATTGATGCTGTTTTGAAGGCAAAGGGTGGTCAAACCAAATATTGATTTCGATTTTTCTTCTGTTCACTAAGCATTTTGGTAACTGATAAAAATAAACTATTAATATGTGTCCTGAAAGCTTGTATTTGTTATGTCCTCAGACAATAAAAGGTATCACCTTTATACCACTCTTGTGAGGTTTTTGCAAAAATGAATCCTATCTACTCCACTGGCTAACACGGTACCATCTTTTTTCTATGTCTATTTTTGAAAGCATTCTTACTTTACAGCATTTTTTTAGACCTGCCTAAAACTTTTGCACAGCACTGTGTATATATAATATATAAAATACACAAATTTATGTGATAACCGAGCATCAAATTTCTGCAAAAATGGATGCAAAACACACCAGTATTTACAAATTGCCATTTTGTCTCATGAAGTAATTATGATGTATCTATACTGTATTATTGTTTTATTCCAGTGTTAAAGAGGCCCATTACTCTGGATGAATTGCTAGCCCCAGGAGCGCCCTACACAAGGAAGACTTTGACTGTAAGTGTACAATATAATGCAGTATAGTATATTATAATTTTGTTTTTAAAATTGACATTTCTAAGCATCTGCATTGCTAGGATGCAAAAAAAATTCCCTCCACATTTTATGGAAGAAAAGGGCAACAGGGGGTGCTGTTCATACAGCTGATACTTGTACACAAACAAATATTCCTCTTATTGATGAAATCTGGTTTCAGATCCACTGAGAGCCACCTAGTCTTGCAGGGAATTCAGCCCACCCTGCTGAGGAACACACCACAGAAATACACTGTTGGGTCCAACTTGTCTGTGTTGGTTTTCACATAGCTCACAACAGTCCCAAGTTAACTGGGACAATCCCGATTTTGGGGCATAATTCCTCTGTCCTGCCGCATACAGCAGATGCCCCAGTTTCATCCAGGTGTGTCCAAGCAACTTTGCCGCATTTAACATTCTAGAGTAAACAAACTGCACCATAGGGGACAAATAAAAATTCCTAAATTCCCATGAACTTGAACAAAGCTTTTACACAAAGAGGTGTCAATAGATCATGAAATAACTTAAAAAATAATGGTAATGCCCCGCCCACTAGCTGCGCCCCAGTAAAACAAATCTAAAACAAAATTGTCCCTCTTTGGCCATCTGAAATGTTGGGAGTATGGTTTTCAGCAGTGTGTGTGTGTGTGTTGGGGAGGGATGAAGTTTTCTTTCACTCAGTCCTGACTTACTCCTGTGTCTTACTTACACAACAGACTGCAGCCTCAAGGAGTAAAACCGCTTCTCCCTAGTCTGCTGAAACCAGCTCAGACAAGTTGGACCCAGCAGAGTATATCTGTGGCATCTCCACAAGAAGGTTGGACTGCGTTCACGGCAACTCATTCAGTTGGTTCTCAGTGCATATGAGACTGGCTTTCATAACTGTGACAGTACCAATTAGAGGAATGTTAGTGTAGATACGGTATATCTGTCATTGGCACAATGCCCCTCTTGCCTTGCATGCTAGCAGTGCAGATGCAAAGTAGTGTCAAGCTAAAACATAATTATGGGCGCTCGATAAGACTGATATAGTAAAAGAACTGTAACCAGCCAACTGCACCATAGGGTACTCATAAAAATGACCAACTCTTCCATTGATTTAAATAGTGATTTTAACCCCTTGAATACTAGTGAGGTCTCCAATGCATTGTGAAGCAATGCAGCAAAGCATTGGAGACCTCTCTAGCATTCAAGGGGTTAAAAAGTTTTGTCCTGATGCATGAGAATTTAGGAATTTGTATTTGTCCCCTATGGTGCATTTGGTTTAATCTGGAATAACTCCAATTTGCTTTCATAAATAGGGGCCAAAATACTTAAACATTTAAACTGGTGTATATACCTTTAAATATCATGTGCTTCCATCTAACATTTATTAAAGTTAATAATTACCTCAGAGATGCAGTGCGCACCCCTCTGGCACTCAGAGGGTTAAATGCAAGATCCCTAAAATCTAATCTTAAAAGTGGAACTGTCTTGTTACAACGCATTGGCTACCTCTCTGGCACTCAAAGGGTTAAGAGACGAGAGGAGCTCGTTGTGGGCATAGACCTTGGCTCAACAGTTGAACTGGGCAGCTCTTAAGTATTTAAAGGGATAGTAATGTTTCAAAATAAAAGCGACTCCAATGAATCTTCATAGTATTTGGGCCTTGGAAAGTGTTATTTCAATACTGTCAGAGTTGTAGTTCAAGAGTAATTGAATGATAAAATATGCCCCTCCCGCCCCTTTTACCTAGTGTAAGCCACCTCCCTTCAGATTTGGAATCTGGTCCTGGGACTGGACAGCTCACAGCAAGGGACAATCTTCTTACTGTGAGAACAATGAAAGTCCTGCCCCCCTTGAAAGGTTTTTCCCTTATGTTAACTGAACATTGTCCCTCTCTGCAAGTCATCTGGACACCATCTTTCTGTTCTGATGTGAGCAGTGTTGCATCAGTAAAAGGGGCAGGAGGGGGATACTTTATCATTCAATTACTCTTGAACTACAAATCTGATAGTATTGAAATAACACTCTCCATGGCCCAAATACTATGAGAATTAAATGCTTTTATTTCGATACATTACTATCCTTTTAAGGTTGAATTAAAAAAACATGTTCTACATGGGTTGCTTCACCACCACATTCCTCCATATAGCTGTTGTGGGATCACTCCACTCATGTGGCACAGGCGTAGGAAGATGAAGGGAGCGTGCCCGCTCCTATGGAAAGCTGAGTAGGTAGAAGGGAGGAGATATTCAGAAGAGGGGATGTTCTGCAGAGATCTGCAATACAACTTGTACAGCAGAAAATGAAAATGATGACGTCAGTGGGACATGTTTATAAGGCTATATCTAATAAAGTTTTGGATTTAAAAAAAATAACTTGCCAACCTATACACATTCTACAAGCTGCATCAAATAATACAAAGTGTCGTGAGGATGAAAGTTCCGCTTTAAACTTGCATTTTTAATGCATATATTGAGTTTCCCATTTAAAGAATATTTGGTTTCATTTATTTGTGCTGTTGTAATGAATCAAGAGCTGTCAGTTAATTTGTTGAGATATTCAGAAAGGCTGTTGCCTTATATCAGCTCATTTAGAGACAATACAACGCTATCACAACAAGGCAACAAAAGCAGGCCTCACTCATAGGGTAGTATAGTACACACAAATATGAATTATACAGAATAACCAAATTCACATACACTGGAACATGTGGTCGCAAACTCAAAAATGTGGTCTAGAGGTCAGTGAAGAATACTGAGCAACCTACACATAGCCGCTTCTCCTAGATGGTCAAACATCATCTCTGAACTGAGAGAAATGAACAAGTAGAGAACAGGAAGCGTGTCAACTATGTTAATCGTTTAACACATTTTATTCATATCCAGGCATAAGAAGCACTCACACTTTTTAAATGACCAGGAGATATAAAATCCTTACAGACCAAAGCAGCTCACAATGGGCTTGTTCCGCCCCTGCTTGGGTTCACCATTTGTAGTGGATCCAGATGAAGAGTTGCTTCTATAGATACCCAAATTAATATATCTAATTTGCTAGAATGCGATGCTCCTTGTGAGCGTAACCGCACATGTGCAGTAGAGACTGCCCAAACGATGCAGTCATGTGCAGTAGAGATGAATGCGCCGGCCTCCAGTCTGAGGCATGGCTGATCCGGAGCAGGGTGCTCCAAACGGCCCACTGACTGTCTCTGCTTCCGGCTCCGCTGGGCAGCACTTTGGCTCGTGTACATGGGCCTTCAATACTAGTTGTTTTAATAAAGCAATAATCATTAGTATAAGTCCCCAAAGGAACAATAGGTCAATACTATTAGGAGCACTAATATACTTTCATCAGGAAATGGGACAAAACCTAAACTAACAAAACTTTTTTGTTTGTAATATACATTGTTTCTATTATTTGACTCATAAAAGACAGAAATTATGACCATACTGTACATAAATCCTAGTCAAATATTGAACAAGTGTTTGCAAGTCAGTAAATGAGTGGCTCAGATGTGATCATAAGACCTAACTTTTATTGATCTCAATTAAAAATGTATCATTACTACTACAAATTCCAGTGTCCACATCCGTGGGGAACTGGATGTTAAAAATAGCACCCTCTCTCACTACTGTTACAGTCATGCGTGTAAGTTTACTTAATGATGTCATCTCCCAGCGCTCTGCATTACAAGAGCACCAGAGGGAGATTGCGAGCGCCTATAGTTACGCCACTGTGTATGTCTTATATATAAAGTCTAAAACAACAATTAGAAAAGTATCTAAACTCGTGCACCTGACTGTCTAGTCCAATTCCCAATATATATTTATCTCAGTGGATGAGATCAGTTTAGGGATTTCATTGTACATGATAAAATCTACATCTAAATGTTAGTGGGAGCACTCATTTACAAAGTGAGAGTTCTTCTTATACCTGGTTATGAATAGGTGTTAAACATTTAAAGTTATAGTAATGACTCCTGTTAACAAGCTTTAATATTATACATGTTAAAAAATATAAATTAAATTATGTATGTGTTGTCTCTCAAACATGTATAGTTTGAGAGATATATGCTTTTAAAGTTCCCCTTTCACAGACGTCAGCGCTCTATCTGACAGCATGAGATCCTGGTCCCGGGACTGGCCGGAGGCTCTTCAGCAGAGCCGAAATAGCACTGTCTAAAAAGAAATACTTCAATGAAACAGTCTACAAAGTGTGCCTAGTTTGCAAGCATATTTTGTAGACCACTCCAGTCAAGTATTTCCTTTTAGACATCGCTATTTTGGCTCAGAGCCGCCTTCGGGTCACACAACCCGAATCTCATGCTGTCAGCTAAAGCTCTGACGTCTGTGAAAGGGGAGAGAGGCGGAACTTTAAAAGCTTATATCCCTTAAACTATAAATGTTTGAGAGACAACACATACATCATTGAATTTATATTTTAAATATTTACAATATTAAAGTTTGTTAACAGCAGTGATTATTATTCCTTTAAGAAAGTTGTCTCACTTCCTGCTGCTCTCTGCTTGTTCGTTTCTCTCATATCTGAGGCACCTTTCTGGATTTCTATGATAATGGGAGTAAGGGAGGAATAGCTGCCCCCATAAGAACATATATAACACTAGATTTTACACCTCATGAAGCACAGGACAGCTATATTTAAATAACCTAATTTATAGGTTTTAGTTTTATGTGCCTTTCTGGCAATCAAAGGTTTAAAGGCTTAACATTCTCTCACAATTTGTCCTGGTCTGTCCATTCATGTTTCTCTCTCCCCTCCATCTCGGACACTGCTTATCATATGTGAATGAAATGCAAATGGATATCTCTTTTGCTTGTAGATTGTCAGCGATGCAGTTGGGTGGGGATTCGTGGTACGAGGTAATAAGCCATGTCACATACAGGCCGTAGATCCAAGTGGACCAGCAGCTGCAGCTGGGACAAAGGTATATTTTACACATAATCCTAAAGTTTCTGTTTGAATATTATTTGTTTAATAATAATAGGCTAACCTGAGACAAGATAGGGAGGGAACAGTAATGCCCAAGCATCCCATTGATTTAAATGGTCTTTCTCTGTCGTCCAGTACATGTTACTGGTAACTTTGGGTAGGCGATCCGCCCCTTTAAGTAGGCAGGAACAATTCTAGAAGTGAATGCAGGGGTGGAGCTTACCTTCCCTCCTTGGCTGCAGCTAGCCAATCAGCTCTATTAAGATTTGTTCCTTGGTTAAGACACAGGCAAGAGAACAGTTCTGCTATAGTTTTAGCTAATTTTTTATTTTTCTGTTAGATATGGAATACCACCATTAGTCGCATCACCATAACTGACAATGCCATTAGATGTGGCTAGCTCAGTATTCAGGTGCTTTTTGTGGACCATAAGACCTGGGGGGAAAATACTGGGTTCAAGTTCTTTCCCCTGGAGTTGCCCACTGAGGCTTCTTCTTAATACATGGTAATCTGAAGACAGAAGATCTGCAGGAAAGGTGAGCAACCCTTTGAGTGCTGCAGGTCCACATGTCCCACAGTGCCCCTCCGCGCAAGGGTTTTCCTTTGAAGTTCCTATTGCACACTCCTGCACTCATTGGGTTTATCTGTATGTCTGTTGGGTGTTTTGGAGCAAGTTTCTGTGGTAACTTAACCCTTTAGCTGCTGGTTTTGCATCTTTTGGGAGTTTATTGGCGCTTTCCCTCCTGGGTTCAGTGTTTTTTTTGGGGGGTTTGCTAACATGTTCTAGTGATGTTTCATGTAATTTTAATTCATAGTTTCAACTTTGCAAAATTTGTGTTCGCGCTTTTACAGCTTGGACGCCAATGCTCCATTCACTTCTATGGGACTGTATCGTTTGTGACATATCTCTGCAACTGCTCAACGTACCGACTTCAGAGATGGCTCATTTTAATTGTCTGCCCTTGCTCTGTCATCTGGTTAATGTTTTATGTGCGTTGGGGGGCTCAGGGGGCTTCAGGCACTGTTGGGGTACTTTTTCAGGGAAAACTACATTCCCCATGAGCTTTTGCTTCATGCGCTTGTTTCTGATTGGCTCCCGGCCTTGGCAGCCACTTTGTGCCTTTTCCTGAATGAGTATCCTATGCAGGGCTTGGACTCTCCTTCTCTCCTCTGCAGAATGACCCTTCTCCTACCAGATAAGTGCATTTTACACATTTCTGGGGTGAATTTTTAATCTTACACACTGTATTTGGGTGATTCCTTATACTTTAAATGTTTTGACACTGTGAGAATGTCTAATCCATTAGAGCTTCAGGCCAGGCCTAAGACTAAGGACGCTGGGGTCTCTGTGTCCCCTATTGCACATTGCTCCTCATGTCATTCAGGGTTACCTAGAGAATTCTTGGGTCATTTATGCCCAGCATGTTCTGATGTCCCCAAGTCTCTCCCAGGGACCTCTAGCCATGCATTAGAGCCAGTTTGGGTACAACAGTTCAAGGCTGCTACTAGAGACCTCCGATCTACATTTCAACTCTTTCCATCCCAGTTACAGGGGGTCTTCCAGTCCTGGTAGACCCCTTCTTTTGTCAGATCTTCCCTGTCGAAACCACAGGGAGTACCTGACGTATCAGATTCCTCTGAGGAGGAACTGTTGGTGGATTTGGATGTTGAGGAATGTTCTGTTGTGGGCTCCTCTTAGTGTTTTGGGGACCCCTTTGAGGCTGATCCTGATCCCACGGCTGAGGGCTTGATCAGAGCCATCTCAACTACCCTAAACATTCCCTTAGTTCAGGAGGTTTCTTCGGATCCCTCTGATGTATTTCAGGAGCCTAAAAGGCCCCATATTTGTTTTCCACCTAACCCCACTCTTGACCGCCTTGTGTCTGATGAGTGGAAGTCTCCGGTCAGGAAACATTCTGTTTCCAAGGAATTTGCAAAGCTTTACCCCTTTTCTGAGGCGACGCTTGCTCAGTGGGTTCATCCCCCCAAAGTGGATGCTACTGTGTCCAGGCTATCTTAGCCCACTGCCTTGCCAGTTGCTGATGCTTCTGCTCTGAAAGACTAGACTGACAAGAAACTTGAGGTCTCCCTCAAGTCCATTTTTGCCACTGCTGGTACTGCCATGCGTCCAGCATTTGCTGTGGCATGGGTGAACCGGGCCATTGCTGTCTGGACTGAACAGCTCACCCTGGATGTCTGTCAGGGTGCTCCTACTTCGGATATGTTGCATCTTCTTGCCAACATTTCTGAGGCCCAGCACTATGTTTCTGCTGCCTTGTTTGATGCTATCCGTTTGGTGGCAACGGTTTCCACCATGTCTGTGGTTGCCAGACAAGATTTTTGGCTCAAGATCTGGTCTGCTGTCTCTGCTTTCAAGAAAGCTTTGCACTCATAGCCTTTTCAAGGCACCTCTTTGTTTGGCCCAGATCATAAGGATCTGCTTAGTGAGGCGACAGGGGGCAAGAGTACCCTTCTGCCTATGGTCCCCAGGAAGAAGACACCTCTCAAGCGTAATCAGATTTTTTTATTCCTTCCAGACTGAGACACGTCCAGCGAACCAGGCGGTTCCCTCAACTCCGTGTTCCTTCTTCAAGCCTAAACAGCAATGGAAGCCCAAGGTCTCATCCAAGCCTAAGGCTTCCAAGCCTTCTTCGGCATGACTCGCAAAACCCAGGTCCCCACTCAGCTGTGGGTGGTCGTCTGCGTCACTACCACAGTGTCTGAGAGGATTCAGTGGCGGACCCGTGGGTTTTACAGGTGGTGTTGGAAGGGTACAGGATCCCTTTTGTCTCTCTTGCTCCCTTTCGGGTTTTCCCCTCTCTGGACAAGGATGTTCTGGAACCTGTTCCAATTCAGGACAGAGGTATGGGTTTTAACTCAAACCTCTTTGTGGTCTCCAAGAAGGACAGCGGCTGTCATCCCATTTTGGTTTTGAAGGATCTCAATTCCTTTGTGATCAAGACTCTTTATCACCAGGAGTCCCTAAGGACGGTGATTGCTGCTATGTCCCCGGGGGAATTCCTTGCCTCTCTGGATCTTCAGGACGCACATCTACACATCGCCATTCATCCAGAGAGTCGGCAGTATCTCAGATTTGCCTGCGACCAAGGGCTTTTCAGTTTTCAGCTCTTCCCTTTGCTCTGACTACAGCTCCTCAAGTCTTCAACTGTGTCCTGGAAGCTTTAGTATCTGTCCTCCTTTGGGACAGCATCAGAGTTACTCCATGCATAGACGACCTGCTTCTGAAAGCCCCTTCTGTGGAACTTCTTCATCAGCAGGTTCAGGACTGCATTCATTCTCTCACCCATCATGGGTGGATCATCAACATGGACAAGTCAGATCTTGTCCCATCCCAGCATCTGGTTTTCCTGGGCCTTCTCTTCGACAATCAGCAGATTATGATGTTGTTCATGGATGAGGTGGCTCACCAGATCGCCCACAGGGTTTCTGCTGTTCTGGCTCATGATCCAGTTCCGGCCAAGAAACTGTCCTCTCTAGTGGGGAAATTCATCTCCACCATAGAAGCGGTTCCATTTGCCATGGCTCACACCAGGGAACTCCATAGGTTTGTGATCCAGGTGTGCAGGGGTCAGCCAGACCTTCTGAAGATGTCAGTATCCCTCCCTCTTCATATGGAACTGAGTTTGTCGTGGTGGCTCGACCTCTGCAATCTGCTGAAGGGCAAGTCCTTCCTGGTATCCTTCTGGACCACAGTGACAACGGATTGCAGCCTCTCCGTCTAGGGAGCAGTCCTGGGTCGCCTGAGTGCTCAAGGTTGGTGATCTCCGGAGGAATATCTCCTTCCCGTCAACATGTTGGTGCTTCGGGCGATATTTCATGCCCTTCGCCATTGGACACCCCAGCTGGAAGAAGGCCCAATCCGGGTCCAGTCAAACAACGCCACGGCCGTGGCTTACATCAACAAGCAGGGCGGAACAAGAAGTCTCGCTGCTTGGTTAGAGGTCAAGGCTATTTTGTCCTTGGCAGAAGAACATGTTCCTGCCATATCTGCAGTGCACATTCCTGGCATAGACAATTTCATGGCAGACTTCCTCGACACACGGTGGACAGCGGAGAGTGAGAACTGCACCCAGAGGTGTTCACCCTCATTGTTCAGAAGTGGGGTCTTCCTTGCATCGACATGATGGCGACAAGACACAACCAGAAGGTTCCGAGGTTCTGCTCTCACTGGAGGGATCCTCTAACTCTGGCAGTGGATGCCATGTCCATTCCTTGGTTATTTCCTCTGGCTTACATCTTTCCTCCCCTCATCATGTTGCACAGGGTGTTATGGAAATTCATACTGGAGCGCTGTCCAGTCATTCTGATTGCTCTGTACTGGCCTCGACAGGCTTGGTTTCCGGAGCTTCTGGATCTGTCAGTGGTGGTTCTGGCTCCCTTGTCGTCCGGATCTTCTTCTACAGGGTTACCTGTGGAAGGAGGATGTTCATCATCTAGCTTTGACGGCTTGGAAATTGAATCCTCAGTGCTGAAGAAGAAAGGTTTTTCTTCAGGTGTGGTGGCTACTATGCTTAGTGCCCGCAAACCTGTTTCTCCTAAGGCCTAACATCGTGTCTGGTTGACCTCTCTCTCTTGGTGTGCTGATAGGGAGCTTTTTCAGGTTTTTGATCTGCTTACGGTCCTGGCTTTCTTGCAGGCCGGTGTGGATAACGGCCTCAGTTTGAGTTCCCTTAAGGTTCAGACTTCTGCTCTCTCTGTTTTCTTTCAGAGGTGCATTGCTATTCTTCCTGATGTCAAGGTTTTCTTCCAGGGCGTTGCTCATACTCGTCCTGTTTTCAAGACTCCCGCTCCTCAGTGGGATCTTAACTTGGTTTTGGGCGTCCTTCAGTGCCCTCCCTTTGAGTCCTTGGCTACTATTCCTCTACGCCTGCTGATGTGGAAAATGGCCTTTCCCCTGGCGATCGTGTCTGTTCGCCGTGTCATGGAGTTACATGCTCTGTCTTGTAGACTACCCTTTTTGGTGTTTCACAAAGAAAAGACAGTGCTTCGCACTTCGCAGGAGTTTCTCCTGAAGGTGGTCTCTGAGTTCCACATTAATCAGGAGATTGTGGTGCCTTCTTTCTGCCCTGACCCTACCTCTGACAAGGAGAGGGATCTCCACTTGTTAGATGTGTGTCTCAAATTTTATGTACATCGCACTGAGTCCATTAGACAGTCTGACGTGCTGTTCGTCATTCCTGAGGGCCCCAGAGCAGGGAGACCTGCATCCAAAGTGACTATTGCGTCTTGGATTAAGTCCACTATTCGTAAGGTTTACAAGCTAAGGAAGAAGCCTGTTCCCTTTCGAGTCATGGCTCATTCTATTAGATCTATTGGGGTTTCATGGGCTTACAAGAATCAGGCCTCCATTGATCAGTTGTGCAAGGCTGCCACTTGGTCGTCTGTGCACACCTTTTCGAAGCACTACCGTGTTGATGTGCTGGCATCGGCTGAAGCCAGTTTTGAGAGGAAGATCCTGGAGGCAGTCTTGCCTCTCTAGGATCTTCTTCGGTTCTTTCGTGCTTCCTTCACTTTTGAGCCCTGTTGGCTCTAGTTCAGTGTGCTGTGTGAGAGTTCCTGGGGTTTTGTTACCCCTGTTCAGTGTCCATTGACACTTAATTGCTTTGTTGGGCTATCTCTGATCTGATAGTTCATATCTGCTCTGGTGACTCTGGCGGTCTTGCGCGTGATCCTTGCCTTACTTCCCAGCTCTGGGAAACTCAATGGTTGGACATCCCAAAGTTACCAGTAACCTGTATTGGACGGCAGAGGAAAAAAGGATTTTAGTCTTACCTATTAAATCCTTTTCTCTTAGTCCATACAGGTTACTGGTCTCCTACAGTGTCAAGGGACCATGCTTGGCTGTCCTGTGGCAGACTGTGGGGGTCCTTCGGGGTCATGCTCACAGGAGTCTTCTTTCCTTCTACTATCTAGTCAGTAGTTAGTGTCTCAAATCTTACTGGAGCTGGTTGGCTAGCTGTAGCCAAGGAGGGAAGGTAGGCTTCACCCCCTGCATACAATTCTAGAATTGTTCCTGCTTACTTAAAGGGGTGGATTGCCTACCCAAAGTTACCAGTAACCTGTATGGACTAAGTGAAAAGGATTTAACAGGTAAGACTAAAATCCTCTTTTTTACACTAAGCAGTGACAAAGTGGAGATGACTTCTCCAGTTTAACATTTCTCCGATTCCTGTGTTATTCTATGGAGCCTATGCACTAAGATTTCTTCCGGTTTGGAGATCTTAGTGTATAGGCTCCATAGAATAACATAGGAACTGGAGAAGTGATAAACTGGAGAAATCATCTCCACTTTATCACCTCTTTATCACTGCTTAGTGAACCTCTCCCCGGGCAGAGTGTGGAGGTGATTATGTGGGTGGGGGCAGGGGATTGTGGCAAGGTGGGGGGGCAGGGGATTGTGTCCGAGTCGGAGGGGGATGGGGGCATCAAAACGCACTTTCGCCTGTATGTACAAAAATCCTTGCACCAGCCCTGGGTCCGGGGCCAGTCCGGGCATTTAAAAAAAAATAACGAACGAATGCCTGCCGCCCCCCCAATAGGCTGCTCAAAAAATAAAAATGGGCTGCTCAGCCTTAAATGCCCGGGCCTATTTTTTGTCCCAGTCCGGGCCTGTGTGTGTCCTTCACATTGCGGTTGGAGTTTCTAAGGTGACTTCCACAACTAAACTTTCAGACCACTCAGTGACACAAATTTGGGGTTGCTTGGGAGTGTCTGGCTACCAGGACACTCGGTTCGACTGATAAAATGTAGCTGCAAAACTGTCCATATTCCGAAGTGCAACATCTGATCTCTGCAGCATTTTTATCCCTCTTTGGAATTTAAGGCAGAAGTAGGCAACGTGAAGCCTTCCAGCTGTTGTGGACCACTACTCCCATCATGATGATGGAAGATGTAATCCACAGCAGCTGGGGGGTCAAGTTGAACACCCTAATTTGTGGGATACGAAGTCCCGTAAAAATCCCCTGTGGTGCAGTTAATTGCAAAATTAGATTTGCTGCTTTATCCATGAAAATGTATGCATATGCCCCCCCCCCCAAAAAAAAAGTCCTCCTTTTCGCTAACTCCAAGAAATTGTACACTTCTGTGGCTTCCCTGCAGTGGGACAAGACTGGGAAATCAGTGTGTGTGTTTGGTTCTATGGCTACCAGTACAGTCAAACTACCAGTGCAGTCAACCTAGTCTAGCATGGTTAATATGAGTGGCTGTATAGCTACCAGTGCAGTGGGACAAGGCCGGGGTCTTTATTTGTGGATCTGTGGCTACAGGTACAGTGAGACAAGTCTAGAGTGGTTAGTGCATGTGGTTCTATGGCTACCAGTGCAGTGGGACATGGCTGGGGTCAGTATGTGTGTTTCTGTGGCTACTGTGGGACACATCTGGGGATCAGTATATGTAGTCCTATGGCTTAAGTGGGACAAAGTGGGGGGACATTATGTGTGGTTCTAGTGCAGTGGAATGAGGCTGAGGGTCACAGCAGTAAAACCATTCCAGTTCTTTTTATTAAATCAGCCTCATAATATGTAAGAGAAATAACGGATTAATCAAACACACACGCACGCACTATAAGGGTTTTGTGTATTCTAAATTATATCATTTGTATGCTCCATCCAGAGATTGGCAGTGACATATTTACTGTATACCAAGACATTCAGCTTGGCTCAGCAGCCTACACATTAGTGATTTTGATAGCTGTTCGCTGATATAATTAGCTCACAGTATTTGTAATTATGTTACATGTTATGAAAGCTAATTACAGTCTTAAAAGCCAATTTTTTTTTCTACGTCCAATGAGCCTCTAATTACAGTTCTTATTTTGCATAAACTTTGTCTGGCTAAATTAATTACTCTATGAATACCCATAAAATAAACTCCAATTATTGTGTTTTGCTTAAAGGGACACTTACTTCTTCTAATAATAAACCCCTTATATATCCAGATCTAGGCAGCAAATACTATTGGCCACGATGAATAGTTTCTTCTTGGACTGGTTTCTTAAATTAAATTTTAATTAGTACTTAATATCATGTACATAGATGCAGACATGATTCTTTCTGCATGATAACTAATGCCCTGAACTGAAGTCTTAGGAATACTTTAGTATAAGTCTGGAGGCCTGTAACAAATAAAAATGTCTGCCCCAGTAGACATGAGATGCAATAGTAATTATTAAAGATTTGTTGACTCATAGAGTCCATTACAGTGTGTTGTGCTGATTAAGGTAAGTGGGGGTTATTATTATGTGCTGTTCTCCTTTAAATACCTCCCTGGCACTCAAATGGTTTATATCAGTTTCAGTTTACAAAATCAGAAATAAAGTGGAGAACAGAGTGGGTAACAGTATATTGGTTCACTTTCAAAACATTGCCTTTAAAACATTGTGTGGCTACACACCGCATTAAAGGGATAGTAATGTTTCATAATAAAAGCAGCTCTAGTTAATCATCATAGTATCTGTCTGGTCTATGGACTGCATTCTACAGCTGAGAAGAGATGGCTTACACTAGGTAAAAAGGGCAGGAGGGGAAACTTTGCTTGCGAATATCTCTCAAACCATAAAGGTCTGAGAGATAAGACTTATATCGTTCTTCATGTTTTTTTAATGCCTACAAAATAAAATAAAGATAAAACGAAGTATTACTATCCCTTTAAAGTGGCCACAATGGTAGATGCCCGAGAGAGATGATCCACTTTAGATAATGGTATACTTGGCACTCAAAAATGAATGATATATAAAAACAGGATCTTTATTCAAAGATGCATTAAAATATAGTCACATCGGAGGACAGATAGACATACTCCACAGTGTTTAACACGTTTTGCACCCAACAGAGCTTAATCATAGACAGCCTATGATTAAGCACCGTTGTGTGTGAAACATGGCAGACGCTGTGGAGTATGTCTGTCTGTCCTCTGATATGACTATATTATATTTTACTGCATATTTGAATAAAGATCCTGTTTTGTTCATAGAAACAGCAATGTAAGAGAAAGGAATCACAGCAAAAGGGGGATTCTTTTTTAACTTACTGATAAATCCTTTTCACTTAGTCAAATTGAGGAATGCAGGGTATCCTCATTGGTCCCCATTATCCTCAGGTTACACCAGAGAAAAAGGTTTAACTCCTGCTGTGATAACATTTGAATGAAGAATCTCCCAACATTCTCTCCTGATATTGCACCTTCCTTTACACTAGTGGCACCATCCAATAGCTGTGCTGTGTAATAGGGCTGTACCTCTGCATTGGGGCCAACAAGATGGAAGTCAAGGCACCAGCAATTATGTTTTATTTCTGTATATTGTAGGTATTTTCCTGCTGAATACAATAAGTATATTCCCAATGATGGCCATTACAGTTCAAACTGTCACAACGTGGTGGAGCTGTCACTATTACATTCTATGGAGAACCATAACCAGTTGCCCACCTCTCTCTGAGATTCAAGCACCAAAACTTATGGGACAAAGAGTCAGTGTTCTTGGTATCGAGGCAGAGTGGGACAATTCTTGGACAAGCTACACCGTGAGGAGCAATAAACTTACCCAAAATACCCATGTATTTAAATGGGGCTTCTTAGCCCCATCAGTGTTAGAGAGGTCTCCAATGCCTCTCTATCTTTGATGTTGTTAAAAAGCCCCATTTAAATCCATGGGGATTTAGTGAATATGTATTTTCCCCTATATTGTAGTTTGTCCCAGAATTTCTCTACTTTGCCTTAAAGGGGCCAATTTATCTTGCGGTGAATGTTATAATATGCAAAGAAATCCTCTGACCTCCCTGCAAATAGCCATTTGTCCTATTATTCATTAGCCACATTCTATCTGGCCATCACTCATTCATCAATGAAATAAGGCCATATGGATCCACCAGTTCTGTTCTCCAGCTTCAGGCTGGTGGATGCCTTAGAATCCTATGGGGTCAGAAACAAACACACTCATACACAGTATGTATCACTGGAATGGCTGCCATTTCACTGAATTTCCATCAGATGTCCCTACCTCAAATATACAAGTCAAGGATATACCATCGATTTGTGATGAATTCCAGAAGGTATCAAAGAGGTGGAAATACACTGCTGCTATTGATCCCTGATGAGTCTAGGCCTATAAGTAAGGTCCACTGTGTCTACACCTTTTGGTGTATAACACTGCATACTAATTGCTAATGGTATATAAAAATAAAAAATATTATGTAGTTCCATAGTAAATTAAGCTTAAAAACGGTAGTCAAAAATTTCAACTGTTGCCACATTATATCTCATAAAATTACAGCTAAATTAATACTTCCCAACTCCAAAATGGGTGTTTGTCTATTTTCCAGAACTTCTTATTTATTACAGTAAAACATAGTATAACCATGTAAGTCCACTTCTGCCAGAAATGTATATAATCTCCTTAATATAGCTAATGTTCTCTTAAATGTATTGACCATTACCACCGTTTAACAGACCGTACTGTAAATAACCCTTTCCTCTAGTCTCAAAGAGATAGTAATGTCACGCTATAAATGAAGATCCTATTATTCCTTATACTTTTCACTAATGCCCCGTACCTTTCTCAATGTTTATATCGGCATTGATTTTTGTAATTATATTTTAAAGTTTCCCCCTCTTTTCCCTAAGTCACTATTCTTCCTTCAGAAAGCCGGTCTGGATGGATCTCAGTGAGGGACAATATTGTATCAGCATAAGGAGAACCCTGCTGCCCTTCCTCAAGGGGGTCAGGGTTTTCTTTATATTGACACGCACAACATTGTCCCTCGTGATCTCTCCGGTCAAGCGACTGTATTTCAGATCTGAGGGAAGAAGAGTGACGTTGAAATAGGGTATTGAGCATTATTAAAGGGACATCACAAAAAAGCAGCTCCAATTAATCTTCATAGTATTTGGGCCATGGAGAGTGTTATTTCAATACTGTCAGAGTTGTAGTTCATGAGTAACTGAATGATAAAGGATCCCCCCCTCCCATCACTTTTACTAATGTAACACTGCTTACCTCAGAGCAGCAAGACTGTCTGGATGGCTCACAGAGAGGGACAATCTTCAGTGAGCATAAGGGAAAACCTGAAAAACCTGTCAAGGGGGGCAGGGTTTTCATTGTTCTCACAGTAAGAAGATTGTTCTTTGCTGTGAGATGTCCAGTCAAGAGATCAGATTCCACATCTGAGGTGAGCAGTGTTACACTAGGTAAAAAGGGGCAGGAGGGGATACTTTATCATTCAATTACTCTTGAACTACAACTCTGACAACATTGAAATAACACTCTGCATGGACCAAATACTATGAAGATTAATCGGAGCTGCTTTTTTTGGTCAAATATTACTATTACTTTAAAAAGTATAAGGAATAATAAGATTTTCGTTTGTAGCATCATATCACTCTCTCTTTAATGGGTGGCACCTAATTATTTGATCAGATCTTGGAATGAAAAGTTCACTTGAGAGAGCCTTGTACTGATACACTTATATATTATTATTAATAATAATAAATAGTAAAAAAAAACTTTACACTTCCATTTGCCATAACACTGAGTTACACAGTAATATATGCTGAAAAGCTAGATGTTTCAGTGAAAACGTTAACCCTTTGAATGCCAGAGGGGTACACAACGCAATGCGTTGTTTTTTGTAACGTACAAATGTTGTCTTTTGTAATATTTTTTGTCGTTGTATACAGCAAATTTTCTTTTCCTCTATACGACACTTGGGAATAGTTTAGCCACGCCCCTGCCGCGCCCCTTTTCCTGGCAGTTCTGGAGTTGTGTCGTACACAACAGACATTACTAGTTTTTTGTTGTATACTCTATAGAAAATATGTGGTTTGTGCATTCAGTGACTTATTTTTGCCGTTCATATGATATTGTTTTGTCATTATCCCTTTGAACATACGGCCCAAAGGGGTTAAGCTCATCCATGGAGCTCAGACTATTAAGACCATTTGCAGTTGTCTTGAACAGCTGCAGATTCTCATCCTCTGAATATTATATGTAAACATAATTCAAATACTTTCCAGCACAATTACTGTGCAATGTATACAAACGTACTGTGACTGGAAACAGAATACGTTTACCAGTTTTAACCCCTCAAAGGGTTAAAGGGGAAATAACAGCTCCTCAAATCCCCCCTCCCAAATGGCTCCTTTGATTTTGTTCCTTTATTCAATAGATTACCTCACAACTGATTGTAGATGTTATGTGTTTCACGCCACTCTGATCCTTAACCTCTTAACCCTTTGAGTGCCAGAGGGGTATTCAACATATTGCCTTGCAATGCGTTGCGTACCCCTCTGGCACTCAAAGGGTTAACGGCCCATGACGTGCCAGAACCGTCATGTGTAAACTTCCCATAAGGACCCATGGCGGTCATGGCACGTCATGGGTTAAATGATTGCAGGGAGCCTAGGTGCACACTGCTATCATTCTGCTGAGGCTGAAAATGAGTGCTCTGGGACCGGAGAGCTCAGTTTCAGTGCTTCTCTCTTCTGCCGATACATGTGATCGCTCCAAGAGTGATCACATGTACCAGCATTTTAATTCACTGCATAACACAAGCAGGACAGCTCTGCTCTGTCCTCCTGGCACAAATGGCACCAATTTGGAGACTAATTAACTGGCAGATATCATGTAGTAGATAACAGTGGACTATTTCTCTCTAAAAACTGGGCCCTTGGCCCAAGACTTGGGTCAAAACCCTGAGGCTTTTGGTTAAACGCTTTGGGTTAGCAGGTATGTAAATAAAACAGTTATAATATTAATAATAATACTATTCTGCCCCCCAGTGGCAGGCCATTGCAGTGCATATCACAATGGCACAGTCTCTCCTGTGTGGCTCCTTGCGATGTGACAGTAATCACAGTGTAGGCATAACTTGCTGCAGTTGCCCCGCACATAGCCACCCACAGGAAGATCTCATCACACTGCAGCTGTCACATGCAGGTCATCCATTTTACTTGTCCCCCAGGGCAAAGCCAAATTATTGTGGGAAACTAGTTGTCTGATATTACGGTGACTGTAGGCTTGGCTTAGCTTTTCTGATCGAAGAAAGTGCATCAGTAGTCACTGAGGCTGATGTATTAAGCAAAAGTGATGCAATTCTGGATCAAACCAACTGCACCATATGGAATGAATAAATATTCCCATTTTTTAATGTTAAAGGGATAGTAATGTTTCATAATAAAAGCAGCTCTAATTAATCATCATAGTATTTGGACTTTAGAGAGTGTTATTTAAATTCTGTCAGAGTTGTAGTTCAAGAGTACTTCAATGACAAAGTATCCCCCTCCCTCCCCTTTTACTGATGTAACACTGTTCACAGTATTACTATCTCTAAGCTCTTTCACCTATAGTACCTTCACAAAATATTGAGTTTTCACACACATCTTCACACAATGCTGAGTTTTCACACTAATCGAGAGATGTTCCAGTCAGTCCTCAAGGAGCCATTAACATGCAACAACGTACAGATATCACTACTTGTACACACACATGGTACGCTGGACGTCTCCTTCTGCCTTCCTGGTATAAATGGCACCAGTTCAGAGACTAACTTAACAGTTCATTGGGGTAGATCATATAGTAGGTAACATTGGACTCTGCCACCCTGAGAATGTGGACCTTCACTCTAAGATTTGGGTCAAAACTCACATGTATTTATTTATATTTAATTCTTTCTTTATTTGCCTTTAGATCTGTCAGTTTGTTGTGTCTGTGAACGGTCTCAACGTTCTCCACTGTGACTTCAGAACAGTAAGTAACCTTATCCTGACCGGCCCGCGTACCATTGTTATGGAAGTCATGGAGGAAATTAACCCCTGAGCAAGTCCAGCTGCAACAGGACACGTGCTGGGAGGCCATTCAGAAACAACCAAAGTCAAACAAGCAAAAGCAGCGCAATTATATGTGAGAGATCTTCAGCTCCATCCAGACCAGCTCATCATTTTGGGGAAAGGTGGGGTTCAGCTCAGAGCCTGGTCACAATCTACAGCAGCTAAAAATCAGAAAACTTGAAGTCTAATGATGTTATTATTTGTCCTTCAATTAATAAGTTGTGCTCAGATTTCTATGTACTGTAATTGTGTCTGTGTGTCAAATATAAAGTTTAAGACCAGATGCACAAAAGAAAAGTGAATCGTATTCTGGGACATTCCAGCTGCACAATCCCATTGAGTTAAATAGGTCTTTTAACCCCTTAAATACTAGATAGACCTCCCGTGTATTGCTAGAGTTCTGTGACATTCAAGTTATTAAAAGCCCCATTTAAATCAGTGGGGGTTATTATTTCCCCCATGGTATACTTGGTTTGACCCGGAATTGCTCCTCTTTTCTTCTGTGCAAAAGGCCAATACACGTATAATGAATGTTAACCCTTTAAGGACCAGATGGGTGCACAACGCATTTCTTAGCAATGCTTTGTGCACCTCTCTTATCCTTAACCCTTTGAGTGCCACAGGGGTACGCAATGCATTGCAAAGCAATGCGTTGCATACCCCTCTGGCACTCAAAGGGTTAAAGGGTCGAATACATTTAAAAAAAAAGTGCCATTACGGAATCACAGTGATATTAGTAGGTGAATGTATATTACTATGAAATAATGCTATGTACAGAGACAAATTCAGTGGTAGAAATAAATGCATTTTACCGTGTTTTAGTCACTGCGACCAGACGTGGAAGGCCGGTTGGCTGGAGGAAAGCAGGCCACGTTGCCGGTAATACTTGAATCAAATCATACACAAACTGATTGTATTTTAGTCCTCACTTTGCTAGAGACATCTCCAACATTCAAGGGATTAACCCTTTGAGTGCCAGAGAGCATTGCAATGCGTTGGATACCTCTCTGACACTCAAAGGGTTAAAGGAGCAGTAATTGATGTGCAGAAAGGAATTTTACTGCTGAGTAAACAGTTGTATCCCCACCACCTGAATACTTGGGGCTAGATCCTGTTACAGGTGCTAATTTTATCTCTGTGTTTATCTCCAGTTTTCCCCCATAGACTACAGTAGGAAAATGTTTGCTAAAACGAGTGTTAACGTTTAGCCCCTGCAATAGAATCTGGCCTTTGAAGTTTTCTTTGTTTTCATTCAAACTTCAATTTTCAATTGCGATGAGAGGTGGCACTGTTGCTATTGTGCAGGCTACGGAGATCTAATAGCCCATAGGCAACAGTGTAAGTATGTCCTGCATCCACTAGGTGGCAATTTTGCATTTGAAAAAAAAAAAAAAAAAAAAAAACCAAAAAAAAAAAACCAACAGGATTTGGATGAAGTGTCCCCCGAAGTGGGAGGACTCGTATTTTACTCAGCAGAGAAAGCCCTACAACAGGGGTGCTGCAGTTCAGTCCTTGAGGGTTGCAAATTGTACAGGATTTAAGAATTTCCCTGATTAAGCACAGGTAAGTTACTCAGTGGCTCATTCACTGTGCCTGACCCACCTGTGCTCAAGACAGGAAATCACTGACTCCTGGACTGTGTAAAGCCATAGTGGTCTGGACTCTGACAACACTAACCTGTGATATATATTTTATAATAAAACATTACTATTCCTTTAAAGAGACCTCATCAATAAAGACAATTTGTATGTGCCAGCACATATTATAACATATTAAAGAAAAGTGTAGCGATTCTGGGGCACAGCAATCGCACTGGAAAGGACGGGAGCAAAAACATTTCCCAAATTCTCTTTAACCCTTTGAGTGCCAGAGGGGTACGCAGCACATTGTGTGTGATGCTAACTGCACTTATCTGGCTTCAATGGTTCCTATGGGAATTGTATTTATTTGTGTGTCAATCTTCTGTCTGTCTACTACTGGATATTGTCATGGGGGGTGTTAGGGTTGATGTCAATTTCTGACACAATGTTCTAGTTCTGGCACGGGCCCTGTCACCCAGCACTAAGTGACACCCCTGCACCATTACGAACACATTTGGTAGTCAGAGATGTGAAAAAGCAGCACAAGTCACCAGATGTCAATTAGCCTTATGTATGGAATGTAGATCTAGGCAAATTCTACTACTGCTGCACACAGAATTAAAGTGCATCTATCACATGGATACTGCCCTACTGGCAGATTTTTCCCTGGGAGCTGGAATGCACATGAAGCCTGGGCTGCATTGTGAGCACCCATGGACCAATGGGGGAGCAGAATTTGAGTCTGAAAAGAGACACTCATTCTCTCTTATTGGTCCCATAAGAAGGGACTGAACTAGAAGCCTGAAGTCTCACAGTCCAGGCACATTGACCTAAGGTATGCAGTCCACTATAGATCCTCTGTGTTGAAATCCTTAAAAAGGTGGTCTATGAAATATGCACATGATACCTGCAAGACTTGTGGCTAAGCACCATGCATTTCCCAGTGCCTTTCAGCCTGCTACCAGCCTGGGGGGGGGGGGGGCCAGTCTGTTTTCTGCATGCGCAAACAGTCAGGCCCCGGGCATTTTACGAAGTCTGCTCCCATAGGATAGCCATGATAATTGCCTTTTAAGTCCTAGGCAGAAAACAAATGAAGAGCAATTCTGGAGCATACCAATTACACCATAAGGGACAAATAAAAATTCCCCAAATTCCCATTAAATAAAGTGGACATGTCACTTATCATCTTATAGTCTTACGAAATATGTCTGTTTAAATAGACTGTACCTTGTGATTTTTCTTTTCCAGTCTATTTAATCATTGTAGGGATTTTTGGTTTAGTAGTTGAGGAAACTAGTCTCAGCAGAGCTTTGTTCTCTGACCTGTCTGGTAAAGATGCATAATTACGGACATATCCAGAAAATCACCTCTCTCCACAATGCATTGTGGACATCTCACATTCAATCTACGGGGATATTTATTTGTCCCCCATGGTACAATTGGTATACTCCTTTGTTTATGGACATTAGGGTACGTGCTGACACATACAAAAAGTTATTTTGGGTGACATTATCCCTTAAAAAGAAATGTTATTTTTGTTTTTCAACACAAAGGGATGCCTTTTAGCCCCTTAATGACAAGTGGTCTGGGGAAGTAACCTTCCCTTAAGGACTGTTTTTATCTTTGTTGGCATGCTGGCACATGTGACCAATGACGTGTACCAGTGCGCCAAAAGGAGGTCTGAGAGAGACCGCTTCAGTCTTGGAAAGGACAATTTCAGAGCCCACTGGTGCTTACAGCACTGCCACAGTAGGGCTGTAAGCACAATATACGTGATGTGCCAGGCCCATCAATGGTCCTTCAGGGAAAAAACGTGACAATCTTGACTAGTCACCGGTCATTAAGGGATTAACCCTTTAAGTGCCAGAGAGGTATTCAGTGCATTGCAGTGTAATGTGTTGTATATGCCTCTGGCACTGAAACAGTTAACACAGGTACACTTTACTTATCTGTATAAAGTAAACGTATGAATGCATGTTACTACCTAGGTGGCGCTCATATGCATTCAATGCAGCAGGCGTGAAGAGCCCGTGCATTCACTTGTATGTGCGCATGTTATGATGTGAAAAACTTGTGTCTCTTAATTGGTATCCTAGTTCACGCCAGTGGTAGTGAATTAGGGAACCAATCAGTGGCATGTATTTTTCTATTTGTATTATGTTCCATCAGGGAATCACAGATTCCCATCACATGCCAGACTTTTAAACTAATAAGACTATATATGGGTATAAAAGAATTGCATAATATAATGTGTTAAGCTAAGGGATATATATTCAGTGTGATAAAAAAAATGTGAGTTATAATGGGCCACATATTCATTTTTTTCTATTGCTGTATACTTTTGTGATTACACTGCAGTGTCCTGTGCACCGCAACATTCTGATTTCAAAATAGAATGAATGACTTTGCATCAGGGTGTTACTATGAGGCCTGGTCTGTTCTAATGCATTATTACTGTCCCTCACAGCTCAACTGCAACATTGCCTTTAGACCAGCATAATAGTTCACTGTTACATGACACAGATTGCCAACAAGATTTGGGGCTTTAAACCTTTGAGTGCCTGAGGGGCGTACAATTCATTGCGGAACATTGCGTTGCACACGGCTCTGACAAGCAAAGGTTTAACATTTTGATTGCTAGCGGGATATACGGTAAATTGCCAAGCAATGCATTGTACATCCCATGTATAGAAAAGGGTGGGAGAACAAAAGAAAAGGTGAGCACCCCTGTGTGTATCATTCAAGTAAAAAGTTTAATCACCTTCACCACACCCTTCAGGTGTATAGTCACAGGAGTTAAAGGGACAGCAGTGTCCCCAAAGAAAGTCCAGTTTTGTAGAGGTTAAAATATTAATCAATATGCTCCAAACCCTATCCCTCAAACTGCTATGGTTTGAGAGATATAGGGATTCAAAGTTCCCTTCTCCTGACGTCATCGTCTAGCTGACAGCAGGAGATGCCAGTCTGGGGACCAGCAGGTGGCTCTGCAGCAGAGCCGAAATCTCATTACTTTAAAAGAATTACTTCATTGGAAAGGTCTAAAAGGTGTCCATGGTTTGCAACCACACTTTGTAGACCGTTCCAATGAAGGAATTCTTTAGCAATAACGCGATTTCGGATCTGCTGCAGAGCATCCTCGAGTCGTACGACTTGAATCTCCGGAAGGGGAGGGGGACTTGGAATCCCTATATCTCTCAAACTGTAGCGGTTTGAGAGATAGGGTTTGGCGCATATTGATTAATATTTTAACCTCTACAAAACTGGACATTTTGTTTTTGGGACATTACTGTCCCTTTAAGTGTTGCCAAATGGCATATACCAATGTCAACGTTAAAGCAGCTGGGTAAAATATCTGTCCCCAGTGACAGGATCCATATCTCTAATCAATGGCAGCTCTCTCTATAAACTCACTCTCCCAAGTGATGCAAACAACGCTCTATACACAAAAAGAAGAGTGAGCGCCGTATAGAACAATATTGTAGTGTTAATATATTGGAAGAACAATGAATAAAAGGACTCCACGCGTGAACATTTGTGTTTTATAATAAATATATATAAACATTTTCAGATGCCCCGCTCTTTTTAGTTCTTTTTATATTTTTAATTTTATATATACTCGTATATGGTGTCACTTTGATTGGATATATACCACCAGAGCCAGTAACCTCAGCGGAAGGAGAAGTATCCCGAGACGGGTGAATTTTCTTCCCAAACCTGTGAGTCAGGCTCTGTATAGACACCGTTCTGACCAAGGAAAAGTGCGAGTACATAAATAATTGTATAGTCTTCCAATACACTTACACTACAGTATTGCACTATACGGCACTCTCTCTCTCTTCTTTTTGTATATGGATCATTGTACATCCCATGGCACTTAAAGGGTTAAATGAAAGAGAACAGTTCTTAATAGAACTCTCTTTTACCCTAATCTGAACTGAAAATCCTAATAGCCATTATGGTGAATTGGTTTTCTATAATTAATCATTCATTAGTACTGCATTTCATGTCCATGGAAGCAGACATGTTATTTTGCTGCAGAACTCCGGGACTACAGACCCTCCAAATAATCTAGTCTGTCTCAGTGGACTTGGTATCCAGCTCTAATTAAAGGGATAGTAATGTTTCTATTAAAGTGCAGCCCTGAGTCTTCTTTATGTTTTTAAGAACACATAGCACTATATTTCTTTGCTTACACACTAGTTGAAGAGCCATGTACACGGCCACAGTGCCACCCAGCAACGGCCGCAGTGCAGTCATGCACAGTAGAGACTGGCCACGCCTCGTACGGAGTGGGGCGCTCCAAATTCAGACCGTAGTCCTCTCTGCGGACCTGAATTTGGAGCCCCGCTCCGTTATCAGCGCGGCGTGGGCAGTCTGTACTGCGCATGACTGCAGCACGTGCAGCCTTCTGTACTGCCCATGACGGCTTCTGACAAACACACACTTAGCGAATTATTATATAGGATTTGTAGTTTAAACACTATTCAAGCCAAAAGGATCCCCCTCTCGCCTCTTTCCCTGCGTCACGCTGCCTATAATGTGTAGTCCTTATGGATAGTGGTGAGGGACAATCTTCAGTAAGTAAAAGGAAAATCTTGCCCTCCTCCATCAAGGGGACAGGGTTTTCCTTATACTTACTGTATGAGGACTGTCCCTCACTGCATCCGTCCAGTCCCACGACCGAACTGCAGCTGTAAGGGGAGGCCCTCAGAAGGGGCGGGAGGGGGATCCTTTTGGTTTGAATAGCGGTTAAACTGGAAATATGTAAGCGAAGAAATATAGCGCTACATGTTATTAAAAAACCTAAAGAAGACTCGGAGCAACACTTTAATAGAAACATTACTATCCCATTAAAGAATACATTTTGGAGAAGCAATCCCAAAATAATTGATTCATAGGGGCCATTAGGATTGTCTGCCCAGATTAAGATGTGGCGTTAATGTTAAGAGGTGTTAGTTGCTTTAGTCATGATGCCCGGCGCTTGAACCACCATAGCCAGACCCTATCAACAACCCTGCACTGCGCTGAATTTGTCGAGGCATTAAAAAAAATTAATGAACTCTTTGAGTGCCAGAAAGGTACCCGATGCATTGCGCTACAATTTTTTTAGATACCTCTCTGGCACTCAAAGGGTTAAGACAAAAGTGAAGCAATTGTAGGACAACAGAACTGTACCAAAGAAAAAGAGCCATTTAACTGCATACAATCTTTCATTGGTGTTCACAGCTGCGTTGCTCCAGAATTCAAACAGCTGTATGCAAAAGTTTGGGCACACCCCCACCCCCAGCACTCAAAGGGTTTAATGTCACATGATTCTGCAAATTTGAATGTACATTTACTATTTATTTGGTGGATTTAAAGCAGAACTACCACATTTAACAAAGATGGCCCCAAATAATTCCTCATCTGGCAATTAGCTGCTCAGTAGCGCTAGTCGCCAGAATTATTACCTGGTTAATGTGAATTATCCACTGCTCCGGGACTGACAGGCAGGACAGAGCGCAGACATCTTTCCATAGTGACGCCTGCGCTGTCAGTCCCTTTTTGACCCTGAACGGCTCCTAGCAACGCCTCCTAGTGCCGACTGGGACTGACAGCACAGACGCGCAGACATCACTATGGGAAGATGTCTGCGCTCCGTCCTGCCTGTCAGCCCCGGAGCAGTGGATAATTCACATTAACCAGGTAATAATTCTGGCAACTAGCGCTACAGAGCAGCTAGTCGCCAGATGAGGAATTGTTTGGGGCCATCTTTGTTAAAGGTAGTAGTTCCGCTTTAATAGATTGGAAAAAAAAAACAAACAAAAAAAAAAAAAAACAGAAAATGTGTCACGTGCAAGAGTTTGGGCACCCTTCCAGTTGATCCGCTAATATTATTATTTTTTTTTTTTATAAGGTCTCAGTACATAGTTGACTCGTTAGGCCTTAACTGTTTATGTGCCAGAGGGGTACGCAATGCAATGCATTGTGTACCCCTCTGACACTCAAAGGGTTAATCTAAGTTAGGTAAGGACAATGTCAGACTTTAAAGGTATAGTAACATTTAATGTGTAGAAAAATATCTCATAAGCTTTATCACCCTGAATACAACAAGGGTACTACAACTGCTGAGAGGTGTTTATTGAACAGTTATTACAGCTCAAACATTAATTTTTTTTAGGTGCAGTATCTCAATGGCCTGAAATTGTAGAGTGGCGCTGTTCCTACACCATTCAATGGAGGTTTATGGTCAACTGACCAGAGCTGTCCATAGGATGGTGTGACAAGAGTGCCACTGTAACATTTCAGGCCATTCAGATACTGCACCTAAAAAAAAAAGAAAAAAAAAAAAAGAATGTTTGATCTGTAATAGCTGTTCAATAAAACATCTCTTAGCATTTGTAGTACCCTTGTTTTAGTCAAGAGGATAAGCCCTACAATATATAGGTTTCTACATGATAAGCATTACTATCCCTTTAATATATTCTCTGACTCTTCGAACCTCTCAAGGGGTTGTGCTTACACTCAACAACCATGGACTCCTTCCTCTAAGCAGCTGAATGAGGAGCAGAAAGTATAGATAACGGACTCTTTCAATGCAGGGGAAAGGCTATGAAATGATATCTAAATGCTTCCTGCTTCCAATTTCCACTATGCGAAATGTCATCAAGAAAAGGACGTTAAGGGGAACTGGTGAAGTCAAAACAAGACCTGGAAGACCATGAAAAATCTGTCATAGGTCTGCTTCTAGACTGGTCAGGAACGCAAAGTAAAACCGCCATATTACTTCAAAGGGCCTGCAGGAAAGTTTAGCTGGCGTGGGAGTAGTGGTGCACCAGTCCACTATGCTTGCACATACATGATCTGCATGAAAGAGTCATCAGAAGGAAACCTTACCTGTGATCTCATCACTCAAGTCAACATCTGAAGTATATAAAACACTTAGGTCAGATGCATTCTGGAACCAAGTGCTGTGGTCTGATGAACTAAAATTGAACTGCTTAGCTAAAGTCACTAAAGGTACATTTGGAGGAAAAAAAGGAGACGCATTTAAGAAAAAGAACACCTTTCCAACTGTTAAGCATGGGGTGGGTCATTTATGCTTTGAGGTTGTGTTGCAGCCAGTGACACAGGGAATACTGTGCAGGTAGGGGGAAGAATGGATTGTAATAAGTATCAACAAATCCTGGAAACTGATGTCCCACAGTCGGTGAAGAAACTGAAGCTGGAAAGAGGTTGGACATTAAATCAAGACGATGCAAAACCTACCTCAGAATCAACCATCAACTACTTCAAGAAATGAAAACGTAACCCTTTGAGTGCCAGAGTGGTACGGAATGCATTGCGTACCACTCTGGCACTCAAAGGGTTAAGAAAGCAATGCATTCCGTACCACTCTGGTACTCAAAGGGTTAAGGTTTGGGAACTGCCTTCACAGTCTGTGGGTAGATCTGAAACATGCCGTGCATGCAAGACGACCTAAGAACATTTCTGCATTCTGCAAGGAAAAATTCCTAAAGCAAGAATAGAAAGACTGTTAGCTGACTACAAGAAACATTTGGTGGCTGTGATTTCTGCCAAAGAGGGTGTTGCCAAGTACTGACTGATAAGGTGCCCAGACTTTTGCACATGCCACATTTTCTGTTTTTTTTGTTTTTTTTTAATCTGTTAAATTCATCAAATAAATAGTAACTGCATTACAATTTACAGAAAGATCCAAAACATACCACAAAATCAACAGTGAACTACTTCAAGAAACAAAAACTTAAAGGGATAGTAATGTCAGAAAAAAGTATTAACTATATGGTAGATACAATTAAAAGAGAGTACTTGCACTTATTCGTATCTCTCAAACTGTTATGGTTTGAGAGATATAGGAAAATAAAGTTCTCTGCTCCCTCCCCTTTCTGCTTGACGAGCTGTAAAGCTGTCAGAAGCAGATTCTGGTCGCTTGACCAGATGCGGCTCTTCAGCAGCGCCGATATAACTGTATCTAAAGATAAATACTTAATGGGAATGGTCTACAACACATGCTTGCAAACCAGGCACACTTTGTAGACCGGTCCGATTAAGTATTTATTTGTACGTATTGCTATGTTGGTGCTGCTGAAGAGCCACCATCTGATCCAGGAACCAGAATCTGCTTACAGCTTGTCAAGCAGAAAGGGGAGGGAGTGGAGAACTTTATTTTCCTATATCTCTCAAACCATAACTGTTTGAGAGATACGAATAAGTGCAAGTACTCTCTTTTAACTGTATCTACCTTATAGTTAATACTTTTTTTTTTGACATTACTATTCCTTTAAGTTAATAGAATGGCCTCTACAGTCCCAAAACTTGAATATTATTGAAAATCTGTGGGTAGATCTCAAACGTAGTGCATGTAAGACGACCGAAGAACATTTCTGGGTTACAATCATTTTTCAAGGAAGAGTGGGTAAAAAATTCCAAAAGAAAGAACAGAAATATTGTTAGTTGTCTACAATAAATGACTGATGGATGCAGTTTCTGTAAAAGGGGGTGTTGCTAAGTCCTGGTTGACAGGGTGCCCGAACTTTTGCATATTTCACATTTTTTTTTTTAACACGTTAAATTCATCAATAATAACTGTGCATTAAAACTTGCAGGATTTATGTCAAGTTTAAGTTTATTTGCTGCAGAGGTTGTTTTAACTTGTTTTCACCGACAAAACATGTTCTTTTGGACAAGGGTGCTGACATTTTTGTATACAACTGTAAATACACCTCACTGCCTTTTGTTCTTTATGTGCTAAAAAGTTCAGAGGAACACTAACACCTAAATATATAGACTTAAACACTTGAGGTCTCTTTGCAATGTGTTGCACACTTGTCTGGTCCTCAGTGGGTTAACCCTTTGAGTGCCAGAGGGGTATGCCAAGTGGCATACCCCTCTGGCACTCAAAGGGTTAAAAGAGCAGTAAACTTTTATTTATGAAAACACATATTTTACAGAGCATTTCCTGCTGAATAAAACAAGGTCACTCCCATCGCTGGCAGATGTTTTATCAAAATTTATATCAGTTCAAATAATGAGGAAGTGAATTTACTGTGTTTATTTCCTGATAGTTCTAACTGACAGGAAGTAACAGGCAGTTTCTATAACATTCTATGGAGAACTGTATGTCTCTGACTTTCCTCTCCATTAGAATCTAATAAGAAAACTAATTAGAATTTGACCACTAGAGGGCACTGCTAATGTAAAAAAAACATGAGTTTAAACTGTAATAACTCTGGAATTTTAAATCTCTCAGCAGCGGGAGTACCCTTATTTTACTCAATAGGAAAATCCCTACAATATATATTTTTTCATATAAAAAGTTTACTTCTCCTTTAAATATACAGTAATCGATGCTACTATCTCTAAAACTTTTGAGGCTTGACATCTAGTCTTACATATTCACTAATGGAGCAGGCATCCTTGCCTTTTCCATGGCTCCAAGTACTGTAGCAGTCATGTGGTAATTGTCCAGGATTATCTGTAAGTGGGCTAACAAAAGAGATCCTTTTTGAATACAAGAGCAGTGGGCATTGATCACAATACATGAACTGACTCTAGCTATTATCTAATTACAAACAGTAGAAACATACTAAATACTCTCTAAATAGGACAGGTTACACATGCATTTAAAACAAGTTTAGGATTATATTTTAGGGATGTAACATGCTGGCTATAAGTACGTGAGTTACAGTTATTTCAACCTATTTCATATTTAGATGTTAGTGTCTCTTCAAACATTCTTTGACCACCTTTAATAGGGGGTAAGGGCTGCCATTTTATGTTTTATCATACATCTTTTGTGCGCAGGGTGTTCATAGCATACCCTAATGTGCTGCTGTAAAAACGTCAATATAGAGACATTATTGTATATTTTTTTCTAATTAAAATGTGAACAATTTCACTGTACAAAAAGGGTTGCCAAATGCTGATCCTGCAGCTTTTGTGGACTCCAACTCCTGTCATTCGGGTTGGGAATGATAGGAGTTGTAGTCCACAACAGCTGGAGGCCCACCAGTTGACTACTCTTGCTCTACAATATGGAAATGTGTCCACTCGACCACACAGAGTACAATGGACAACTAATTGGGCTGATGTTTTCCTGCCTTGAGAATAAGTGGGCCATATTCAATAAGCTAAAGAGGTACAAATCTGTGCAAACCAATGGCACCACAGGGAACTGATAAAAATACCCACAATTCCCATTCAGTTAAATGAGGCTTTAAAAAGGGATAATAACGCTTAGTATGGAAAAAAAACCACACATTACAGTGTTTATCCTACCAACTAAAACATTGAACTCCCACTGCAGCAAGATGTTTTATTAAAAAATTATTACAGCTCACACTTGCATTTCTTGGGTGCGGTACCTCCATTGCGTGAAATTTTATTACGGCGCTGTTGCTACACTCTGGTCAGTTGACAATAAACTTCCATAGGATACTGTTGCAGCAGCTCCACTGCAACTTTCATGCCATGGAGGTACTCCAAACGAAAAAATGACAAGTTTGATATGCAATAACGTTTGAATAAGATGTGTCAGTAGTGGGAGTGCTCTTTACCCCCCTTGAGGTAAAGGTCTCTGTGTTAAACTGCTCTAGGATTCGAGAGTTTAAAAGCCCCATTTAAATCAAAGGGAATCTCCATTTCTCTCCTATAGTGGAGATCTGCTCTTGTCACTTATTGAATAAGGCCACATGGTAACACGGGTCACTACTGAGGGACTCCTCGTGATTCAGCTTTATGCTTCTTGGGTGGAACTGTAAAATAAAAGTACAGTAACGTTTGCTAGGTTCACTTTGAAAATGTCACACACAAAAGAGCACGCAACATAAAGGAGCAATAACCATGTCGCCGTGAAGAAAAGGGCGATATGAGACTCTCTCGCCCTGCATCAAAAGCGTGAGATTCTCATGTCTCCGCATTAAATGTCAATAAGAGATCCAAGTGCTCACTCTGCTACAGCCATACAAATTCCCAGGCATATCTTACTTGTTGTTACTGATATAGAGTCAATGTGTATAATATATTACAAGCCATCCGTATAGTCACTATACTAGTAATCAGTGTGTGAAGTGCTTACTGTGAACATGAATGCTTTTGTCAAAAGAAGTCCAGCAGTATGTTTTACTGGGGATGATGGGAGTTGTAGTCAGCTGTCAGCTAAAGGAAAAGGAAGCTCAATCTGATTTCTAAATGTTGCTGAGTGCTGTGCTGGGCTTTCTCTACCCTTCTCTGCGTGCAGAATGATTGGGCGAGAATAGCATGAGTGAGCACTTGGATCACTTATTAAAGTTTAATGCGGAGACATGAGAATCTCGCTCTTTTGATGCAGACGAGAGTCTCATATCACCCTTTTCTTCATGGCGACTTGGTTATTGCGCCTTTACAACACGCTCTTTTGTGTGCAGCATTTTCAAAGGATACCCATTTGCTATATCTGTAAGAATGTGTCAATCAATCACATTATTGCCAAAATAGGAGTATGTTGCTCTCACATTGTGCCATCGGGATGCAGGGCCTTAATCAGGAAAAGCTACATAGATGCAAAACTGAACACACTGCACCACAGAGGTATTAATTTAAATGCAGTTTTTAACATGACCATTTATATCAGTGATGACTTTGGGGAATTTTCATTTGTCCTCTATGGTGCAGCTGATGTGTCCCAGAATTGCACTTCTAGCTTGCTGAATATAAACATTGTAAGTAAACACTATTGTATATTCATAAAAGGAACAGGATCCTAAGTCAGAAATGGGTAATTTTTTTTAAAGGGTCAGATGCAACATGTCTGGTTCATTAAAAATAAAATTTAATATAACAGCTTCTGCTTTGTGTTGTTATTGTGTGTATGTGTGTGTCCTCACCAAAACATTACATATATCAAATACAATTCAATTATATCCTTTATATATATTATCAATGTTCTGTCACTTTGATTTTTAAAGGGATGGTAATATTTCACAAAAACAGCAGCTCCAATTAATCTTCATAGTATTTGGGCCATGGAGAGTGTTTTATCAGTACTGTCAGAGTTGTAGTTCAAGAGTAACTGAATGATAAAATATCCCCCTCCTGCCCCTTTTACTTAGTGTAAGCCGCCTCCCATCATATGTGAAATCTGGTTCTGGGACCCGACAGTTCACAGCAAGGGACAATCTTCTTATTGTGAGCATAAGGAAAACCCTGCCCCCCTTGACAGGTTTTTCCTTATGCTCACTGAAGATTGTCCCTCTCCACAATCCATGCGGACAGTCTTGCTGTTCTGAGGTGGGAGTGGGATACTTTATCATTCAATTACTCAAACTACAACTCTGACAGTATTGAAATAATGCTCTCCATGGCCAAAATACTATGAAGATTAATTGGAGCTGCTTTTATTGTGAAACATTACTATCCCTTTAAGGAAAAGTAACACCTAAAAATGAACTGGTATGCTTAGGCAGAGCCTGGCCTGCACGGAAACCATCAGGGATGACAAAAAAAGGTTAATCAGATTTCTAAAGGGACAGCGTGTGAGCCCTGCAAGTACATAACTACATTCAAGGACTAAAGCTCCTGCTCTTGTCTATTAGATGGAGCCAGAAAGAGAAAAGGAAGGATGATTTGCTGGTGATATGAAACCCAGAAACCCTGTGAGATGCCTCAGAACCACCCTATCATGGTGGAAGACAGAAAATGGAGGCTTACATGATAAAGCCTGGATTTCGACACCAACTGAACAGACACAATAGCCAAGACAAAGTTCAAACCCCATGGAGCAGTGGGATCCCGAAAGACAGGATATACATGAGCCACTCCTTGGACAAAACTTTAAACACCAGGTAGTAAGGCAATAAGCCTCTGGAAAAGGATAGAAAGAGCTAAAATCTGAACTTAAATAGTTCTAAGACCAAGCCCTTTCTGAAGATCATCCTGAAGAAAAGACAAGACAACCGGAAGTCGAAAAAGTTGCAGCAGCAACGACTTATCCGCATAATACTTACAGAACAGGGACCATACCCCTATGATATGCCTTGGAAGTTTGTAGCATGGTAGCAATGACAAAGTAAGATAAAACCTTCTTTCTCAAGATGCTCGCCAAGCCATCAAAGGGTAAAGCGAACCCTGAGACAAAGGGTCTGGATGCAGAAGGAGACAAAATGCCTCAGCCATAGATACATTTAGTAGATCTGAAAATCAGGCCCAACTGAGAACACAGCAATGAGAATGACATGAGTGAATGTCATTGTCAGCACCCCAGGAATCAGAGGAACCGGAAGGAACACATATAACAGAGGAAGGCTCCATGGAATGATCATTGTATCCACTATGAGAGCTAGAGGCTCTCAGGACCTGGAACAGAACTGTGGAACCTTGCAGTTCTGCTGAGGGGTCATTATGTCCAACTAGGCAGACCCCATAGATATGGAGTTGAAGACATTCTGACTGAGCTCCCAAATGCAATGTTGCCTGGAATATGAAAGATGGACAGAGCTGGCATGTGAGTCTCCACCTACATGAGAATCAGCCAAACTTCAGCCCACGTGTCCTTGTTCCCCAGTCCCTGCTGGACAAACACTTGACACAGGAAAGGTGGAACTATTGTCATGACCAATTCTTGAGAATTTCCAGCTGCAGCTCCTATATGTGAAACTGAGCAAATGGGACTGCTTCCAGAGCAGAGACTAATTAGCTTAGTCTGTCAGAACCATTGCAGATGGCTGGTATACCAGCTGATTCACCTGGACGGACAAAGCAGACACTACAGAAAAAATCCTGAACAGGAGTAGCCAATGCATTGTGTACATGTCTTTCACTAAGAGGGGTTACAAAATTAAATGTGAATTTACGAGTTGGACTTTTTTTCCCCTGGCATTCAGGGAAATCCAGAAAGGAGGCAATGTTTTTAATGACTGGCTTGTTAAATTTTCGCTGTTTAACCCTTTCAGCTCCAATGCGTTACACAACTCTGTGAGTGCGGGTGTGTGGGAGTGAGTGAATGGGTGAGCTTATATATGTTTGTGTGTATATTCTGTGTTTGTAATGTATGTGTGTGTTTGTAATCCTATATAATAATTCGCTATGTATGTTTGTCAGAAGCGGTCATGCGCAGTAGAGATGGCTGCGCGCGCTGCAGTCATGCTCACTACAGGCTGCTCACCCTGTGGCTGATAACGGAGTGCGGCGCTCCGAATTTAGACCGTAGTCTTCTCTGCACACCACGTAGAGAGGCCTATGGTTTAAATTCGGAGTGCCCTGCTCCGTATCAGCCGCAGGGCAGGCAGTCTCTACTGTGCATGACTGCACCGCCAGCGTTGCTGCCTGGCACTGTGTCCTGTGTACACAGGCTGCTCAGCTAGTGTGTGTGTATAATGTATGTGTGCGTTTGTAATGTGTGCATAATGTGTGTGTGCGTGTGTGTGTATAATGTATGTGTGCGTTTGTAATGTGTGTGCGCGTTTGTAATGTGTGTGTAATGTGTGTGTAATGTGTGTGTAATGTGTGTGTGTGTGTGTGTAATGTGTGTGTGTATAATGTATGTGTGTATTGTGTTTCCGTTTGTAATGTGTGTATAATGTATGTGTGTATTGTGTTTGTATGTGTATAATCAAGAATTGTGTGGTGCACTACCCACAATCTGCGTATTGGAGGTGTCAAATGACAAAGAAATGTGCTTAGTGTAACAAATTAATAATACACAGAAAAACAAGAAAAAAAAAGCACCAATACTATCCCTCACTGCCACGGTGAGTATAGCAGGCAAAAGGCACAAAAAGAAGAGTCTCACAAATAAAACTTAACTTTTATTATTTTCAAGTAACAAACACACGTTAAAAGGAATTTGCAAATTCAATTATAGGAGTATCTCAATATACACCAATATGTCGCTATATGTGTATATGGAGACTACTAGTATTTCCGAAGTTAAGGTCTGTAATTATAGCATATTTATTACATCAAGCACACCTGATCGTAAAACACCTAACAAGTAATGGGATTCATGTGATTCACACATTATTCACACATGAATCACCTTACATGTTAGGTGTTTTACGATCAGGTGTGCCTGATGTAATAGATAATTTGTTAATTAACCCTTTGAGTTCCAGAGGGGGTAGGCAACACATTGCTTCACAATGAGTTCCCAATCATCTGGCATTCAAAGTGTTAAAGTATGCCACACAGGCACTTCCTGTCTTCGCTCTACATTCCCTCCCCTAGTTACTGACACAACACTTTCAATGTGAGGGATAGTGGGAATGCATTGTTGGTCATTCTTAGTGGGGATGGTAATATAGGACCAAAACAGGGAATGCCTGCCTTATTACCCTAATCTATACATATAAATAACTCAAAAACTAGTTTTCTAAATAACAAAATGGCTTATACAACATAGAGGTGATTGTGAAAACACTTTCACAATCACCAAAGCAGAGTTTTGTTTACTTACCGATAAATCCTTTTCTCATAGTTCATTTGGAACACAGGAACCATGGGGAATAGTATCCTCCCACAGCAGGGCACTTCCATAAAAAAGAGCATTCTGGAAACAGAGACACCCCCCCCTCCCCACTTTACCCCCACCAGACATTCTCAGTTTTAACGTATAGAAGGGGCATCCAAAATATTTAAATTGTGGGCCACATGATCAGAAAGCTATATGTGTGAGGACCAGGTTGTTATTTATTTATTTTATTGTCAACAATAGTGAATTACAGCCTGTTGACTATTGAAAAATATGGATTTATTTATCAAGCCAGTGACAATAATGATATTTAACTGTACGGCAATGGCAGGCAGTGGATTAGGTCTTATTGGCCTGCTAGTTCATGTATGTTACCTAGGTAAAGTATTATATATATATATATATATAATTATAGCCCCCAGACGGGATGCACCTTGGGGTCACACTGGCCGCATTTGGCCCACGGGCAGCACACTGGGCACCCATGATGTACAGCAAAGATTGAAACAAGTAGTAGGACAGGAAGGTGGACACTTGAACCAGAAAACCCAAAGGATCCCTCTGCCCAGGACTTAACTAATTTTTCTCTGGAATAGAAGTCCTGTGTTCTACATGGACTAACAGCAAAGTATTTACCTGTCAGAACAATAAAATTGTTTCAGCCACTGTGGAAAACAGAAACAATTTTTTGATATACCAAAGCTATCCACCAAGATTCCAGGGAGGGACAGAAAAAAAAGCACTCGAAGTACAAACCAGTTTCAACAGACAAACGGGAACAACCATTAACCTCAGGTGTCAATGGATGCCCACACCCCAAGCCAAGTACCAGAAAAAAGGTCACTGGAAGAAAAGACAAGGACATATACTCTGGCACAACAACCTGTAGGCCCTTCCATCCATTCAACTGAATACAGAATATTGATTCTGTAGTGTAGCGAAAAAGGGATGACCAAGTTGTCTCCTTGCTAACTTTTCTGCAGAGGTCTGACTTTTATAGGCCCAGAAAGCACTCATTGCTCTGAAGGAAAGAGCAGTGATTCTAAAGGGCAAGGCTTTTTCCCTAAGGATGTAGGCCTGGAAGAATGTCACCTTGATCCAGGAAGCTACAGTGAATTTAGACACCACTTGGCCTGCAGAAGCGAGTCAAAATTTTGGAAAGGTTCCATGAGATCAACGCAGTCCTTCAGACACCTAACTGCTTATGAACAGTGAAACTCCTGCTCCTATCTGCTAGACGGAGCTAGACAAAGAAGGAAACAACCTAAGAAAGAAATACTACAGGAGTTCACAAAACGACCCTATACAAATTAAAAATCAGAAAGGTGGGTTTACAGGATAAAGCCTGTAGTTCAGCCACACACCACACAGACATGATCACAAGTTGGAAAGCGGTCATATGAGTCAAGGACCAAAAAGAAACAGAAGACAGAGACAAAAAAATGAGCCTTCTGAAACACTCACAGGACCAGGTTCAAGTCCCACAGAGGAGAGAGATCCCAAAAGACTGAGCCACCCTTGCACAAAAGATTTGCACATCTGAAAAAGCACATAGAACTGAAATCTGACCTTGATAGAACTTAGACTAAATCCTTTCTGAAGCCCATCTTAAAGACAGGCTAAAATAGTTGGAAAACTGAAGCGACTCACAGCACTAGTAAAACAAATGTCATATCCCATGACAAGCTTTGGGTCGAACCGGCTTTCAGTCCTTCATCATAATAACGATAACAGAATCAGAGAAAACTTTCTCTCTCAGAATGCTAGCTTCAGAAGTCAAGCCATCAAAGCTAACTTCCCTATCTTCTACATCCTGACTTTCCATAACACAATGGGAATTAGACGAAAAGGAGGAAACACATACAGCAGTGGAAACTACCACAGAATGCCAATCACGTTCAGAGAGAGTGAGAAGATCCTAAGACCTGGATCAAAACAGAGGAACCTTCTGGTTTGACACAGATACCATTAGATCCGTAGCTGGGAGACCACATAATCGAACTATGAAGTAAAAACACACCTGTCTGTGTTTCCAATTCCCAGATTCTTGCTGATGATGGTTAAAAAAATACTACAATGTTTTCTACTCCTGGACTGTGAAGGGCTGAGAGAACTTGCACATGAGCTTCCCCCCAAGCAAGAATTAAATGAACTTCTGACTATGCTGCTGCAGTCTGGGTCACCATTTGGTGGTTGACATAAGCTACAGCTATTGCATTGTTTGCCTGAATCCACACCAGCCACTCTTTAAAGAGCTGGGATCAATGATGCAGAATTGCCTGAAGATCCAACATGTTGATCGAAAGAAGACTCTTTCTCTCTTGGACCAAAAGCCCAGATCCATCTGAGAGCTTAAGGTGGTCCCCCAACCTGTCATACATAATGAGTACTGTCCAAGTTGGGAAGACCAATCGACAACTGAAAGTCAGATAGAACACCTGAAGCCACCAAAGATAATCTAACTTAATCTGGTTGGTGAGAGACAAGACATAGGAGAGATGATACTGCTGTTTGGACCAATTCCTGAGATCCCCAACTGTAGTTCCCAAGTGTGGAATTGGGAAAAGGGGACTGTGTTCAAGGCAGATACCCCAGCACCGTGAGGTGCTCCCTTACTGGTGCCGAGGGGCAAATGAGACACCAGAAGAGACCATGACAGAATATTTTCCTCTGGCAGAAATACCCACCCCTGAAAAGTGTTGAATCTCGTGCTGATAAAGACTAAAACCTTGGATAGAATCAGAGTGCATTTAATGCATCAAATCACCAAACTGTGCTGCTCCAGTGTGTACATGCACTTCTGAAACTGAAAGCACAGTATCCCCTCTGAAGGAGTCTTCAATAAATGGTCATCCAGATAGGGAGTTAGGGAAATCCCCAAAGAATGAATGTGGGCAGCCAAATCACCTTTGGTGAAAGCCCACTGAGCCCAAAAGGAAGTGGGGTGAACAGAAAATTACCATATAGAAAGGCATATTGAAGAAAGCACTTATGATCTGCATGGATGGCAATGTGTAGATAAAAAGTCCCATGGACAAACAGTAGTGATGATGGAGAGCAAAGACTCCATCTTTAACCAGGGTGTATGAACAAAGTGGTTGAGATGCTTTAAATCCAGGATAGGACAGCAGCTGCTGGTCCTCCATGAAGAACAGACAACCTCTGATTGGACCTGTGGACCTGACTCCTACAAGTCATACAGAGGTAGTCTTTTCAACAGGGGATCTTTTGAGAAGGCTTCTTGCCTGCCTAGGCCCGTTTGGGTTTTGGAGAAGGGAGCACCTGGGAGTGGCAGCAGGAGTGGATGCCCTGGGTGCATACTCCCTCCAATATGTGTATGGGTATGGACAGCATCCTTCGTGGAAGGAATACTAGTGGGTAACCTAAGGAAACAGAGAACCCTTGAGCCCAGTAGCATGGATAATAACCTTATCCAACTCTGGGCTAAACGGCTGTTTGTTCACAACTAAGGACTTCTTGGAAGACTGGCCTGCCGACCAAATTTTGGGCCAATGGGTACATAGCGCTACAACAAAGTATGCTAAGGACTGCTTAATAAGTCTGGCAATATCATATTTATGCCAAGATATGCATTAGCCTCCAGGATCTTTTAATTTTGAACATATAGATCTATAGGTGCAGATTCTATAAGCCAAAGAGGTACAGTTCTGGAGCAAATCAACTGCACCATGGAAAGGTGGGGAATGAGCATTTCCATTAATTGAAATGGGGCTTATAAATCTTTAAGATCCTTTTCAATGTGTTGGAGACCTCTCTCTCATTCAAGGGGTTATAAGTCCCAAGTAAATCATGGGATGCAGTTAGTTTGCCCTAGAATTGCACCACTATACTATCCGCAGGTCTCAAAATTTCCAATCGCCACTACCCAATGGTGAGTGAAAATGTAGCCCTGGCAAGTAGAAATTCAGCCCAGGTGGGTATGTTTTGGCTTGCAGTGGTGAGTAACTTTCAGGTCTGGCTAGTAGCAAAGGACTTCACATTTTAAGCCCTGCTTTCCGGAACATGACCTTAAGGGCCAAATCCACAGAAATGGAACAATTCTGTCACAAATCACCTGCATAACAGGGAACCCAATGATTTACATGGAGGTTTCAATTCTTGAGTGAGCAAAGATCTCACTGTAAGGGTTAAAAGTCCAATTTAAATCAGTGGGGATTTTGAGATATTTTTTCTCCTCTGTGGTACAGTTGATTTGCACCCCCTCACCCCAAATTGATCTACTTTTTCTTTGTGCATGTGGCTTTATTAGGGATATTTTTATGGGAAGAGAGGTGCCAGTACTATACATCACTTTGCTAATTTTGTATACTTCTTGTTTTCATTTTTGTATGGAAAATAGGTGCTGGCATCAAGCACCCCACAAATAAATTAAATTATGCTATATAATAATTCGCTAAAACGTGTGTAACGACGCAGTCATGCACAGTAGAGACTGCCTGTGACGTGGCTGATACAGAGCGAGGCGCTCCGAAGGAGCATCCTGCTCTGTATCAGCTGCAGCGCGGACAGTCTCTAACGAGCATGACTGCACCACAGCTGGCTGGCACTGTATCAGCCTCGGCGTGGGCAGTCTCTACTGTTTATGACTGCCCCGCGACCGGCTGGCAGTGGCACTGTGGCCTGTGTAACAGGCTCTTCAACTAGTATATATATATATATATATATATATATATATATATATATATATATATAAAAAAAATTATAAACAAAAAAGGACACAAACCTGGATTTTGTTTATCTCCCATTTTTGGTGGAATAGGATAGAAATCGTTCATAGTCTGTTAGTATTTGTATTTATTTATTTATTTTTTAAGAGCTAAACCTTCCAGCTAAAGTTAAAGAGGATCTCTCACCCCTATAAACGTTAGGCTTATTACGTCCAGTATATAGCAATAGTGTTTAAAACGTTATTTATTTACAAAAAAAAAAAAAAAAATGGTATTTGGGCTAAAATTAATGATTACATGCTGCCCTGCGCCCTACTTCCACATACACTGGTCTTGCTGATCTGCCTCTGCTCCCTTCCCGCTATCCAGCCTCTTCCGATGACGGAGGATTTCTGTCTGTAAGCTGGAGTGGTCTCATCGGCCAGATATCGATCTCTACCAATGAGATCGCTCCAGCTTACAGACAGAAAGCCTCCGTCATCAGCACTCATTTTGTGAGCTTTCAGGCCCTTCCATTCCAGACATTATTGTTTGAGGGAATCCCATAGACTACCATAGGGCCATACACAATAAGATAAAGTAGTAAGATTCTGGAGCAAACCAAGTCCACCATAGGGGATAAATGAAAATTCCCAATGATTTAAAGTGGACCGGTCACCTTAGGATAAGTTTAATTTTACAGAGAACCAAAAACGGTCTATATGCTATGTAAGCCATTTGCTTGAAATTAACCATTATTTGTTGGTGGCACAGTCTGGCACTTTATGCTAATTATATATACGTGTTGGGCCAATACTACCACACACTGTGCTGAATCTAGACAGAGCCCTCCCACTGGGAGCATTTCTAATAGCACAGCGAGGGGTAAGGCATAACGTGAATGGAATTAGCATAAACTGCCACACTGTGCCACCAAAACACACAGGTTCATTTTTCAAAAATGATTTGCTTTTACATGAAAATGACTAGTAAAACAGGCAGATTTTAATTATCTGTAAACAATATTACTTGTCTTAGAGTGACAAGTCCAGTTTAAATAGGTATTTTAACCCTGTTGAATGCTGGAGAGGTCGCCAAAACAATTCCGGGGTTAAAAGACCCATTTAAATCATTGGGAATTTGGGGAATGTGTTTCTTCCCCATGGTGCAGTTGTTTTGAGCCAGAGTGGTAGCTCTTAATCTTATTTCGTAATGCCCTTAACCCTTTGTGTGTCAGAGAAGTATCCAATGCAATGCACTGGATACCTCTCTGGCACTCAAGGAGTTAATAGGAAGAAATGATCATACAACAGTGGTTCTCAGGCAGGGGGCAAAAGTTTAGGAGGGCACTTTTTTCTATGATGGCTGAAAAAAAAAAAAAAAAAAAAAAAACATGAAAGTTGCTGACTGCCAATCAATGGCAGCACTTCTGATGCGAATGAGGTGAATCAAGAGACCCTTGTTAACACCTTAAGGACCGGCCGCACACGCATGGTGCGGTCTCTTAAGGACCAGGGACCATTCCCCCCCCCAGAATTGGATTCCGGACTCCACGAACGGAACGGGAGGACCGTCATGGGTCCTTAAGGGTATAACAACCCATGACTGTCCAGGATCGTTATGGGTCCTTAAGGGGTTAATATAATTGGCTGGTCCATTTTTAAATAAGAGGAAGTTACCGTGAATTGATTTAAGGATCAAGACTAAGAGTTCTAGATGCAAAATGCGTTTATCAGATTAACATCAGTATAATTTCTCAGTCATATTGCCTGTTTGCGGCCCCTGTACACAACCTACAGCGCTGGAAAGAAAAGATGAACTCTGAATTGAAGAAATAAAGATACTATTTTTGATTTTATCACTGTCTGCAGTTATGATGTTCTGTTAGCGGTGTGGTCAAAACTGGTTTGTTGTGGAGTATGTTTATGAGAACAGAAGGCCTCAGACCAGCACGCTTATTTACAGATGTCAGAAGTCCAATTTAAGAGGGAAAAGGTTGCATTACTTTTGATTGAACAAATGCTGATTAATAGCTGTCCATCTATTCTGTTTGTTTGTGTTTTGATAAATGGAAATTCCCATTCATTTGATGGGGCTTTTAACCCTTTGAGTGCCATAGGGGTACATAATGCATTGCAGCACAATGATTTGTGTGCCCCTCTGGCACTCAAATGGTTAACATGCGAATGCAAGAGAGGTCTTAAAGACATTGCTTTGTAATGCCCTGGAGACTTCCCTAGCATTCAGAGGTTTAAAAAGCTATGTTTTGGGGAATGTCTTGTATGGTGGAGTAGATTTGCCCCAGACTTAAAGGGATAGTAATGTTTCACAAAAAAATCAGCTCCAATTAATCTTCATAGTATTTTGGGCCATAGAGAGTGTTATATCAATACTGTCAGAGTTGTAGTTCAAGAGTAATTGAATGATAAAGTATTTCCCTCCAGCCCCCTTTTACAAAAGTAACACTGCTCACCTCAGAACAGAAAGGTGGTGTCCGGATGGATGGCAGAGAGGGACAATCTCCAGTGAGTATAAGGGAAAACCTGAAAAACCTGTCAAGGGGGGCAGGGTTTTCCTTATGTTCACAGTAAGAAGAGTGTCCCTTGCTGTGATCGGTCTGGTCTTAAGACCAGAGAAGGCTTACACTAGGTAAAAGGGGCAGGATGGGGATACTTTATCATTCAATTACTCTTGAACTACAACTGACAGTACTGAAAGAACACTCTCCATGGCCCAAATACTATGAAGATTAATTGGAGATGCTTTTTTGTGAAACATTACCATCCCTTTAAATTTAGAACAGAATTTCCAAACAGACATTATCTGAATACAGGTCCTATAGACTTGCATTACAGTCTTGTGCCAGCAAATCTAGCTGCTGGAATGGGAGGCTTCAGTAAAAGGAATATGAATAAGAACACATTAGAGGCCTGAAAGCATGAAACAGCAAATGAAAACTGAAGGCATAAAGGCTATTTTTATTATAGTAATACTTAATTTAGAGAGATCCAGTACATATATTATAATCTATATTTTTGTGACACAAACGTATTACATAAAAACAGAACAAAATCGTTTAGCCCTTTGAGTGCCAGAGGGGTACAGAATGCATTGCTTTGCAATACATTCCGAACCCCTCTGACACTCACAAGGTTAATGTGACAGGTTCCTTCTAAGAGATGATCGTAAGTGAAGAAGTTGCTAATCTATTATGTGGTCTTAGAAACTAGGCAAATGTACAAAAAAAAAAAAAAAAAAGTGGAAATTCTGGAGCAAACCAATTGTACCAACAAATTAAAGTTCCAGAAATGACCACCAATTCAAACAGGGATTTTAACCCCTTAATGCCAGAGGACTCCAATGCATTGCTTCACAATACGTTGTAAGCCTCTCTGGCACTGAAGGGGGTAAAACAATGTGAATTTTTAATGTATCCCTCATTGTCCAGTTTACTCATGATTGATCTATTTTGTGTTTGTACATATAGCCCACTGCCTGATCTGTGAACGCACTCCTACCCATGTGATGTCACTTGAGTGGGCGGGACTGATTAACGATCACATACACGCACAAGGTTGGATCAGCTGAAAAACGCTAATGCCCAATGCGAACCAAATACACAGAACAACCATGCTTTTAAACAAATTTTTACGTAATACATTTAAAGCCAATAGTGATCACAGCTACTGGTTACAGAACATTTGGTTCCTTGACTTTTTTAGCGATAATGTGCATACCTATCACAGTTCAAAGAGGACAAACTTTATTTGTACATGTATTTGTGATCCAAGTACCAAAACAAGCAAAATGCCACAAATCTGTACATGAACTGAATACTGCAGATTATACATTCTCTTTCCATTTTCAGACATTGAAAACTGTAATGTTGAGCAGCTTTTGTGCTGTTAAGGAGGAAGTGTGCCTTAGGAATAAGTGGCTCTTATTTTGTTTATCCCTGTAAGGTCCATGAGAGACTGCAACACACATGTGACTGCAGTGTTAAAGGGATCGTAATGTTTCATAATAAAAGCAGCTCCAATTAATCTTCATAGTGTTTGAGCCTTGGAGAGTGTTATTTCACTACTGTCAGAGTTGTAGTTCAAGAGTAATTGAATGATAAAGTATCCCCCTCCCGTCCCTTTTACTGATGTAACACTGCTCACCTCAGAGCAGCACGGAGGTGCCCAGGTAGACTGCAGAGAGGGACAATCTTCAATTAAGATAAGGGAAAAAGCTGAAAAACCTGTCAAGGGGGGTCACAGTTTTCATTGTTCTCACAGTAAGAAGATTGTCCCTTGCTGTTATCTGTCTGGTCAAGCAACCAGATTGCACATTGGAGGCGAGCACTGTTACACTAGGTAAAAGGGGTGGGAGGGGGATACTTTAGCATTCAATTACTCTTGAACTACAACTCTCACATTAATGAAATAACACTCTACATGTCCTGAAATTCTATGAAGATTAATTAGAGCTGCTGTTTTTGTGAAACGTTACTATCCCTTTAAGGACACTTGACCTAGATAAGTCATGGAGCTAAACAGTGTAAGAGTAACTTATTCCTAGGCTATATTTCCCCTTTAAATACAATGCAAATGATTTTTAGGTGCAAACGTAGATATTACCCATACAATCAAGCTGATAAACTGGTCTCAGTTTAGAATTCTTACAAAAAAAAAGAAAAAAAAAAAAAACTTGGTCCATAGAATCAAACATGAAAAAATTAGATAATTTGCTCATAAGTAGTTCTAACGATAAAACTTTAAAAACTGTAGCGTAACCATTTAGACTTTGCCCATTTCGAAATCCTCTATCCTAAATACTATAAAAGACGATCTAGGAATGTAAAATAATGCAGGACAAAATCTTCACTACAGGACACAGGGAGACCATCAGCCACAAATTCTACAGTCGCTCTGCTAACCCCATGGGTGCTGGAGATGTCTCCAACACGTTCTGCTTTGCAATGTGTTGAGACATTTCCAGCATTCAAGGAGTTAAAACACGAACACCTAAAATGAAATCGGTTTATATCAATTTTATATCTTTTGCATCTATGTAAATTATTGATTTTATGCAAGACCCCAAAATCTAATCCTAAACCAGCATTTTTAACCTTTGAGTGCCAGAGGGGTACGCAACTCATTGCTCTGCAATGTGCTGCGTACCCCTCTGGCACTCAAAGGGTTAATGCATGTGTAGACTGTTCTATTCAGACACCATTTGGTCAATTTTGACTGTGCTGTTTGTAATGAGCGGCAAGAGTAAAGGCAGTTAATGTAATATTAGTATCTACCTCCTTGGATTCAGAAAAGCTGCTATTAGACCTCGGGTCATTTACAGACAACACGTCACTATCACTTCTGACAAACCCAATCAAGACTGCTATGGTAATGGGCATCAGGGAGACCTGGAAATGGCAGGGATGTGAGCCTGTCCAGAGTATATGTAAGACAAGATTTTAGGCCTCTAACAACAGAGAGATGTTATACAGATGCGAGCATGGATTACAGGGTATTTTAGTGTATATAACCCCAGTTCATTTTAAGGTGCTACTCCATTAACCCTTTGAATGCCTGAGAGGTATACAACATATTGTGAGGCACTCAAAGAGTTAAACTCTTGGGAGCCAAGTGATCTTTTACATCATTCAGTGAGTTGGTAGACCATTTGGCACCCAAGGGGTTGAACCGTAATATACAATGAAGCAATAAATACCAACATGAACAACACTGCATGTGCTTAACTAGGAGCTCCGAGTGTCTCACAGTCAGGGCTGTTGACTAGAAATGCACACATTGTGTGCACACGCAGGAAAGCGTCCGTTCCACTCTGAGAGTATACCATCTTGGAATATCAAGTTCTTTGAAGGAAGCGGGACTCCGACATCTGCTGGGAAAGGCTGTGCCAGCATACTGGTGCCGCTAGGCTCAGAGAGATGGTCAAACGAAGAGCTGCCTTCCTACAAGAAGCATAGAACAGCTCAGCCAAAAACATATTAGAGGACGTATTCATCAAGATAAACAGCAAATTCTGGAGAAAACCAACTGCACAGTAGGGGTCAAATGAAAATTCCTCAAAACCCCATGGATTTAAAGGCAGCTTTTATTATTATTATTTTTTTTTAAGCTCTTTGGTTGCATCAGAGGTCTCCAACATATTGCTTCATAATGTACTGCAGACCTCTCTAGAATTCAAAGCCTCATTTAACACTCTGACTGCCAGAGGGTATGCAATGCACTGTGCACCACAAGGGGTTAAACCAATGGCCTATTTGTACCCTATCGTGCAGTTTGCACCTCTTTAGCTTACTAAATTACATCCTACATGAGGATGGGGGTTTATAAAACTTGCATAACAAGGAAAGTGTGTGTAAAACCGTGTGCGTGAGTACATACACACAAGAGGATTTTAGTCTTACCTGTTAAATCCTGTTCTTAGTCCATACAGGTTACTGGTAACTTTGGGTAGATGAACTGTCCCTTTAAGTCGGCATGAACAATTCTAGAAGTGAATGCAGGGGGTGGAGCCTACCTTCCCTACTTGGCTGCAGCTAGCCAATCAGCTCCAGTAAGATTTGAGACACTATTGACTAGATAGTAGAAGGGAAAGAAGACTCCTGTGAGCATGACCCTGAAGGACCCCCACGGTCTGCCACAGGACAGCCAAGCATGGTCCCTTGACAGGGTGGGAGACCAGTAACCTGTATGGACTAAGAGAAAAGGATTTAACAGGTAAGACTAAAATCCTCTTTTCTCTGTCGTCCAATACAGGTTACTGGTAACTTTGGGATGTCCAACCATTGAGTTTCCCAGAGGCGGGAAGTAAAGCAAGGACCAGGCGCAAGTCCCTCAAAGTCACCAGAGCAGATATGAACCATCAGATCAGAGACAGCCCAACAAAACAAATGAAGTGTCAACGGACACTGAACAGGGGTAACAACACCCCAGGAACTGTTACCTAGCTCACTGAACTAGAGCCAAGAGGGCTCAAACCTAAAGAAAGCACCAAAGAAGATCCTAGACAGGCAAGGCTGCCTCCAGGATCTTCCTCCCAAAACTGGCGTCAGCTGATGCCTGCACATCAACATGGTAGTGCTTCGAAAAGATGTGCACAGACAACCAAGTGGCAGCCTTGCACAACTGATCAGCGGGGGCCTGATTCTTGTAAGCCCAAGAAGCCCCAATAGATCTAGTAGAATGAGCCATGACCTGAAAGGGAACAAGCTTCTTCTTTAGCTTGTAAGCCTATAGTGGACTTGATCCAAGATGAAATAGTCACTTTGGATGCAGGTCTCTCTGCCCTGGGGCCCTCAGTAATGACAAACAGTGCGTCAGACTGTCTAATGGGCTCAATGCGATGTACATAAAACTTGAGACAATGCACCACATCTAACAAGTGGAGATCCCACTCCTTGTAAGAGGTAGGGCCAGGGCAGAAAGAAGGCACCACAATCCCCTGATTAATGTGGAACTCAGAGACCACCTTCGGAAGAAACACCAAATAGGGCAGTCTACAGACAGAGCATGTAACAGACACAGTCGTCAGGAGAAAGGCCATTTTCCATGTCAGCAGGCATAGAGGAATAGAAGCCAAGGACTCAAAGGGAGGGGGCCGAAGAACACCCACAACAAAGTTAAGATCCCAGTGAGTAGCGGGAGTCTTGAAAACAGGACGCGTATGAGCAGTGCTCTGGAAGAAAACCTTGACATCAGGAAGAGTAGCAATGCGCCTCTGAAAGAAACCAGAGAGAGCAGAAGTCTGAACCTTAAGGGAACTCAAACCGAGGCCCTTATTCACTCTGTCCTGCAAGAAAGCCAGGACCGTAGGCAGATCAAATTCTTGAGAAAGGTCCCTATCAGCACACCAAGATAGAAAGATCGACCAGACACGATGGTAGGCCTTAGAAGAAAGAGGTTTGTGGGCACTGAGTATAGTAGCCACCACACCAGAAGAAAAACCTCTTCTTCTTCAATATTGAGGATTCAATTTCCAAGCCGTCATAGCTAGTAGATGAACATCCTCTTTCCACAGATAACCCTGTAGAAGAAGATCCGGACGGCAAGGAAGCCGGAATGGCTCCGCCACTGACAGATCGAGAAGCTCTGGAAACCAAGCCTGTCGAGGCCAGTACGGAGCAATCAGAATGACTGGAAAGCGCTCCAGTCTCAATTTCCGTAACAACCTGTGCAACATGGGAAGGGGAGGAAAGATGTAGGCCAGAGGAAATAATAAAGGAATGGACATGACATCCACCACCAGAGCTAAAGGATCCCTCCAGCGACAGTAGAACCTCGGAACCTTCCGGTTGTGTCTTGTCACCATCAGGTTGATGCAAGGAAGAGCCCACTACTGAACAATGAGGGTGAACACCTCTGGGTGCAGTTCCCACTCTCCGCTGTCCAACCGTGTGTCGACTGAGGAAGTCTGCCATGACGTTTTCTACACCAGGAATGTGTACTGCAGATATGGCAGGAACATGTTCTTCTGCCCAGGACAAAATAGCCTTGACCTCTAACCAAACGGCGAGACTTCCTGTTCTGCCCTGCTTGTTGATGTAAGCCACGACAGTGGCGTTGTCAGACTGGACCCGGACAGGGCATTCTTCCAGCTGGGGTGTCCAATGGCGAAGGGAATAAAATATCGCCAGATGAGAGCAAAGCTTTCTTGGAAGCAGTGTCAGCACACCAGATCTTGAGCCAAAGAGCTGGTCTGGCAACCACAGACATGGAGGAAACCCTTGCCACCAAATGGATGGCATCAAATAAGGCAGCAGAAACATAGTGCTGGGTGGGCCTCAGAAATGTTGGCAAGAAGCCGCAACATATAAGTAGGAGCACCCTGATGGACAGCCAGGGTGAGCTACTCGGTGCAGACCACAATAGCCCAGTTCACCTATGCCGCAGCGAATGCTGGATGCCTGGCAGTACCAGCAGTGGCATAAATGGACTTGAGGGAGACAGTCTTTCAGAGTGGACGCATCAGCAACTGGCAAGGCAGTGGACTTAGATAGCCTGGAGACAGAAGCATCCACTTTGGGGGGATTAACCCACTGAGCAAGCGCCACCTCAGAGAAGGGGTAAAGCTTGGCAAATTTCTTGGAAACAGGTGGTTTCCTGTACAGAGACTTCCACTCATCAGACACAGGCGGTCAAGAGTGGGGTTAGGTGGAAAACAAGTATAGGGCCAATTAGGCTCCTGAAATACATCAGAGGGATCCGAAGAAACCTCCTGAACTAAGGGAAAGTTAAGGGTAGTTAAGATGGCTCTGATCAAGCTCTCAGCTGAGGGATCAGGATCAGCCTAAAAGGGCATTCATCAACATCCGAATTCACCAGCAGTTCCCCCTCAGAGGAATCGGATACGTCATGTACTCCCGGCGCTTTCAGCAGGGAAGATCTGATGGAAGAAGGGGTCTGCCAGGAGTGGAAGACCCCCTGTAAATTGGGATGGAAAAAGCTGAAATGTAGACCTGAGGTCTCTAGTAGCAGCCTTGAACTCTTGAACCAAACTGGCTCTAATGCATGGCTGGAGGTCCCTGAGAGAGACTCAGGGACATCAGAACATGCTGGGCATAAATGACCTGAGAATCCTCTAGGTAACCCTGAATGACATGAGAAGCAATGTGCAATAGGGGATACAGAGACCCCAGCATCCTTAGTCTTAGGCCTGGCCCCAAGCTCCAACGGATTAGACATTCTCACAGTGTCAAAACGTTTAAAGTATAAGGAATCACCCAAATAGAGCGTGTAAGATTAAAATTTCACCCCAGAAATCACTAAAATGCACTTATCTGGCAGGCAAAGGGTTAATCTATCTGCAGAGCAGAAAAGGAGAGTCCAAAGCCCTGTGTAGGATACTCGTTCAGGAAAAGGTACAAAATGACTGCCTCGGCGGGAGTCAATCAGAAACGAGCACGCAAAGCAAGTACTCATGGGAAATTTAGTTTTCCCAGAAAAAGTAACCCAACAGTGCCCAAAGGCCCCTGAGCCCCCCAACACATTTATAACATTAACCGGATGACAGAGCAAGGGCAGACAATTAAAATGAGCCATCTCTGAAGTCTCTACGTTGAGCAGTTGCAGAGATATTTCCCAAACTGTACAGTCCCATAGAAGAGAATGGAGTAATGGCATCTATATGGTAAAGCGTGCGGAACACAAATTTTGCAAAGTTGAAACTGTGAATTAAAATTACATGAAACATCACTAGAACATGTTAGACCCAAAAAACACTGAACCCAGTAGGGAAAGTGCCAATAAACCCAGAAAAGATGCAAAACCAGCAGCTAAAGGGTTAAGTTACCACAGAAACTTGCTCCAAAACACCCAACAGACATACAGATAAACCAAATGAGTGCAGGAGTGTGCAACAGGAACTCAAAAGGAAAACCCCTGTGCGGAGGGGCACTGTGGGACATGTGGACCTGCAGCACTCAAAGGATTGCTCACCTTTCCTGTAGATCTTCTGTCTTCAGACTACCATGTATTAAGAAGAAGCCTCAGGGGGCAACTCATGAGGAAAGAATTTGAACCCAAGATTTTCCTCCCAGGGCTTAAGGTCCACAAAAGCACCTGGTTACTGAGCTAGCCACATCTAAGGGCATTGTCAGTTATGGTAATCCGCCTAATGGTGGTATTCCATATCTACCAGAAAAATAAAAAAAATAGCTAAAACTATAGCAGAACTGTTCTCTTGCCTGTGTCTTCACCAAGGAACAAATCTTATGGAGCTGACTGGCTAGCAGCAGCCATGGAGGGAAGGCAGACTACACCCCCTGCATTCGCTTCTAGAATTGTTCCTGCCTAGTTAAAAGGGCGGTTCGCCTACCCAAAGTTACCAGTAACCTGTATTGGACGACAGAGAAATATAATTATAAGATCTAGATCTAATAAATTTCCTGACAGCCATGCCCTTCGGCATTAGTAAGGCGGAGTTATGCAAAACTCCCCATAACAAGGGATTGGTTGAAGGAGTCCCCTGCCTTGGGCTATCATGTGGATAAAGGCAAGGTGAATGGGAGGGGCTATCCTGTTCCCTGGTGTCCTCATGGTGGGAATCTGGACCCTTTCTGCTTCCCCCCAGCTACTGATCTCCAAGCCGATTTGGCTTGGAGACCAATAGAGGCGACCCAGTCTTCACCACCTGGTGAAAAGTAATGCAAAACAAATTATACAAACCTTGTGGTGGGGCATCAGGACTCCTCCTGATGCCTCGCAGCAATTGATTTCCCAACTGATTCGGCTGGGAGATCTATAGAGGTAATGCAGGGGAGCAAGAGAGCTCTGCTGCTTCCACCCTGCCCAAACTACTGGGTAGAAGTGGGCTGGGATCAGGAAACCTTTTCACCTCAATGAGAGTGATAAGTAGCTGGGGGGCATCAGGAGGTGTGAAGTAAAATTTGTAATTTTAATAAAGGTTATGATGTCAACGCCAGCTCTTGTAATGGGTCAAATAGCCAGGCTGGGGGGCGTGGCCTGACCGAGCATGGAGTCAGTCGCATAACGCTTCAGCTCCGTGTCTGTGAGGGGAATCAACAGCTTTACACTGAAGATAACGTTTTGTACCCTTCCATTTTCATTATCTAAAGTCTGGACTAACCGGATGCGTGGCCAGAGGTCAAAACCTGGCTTCGCCGCAAATACTATTACTAACTACTTAACAACGAGGCCTACCACCTTAAGCAACCCAGTGGCGCGAAAACCGGGACTCTCTTCTCTGGATCCCTTTACTGCTGTACCGTCGTTGCAAACTGGTATAACTACCAGAGTACGCTCCTCTACTACTTCATTGCCTCCTGAAGATCTGGCTATGAGTGCTCAACCGAATGCCGATCATCCTCCGCCTCTCACTAGAGCTGACCTAGATGACTTGGTGACGCACTTGAGGGAAGACTTCAGAGGCCTACTAGCAGAATTTAGTCAAACGTTAAAATCGGAATTATCCTCGCTAAGGGCTGATCTCTCTCAACTGGGGAAAAGAGTATCCTTTATTGAGGAGGAAAGAGATACCATAAACGATTACACTGATAATCTGGAGAGGATGATTATAGAACAGAAAGATAAATTACATTTTCTCAACCTGAAACTGGATGACATTGACAACAGAGGTAGGAGATGTAATGTTCGTGTGAAAAATCTACCTGAAACCGTATTACCAGCTGATTTACACTCGGTCATGACCACCTTCTTTTCCTCTATGCTGGATGACCAATCTTTGGGCCCAGTAAAGCTGGAACGAGTTCACAGATCTCTGAAGCCCCGTGACGATGCTAAAGCGCGAGATGTTGTGATTTGTTTCCAAAGTTTTGCTGTGAAAGACCACATTATGAAAAAAGGCAGAACAACGCCAACGCTCAAATGTGCTGGGGCTGATATTCAATTATATAACGACGTGTCCCCCTTTACGCTACAACTAAGAAGGGAATTGCGGCCACTCACAGATCAGCTGCGCAAAGCTCAAATTAAGTATAGATGGGGATACCCATTTGCTCTCATAGCCTCCAACAATAACAGGACGGCTACTCTCCGTTCCACTGAGGATTTAGCAGCGTTTTGCCTGACACTAGGGATCCCTCAACCAAATCTCTCCTCTGATCCCACTATACCTCCGCAACCCAAATCTCAGAAACGAATGGAGTGGTCTCCAGGATCTCCGGCGAAGAAAAAGAAGCAAAGAAGATTGGATATGCAACCTGGACCCTCAATTCCGCAGACTGAAACCTGGTCCTGAATCTAACTCTCCTGCTTGTTACTAGAGGGCTGCTCTAACCCACTTGGTTCTTCAGGGACTGTAGTGCATCTAAGGAATTGACTTTATACCTCATCACCTGGTTTTCAGTCATCTGCTGTTAACTTGACTTCGACCTCTGGTTTCGGCTGACTGTCATCTCATGGAGGGTAGAACTCCTAAGTTCTACTGTGTCTTTCATCTTTCATGGATACTTGTCCTACTCTCCTGCTACTCAACTCTGAGCTTCCATTCTCAGTTGACTGAACTGCCAGGTTCATGCTCTACATTCCACTAAGTATTGAAAACTTTCCTACATGTTCATGTTACCATTATTTGTTACTACATAAGGTTACAGTTTTATTTTGCCTCTTATTTAGGCTATAATGCATATGTGTTGTTATGCTTACCTTATGCCTTAGTTATATACATATGTTAGTGGTGTTTGTTCTTTTGGGGGATACCTTGCTTGGTCTCGGCTGAACACGCGTTGCCCCAATTTTGGGCGATGCGTGTCCAGCTGGACCCTGTTGGGGGTGGCTTATTTCAACAATGTCCCTGTACTTATATGATGTTCACTCCTCAGTTGAACTATGTTTTGTTTTTTTTTTTGTTTGCTGTTATAGAGAGGAATCTCGAATTTCTCAAGTCTGGCGTTTGTATAGTTTGCCAGGTGGTAGTGAGGCACAGTAAACGTATGCTGCGGGACTGAGGTAGATGGTGGGGGAAAGGAGGGTGGGGTTGGAGCGAAATGATGGGTTATTTTGTTAAGATACAAGCTGCGATGACGGTAGAGGAGAGAGCTGGGGGATGGATAAGGGAGCGTGGTGGAGGGGAATGTTTGGGGACTGGATAGGCCGAGAGGGGTGAAGGGGAAGAGGTGGAGGACAGAAAGAGGGTACTTGCATTAACTGTGGAGACCTGTAGGGGGAAGATAGAAATAAAATGAAGCTAGGTAGTGGGATTAGCTTTCTACTGGTACAATGTGGTAGTTAATTGTTCTATTATTTGAAGAGATAGAGTGAGATTGTCGGACTTCCTATGACATATTTGATAGACCCACATATTGGAGATCTCATTAATATGATTTGCAGTTAATCGTGTTGTTGGTAAACTGTCTCTTCCATGTACCTCCTTTATTATATATGGTCGATCTCCTTGAACATATTACTGATAGCTTATGCTAGACCACAAATTACTAGTGTAATCCCTTCCGTGATTTAATATGTATGCTTCTCTCCCTCACCTCCTTCTCGCATGTTTGTTCACCGCAGCCTATGAATGAATAAATGCTTCTACCTTGTTCATGATATCTGACTATGCATCTGTATGTGTAGGTGTGTTTCTGTGTATACATATGTGTGTATATGTATGTGTGTGTATATGTATATATATATATGTATATTTTTTTTTGTTTCTTTTTCCCTCTAACCCTCCTTTCTGCATTTTCACTTTTATCAGAGTTGTCACGCATCATCTTACCTCTGGCAACCTTGCTAATTAGCTATGTTGTCTTCATCTTCATCACATATCTCCTCCACAGACACGTTTTCCTTTTATTCCCACATAATCAGAGTTCTCTTAGGTAATTTATATTACCCTGACTACATGTTACACTCCGTAATTTTTACGCTATTTTTTGTCTTCTTAGACATTCAACACTTACTGTTAACGGTATTCCCTTTTGACTTTCTTTCTCTCTCTTATTCTTTTCTTTCTGTTCATTCTTTGTCCAATGCTCCTTTGTACATACCTGATTCTTTCGGTCCCGACACCTGGTGTGACAGTGGTGGAGGTAGCAACCTTGTCTGTCAGCTTACTACATTATGGCTGAAATATGACACATAACATAAAAATTGCGACATTAAATGTCAGGGGCCTCAATTCACCAGAAAAACGTACAATGGCACTCAGAGAATTTGACAGGCTCTCTATTGACATCATTTTTCTTCAAGAGACTCATTTTTTGAGCTCTTCCACCTCTCTTATGTCCAATAAGAAATTTCCTTTTGCATATTACTCCTCTGCATCGGTGAAAAAGTGTGGAGTGGGCATTTTGTTTCGCTCCTCTCTTTCATGGACGCTCACCGAGCAAGTTGTAGATCCTGAGGGGAGGTATCTGCTCCTTAGAGGACTACTTAATGGGAAACAATATACCTTACTCAATTTATATGCCCCCAATGCTAATCAAGTGTCCTTTATGAATAAAATGCTTAACCTTTTAGATCGTCATGATGAGGGTCGCACCATCCTGGGAGGTGATTTTAACCTCCCTTTAGATCCTACTATGGATTCTTCCACTAACAAGTCCCACATTAAATCATCCCAGCTTCGCAATATTAAACGCAAATTGTCGGATCTCCATTTAGTAGATATATGGAGAACTCTCCACCCCGCAGACCGAGATTACACATTTTATTCACCTCCTCATGTGTCCTATAGCAGGATTGATTATATATTTGTATCGCAATTCTTGTTACAATATACTATTGCGTCTGACATTGGCACCACTTCTTGGACGGATCATTCCCCGGTGACGGCTACCCTACAATTCCCTGAAGGTCCGACATCTATGTCAACTTGGAAAATGAATGACACTCTCCTTGCTGACACCAGTCTCTCTAATTATATGCAAAATCAGATTTGTGACTATTTTACGCATAATGATACTCCTAATGTGGCTAAACCAGTGATTTGGGAGGCTCACAAAAGTGTACTGAGGGGTCATTTTATTAAGTCTGGAGCAATGAAAAATAAACATAGGAAAGCAGCTATATTATTGTTGGTCAATGCCATTAGAGATCTTGAGCTTAAACATAGATCTTCACTTTCTCCGGCCGACTTGGCTGATTTAATTAAAAAGAGATGTGAACTTAATGATATTCTTAAGACAAATGTAGTTAAATCATTTATGTGGGTCAAGTATCAGTCCTATGTTTCTGGAAATAAATGTGGTAAAACCCTAGCAAGACTGATTAAAACACGCCAACGTAAGGTCCTTGTCTCTAAAATTCGTCATTCCTCTGGTAAGACTGTTAGTCGATACCCAGAGATTGCCCAGGCTTTCGCGGACTTCTATAAGTCCCTATACCACCTTGAACAGGGGTCTTCGCAGGTCCCTGAATCAGCTAATGCCATCTCTGAATTTCTCAGTCAGGCGAAACTCTCGTCACTTGATGCAGACTCCAGGAAGAGCTTAGATAGTCTTTGTACTGATGAAGAGGTCAATCGAGCGATCACTTCAATGTCCTTGGGGAAGAGTCCTGGACCTGATGGGTTCTCTGTAACTTATTATCGCCATTTTCGCTCCCTCTTGGTTCCGCATATGACTCAGATGTTTAACTCTGTCCTGCTGGGTACTCCTTTCCACCCTCACACATTGGCGGCTCATATCGTAGTTTTACCGAAGCCGGGTAAGGATCCGTCGTTGTGTAGTAGTTATCGACCAATTTCTCTTTTAAACGTTGATCTCAAGATATTTGCGAAATTATTGGCGAACAGACTGAAATCTTATATGCCACAACTTTTGCATCCTGACCAATGTGGGTTCACTATTGGCAGACATGCATATCATAACACAACGACGGTTCTTTCCCTGGCTCAATATGTACAACACAATAGAATACCCACTCTTCTAGTGTCCACAGATGCCGAGAAGGCTTTCGATAGAGTAAGGTGGTCCTATCTTGAGGCAGTACTCAGGAAGGTGGGAATAGGTCCCATCATGCTGTCCGGTATCCTTAGTCTTTATTCCCAACCTTCGGCAAAACTTTTTGTCAATGGCACATTGTCACCTTCCTTTCCTATAACTAATGGTACTCGCCAAGGTTGCCCCCTTTCGCCTTTACTGTTTAACCTCTCTCTTGAACCCCTCCTTAACCACATTAGACTTGATCCATTGATCCAGGGCATACGAATCAATCATAACGACTTCAAAGTCGCCGCCTTTGCAGATGACGTCCTAATTTTCCTGACTGATCCGGCACAGTCTCTTCCTCCGCTTGTAAATCTTCTCGAACTTTATTCCTCATTAGCTCAAGCTAAAATCAACTATAACAAATCAGAAATTCTTAATCTTACCATTCCATCTGACCAATCTGCACTTTTGAAGTCTCGTTTTCCCTTCACATGGGCATCTGAATCTATCACCTATTTGGGTGTTCGCATATCTTCTGATCTCACTTCCTTGTCAAATCTCAATTTTCGTCCATTAATAACCTCCATTAAGAATGATCTTGAGGCATGGTCCTCACCATGGATATCGTGGTTTGGTAGAATAAGCGTTGTAAAAATGATGATTTTACCCAAGATTCTATATCTCCTCACTACGCTACCAATTCCCATTTCACACTCTATTTTCACTGAAATTAACTCCCTAATATCCTCATATGTTTGGGCTTCTAAAAAGCCAAGACTAAATCGATCTATTTTATCATGCCCTTTGAAAGATGGAGGCCTGAACCTTCCAGATATATTTCAGTATTATAAAGCGGCAGCTCTTGCCAAAATCTTGGACTTTGGACGCCCTACCCCTCCCAGATGGATAACTTCCTTCCATACAGTTACTGGTAACTCTGATCCTTTGCAACTCTTATTGCTTCCAAAATCTAAGATCCCGCCTGCTTGCTTCGCACATATTGTTCTGGGACACATTTTACATATGTGGGATACTGTCTCTACTCATATATCTTTCTCCCCTCGTCCATCTCCTCTATTATCTGTGGTAGGGAACCCTGACTTTCCAGTAGGTCTTTCGACTCCCACCTTCAATTCCTGGAAGGCTAGGGGGATTGACTCCCTAGGCTCTCTTGTTCCTATAAGACATTTACTCACTTCGCAACATCTTCCCCTATTGCTTAATATTGAACGAGTATCTTGGTGGTCCATATGTCAGGTTACTCATTGGTTGTCCTCTAATGTCCCACATGGTAATTTGACTAGAGATTTAACTCCTTTTGAGAAAATTCTACAGAACCCGACCCCTCGAGTGCGGCCCATTTCCTTTTGTTATTCCTTGTTATTATGTATGGAACCTCGCGCTAAGCTTCATTTCATGAGAAGCTGGGAGTTAGACTTAAACTTGACTCTTACGTTATCCCAATGGAACACTATCTTCACTACCAATGCTAAATATGCTAGAGATGCGAGAACTCGCGAAATGAACTACAAACTATATTCTAGGTGGTATTTCACTCCAGCTCGCATGGCTGTTTACTTCCCTTTGGCCTCACCTTTGTGTTGGAGATGCTCACAGGAGTTAGGTACAATGTATCATCTATGGTGGTCGTGTTCTTTGATAGTTCCTTATTGGATGTCTGTTAACAAATCCATTAACCAAGCATTATCCTTGGATATTCCTCTTGATCCGCTTATCCACTTATTCCTCTTCCCTTCTCATCTAAATATTACTTTTCCTCCTAAAATTCTTCGTGTTTTATTTCCCCTTCTCAATGCTGCCAAGGCTGCTATACCCCTTTTTTGGAAATCTTCCTCTACCCCCCCAATACAGACGTGGCTCTCGAGAACTGACTATATGTATGATATGGAGATGTGTCATGCACAGACCACCTCTACTGTTTTAAATTTTCTAGATCTGTGGGATCCTTGGATCCGTTACCGTCAATCGAGACATACTCCCTCAGTATGATTAGCCTCCTGTTTTCTTTTCCTCCTGAACAGCTCCTTGCGCCTGACATTAGTCGCTCCTACTACATATGATGTTTCGCTTATACTGCTGTTGCCTTTCCGCCGCTGTCCCCCAGGTGTCGGTCCCAATGGAGAGGTGTATCTACTATTCCCTGGTGCTATTATCTCATCACCTCTTCAAGTATCTCCCCTTAATAGGTATGTGTCTACTTTATTCTCCCTTTTTCTTCTATGTTTCACATCTTTCCTTTTCTTTTTTCTTCATCTTCTTCTCCTTCTTTACTCCTGCACTTTCCTCTTTGTGTCTTCCTCATAGATAATACAATACATGATACACGGATACCCTTGACGGGTATAAATCTATTTCTTCACGAATGCTGTAAATGCACAACTCTCTTGTGTTGATATTTCTTTATGAGACACTATATTGTCATTCTCTGGAAGACTTAGCTCCTATCTCCAAATTTACTAAGTACTACTAGACTGTTTTATATTATGTTTTCCTGTAAACTTTATATATTGCCGTGTCTACTGCATTGACTATTCACTTGTTTTAACAATGTCCATTGTTTATCTTTTTTATTTTATTTTAATGTATTTGGCTTGTACTACTTTCTCTTTCAATAAAGCTTTAAAAAAAAAAAAAAAAAAAAAAAAAATATCATAAAAAAAAAAAAAAAAAAAAAAATAGCCAGGCTGGAGGGAAGTATAATAGAACTGAAATAAATGATTGTGATTAGTCACACTCTGGGGTACCCAAAACATTACTTTGCAATGCACTGGAAACTGTCAGGTACTCAAAGGGTTAAATGAGCAGCTGCTGAATGAAACCATGTTTACACTAAGCATTACTATCTCTTTAAGAAAGCTCAGACTGGTGCACCACAACATTTGTTTTGTTTGAGGGCCAAGATCTAAGGGACATTCTGCAGTGGCTGTGTTGCAGCGCATCCATGAAGATGGACTCCAGCCATCATGTGAGCTCACTTCAACTAAAGGACACAAAGAGCAATAATGGATGACAATATATAAACCACAAACACACATTTTACCTGGAATGACTGGACAAAACTGAGGACCTGAAGAGAAAGTTTGCGACTGGAATGGAGAAGATTTTGAAGGCTGCCAAAAGAATAAATGTACAGTGAAACAGTGTTAATGTATATCCCACACCCTACTGCACTGGTGGGCAACATACGGCCCCCAGTCTATTCTGTCTCTGATATAGTGGGAAGAGAAGATGATTTTGCCCTAACCCTTTGAGTGCCAGAGAGGGATCCAACGCATTGATCCCTCTCTGACACGCAAAGGGTTAATCACGTCACATACACACCATATTAACACCCAAAAGCACGTATCCTCTGAACCATTCTAGAGCAAACCAACTGCACCTTGTACGAACTAAAAGTTCTCGACTTTCTCACTGATGTAAATGTGGCCTTTAACCCTGTGAATGCTACAGAGGTTCCAACTGCATTCTTTTGTGATGTGTGAGACATCTCTAGGATTTAAGGTGTTAAAAGCCCCCTTTAAATCACTGGTAATTTTGAATCCCCCATTACTCTGCGTCTGATTTGCTCCAGAATTTGTCATCTTTTGCTTCATGCACAAGACCCATCGGACCGCACAGAATAAGCTGAAGAGGCGCATATACTGAAACAAAGTAACAGCATCGTACAGAGCAAATTCACATTCCCAAAATCCCCTCGGATTTAATGCTAGGGAGGTCACCAAAACATTATGAAACAACGTGCTGGAAACCTCTCTAGGATTTAGGGAGTTAAACGTCCCATTTAAAGCAAAAGGAATCTTTACTTTATTATTGTGCAGTTGGTTTGCTCCAAAATGGCAGGGTACTGAATACAGCTCTTGGTTGACTGTGTAAACTGACCCAACAGGGGAAGCAGTTGTTCTATTCATCATGGAACTCTTGGTTATGGAAGGAGGAACCAACCAACAAGTAGGCCAACTCCACTGCCCCTACTATTGAGACCCTCACAACACCACAATCAAATACTGTAAAATCTCAAATATAAATCTCACAATTTTGCCCCATTCCATCTTATGTGAAGTGGAGGTGCGTATTATACACAAGAGAGAGGAAAAAAAATATATTATATAATAGGATTTTAGTCTTGCCTGTTAAATCCTTTTCTCTTAGTCCATACAGGTTACGGGTAACTTTGGGTAGGCAATCAACCCCTTTAAGTAGGCAGGAACAATTCTGCAAAGTGACTGTTGGGTTGAGCCTACCTCCTCTCCTTAGCTTGCAGCTAGCCAATACCCAACCAGTAAGATTTGAAGACTAACTATTGACTAGGTAGTAAGAAGGTAAAGGAAGACTCCTGTAAGCATAAACCTAAAAGGACCCCCACGTTCTGCCACAGAAGAGCCAAGCATGGGAGACCAGTAACCTGTATGGACTAAGAGAAAAGGATTTAAAAGGTAAGACTAAAATCCTATTTTCTCTGTCGTCTAATACAGGTTACTGGTAACTTTGGGATGTCCAACCATTAAGTTTCCCAGGGCAGGAAGAAAGGCAAGGACCAGGCGCAGGCCCCCAAAGTCACCAGAGCACCAATGAACCTACAGATCATGAAGAGCTCAACAATAATAGCCAAGTGTCAACAGACACTGAACAGGGGTAAAACAAACCCCAGGAACTGTTACACAGCACACTGAACTAGAGCCAACAGGGCTCAAAAGTGAAAGTACTGAGAGACTAATGAGATCCTAGACAGGCAAGGCTGCCTCCAGGATCTTCCTGCCAAAACTGGCATCAGCCGATGCTAGCACATCCATACGGTAGTATTTCAAGAAGATATGCACAGACGACCAAGTGGCTACCTTGCACAACTGATCAGCAGAGGCCTGATTCTTGTAGCCCCGAGAAGCCCCAATGGACCTCGCAGAATAAGCTGTGACCCTGAAGGGAACAGGCTTCTTCCTAAGTTTGTAAGCCGTACGAATATTGGACTTGATCCAAGAAGCAATGGTTACCTTGGAAGCAGACTTCCCTGCCCTATGACCCTCAGGAAGGACAAAGAGAGTATCAGACTGCCTCAAGGACTCAATGCACACAGAACTTGAGACAACGAACAACATCCAACAGATGAAGATCCTTCTCTTTATCAGAAGTAGGGTTAGGGCAGAATGAAGGAACCACAATCTTGTGATTAATGTGGAACTCAGACACCACGTTCAGGAGCAACTCCTGTGAAGTGCGAAGCACCGCCTTGTCTTTGTGAAACACCAAAAAGGGTGGCCTATAAGACAGGGCACGCAGCTCCGCAACGCGGCAAACAGAAACTATCGCCTAGGAGATCTTCCACATCAGCATACGTAGAGGAATGGTAGCCAAAGACTCAAAAGGAGGACACTGAAGTACTCCTAAAACCAAGTTAAGGTCCCACTGAGGAGCAGGGGACTTAAACACCAGATGGGTATGAGCAACACCCTGGAAGAAAACCTTTATATCAGGAATGAGAGCAAGACACCTCTGAAAGAAGACACAGAGCGCAGAAGTCTGAACCTTAAGAGAACTCAGACTGAGACCCTTATCCACACCATCCTGGAGGAAGGAAAGAACTGTAGAAAGGTCAAAATCCTGAGACAGGTCTTTGTCAGCACACTAAGATAGAATGGTAGACCAAACTCGATGGAAGGGCTTAGAGGAAACAGGCTTACGGTCACTAAGCATAGTAGCCACCACACCAGAAGAAAAACCTCTCTTGTTCAAAACTGAGGATTCAACCTCCATGAGGTCAAAGCCAGACAATGAACGTCTTCCTTCCAGAGGTAACCTTGTAGAAGAAGATCTGGACGGGAGGGAAGTCTAAGAGGTTCCGCCACTGAGAGGTCCAGAAGCTCCAGAAACCAAGCCTGTCGAGGCCAGTATGGAGCAATCAGAGTGTCTGGGAAGCGTTCCAGTCTCAGTTTCCGTAGTACCCTGTGCAAGAGGGGAATGGGAGGAGACATGTATGCCAGAGGAAATGTTCACTGGATCGACAAGGCATCCACTGCCACAGCCAGGGGATCCGCCCAGTGAGAGCAGAACAATGGAACTTTCCTGTGCCTGGTTGCCATCAGGTCGAGGCATGGGAGACCCCATTGCTGGATGATGAGGTTGAACACCTCTCTGGATGTAGTTCCTACTCTCTGCTGTCCGTGTGCTGACTGAGGAAGTCTTCCAGAACGTTGTCTATGCCAGGAATATGAGCTGCGGAAATGGCAGGGACATGCTCCTCTGCCCACGATAAAATAGCCTTGACCGCTAGCCAAGCTGTGAGGCTTCTTGTGCCGCCTTGCTTGTTGATGTAGGCTACCGCTGTGGTGTTCTGACTGTACCCTGACTGGGTCAGTGTCCAATGATGTAAGGCATGAAATATTGGCTGGAGCTCCAAGTCACTGATGGGAAGGAGAGATTCCTCCTGGGTCCACCGGCCCTGAACACTCAAGTGCCCCAGTACCGCTCCTATCCGGAGAGGCTGGCATCCGTCATTACTGTGGTCCAGAAGGGCATCAGGAATGGTCTGCCTTTCAGGAGATTGTTCAGGTTGAGCCACCATGAGAGACTCTGCTCCATATGAAGAGGGAGAAGTAGGGATATCTCCAGGAGATCTGGCCGCCCCCTGCATGACAGGATAAGAAACCTCTGGAGTTCCCTGGTATGAGCCATGGCGAACGGGACTGCTTCTATGGTGGAAATGAACTTCCCCACCAAGGATGGCAACTTTTTGGCTAGAACTGGATCCTGAGACAGGATAGCCTGGATTTTCAGTGCTATCTGATGAGCCACTTCATCCATAAGAAATACCATCCTCCTCTTAGTGTCGAAGAGGATGCCCAGAAAGACCATCCTCTGGGAAGGAACAAGGTCTGACTTGTCCAGATTGATGATCCACCCATGATGAGAGAGAGCATGAATGCAGTCCTGCACCTGCTGATGAACGAGTCCTGGAGAAGAAGCCTTCAGAAGGAGGTCGTCCATATATGGAGTAACTCTGATGCCGTTCCGATGTAGGACGGAGATCAATGCTCCCAGGACTCTGTTGAAGACTTGAGGAGCCGTGGTCAGGCCAAAGGGAAGGGCAGAAAACTGGAAATACTCTTGGTTGCAGGCAAAGTGGAGATATTGCCGACTCTCTGGATGAATGGTGATGTGCAGATAGGCATCTTGAAGATCCAGAGAGGCCAGAAATTCACCAGGGGACATGGCCGCTATCACTTTGCAAAGTGACTCCTGGCGGTATTGGAACCGGACCACAAAGGAGTTGAGATCTTTCAAATCTAAAATGGGACAACAGCTGCCGTCCTTCTTGGAAAACACAAAGAGGTTGGAGTAGAATCCCAAGGCCCTCTCCTGAAGAGGAACTGGTTACAGAACCGCCTTGTCCATAAGGGCCTGAATGGCCTCTTCGAAAAGGTGGTGCTTTTCCGCTCCCAAGGGAGAACAAGAAGAGAAGGTCCTGGAAGGAGGAAGGGAGATGAAGGGGATCCTGTACCCCGTTCTGACCACCTGCCCACAGAGGCCTCCCAAGCCAAGAGGTAGTGGAGGAAGCAGCCTCCTACCTCATGCAGAAGGAGGTTTGGAAGCCTTGGGCTTCGGAGGGCTTGGGCCTCCTTTGCTCCTTAGGCTTGGATGAGGAGAGCGGAGCCTGAGGGACCGTTTGGGTTGCTTGGCGTGAGTCTGTCTGAAAGGGACAAAAAAGCTGATTCCTTTTGACAGGCACCTTCTTCCTTAGGACCACTGGCAGGTGAATACTCTTCCCTCTAGTGGCTTCGCTGATCAGATCCTTGAGCTCAGGCCCAAACAGGGAGGTGCTCTGAAAGGGCAAAGATAGGAGAGCCCTCTTGGAGGCCATGGCAGCAGATCAGATCTTGAGCCAAAGAGCACGTCTGGCTACCAAAGACATGGTAGATGCCCTAGCTTCCATATAAACAACATCAAACAGGGCAGCAGAAACATAATGCAATGTTGGCGAGAAGCCTCAACATGTCAGCAGTAGGGGCCCCCTGGCGGATGGGTGAAGTGAGCTGTTCAGTCCAAACAGCCACAGCTCTATTCACCCATGCTGCAGCAAATGCAGGACGGAGGGCAGAACCAGTCATCACAAAAATAGCCTTTAGAGAGGTCTCAAGCTTCTTGTCAGTCCAGTCTTTCAGAGCAGATGCGTCAGCCACAGGCAAGGCAGTGGACTTAGAAAGTCCGGAGACAGGGGCATCCACCTTGAGGGGATGGACCCACTACATAAGGGCAGTTTCAGAGAACGGTTAAAGCTTAGCAAACTTTCTAGATACAGATGGTTTCCTGTTTGGAAACAACTTCTCCTCAGACACCAACCTGTCAAGGGTGGGGTTAGGTGGAAAACAAGTATGGGGCCTAACAGGCTCCAGGAACAGAAAACCTCCTGCCCCAAAGGAATGTTCAGGGTGGTCAACACAGCCCTAATCAGGCCCTCAGCCGAGGTAATGGGGTCAGCCTCAAAGGAGTCCCCAAAAAACTGAGATGAAGGAACAACTGAACAGTCACCATCATCAGAGTCCACCAATAATTCGTCCTCAGAGGAATCAGATATATCAGGTACACCTGGCGGTTTAGGCTGGGAAGACCTGATAGGGGCAGGGGCCTGCCACGAGTGGAAGACCCCCTGTAAAGTGGATGGAAGGAGTTGTAAGGTGGACTGGAGGACCTTGGTAGTAGCCTTAAACTCTTGCATCCATACTGGCTCTAGTGCATGGCTGGAGGTCCCTGCAGGGGATTCAGGAGCAGCAGCACATGCTGGGCAAACGTGACCTGAGTATTCTCTAGGTAACCCTGAGTGACATGAGAAGCAATGAGCAATGGGGGACATAGACGCCCCCGAGTCCTTAGTCTTAGGTTTAGCCCCAAGATCTAACGGAGTAGACATTCTCAAAGTATCAAACACCCACAAAACAGTGTGTATGAGAAATAAATTCACCCCAGAAACGCAAATAAGACTTATCTGGTAGGCGAAGGGTTAAACTGCTGAGGAGAGAAGGAGAGTCCAAGCACTGTGTAGGATACTTGATCTGCAAAGACAGAAAATGGCTGCCGCGGAAGGAGCCAATCATAAACGAGCACTCAAAGCAAGTGCTCATGGGAATCGTAGTTTTGCTAAAGGAGTACCCGAAGCCCCTAAGGCCCCCAACATGCCCAAAATGTTTACTGAATAACAGAGCAAGGGCAAACCAACAAAATGAGCCAATCTCTGACCTCCTTATGTGGAGCGGTTGCAGAGATATGTCCCAAACTGTAAAGTCCCATAGAAATGAATGGAGCAATGGCGTCTATGCGGTAAACGCGCGCCTTTACAGAAAGTTAACAAAGTGAATACCAAAATGTAAAACCACTCAAAAGCCCACTAGAATAAATCAGTAGACCCAATAAACACTGGTCCCAGTAGGGAAAGTGCACAAAACCCACCCAAAAGGTGCTAACCAGCAGCAAACGGGTTAAGTTACCACAGAAATTTGCTCCAAACACCTCACAGACATACAGATAAACCCAGTGAGTGCATGAGTATGTAATAGGAACTTCAAATGAGACCCCTGTGCGGAGGGGAGGCATGGGAAATGGGGACCTCAGCACCCAAAGGGTGCTCACCTTTTTCAGCAGGTCTTCTGTCTTCAGATTACCATATATAAAGAAGAAGCCTCAGTGGGCAAATCCTGGGGAAAGAACTTGCAGCCAAGATTTTCCCCTAGTGGCTTAGGTCCACAAAAGCACCTGGTAAACGGAGCTATCCACATTTGGGTGATGGGAATAGTCAGTGCTGGTAATCCGCCTAATGGTGTTATTCCACATCTAACAGAAAAATAATAAAAAAGCTAAAACTATAGCAGAACTGTTCTCTTGCCTTGTGTCTAGACCAAGGAACAAATCTTACTGGTTGGGGATTGGCTAGCTGCAAGCTAAGGAGAGTAGGTAGGCTCCACCCAGCAGTCACTTCTCAGAATTGTTCCTGCCTATTTAAAGGGGCGGATCGCCTACCCACAGTTACCAGCAACCTGTACTGGATGACAGAGAAATATATATAAATAAGACAGAAACAAAATAATAAACCAGCACACACAGGATTTGGAAAAAGTGAACATTTACTGTGGTAGTGTCAACATTTCAATGTGAGATCCACATTTTCCTCAAGACAAAAAATGTGGATCTCACATTGAAATGTTGAAACTACCACAGTAAATGTTCACTCTTTCCAAGTCCTGTGTGTGTGCTGGCTTAGTATTCCGTTTCTCTATACTATTGATACCCATGAGCAATAACACCCAGGCATTACCTTTTTGTTGGTGAGAGGGCTTCCCAATCTGGCATGTCTGCTTCCCTTCCTCCGCCCACCTCAATATGATGCCATCTTCCCTCCTTCATCTCACCCTTCTCACCCACTGTAGATCCAATGCCTAAACCTCTGTGCGCTAAAACTACAGTAGTGCCTTGAGAGGACCTTCAGGTCCTCAAAGGACGCTACCATTATCTTCAATTAACACAGGTCCTCACAAGTGGATGAGGGAAGTGGGCTACAATTTCAAAAATGCTCCCCCGCTGTACAGATTTTCCTGATGCCTCCGGAGGGGGGTGCGTAGAGGGAGGGCAGATGGCAGCACACTGAGATGGGTTGAGGGAAGAGGAGTAGAGGGAGGGGAAGGTGGCAACATATTGAGGTGGGTTGAGGGAGGGAAGCAGATAAGAAACATATTTTGTCTGGTACATAGAAGGGGAAAACAAGGGTGTGTATTATACATAGGTACTTTTGTTTTCTCCTAAAATCTTGGGTTATACACCTGCGTATTATTCACAGCTGCGTATTACACCTGAGATTTTAAGGGTACATGCTTTCTTTGAATACTGCAGCTCATTAGCTCATAATTGTAGCTCATTAGACTACTGAATACAACTCTTGGTTGACTGTGTAACTTGCCCCTACAGTGGAAGCAGTTGTCGTATTCATCACAGGACTCTTGGCTATGGAAGGAGGAACCAACAGTGGGCCTAGTCTGCTGCGCCTACGACCTACTATTGAGACCATCATAACACCACAATCAAATACATACTTTCTTTGAATACCGGAGACAAGTTGGCCCTTTTTACACAGGTGATTTCACAATGGCAGAAAATAATGAAATAAATAAAAACAAAGGTTGCGAATCAATGTGTCCCATGGGGCACTTCACAAAGGTAACATGTTACACAGTTGTAGTAGAGAGACATTATGCTGCAACTTTCACAAGACTGTGCAATACAAATTTGTAACATGGATTTCGATGGAATTGCATTGGAATCACACAACTGTTGCGTGTAGCTACATTTTCCTTGCAATTTTATCACTTCTGTTTCTACTGGCAGAACGGGATGCTGGAAAAACCCTGATGCAATATAGAACTAAAAAAACACAGCAACATTATAATTTGCTACAAAAAAAAATTGTGCTTCAAATTCACTTGTGTGAAAGAGCCTTTATAGGTCCAACTGCCATCATCATTTTCACTTGTAGTTACCTCTCTTTTCCGCAAAGTCCATGGGCAGCAATTTTCTTGCAAATGGCCTGATTTAATTGAGACCCAAAAAGAGGAATTCCATAGCTCAGCTCAAGTGGTACCCAGTCTTTTTCCACTGTTGATACTAAAATAAACAGGAAAATAAGTATTGTTGCAGTAACAGCATCTACAGGTACAAAAAATGTGATTTACGTTCCACTGGCATCCTTTTAAAATGGCACATTTTTAAGAGTACGGCTTGGAGCCGCATTAAGTAGGTTGCTGTGTAAAAAAAGGGTGAGATGAGAATCTCACTCTGCATATCAGAGCAAGATTTTCATGTCTCTTAACAGCAATTGCCTGCGGGGTTGGTTTGTAATTAAAAAAAAAAAAAATTATATATATGTGTCCACTGCCTTGCCTGTAATAATAAACCGCTTTAGCTTATCAAAATGTTTTGAAACTAGGTTGTATGGAGAACCAAGTTACAAAATATTTTGATAAGCTAAAGCAGTGGACAACATGCTCGATTATACTTTTTTTTTTTTTTTTTTTTTTTTTTTTTTTAATCCCCAAACCAACCCTGCAGGCGATCGTGCTGTTAAAAGAAGCGACATGAAAATCTTGCGTAGATATGCAGGACGAGATTCTCATGTCGCCCTTTTCAACACGACGACCTACTTAAAGGGATAGTAATACTTTGTTTTAACTTTATTTTATTTTGTAGGCATTAAAAAAACATGAAGAATTATATAAGTCTTATCTTTCAAACCTTTATGGTTTATGAGATATTCACAAGCAAAGTTCCCCTCCCGCCCCTTTTACCTAGTGTAAGCCATCTCTTCTCAGATGTGAGTCTGGTTGTATGACCAGACAGATAACAGAAGGGGACAATTTTCTTTGTATGAAAACAATGAAAGACCTGCCCCCCTTGACAAGTTTTTCAGCTTTTTCCCTTATCTTAATTGAAGATTGTCCCTCTCTGCAATCTACCTGAGCACCTGCCATCTGATCTGGCTGAACAGGGGGGGGGATACTTTGTTTGTGAATATCTCTTAAACCATAAAGGTTTGAGAGATAAGACTTATATCATTCTTCGTGTTTTTTTAATGCCTACAAAATAAAGTTAAAATGAAGTATTACTATCCCTTTAATGCGGCTCCAAGCCGTGCTCTCTTAAAATTATCTATTTTAAAAGTGAACACATTCCTCTTGTAATATTTATTATTTAGAATAACACATTTTGTGAGTAAATAACCCTTATTTATAAAGGGCAGGAATTCTGGAACAAACCTCTCAAGCATTCAAGAGTATCAAATTCCCATTTAAATAATTGGGAATATTCCTTTGTGCTGTTAATGCACATAGGGTGGAGAGCAAGAAATGTGTGAAATCACCATTTACAATGTTCTTTTGATAAAAAAGTGATTAGGGCCAAAATTTTACTGAATTGCGCATGTTTTCTATGAATTAAAGAACATTTACACTTTTTTAGCAAATGCATTTCAAAATGTGGGTGCGGCTAAAACGTTCACGATTTTGTGAGAGGATTAGGGATTTCGCACAATTCAGAATGCATTTTCACAAGTCTAGCTAACTTTGCTAATAATTTAGAAGAATGTATTACTCAGAATCAAGGCGTCATCATTTTTCTTGAAACAAAATGTCAGCAATTGCAAATAGAACATTAAAATTATAGCTTTCCAAAAACAGATAATGCTCCATTCTCTTTCATTCTGCCCTGAACTGGCCCACTTACCATTTAAAGGGATAGTAATGTGTCACAAAAACAGCAGCTCCAATTAATCTTCATAGTTTGTGGGCCATGGAGAGTGTTATTTCAATACTGCTAGAGTTGCAGTTCAAGAGTAATTGAATGATAAAGTATCCCCCTTCTGCCCCTTTTACCTAGTGTAAGCCACCTCCCCTCAGATGTGGAATCTGGTCCTGGGACCAGACAGCTCACAGCAAGGGACAATCTTCTTACTGTGAGAACAATGAAAACCCTGCCCCCTTCACAGGTTTTCCATTATGCTCACTGAAGATTGTCCCTCTCTGTGATCCATCCGGACATTCTTGCTGCTCTGAGGTGAGCAGTGTTACATCAGTAAAAGGGGTGGGAGGAATATATTTTATCATTCAATTAGTCTTGAACTACAACTCTGACAGTATTGAAATAACACTGTCCGTGTCCCAAATACTATGAGGATTAATTGGAGCGGCTTTTATTGTGAAACATTACTATCCCTTTAAAAGTAAAGTCCAATAAGTATTGCCTGCACTGTACATAGTTAATCACAGGACGTTATGCACAGACTCATAGAGGAGACGTTCTAGAGCAAAGCGAGTGCACCACAGGACAAAATGACAGTTGTGTTAAAAGTTTTAACCCCTAGAATACAGAGCAATGCAATAGAGACCACTCTAGCAAGTAAAGGGTTAAAATTGAAATCAATAAGTATATAGGAGATTTGTATTAGTTCCCTATGGTGTAGTTGGGGTGCCCATAAATGGTTCTACATTGCCTCTATAGATAAGAGTCCATATTGTGGGCCGAACGCGTATTGTCCTCCAAGTTGTGGGGCAAACCAGCTGCACTACAGGGGAGAAATAAATATGCCCCATTCTTCCATTGATCAAATAGGGTTATTTAATCGCTTGAATACTAGAGAGGCCACCAATGTATTGCTTTGCAATGCACTGGAGACTCCTTTGACAACGATGGGTGTTAAAAGTACCATAGAAATAAATGGGAAATTTGATTTCTCTTGGTATGCCCCAGAATTGCAAAGAATATAGACATTATTGCGTTTGTTACGAAAGAATACAAAAAAAAAATGCATTGCTTCATAAAAAAAAAAGGACACTGCTCACAGAAAAATATCCATTGCTAATAAAAGAAATTTGCAATGATTTTCAAAATGCATTGCTAATTACACACAATCATATTTTAATCATATATTATATACATAAAGAAGTCTGAGTCTCCAGCCACACAAAACCCTCCCCCACTATCTCCTCTTCCAAAAAACACACAGGGCCTTTCGACCTGCTACCACTCCTGTGACAATCTCTGTAAGGAATTGCAGGGGCCGTCAATACACACACAACACAATACATACACACATAATACATACACACACAATACACAAAAAAACGCATAAACAATACACAAAGCAATACATATGCACAACACAGACAATGCACAATACACATGCAATTCACAAGCACGCAATACACACACTCAACACACAATACACAAACTCACCACATTACAACACATCACCACACAATACACGCGCACAAGCACAAAGCAAACATGAGCACAACACAAAAAGCACAACACTACAACATACAAATATAACGCACTACAAACACACATGCAATGCACACACAACACATACCTACAAAATACATGCACACCTACTCAAAACACTCGCAAAAAACACACACAAACAGCACAACAAATACATGCACAAATACACACACACACAATACATGTCACAAACACACACCATACAACACACATGCGATACTCACAACACACATGCAATACACGCATACAATATGCACAGCGCAACACACACAATACACATACATGCACAACACACAAAATACACATTCAAAATACACACAAACACAATATACACACTCAGCACACACACACATGCACTACACAAAATATATATATATCATTAGCAATGCATTTCAATGTGAGAATGTTTGCACACTAAGCTAATTTCTTTTAGAAGCAATGCAATTGTTATAGCCCATTAATGAAAACTCAGATGGTGCTAAATGTATAAATAAAATGAATAGCATTTAGTTACATTAAATATGCAATGTGATTTCTAAAATCCATTAGATTAAATTTCACTTCCAAAGACACATCCTGTCTGTTGCATGATCTTTTGATGTTTTTTTCTGGTTTTCTACATGGAAACAAAAAGCACGCAAATAAAAAGGTAAATGCACGTGATATCATAAGTCTGATGGCCCTTGGGTTCTCCTACTGAGAGGTATACGTCTCATCAATTTGTAGCATAAGTAAGCAGTAATAACTACCAAGTATTTTCTTTTTTAAGTGCATCTGGTTTACACATAAATACTAGTAAAAGTAAAATCAGGTGAAGAAACTTCTACAAGGCTTGATACATTTACCTTCGTTTGCTTTTATTCCAGAATCGACAGCAGATTCTTCTATCACAAGCTCAAAGGACTCTGTGCTGCTGTTGACATCTGATTGGAAGGCCAGGCAAGGGTCATCTATGTTGGAGAGTTATTGGGTTACTTACACAGGTATTCTTACTATAATATTATATATACACACACATTTTACATATTATATAACACACATTCACATTGAAAAGTATATTATCCCTTTAAGGACCAGAGGGGTGTACAAATAATTGTGATACACACCCAGCTTAAAGGGTGCAATGCCCTATTCAAGAGTAAACATGTAAAGAAAGAGATTTGCCTATTTACCAAGGGTATTACATGCCTAGAGAGAAGCATTTCACTCGGCCGTCTGGGAATGATGGGCAGCTTAAAGCCTCAAATTGCCCAATGCTGCTTTAAAATGACAATGTAGACTTTAACCCCTTGAGTGCAAGAGACTTCACCAATATATCTCTTCAAAATGTACGACAGACATCTGCTGCCATCCAACTGGTTATGCAAAGTACTAACCAATAATAAATGTCAGAATTGTCTTCAAGCGTTTCTTTTACATTAGGCAAAACAAGTAATTAAACTAAAGTAGAAATCTCTCCTTTTAACAATTAGAGGACATTAAAAGAACTTTCAAAAGCCCCAATATTTTGTTAGGTTTTTGTTTATTTATTTGTCAGTTAATGCAAATGAGCTAGTAATTCCTGGTAGGAAGTGGTAGTTGGGATGGGAAGCAATGTGGCGGTGCCAGCCAGATTTGAATTAACTTACAAATAAAGCCAAATAAGTCATGAATGATTTTTTTTTTTTTTTTAATTTAGAACAGACAACAAATATACATGGTTTTGAAAGCTCTTTCAAAATCCCCTAAATATTACAAAGTGAAAGTACTACAGGGACCATTTCGCAATGAAACATTTTATATATGGCTTTACCTGCTGAACGAAACAAGAGCACCCCCACTGATGGTTGTTTTATCCAAAGATTTTCAAATTGACAGTAATACTTAAAATTAAATATATATCTTGTAGGGTTTATGCCCCTGAGTAAAACAAGGGTACTCCCACTGCTGAAAGGTATTTTATTCAAAAGTTATTACATCTCAAACTTGAATGTATTAGGTGCAGTATCACAGTGGCTTGAAATTGTACAGAGGTGTTATTGCTATACTATCCTATGGAGATTTATAGTGGAGCTGTCCATAGGATTGTGTAGCAACAGCACCGCTGTACAACTTCAGGCCACTGAGATACTGCACCTAAACAATTCATGTTTGAGCTGTACTAACTTTTGAATAAAACACCTTTCAGCAGAGAGAGAACCATTGTTTTACTCAGGGGAATAACCATACACTATATATTTTTTTTCATTTTCAGTATTAATATCCTTGAAGCTGTTGAAATCCTATGCAGAACAATAACCAAGGGTTCACCTCTCCCCTAGAATGCAACTCTCATGACGTCATGAGGGAGATGCACTATGTTTTGATACGGGGTCATGTTGGTGACATTATGACTTATCAATGTTGTATTAAAGGGATAGTAATGTTTCATAATAAAAGTGGCTCTAATTAATCATCCTAGTATTTGGACTTTGGAGAGTGTTATTTCAATTCTGTCGGAGTTGTAGTTCAAGAGTAATTCAATAACAAAGTCTCCCCTCCCGCCCCTTTTACTGATGTAACACTGTTCAGCCAGATCAGAAGGGAGGTGCCCAGGTAGACTGCAGAGAGGGACAATCTTCAATTAAGATAAGGGAAAAACCTGAAAAACTTGTCAAGGGGGGCAGGGTTTTCATTCTTTTCATAGAAAGAAGATTGTCCCCTGCTGTTATCTGTCTGGTCTTACAACCAGATTCCACATCTGAGAAGAGATGGCTTACACTAGGTATAAGCGGCAGGAGGGGAAACTTTGCTTGTGAATATATCTCAAACCATAAAGGTTTGAGAAAATAGGATTTTAGTCTTACCTGTTAAATCCTTTTCACTTAGTCCATACAGGTCACTGGTACCATGGGATGTGTAGTCCCCTTTAATAGGCAGGAACAATTATGCAAATAATTTGCAAGGGGCGGAGCCTCCCCTCTTACTTAAGCCACCTTCTGGCCAGAGCCACCCATATTGATTTGAGACCCTAAACTGACCCCAGGTAAGCAAAAAGAAAGACTCCTGTGAGCATGCCCGAACGGTCTCCCACTGAATGCCACAGGAGAGCCAAGACTGGTCCCTTGACAGGGTGGGAGACCAGTGACCTGTATGGACTAAGTGAAAAGGATTTAACAGGTAAGACTAAAATCCTATTTTCACTGTCGTCCAATACAGGTCACTGGTACCATGGGATGTACAAACATTGAGCTGATCCAGAGGCGGGAAGTAAGGCAAGGACCAGGCGCAAGGCCCAAGTCACTAGAACTGTTAACCAGTTGATAACATAGCCCAAACTGTAAGTGTCAACGGACACCAATCAAGGGAACAATCCCTGAACTTAACACAGCACACGGAACACGAGCCAACCGGGCTCAACAGTAAGGAAGCACTAAGGATCACAGAGCGGAAGACCTACACAGGCAAGACTGCCTCCAGGACCTTCCTTCCAAAGCTGGCATCAGCCGATGCCAGTACATCAACTCGGTAGTGCTTAGAAAAAGTGTGCACAGAGGACCAAGTGGCCGCTCTGCACAGTTGATCAGCAGAAGCTTGATTCTTGTAGGCCCAGGAGGCCCCAATAGATCTGGTGGAATGGGCAGTCACCCTGAAGGGAACATGCTTATTCCTCAACTTATAGGCTTCACGGATGGTAGCCTTAATCCAAGAGGCAATGGTAACTTTGGAAGCCGGTCTTCCTGCCCTAGGCCCCTCAGGAATGACGAATAGAGCGTCAGACTTCCTGATAGATTCGGTGCGGTGAACATAAAACTTGAGGCAACGCACCACATCCAACAAATGGAGATCTCTTTCCTTGTCAGATGAAGGATTAGGGCAGAAAGAGGGAACCACAATCTCCTGATTGATGTGAAACTCAGACACAACCTTGGGTAAGAATTCCTTGGTAGTGCGAAGCACAGCCTTATCCTTGTGGAACACCAGGTAAGGAGGTTTACAAGACAATGCCTGTAACTCTGCCACCCGGCGTACTGACACAATAGCCAAAAGGAAGGCCATCTTCCAAGTCACAAGACGTAATGGAATGGAAGCCAAGGATTCAAACGGTGGTCGCTGAAGAACTCCCAGCACCAAATTGAGATCCCACTGGGGAGCAGGACTCTTGAAGGCAGGTCGAACATGAGTCACACCTTGGAAGAAGACTTTCACATCAGGAAGGATGGCAATCCGTTCCTGGAAAAACACAGACAAGGCAGAGGTCTGAACTTTGAGGGAACTCAGACTGAGCCCCTTGTCCACACCGTCCTGCAAGAAGGCCAGGACAGTGGGAAGATGGAAGTCAAGAGACAACTGCTTGACAGAGCACCATGTCACGAAAGTTGACCAAATGCGATGATAGATCTTGGAAGACACAGGCTTACGAGCACTGAGCATCGTCGACACCACAGAAGGAGAAAAGCCTTTCTTAGCTAGAATCGAGGATTCAACCGCCATGCCATCAAACGGAGAGAGTGAACATCCTCTTTCCACAGATACCCCTGAAGAAGCAGGTCCGGACGGGCTGGAAGTGGGATTGGATCCTTCACTGACATGGCCATCAATTCCGGAAACCAGGACTGGCGAGGCCAGTTTGGAGCAATCAGGATGACAGGACAACGTTCTCTCTTCAACTTCTGAATAACTCTGATCAATAGAGGAAGAGGGGGGAAGATGTAAGCCAGGGAGAAGTCCCAAGGGATCGACAAGGCATCCACCGCTAGAGCAAGGGAGTCCCTCAGACGGGAGCAAAACACCGGAACCTTCCTGTTGTGTCTGGTAGCCATCAGATCCACCACTGGCATCCCCCACCGTTGAGTGAGCATGTGAAACACCTCTGGGTGAAGAGCCCATTCTCCGCTGTCGACGGTGTGACGACTGAGGAAGTCTGCCATGACGTTGTCCACGCCTGGAATGTGAACTGCAGAGATGACAGGCACGTGATCTTCTGCCCAAGACAAAATATCCTTGACTTCCCACCAGGCGGAACCGCTTCTTGTGCCGCCTTGTCTGTTGATGTAAGCCACCGCCGTGGCGTTGTCGGACTCTACTCTGACTGGAAGACCGGTCAATTGAGACTCCCAGTGCCTCAGGGCCAGCCGGACAGCTCGAAGTTCCAGAACATTGATGGAGAGCATGGATTCCTCCAGACCCCATTTCCCCTGAGCACTGAAGCGACCCCAGACTGCACCCCAGCCCCGAAGGCTGGCATCCGTTGTGACTGTGGTCCAATGAGGAACTAGAAAGGATTTCCCTTTCAAGAGATGAGAGAGATCTAACCACCAGTGCAGACTCGACTCGACATGAGGAGGAAGAGAAACAGACAGATGTTGATGATCTGGATGATTCCTGCACGTCTGGATCACAAATCTCTGAAGATCCCTGGAGTGGGCCATGGCAAATGGTACTGCTTCGATCGTGGAAATGAACTTCCCCACTAAGGACGACAACTTCGGAACTGGAATTTCGTCCATGTCCAGAATCCCAGCCACTCTGACGGCTATCTGGTGAGCCACGTCCTCTGGAAGAAACACCATGCATTGGCGAGTGTCGAACAGGAGACCCAGGAACAGAAGCCTCTGAGAAGGAATCAAGTCCGACTTGTCCAGATTCAGGATCCATCCGTGACGGTTCAGGGTGTGCATGCACCTCTGCAACTGCTGGTGGAGAAGCTCCGCTGAGGAGGCCTTCAGTAGGAGATCGTCCATGTAGGGTGTCACTCTGATCCCATCCTGATGGAGCACCGCTATCAAGGAGCCCAGCACCCGCTGGAAGACTTGAGGAGCTGTAGTCAGTCCAAAGGGGAGCGCTGTAAATTGAAAGTGTCCCCTGTGGCAGGCAATCCTGAGATACTTCCTGCTCTCTGGATGAATAGGGATGTGAAGATAAGCATCCTGAAGGTCCAGGGAGGCAAGAAACTCCCCTGGAGACATTGCTGCAATCACAGAGCGCAGGGACTCCTGGCGGAAGTGGGAAGTCACCACATAGGCATTGAGATCTTTGAGATCCAAGATGGGACGGGCTCCTCCGTCCTTTTTGGCTACCACAAACAGGTTGGAATAAAATCCTGAACCTGTGTCCCCCTGCGGAACCGCCTCCAGGACCTCTTTGTCCAAGAGATCCTGAATAGCGTCGTCGAACAGACGCCTTTTTGAGGGTTCCTGAGAAGGACGAGTAAAATGGAACCGAAAAGGAGGAAGGGAAGAGAAAGGGATCCTGTATCCCTCTGACACCACCTGAAGAACCCATGGGTCCGCCACTGACTCCTCCCAAGACCGGCGAAAGATGCGGAGACGACCGCCTACAGCCGGATGCGGACCCGGGTTCGGCGAGTCATGCCGAAGCAGTCTTGGAGGTCTTGGCCTTGGAGGCAACTTTGGGCCTCCAGGACTGTTTGGGCTTGGAGGAGGAGCGCGTAGTGGGAGGACCCGTTTGGGCCGAGGAGCGTGTCTCAGTCTGAAAGGAACGAAAGGACCGATTGCGTTTGGCTGGAAACTTTTTCTTAAAGACTGAGGGTAGAAGAGTACTTTTACCGCCAGTAGCCTCACTGATCATTTCTTTGAGCTCAGAGCCAAAGAGCAAATTCCCCTGAAAGGGCAAGGAAAGCAAGGCTTTCTTAGAGGCTGTATCAGCAGACCAAATTTTCAGCCAAAGAGCGCGTCTAGCCACCACAGAAGAAGTGGAGGCCCTCGCCATCATGCGCACAGCATCAAAAGCAGCATCAGCAACATAGTTCTGAGCTTCAGTGATATTAGCAAGAAGCTGCAACTGTTCAGATACAGGCGCATCCTGGCGAACCGCTTCAGTCAGTCGTTCAGTCCAGGCTGCAATAGCCCTATTAACCCATGCCACAGCAAAGGTGGGGCGCATGGCAGTGCCAATAGAGGCAAAAATAGATTTAAGAGAGAGCTCTAATTTCTTATCCGTCCAGTCCTGCAAGGCAGAGGCATCTGAGACAGCCAAAGCAGTAGATTTGGATAGGCTAGACACAGGAGCATCCACCTTGGGAGGATGAACCCATTTTGCCAGCTCCGCTTCGGGAAAAGGGTAAAGTTTGGCAAACTTTTTGGAGACAGAGGAAGATCTATCAGGATTCTTCCATGCCTCAGAAACCAGACGGGCAAGAGTAGGGTTAGTTGGAAAACAAACAACAGGTTTAGATGGCTTTTTCTGAAAAACATCAGTAGGATCATAAGTGGATTCCTGAGTCAGAGGAAGGTTGAGCGTATTCAGAACCGCTCTGATCAGACCCTCAGCCGAAACTTCAGGGTCACACTCATAGGGGTCCCCAATGGACCTGTTAGATTCAATAACAGTACGTTCCTCAGCATCAGAATCCTGTAAAAGTTCTTCTTCAGAAGAATCAGTGATATCAGGAGCTCCCTGTGGCTTAGGCAGGGAGGTCCTGATAGTAGAGGGGGTCTGCCAGACCTGGAGAGCCCCCTGTACCTGAGAGGGAAAGAGTTGAAGCGTGGATCTGAGATCCCTAGTGGCAGCTTTAAACTCCCTCACCCAAGATGGCTCAATAGCGTGGCTGGGAAGCCCAGGGTTGCTATCTTTATCAGTACAATTAGGGCATAGATCCCCCACATTATCGCAATCCAGCCCAATGTGGCAAGAGGAGCAAAACGCCATGGGGGTAGAAGACCCCCCAGCCTCCTTAGTCTTGGGTCTAGCCCCTAGCTCCAGTGAAGTAGACATGCTCACAGCGTCAATATACCCCACAAAAAACACTATCACCCAGAAAAGTGTTAAAGATTAAAGTTTCACCCCAGAAAAGGTCTAAAAACGGACTTATCTGGCCAGCGAAGGGTTAATCTGGTGAGGAGAGAGAAGGCTCGGTCCCTGCGTAGTGTACTCGCCTTGGAAAAGTACCACAAAATGGCGGCCGTCATGACAGCCAATCAGAAACGAGCGCGAGCTAAGCGCTCATGGGAAATGTAGTTTTCCCTATGCAAGTACCCCAAACAGTGCCCGAAGCCCCCCTGAACCCCCTACATTAATAAAACACCAACCGGATGATAGAGCAGGAGCCTAGCATTAAAATGAGCCCACTCTGAAGTTGCTGTGACAAGCGGTTTCAGAGATATGTCCCAAACTGTGAATTCCCATAGAGAGTAAAGGAGCTCTGCTGCTGAGCGGGAAAAAGCCGCGCTTAAAGGCGCGGAACACCATTTTTAATAAAGTTTAGTAAAACATTAAAAAGTGCCCAAACAAGCATGAAATACATGAGAAACATAAATAAATGAATACCCAATGCTCCAAAACTCAGAGAATAACACAGAAATTGCATAAATAGTGATAATGCAATAAACACACCCTATGAGTGCTGGAGTGTATTAAAACTCCCAAATACAAGCCCATCAAAGGGACACTGTGGGGACAAGTGGACCTTCAGCACTCAATGGGTGACTCACCTTTCTCGCAGACTTCTGTCTTCAGGTGACCATGATAGGGAGGGAAAGAACCAGAGGTAATTTCCCCAACAGGGGAGCTGCTTAACACAAGCTGTCCCCTCTTCAGGTATAGGTCCACAGAAATCCCTGGAAGCTGCACCAGCCACTTTGAAGAGGGCAATTCACAGCCATGGTCACCCTCCTAATGGTGGTATTCCATATTTGAATAAAAAAATAATAAAACTCTAAGAAGCATAGCTGTTCTCTGCCTGGTGTGCAAGCACACCAGGAACAAATCAATATGGGTGGCTCTGGCCAGAAGGTGGCTTAAGTAAGAGGGGAGGCTCCGCCCCTTGCAAATTATTTGCATAATTGTTCCTGCCTATTAAAGGGGACTACACATCCCATGGTACCAGTGACCTGTATTGGACGACAGTGAAATAAGACTTATTTCGTTCTTCATGTTTTTTTAATGCCTACAAAATAAAATAAAGATAAAATGAAGTATTACTATCCCTTTAAGTTTCTTCTTCTAGGAGGCACTGCCCCCATTAGTGTCACTTGCTGTACTGTATGCTGAGGTACCTTTGCCATCAGAAGCATCGCTCAGTCTCCTCTGACTAACGTGAGGCCTTGAAGGGTTCAACATTGTGATGTAGCCACAAAAGTGCTCCAAATCTATCTTACTCCTTAATGTTTTTAAGGCTTTATGGACACCCATATTGACACTGGAAAAGTCTGAAAACATAAGATTAATCATTAATAAACCAGTTCCACAATTAATTCCATTCCCTGGACGTACAAATCAGTAGTATTACTGTAAATATAGATATAAAGTCTGAAATGTTATATATGCAAAACTACAGATGAGCAATTATGGAGCATACCAACTGCCAGAGAGAACACGTAAAAATCATCAAAATCCCCATTGATTTAAATGAAGAGTTTAACCACTATAGTGAAAGAGCGATCTCCAGTATAATAAGAAGCAAAATATTGGGGACCTCTTTAGCATTCTTATGGTCAAAAGCACCATTTCGTTCAGTGGAAATTTTCATTTGTCCCGTTTATTCCAGAATTGCTGTTAGAATTGCTCATCTTTTGGTTTCTGTATCCGGCTATTGTCTTTCCTGTGTGACACAAGATGCTGGTCTAATTCACATGAAGTAAGCTGACTTCTCTTAACCCCTTAAGGACCCATGACGGTCCTGGACCATCATGGAATTCCGGGCTCCCCGCGCGGCTGCATGCCGTTCGGGGAGTCCGGAATCCTATTCTGCAAAAAAAGGTCCATGGTCCTTAAGTGACGGCACCGTGCGTGCACAGCCGGTCCTTAAGGGGTTAACAGCTTTACAGCACATTGAATGAGGGTGAAGGGCTTATTGTCCTTAAGTGTAATTAACGCTATCCTAGACATACTTGAATAAATAAAATAAACCTTGATTATCTTTGTCTATATATTGCCTTGAAAACTTTCTAGTTCTTATGAGCTGGAATGTAATCTGGCTACAATGTAAAGGAGAGGGTGAAGTTCAGCCATATTAACCCTTTGAGTGCCAGAAGGGTCCAACGTGCGGCCCATCTGCAATTTTTAAAAACATTTTTTTTTACCTGCCAGTACCGTACAGTTCAATAACACGTCTGTTAAATATCACTATTGTCACAGACTTAATAAATAAATCCATATTTTTGAATACCTTACCAGCTAAAATTCATTATTGTTATCAATAAAAAAAAATAAATAACGCAACCCTCACAATTATGGCTTTCTGATCATGTGACACCCCTGTTCTAAGGCCTAGTTTACAGAGGCATTTTCAACTGAGTGTTTTCTAGGCTCTCCATTGCTCTGGGTCAGGCTGTTCACACCAGCAATTTTGCCATGTGTAAAAGCAGCCCAAACATGCAGAACTTTTAACCCCATGAGTGCCAGAAGGGTATGCAAAGCAATGTGTTGCTCTGCCCTCTGGCACTCAAAGGGTTAATATATTCATCACAGAATGAAGGGAAGTTCAGCACCGGTTTACTTATGAGAACACAGTGCAGTATTCACACGGACGATTTGATTGATGCATTGCTCACTGCATTGATTCAGTCAATTTAGTCCACATAGGTGTCTGTCAATAACATTTGTCTTACACCCTTGCAAGCCGGCCATTACCTCCACCACTGGAGAAGGTATCACAGGGGATGGTGGGAAATGAAGGAGCAATGAAACATGCACTCTGACTGAGCTCTAACTCAGAGCATTCAGGACTCTAACAAGCATATGAGGTTATGCATCGGAAAAGAATATAACAAGGACATATGTACAGATCAAAAGTGGAGTAATTCCGAGGGCAAACAACTAAAAAGAACTGCAAAAAATAAATGTGAGCATTTACATAAATGTGGGATATAACCCTTTAAATGCGACAGAGGTCTCAAACACATTGTGAAGAAACGTGCTGGAGTCTCTCTAGCATTGAAAGGATTGAAATACCAATTAAAATCAGTAGGACTTTGTTTTTGTTCCCTATAATGTAGTTTTCTTGCTGCACATTTGTCTTTGGATATATGCCCTGTGTCTTTGACTGCAACCATTGTGGAACTGGAGGTTTTTCTTAACTATGTGAGTGCCAGAGAGGTATGCAACAATGAGTTGGATACAATGCATTGGATACCTCTCAAAGGGAAATGGTCACGTTATTTTGTTGCATATATTATACAACCTGCTGTAAGAAATCATAAACCCCATGTGAATCTCTTTAATAAGCATTATTAAGTAGTACACAATGTGGTTATTTAACTGCGTGGAACCCTAATCCCCCCCTCTATGAAGGCCTGTAGGGTTAAGGTTCTGACATATACCTTTCTATGCAAGTCTCTATCTAGCATAGGTTCCTACTGGTATAACTACTGGTATAAACAGGACTTTAAACCCCTTGATGTCAGAAAGACACCAATACCGTGCACAAAGCAATGTGCTGCACAGCGCAAGTGGCAAAACAAGGGTAAAAATACTACTGTTGCCAGGGAGCTGATGAATCCCTCGTTGTGATATAAAATCCAGTCAAACTGCACCATTTGTGTTTGGCATGTGAATAAGCCAAAGAGGCATACGTCTGTTCTGCAGATTGACGTGAATCATTTAAACTCCATAGGGTAGAGCCTGTTGTACTAATAAGAACAGACGATTCTGGGGCAAACTCAAAGTGGGAAAAATATGAATCATGCCAGAACTAATGTTTTGGCAATCTCACTAGGATTCATTACTTTTGTTTTTAATATTTTTATGTACCTGACAGTGAGCCAAACAAATTTGTGACAGGTACTGTTACAGCAGGAGCAGAGATACAATGTTGTACAATCTTTGCAGCAGAAAAGCCTGCCTGAACTACAGCATACGGAGCACTAGTGCTACATGGATCGTGCAACATTCTATCACTATCCCTGCTTTCACATTCCCTGACAGAAAGCTCTCTGGAAACAAAAATTCAGGAAGCTCAGTTTAGGGACTTTAAGGTATAAATAATATAGAGGAAGATGAAATAAATAAAATACAGTTTTCTGTCACTTTAATACCATACAGTGGATCTTATATAAACCTCGCAGTACCTCCTTGCAGTTCTGCCTCATCAAATGGGAACGGTACGTGTACAGTTTCACCCATCCCATGGAAGCCATGTCCCTACATGTAAAGAGACAAAGAAACCGACCAGTTTACATATAGAAATAACAAAAAGTCAATAACAATTATATAGTAATGATAAGCAGAGCAAACCAAATGTACCGTAGAAGACAAAAAAATCCTAATGATTTAAATGTGGGAGAGAGAGAGAGATAGAGAGAGATGTGGTGATGTTCCATTGTAGTGGGATGGACCTATAAGAGGACTGCTGGCGATGTTCCATTGTAGTGGGTGGTGGGATGGACCTATAAGAGGACTGGTGGTGATGTTCCATTGTAGTGGGAAGGACCTATAAGAGGACTGGTGGTGATGTTCCATTGTAGTGGGTGGTGGGATGGACCTATAAGAGGACTAGCGATGATGTTTTGGGTCCCCACCCACCCACTCAGCGCAAATGATTCCTATATGAAAATGGGTCAGTTTAACCGGGGGATACTAGATATTTTATTTCTTTATGAGTAATGTTTTAGGTATTTTCAACTAGTCAATCTATATGGTTCTTTACAGGCAATTTCATCAAGAGGAATATTTAAATGTGTTTTTACTCTGTAATGTGTCTGTAAGTCATAAATATGGCAGTATATATTGGTTAGGACTCTTGAAATGGGGTAACCTCGAAGGGATAAGCTTAAACACACTTTGGACAAACTATGCAACAAACCCTGATTTTCAAATAAGTAAATTAACATATTGGTATGATATATGCTCTACACAGGGTTCACATTTCTTTAAAGGGATATTAAGACTTAATATGTGAAATTATTTATATTATAGGGTTTATTCTCCTGAATAAAACAAGAGTACGCTCACTGCTGAGAGGTATTTTACTCAAAACTTACTGCAGCTTAAACGTGAATCTTTTAGGTGCAGAATCTCAGTGGCGCTGTTGACCATAAACAGTGCCACTGTAACATTTCAGGCCATTGAAATACTGCAACTACAACATTTACGTTTGAGCTGCAATAACTATTGAATAAAGCACCATTCTCTTGTTTTACTCAGGAGGATAAACTCAGTATAAGAGGATTTTAATCTTACCTGTTAAATCCTTTTCTTAGTCCGCAAAGGTTACTGGTAACTTTGGGTAGGCGATCTGCCCTTTTAAGTAGGCAGGAACACTTCTAGAAGTGAATGCAGGGGGTGAAGCCTACCTTCCCTCCTTGGCTGCAGCTAGCCAACCAGCTCCAGAAAGATTTGAGAAACTATTGACTAGATAGTAGAAGGGAAAGAAGACTCCTGTGACCATGACCCTGAAGGACCCCCACAATCTGCCACAGGAGAGCCAAGCATGGTCTCTTGACAGGGTGAGAGACCAGTAACCTGTATGTACTAAGAGAAAAGGATTTAACAGGTAAGACTAAAATCCTCTTTTCTCTGTCATCCAATACAGGTTACTGTTAACTTTGGAATGTCCAACCATTAAGTTTCCCAGAGGCGGGAAGAAAGGCAAGGACCAGGCGCAAGGTCCCCAAAGTCACCAGAGAAGATATGAACCATCAGATCAGAGATAGCCCAACAAAACATTGTCAGGGGGCATTCTGTGGGTAAATGATCCACTGGCTGAGTTGCTCTTCCCTGTTCTCTCTGGTGGTAGGGGGTCAAGGTGGGGGAGGGTTCTGGGGGTACTTCTACTCCTGCTGGGTTCCCTAGGTTCCTCAGTGGAGAGTGGAGGTGCTGCTGGCCTCACTTAAGTTGCCCTACTACGTGGGACGGGGCTTTTCTCCCTTCTAGTTTCTTGTCCTCTCCCTTTCTTAGAGGAGTTCTTCTTGGAATCCCACTGAAGTGTGGCCTTCCATTTGTACACCCCTCTGTAGACCAAGGTGGGCCTCCCGCTCCTCGGTGGCTTTCTCACTGCCTTTCCATCTGCGGCATCCGTCTCCTTTTGGTGGTGGCCTTTGGTGGATTGGCACATCCCTTTCTGGTGATCTCAGGTTAGTTTCCTCCTCCTCTGTGACCTGGGGTCTACCTCCAGTGAGCCAACCAGTCCGAGTTAACCTGCGCTTTGACAGAATAATTGGGCCAAGAGATGGACCCCACAGAAATGGTGGGCCATCAGGAACAGGTGTTGGCATTGCATGAGGCTCACCTCCAAAGTCTAGACCGCAAGCTTGAAGCCATCTTGAAGATGCTGAGGGGAGCACACTGCTAGGCCACCTAGATACAATACCAACCCGCCCAGCCCGGACCACGGATACAATACCAATCCGCCCAGCCTGGACCAAGGTGCTGGCGGGATGGCGATACAAGGACCCACAGTGGCTGCCACTGTGACGCCCCCCCAGTCCACTGGAGACAGGAACCCACAAGGTGGCCCTCGACAAGCCGGAGAATGCTCCGGATAGCTGAAACCACCGGTCAGAGGCAGGAAGAAAGCAGGGAGGCGGACACCCGCCACGGCACAGAGCAGGCACAGGAACTGCGAGCACAGAGGCTGCAAGCCTCCATCAGAGAGGAAGCAACGTGTTCAGAGCAGAACCGGAAGACGTCCAAGATCAGGAAGCAATTCAGACTGGAGACCTCAATAATCGGGCAATGCAAGGTAGGAATTCCCACTCTTAAATAGGGAGGAGATGAAAAAGGAATGAGGGCGTGACAACCACAATCTCCTGATTGATGTGGAACTCTGAAACCACCTTAGGAAGAAACTCCTGAGAAGTGCAAAGCACTGCCTTGTCCTTGTGAAACACCAAATAGGGTGGTTTACATGGCAAAGCATGTAACTCCGCGACACGGTGAAGAGACACGATTGCCAGCAGAAAGCCATTTTCCATGTCAACAGGTGTAGAGGAAAAGTTGCCAAGGACTCAAAGGGAGGAGGTTGAAGAACGCCCATAACAAAGTTAAGATCCCACAGAGGAGCGGGAGTCTTGAAGGCAGGACGACTATGAGCAACGCCCTGGAAGAAAACCTTGACATCAGGAAGAATAGAAATACGCATCTGAAAGAAAACAGAGAGCAGAAGTCTGAACATTAAGGGAATTGAAACTGAGGCCCTTGTCCACACCATCCTGCAAAAAGGCTAGGACTGTAGGCAGATCAAATTCTTGAGACAGGTCCCTGTCAGACAGAAAGGTCGACTAGACACGATGGTAGACCTTAGAAGAAACAGGTTTGCGGGCACTGAGCATAGTAGCCACCAACCCAGAAGAAAAACCTCTCTTCTTCAATATTGAGGATTCAATTTCCAAGCCGTCAAAGCTAGCCGATGAACATCCTCCTTCCACAGGCAACCCTGTAGAAGAAGATCCGGACGGCAAGGGAGCCGGAATGGCTCTGTCACTGACAGATCCAGAAGCTCCAGAAACCAAGCTTGGCAAGGCCAGCACGGAGCAATCAGAATAACCGGACAGCACTCCAGTCATAATTTCCGTAAAACCCTGTGCAACATTGGCAGGGGAGGAAAGATGTAGGCCAGAGGAAATAACCAAGGAATGGACATAGCAATCACTGCTAGAGGGTCATCCATCGAGAGCAGAACCTCGGAACCTTCCTGTTGTGTCTTGTCGCCATCGGATCGATGTAAGGAAGACCCCCACTTCCGAACAATGAGGGAGAACACCTCTGGGTGCAGCTCCCACTCTCCACTGTGTATTGACTGAGGAAGTCTGCCATGATGTCTACACCAGGAATGTTCACTGCGGATATGGCAGGAACGTGTTCTTCTGCCCAGGACAAAATATCCTTTACCTCTAACCAAGAGGAGAGACTTCTTGTTCCACCCCGCTTGTTGATGTAAGCCACGGCCGTGGCGTTGTCGGATTGTACCCGGACTGGACAGTCTTCCAGCTGAGATGTCCAATAAAGAAGGGCATGAAATATCACCCAAGGCTCCAACACGTTGATGGGAAGGAGAGATTCCTCCGGAGACCACCAACCCTGAGCACTCAGGCGACCCAGGACTGCTCCCCAGCCGGAGAGGCTGGCATCCGTTGTCACCATGGTCCAGAAGGATACCAGGAAGGACTTGCCCTTCAGCAGATTGGAGAGGTCGAACCACCACGACAAACCCAGTTCCACATGAAGAGGGAGGGATACTGATGTCTTCAGAAGGTCCATCTGACCCCTGCACACCTGGATCACAAACCCCTGTAGTTCCCTGGTGTGAGCCATAGCAAATGGGACTGCTTCTATGGTGCAAATGAACTGCCCCACTTGAAAGGACAGCTTCTTGGCTGGAACTGGATCTTCAGCCAGAACAGCGGAAACCCTGTGGGCGATCTGGTGAGCCACTTCGTCTATGAGAAACGCCATGCTCTTCTGAGTGTGGAAGAGAAGGCCCAGGAAAATCAGATGCTGGGATGGGACAAGGTCTGACTTGTCCATGTTGATGATCCACCCATGATGAGTGAGAGAATGAATGCAGTTCTGAACCTGCTGATTAAGAAGTTCCGCAGAAGGGGCTTTCAGAAGCAGGTTGTCCATGTATGGCGTAACTCTGATGTTGTCCCGGTGGAGGACGGACACTAAGACTCCCAGGACACGGTTAAAGACTTGAGAAGCTGTAGTCAGACCAAAGGGAAGAGCTGAAAACTGAAAGTACCCTTGGTCGTAGGAAAATCTGAGATACTGCCTGCTCTCTGGATGAATGGCAATATGAAGGTACATGTACTGAAGATCCAGAGAGGCAAGGAATTCCCCCTGGGGACATAGCAGCAATCACCGTCCTTAGAGGCTCCTGGTGATAATGAGTCCGGATCACAAAGGAATTGAGATCCTTCAAGTCCAAAATGGGATGACAACCCCGTCCTTCTTGGAAACCAAAAGTTTCGAGGAAAAACCCATACCTCTGTCCTAAACTGGAACCGGCTCTAGGACATCCTTGTCCAGAAGGGCCTGGTTAGTGCCGCTGAACAGATGGCGTTACTCTGCACTCTGAGGCGTATGAGAAGGAAAGAAGTGAAAAGGAGGAAGAGAGACTAAAGGCATCCTGTACCCTTCCGCCACCACCTGTAAAACCCACGGGTCCACCACTGAATCCTCTCAGATGCTGTGGTTGTGATGCAGACCCCCACACAGCAGAGCGGGGACCTGGGTTCTGTGAGTTGTGCCGAAGAAGGCTTGGAAACCTTAGGCTTGGAGGAGACCTTGGGCTTCCACTGCTGTTTGGGCTTGGAGGAGGCACGTGGAGCAGAGGGAACCGCCTGGTTCACTGGACGTGTCTCAGTCTGAAAGGGAAAAAAAAAAAAAAAAAAAAAGAAACATTTTACTTTTACCCCCTGCGGCCTCACTAATCAGATCCTTAAGATCTGGCCCAAACAATGAAGTGCCTTGAAAAGGCAAGGAGAGCAAGGCTTTCTTGGAAGAAGTATCAGCAGACCAGATCTTCAGGCAAAGAGCTTGTCTGGCAACCACAGACATGGTGGAAACCCTAGCCACCAAACAGGTGGAATCAAATACGGCAGCAGAAACATTATTCTGGCCTCAGAAATGTTGGCGAGAAGTCGCAACATATCCGAAGTAGGAGTACCCTGACAGACAGACAGCCTGAGTTGTTCAGTCCAGACTGCAATGGCCCGGTTAACCCATACCGCAGCGAAGGTGGAACACATGGCAGTACCAGAAGTGGCAAAAATGGACTTAATGTAAACCTCAAGTTTCTTGTCAGTCCAGGCTTTCAGAGCAGAAGCATCAGAAACTGGCAAGGAAGTAGACTTAGATAGCCTGGAAATAGGAGCATCCACTTTGGGGGGATGAAACCACTGAGTAAGCACCACCTCAGAAAATGGGTAAAGTTTGGCAAATTTCTTGGAGACAGAAGGTTTTCTGTGTGGAGATTTCCACTCTTCAGACACAAGGCGGTCAAGAGTGGGGTTAGGTGGAAAACAAGTAAGGGGCTTTTTAGGCTCCTAAAAAACATAGAGGGATCTGAAGGAACCTCCTGAACTAATGGAATGTTTAGGGTAGTCAAAACAGTCTTGATCAGGCCCTCAGCCGAGGGCTCAGGACTGGCCTCAAAGGAGTCCCCAAAAAACTGAGAGGAGCCCACAGCAGAACTTTCCTCAAAATCTGAATGCACCAGCAGTTCCTCCTCAGAGGAATCTGATACGTCAGGTACTCTCCTTGTGGTTTTGGCAGGGAAGACTTGACGGAAGAGGGGGTCTGCCAAGAATGGAAGACCCCCTGTAACTGGGATGTAAAGAGTTGCAATGTAGACCTAAGGTCCCTAGTAGTAGCCTTGAACTCTTGCACACAAACTGGCTCTAATGCATGGCTGGAGGTCCCTGGGAGACTCTCAGGGACATCAGAACATGCTGGGCATAAATGACCTGAGAATTCTCTAGGTAACCCTGAATGACAGGAAGAGCAATGTGCAATAGTGGATACAGAGACCCCAGCATCCTTAGTCTTAGGTCTGGCACCAAGCTCTAACAGATTAGACATTCTCACAGTGTCAGAAAAATTACAGTATAAGAAATCACCCAATTACAGTGTGTAGGGTTAAAGTTTCACCCCAGAAATCGCTAAAATACACTTATCTGGCAGGTGAAGGGTTAATCAGCACAGGATACTTGCTCTGGAAATGGCACAAAATGGCTGCCGCGGCAGAAGCCAATCAGAAACCAGCAAGCGCTTATGGGAAAAGTAGTTTTCTCAGAAAAAGTACCCCAACAGTGCCCGAAGCCCTCTGAGCCCTCCAACACACTAGAAACATGAACCAGATGATAGAGCAAAGGCAGAGAAGTAAAATGAGCCATCTCTGAAGTCACTAGGTGGAGCGGTTGCAGAGCTATGTCCCAAATTGTACAGTCCCATAGGAGTGAATGGAGCAATGGCGCCTATGCAGTAAAGCAACTGAAATTTTACAAAGTTGAAACAGTAAAATAAAAATACATGAAACATAACTAGAACATGTTAGGAGATCCAAAAACACTGAACCAGCAGGGAAAGTGTCAAAATCCCCCCCCCCCAAAAGATGCAAAACCAGCAGTTAAAGGGTTAATTACCGCAAAACCTGCTCCAAACACCCAACAGACATACAGATACACCCAATGAGTGCAGGAGTGTGCAACAGGAACTCCAAAGGAAAAAAAAAACCTGTGCGGAGGGGCACTGTGGGACATGTGGACCTGCAGCACTCAAAGGGTTGCTCACCTTTCTTGCAGATCTTCTGTCTTCAGATTACCATGTATTAAGAAGAAGCCTCAGTGGGCAACTCCTGAGGAAAGAACCTGAACCCAAGATTTTCCCCCCAGTGCTTAAGGTCCACAAAAAGCACCTGGTTACCGAGCTAGCCACATCTAAGGGCATTGTCAGTTATGGTAATCCGCCTAATGGTGGTATTCCGTTTCTAACAGAAAAATAAAAAATTTCTAAAAGTATAGCAGAACTGTTTTGTTGCCTGTGTCTTCACCAAGGAACAAATCTTTCTGGAGCTGGTTGGCTGCACCTGGATACTGAGCTAGCCACATCTAAGGGCATTGTCAGTTATGGTAATCAGCCGAATGGTGGTATTCCGTTTCTAACAGAAAAATAAAAAATTTCTAAAACTATAGCAGAACTGTTTTGTTGCCTGTGTCTTCACCAAGGAACAAATCTTTCTGGAGCTGGTTGGCTAGCTGCAGCCAGGGAGGGAAGGTAGGCTCCACCCCCTGCAATCAATTCTAGAATTGTTTCTGCCTACTTAAAGGGGCGGATTGCCTACCCAAAGTTACCAGTAACCTGTATTGGACGACAGAGAAATAGCATTTTGCACATTAAGAGTAACTATCCCTTTAATTTTAACGGAGCAACACAGGATTGTTTTCTGTTCTATCACTCTATTTGGCATTCCACTCCTTTTCAAGCAGTGTCTGCAATGCACTTGCAGGGAGAAAGCAGGAGCTATCTATGAGTGATTGAAGACTGTAGATGTGTTCCCTCTTACCATCTGTGGCCCTAGAGCATTCACAAATGGCTACAGAGGAGAGGATGGCAACTTGTGACTCTCCATCTACTGATAATATAGGACTCCCATCATTCTTAGCTGGCCAATGAAACCGTTATATAGTTAAAAAGGCCAGACCAGGAAGTAGTCAATTGTTGGACCTCCAGCTGTTGGGGACTACAATTTCCATCATCCCAAGCCAGCCGTTGACTGGTTGGGGTTAATTGGAGCTGCAGTCCTCAACAGCTGGAGGTCCAACAATTGACTACCTCTGGTCTAGAGTTTGACACAAGCAGATATACCTGAATGAGAACGGCTGAGTGTGTCAAAGCATCATTCAGCATTACTAGCACATTAGATGTAGGGACCACCCCTGGATCATGTCCCCATGATGTTATTAGTAGCCGGTCATATGCCTGCAAAAGATGAAACAATGCCAATTATTTTGATTTTCATTACATCACAAAGTAAATCACAGGCAGGAGTGATAAAAAATGAAAAAGGAAACAAAAAAAAAGATTTACCTTCAATAACAAAAATGTGCATTGAACTGAAAAGGGTGTACACCACTAGCAGACATTTTAACTACAAATGTTTCACATATTTAATAAAATTAAATGGAAAGTATGAGCCTAACCCTTTGAGTGCCAGAGGGGTACGCAACGCATTGCACCTTAATTTGTTGCGTATCCCTGCTGCACTCAAAGGGTTAAGACAAGCATTTTCAAAGTAGCAGTAAAATATCACTATGGAAAAGTATAGAAGGGCAGGGTGCCCACATTTTTTTGACATGGCATCTAATTTTTCATAGCCATCCTAGCTTGATCTACTACCTTACCAGCATGTGTTACGGGACCCTTGTCATCTCATTCAAACATGTTGCACAAAAAATATGGTGCGCTTGTTAGTGCCTCTATATAGACTAGCACTGTACCAAAACAACACATACAGTGTTATATATCAAATCAACTAACATAGGAAATAAAGCTGTCAACATTTAGAATGGATTTAAAGGGGAACTACCACCCCGCAATAACGTAACCTGCATTAATTCTTCATCCGGCGACTAGCTGCTTAGTAGCGCTAGTCGTCAGAAATATTACCTGGTTCTGAAGATTTTTCCGTTTTACCGATGCTCACAGGAGCAGGAAGCACGGACATCTCATCACAGTGTCCTTTTGGAGCCACAGCGCAGGTGCACGGACGTCACTGTGATGAGATGTCCGTGCTTCCTGCTCCTGTGAGCATCGGTAAAACGGAAAAATCTTCAGAACCAGGTAATATTTCTGACGACTAGCGCTACTAAGCAGCTAGTCGCCAGATGAAGAATGAATGCAGGTTAAGTTATTGCGGGGTGGTAGTTCCCCTTTAAATGGGACTTTTAACAGTTTGAATGCTAGAGGTACACACTGCCCTGTGACAATGTGGTGGAGATCCCTATAGCATTGAAGATGTTAAAAGTCCCATTTAAAATCATTAAGAATTTCTAATTGTCCCCTACAGTGCAATGTTTAAATGACAAGACTTTGACCATATTAACACATTGAGTGTTGGAAGGATTTGGCAAACACAACTCAGAATATATCTTCTCAGTCTACCAGTAACCACATAGTGATCAACTAGAAGATTGTGATCTATGTATTGGGGCACCCCTGGTGTAGGTCTTTTCCTACTAAGTAAAACGAGGGTAAATTCACTGTTGGGAGAGTCTCCATTCAAAAATTTTTAGTCAAACCACCCCACCATTTAAATAAATTGCAATTGTCTAAAGTGGTCAGCAGGTGGAGTTGTTTCTATCAATTTATGGAAAGCTTTAGTCTAAGATTCAGGCTTTCTGCAGAGTGCAACAGAATAAATACATCAATAAATGACTTTCAGAATATCCATTAGCGCTGTTGCTAATAGTTAGTGAGGCAACAAAACAAACACAACACAAACATTCTAAATTCTAAGGAAGGGTCCATGTTCATCCTCCCATTTTATATAAAAATAAAAGCACAATGCTCTGTCCCATACTCCCTGTTCCCTCTATGCACAGGGGAGGATCCCAATTTCCTTACCTGAAAACTATCTGGCAATTTCCTGAGTCTGGTTCCTTTGGATAACAACAGGGATGGGGGTCCTTGGCCAGAAACATGATAAATGTAGAGTTTAAACCATATAGAGCTGATTTCTGGGATAGCAGGTCCAATATGCTACAGGGAAAATGAAATATAATGTAATGTTCCAGTTAAGCAGTCAGAACATTATGTGAAACAAGAATTATTTGTGGTCAATATATTAATATATGGGTTTAGGGAAAACACTTCTTTTCATTTAGTATGTAACTAGCAGTGTGGGACAGCATTGCCAGTCTGTTTTTTAAGCAATGCTTAGCCCTGTGAGTGGCAGAGGGAGTATGCAATGCATTGCAGTGAGTGAGTGGGAAAGAGGGGGTGGGAAAGAGAGAGAGCACAATTTCTTGGAAACAGAAGGTTTCCTGTCCGGGGATTTCCACTCAGACACAAGGCGGTCAAGAGTGGGGTTAGGTGGAAAACAAGTAAGGGGCTTTTTAGGCTCCTGAAACACATCAGAGGGATCTGAAGAAACCTCCTGAACTAAGGGAATGTTTAGGGTAGTCAAGACAGCCCTGATCAGGCCCTCAGCCGAGGGCTCAATATCAGCCTCAAAGGGGTCGCCAAAAAACTGAGAGGAGCTCACAGCAGAACATTCCTCAACGTTTGAATCCGCCAACAGTTCCTCCTCAGAGGAATCGGATACGTCAGGTACTCCCTGTGGTTTTGGCAGGGAAGATCTGACAGAAGAAAAGGTCTGCCATGAATGGAAGACCCCCTGTAACTGGGATGGAAAGAGTTACAATGTAGACCTAAGGTCCCTAGTAGCAGCCTTGAACTCTTGCACCCAAACTGGCTCTAATGCATGGCTGGAGGTCCCTGGGAGAGACTCGGGGACATCAGAACATGCTGGGCATAAATGACCTGAGAATTCTCTAGGTAGCCCTGAATGACATGAGGAGCAAATGCGCAATAGGGGACACAGAGACCCCAGCGTCCTTAGTTTTAGGCCTGGCCCCAAGCTCCAACGGATTCGACATTCTCGCATTGTCAAAAATGTTTAAAGTATAAGGAATCACCCAAATTAGATTAAAATTTCACCCCAGAAATCACTAAAATACACTTATCTGGCAGGCGAAGGGTTAATCTGCAGAGGAGAGAAGGAGAGTCCACGCCCTGCATAGGATACTCGTTCTAGAAAAGTCACAATATGGCTGCCGTGGCGGAAGCCAATGACAAATGAGCGCGCCAAGCAAGCGCTCATGGGAAATTTAATTTTCCTAGACAAAGTACCCAAACAGTGCCCGAAGCCCCCTGAGCCCCCCAACACACTTAAAACGTTAACCAGTTGATACAGCAAGGGCAGACAATTAAAATGAGCCACCTCTGAAGTTGCTACGTTGAGCAGTTGCAGAGATATGTCCCAAACTGTACAGTCCCATAGAAGTGAATGGAGCAATTGCGTCTATGCGTTAAAGGGAACTCAAATTTTGGCAAAGTTGAAACAGTAAAATAAAAGTACATGAAACATCACTAAAACATGTTAGAAGACCCAAAAAAACACTGATCCCAGTAGGGAAAGTGCCAACCCCCCCCCCCCCCAAAGATGCAAAACCAGTAGCTAAAGAGTTAAGTTACCACATAAACCTGCTCTAAAACACTCAACAGACATACAGATAAACCCAATGAGTGCAGGAGTGTGCAACAGGAACTCCAAAGGAAAAACCCCTGTGTGGAGGGGCACTGTGTGACATGTGGACCTGCAGCACTCAAAGGGTTGCTCACCTTTCCTGCAGATCTCCTGTCTTCAGATTACCATGTATTAAGAAGAAGCCTCGGTGGGCAACTCATGAGGAAAGAACTTGAACCCAAGATTTTCCCCCAGGGCTTAAGGTCCACAAAAAGCACCTGGTTACCGAGCTAGCCACATCTAAGGGCATTGTCAGTTATGGTAATCCGCCTAATGGTGGTATTCCATTTCTAACAGAAAAATTTAAAAATTTCTAAAACTATAGCAGAACTGTTCTCTTGTTGTGTCTTCACCAAGGAACAAATCTTACTGGAGCTGGTTGGCTTGCTGCAGCCAAGGAGGGAAGGTAGGCTCCACCCCCTGCATACAATTCTAGAATTGTTCCTGCCTAATTAAAGGGGTGGATCACCTACCCAAAGTTACCAGTAATCTGTATTGGACGACAGAGAAAAGGAGTTTGGTAGGGATGGTCATAACGAAAGGGAGGTTGGGGACAGGTCAAATGGGTGGGTGGGATGGAGGGTGACAAGAGTAGGTGAACAGGCAAAAGGCACTGCTAGCACTGGAACAAAGCTTAGGAGGCAGACAGCTACTTAAGGAACTTAGATCAGTAATAGCAAGACCCTTATACTTAATGTTTATTGATTCACCATCAGGCATAATGCCATGTGATTTGAGGAAAGCAGATGTAGTACCATTATTAAAAAGAGGGCAAGATCTAAAGCTGGAAATTACAGACACGTGAGCTGAACTTCTGTTGTTGGTACAATGTTAACTGACAGTATTCATGACTATGCGCAACCAACGAATTTTTTGTAGGAGCCAGCTTAGTTTTCTGAAGAACAGATCATGTCAAACTAATTTACTTGCATTCTAGAAAAGGGTGAGTAGTAATATGGAGAAGGGTATTACTGCTCATGTAGTATACTTGGATTTTGCAGAAGCCTCGGATGCTTACAACAGGCTACTGCGTAACTTAAAGACTTCAGTTTGGGAGGTGTTAGCTGTGCATCGATAGAAAACTGCTTAAATGATAGATGATAGAGTTTGGTCATAAATCAAACATTTTCAAGTTAGTCTAAAGTTGTAAGTGGGGTGCCACAGGGTTCAGTACTGGGCCCAATGCAGTTTCATTAGTATATAAATGATCTAAACGTGGGTATTGAAAGTACGGTCTCAATCTTTCCTGATGACAATAAGCTGTGTAAGTAAATACAATCAGAGCAGAAAGATTTCAATCAACTGAGTGAATGGGAGGAAAAGTGGCAGATGAGGCTTAATACAGAAATACACAGGCTACCTGTTTGGACTTCAGTAACAAAATGTATTACATATACACTCAGTGGGACTCTACTCAGGGAATCTTTCATATAGAAAGATTTTGGAGAACTGATAGACAGTAGACTTCATTGCAGTGAGCAGTGTCTCTCAATTGATGCAAAAGCCAATAGGCATGCCTGGGAACTCTCCGGATCTGCCCCAGAGACTCCTGCTTTCAGACTGAATTACACTGTTCTCCCCACTTCCCTCCCACTTTATGGCACATTGACAAGTAAACCCTGCTATTCACTGACATCCCCTCATCTGCAGCACATGCGCCCTCTAAGGGGACTCATTGGGACGAAGTCCCCAGGTATGCCAGAACACTACCATGTGTATAAAGGAGTATAGTTGCACGAGATGGGAACATGAGCCTACCTCAGTATAGATCCTTGGTAAGGCCTCATCTACAGTTTTGGGCACCAGCTCTTAAAAAATAACGGAGTGGAAAAAGTGCAGAGACGTGCAACAAAACTGATAAAGGGACTGGAGGATATGAGTTATAAAGAGAGATTAGCCAAACTGGGTTTCTTTACATAAGAAGAGATGACTAAGAGGTGATAGGATTACCATTTACAAATATATTTGGTCAATATAAAGAACTCTCTGAGGAACAAATTACTAAAACTGCAGAGCAAAAAAAAAAAAAAACAAGGGGTCATTCATTAAAGCGGCACTTTCACCCCACCATGACCTTATCTGTGTGTGTAGCATTAATGTAGTTATAATGCGCTGTGTAATTCTAAAAATCAGAAAACTGATCGATAAGGCACCAAAGAACATTAAAGTTTAACCTTGTAATGTGTAGAGCATTGTGAGCGCTACTGCACATGTCAATCTGGTTACCATGTGGTTACTTAGTCACTCCCATGTCCTCCTTGTCCTGTCATTATGTGACAGTATGTTTTGCGTTTGCACCACTGAGTCAGTTATGAGCAAAATGTGGCTGAAAGTTAATTCCAGTCTAGTACAGGCACGTGTGTCACATAAGGACAGGACAAGGAGGATGTGGGCGGGATAACAGAGAACGATAGGAGTGACTAAGTAACCTCACGGTAACCTGACTGACATGCGCAGTAGCGCTCACAATGCTCTACACGTAACAAGGTTAAACTTTAATGTTCTTTGGTGCCTTATCGATCAGTTTTCTGATTTTTAAAATTACACAGCGCTTTATAACTACATTAATGCTACACACACAGATAAGGTCATGGTGGGGTGAAAGTTACGCTTCACGTTTGGAGAAAGGAACTTTCAACTAAAACAAAAGAAGGGATTTTTTTTTAGTAAGGGCAGTAAAGTTGTGGAATTCTTTGCTTAGAGATGCTGTGTTTGCAGATACTGTAGTTGCTTTAAAAAAGTAATATATACCTTACTAGCTAAGAACAATATTGATAATTATGACAGTCTGTTTCAAAGCATATAGGATGTGGATCCAGGCAAACATCCAACTGCCATTTGAAGTCAGGAAGGAATTTTTTTTACCCATGTGGGGATTAAGTGGAAATGGCTTCAATGTTTTTTGTTTTTGCCTTCCTCTGAATCAACAAGGGTGATATGGCATGGGCTGGACTTGATGGACACTTCCATTTACAGCTTCATCAACTAAGTTACTAGGTTACTATATAATGCACTGGACATGCCTCTGGAAAACAATTTTCTTTTTTACGAACTCGTTTGAGGAGCATATCAGGACCCATTCTGATGCATGCCCTGCATGCAAGGCACCCTCTACTAACCCTTACCTTCCTCCTCAACTTGTCATTCTCTGGACGGCTGGCTTGAGTTTGAGGACCTTGAAGGCCCAGTTGTGTCATCTTGAATCACTGGTTATTTTATTAATTCTGGTCTTTATATCCTTTTCTATTCTCTTCCCCTACTGTCTCCTCCCACCTTCCCCTCTTCAGTGCCCTCTTTTCCTAGTTTATTGTACTATAATTATAAAAAAAATATAAACAAAAAACACCTGTGAATGTTACATGTTCTTTCACATAACGGCAAGATGTTGGCCTTGAGGGTAAGAAGGGTGCATTGCTCTAAATGGCTCTACAGAGAGGATTTCACTTATAATATACATTGATACATTATTGCCGGCTCAGACAATGTTTTTACCTGTGGGGTGCAGCTGCTGATGGGCCGGATTTCATTGGTGAGTGGAGCCATGGACACAAGGAGAGAGTAGTTCTTGTTTAGGACTCTGCTGCAGGTGGCAGGATCCAAACCCAAGAGACTTTCACATCGTAAGAGGTCTAGCGGTAACCCTAAAATAATAAAGACAAGAAAGTAATTCCATTTAAATAATGAGAGCTTAGCGTAATACTGCATTTTGATATGGGAGAACATCATAATCAACAATCTTTTCATTTAATGTAACCCCGTGGATGCTGAAAAGGTGACTCCAACGCATTGGAGACTGACACAAATCCAGTGTGTTAACATGTCTGGAAATCTTACACTACACTTAAGAGTGCAAATACATTAAAACAGGTCAAACTATGAACGTTACATTTCCCATAATATCTCACCAGGAGGATTTTCAGTAATTATATGGGATTATAATAGATGTTTGTATAGATACAGTAGGGGAAATGCTTAAAAGTTTGGTCTTACTTGACTTAGCAAATGTGTTTTATTTGTTCTTAACATCTGTATCAGCTGGATGTTTACATTACATAAACTGGGGCACATTTATGAAAAATCCATAAAAATGTTGTAGAAAGCAGATAATTGCAATATTTATTAAATCATGGAAAAATAATAGTCTCAAATCATAAAATGAAAAATGTCCCCAGATATTTAACCCATTAACAAACAATGTCGTACCTGGACAGTCAGCGGTGTCTGTGCCTTAAAGACCAGCGACGGTCCTGGCACGACATGAAATTTTGTTCGCTCTGTGATCACTGGGCACGTAGATAAGAAAAATAAATATATAATAAATGGGCGTTTGTCGTCCAGCGCACACCACCCCTCAACTGCAGTGTCTTTAAGTGGTTAAAATAATCAAATCCTACAGATTTTGTTGAGTTTTTGAAAACGGAGTTGCTAATCTTTGCAAATTCTAAATCTTCAGATTGATAAATATCACCCAATATTTGCAATTATTTTAATTCTACATATTTACCAGTTAGTGTATCACTTATTAAAAGGAGAACATCTCTTAATAATTATTCCATCACTTACCTTACTATTCCCAGAAATTACTAATGACCCCAATGAATTTTGCAACTTTACCTTTGTTCAAGAGATAACCTCTTCAATCAGTCCTGAATGCCATATCTGTGGTGGCAGACATGACAGTTGCTAATAGAACCACAGGACACAAACTCCACCCACTACACAGGCACTCTGCATGCTTTTGTACACCTAACAATACTCAATAGGGACCCTTCGGATTCGACAGAACATAGTTTGACAATCACAGGGATTTATTCTATCGTTTATTCAATTTAGTGATTCCTGCAAGAAAACACCAAACAAACACCTTTCTTTGCAGATACATTTAAAGGGATAGTAATACTTCGTTTTAACTTTATTTTATTTTGTAGGCATTAAAAAAACATGAAGAATGATATAAGTCTTATCTCTCAAACCTTTATGGTTTATGAGATATTCACAACCACAGTTTCCCCCTCCCGCCCCTTTTACCTAGTGTAAGCCATCTCTTCTCAGATGTGGAATCCAGTCCATAGACCAGACAGATAACAGAAGGGGACAATCTTCTTCCTATGAGAACAATGAAATCCCTGCCCCCCTTGACAAGCTTTTCAGGTTTTTCCCTTATCTTAATTGAAGATTGTTCCTCTCTGCAATCTACCTGGGCACCTCCCTTCTGATCTGGCTGAACAGTGTTACATCAGTAAAAGGGGAGGGAGGGGGATACTTTGTCATTGAATTACTCTTGTACTACAACTCTGACAGAATTGAAATAACACTCTCCAAAGTCCAAATACTATGATGATTAATTAGAGCTGTTTTAATTATGAAACATTACTATCCCTTTAAGTTATACTAAAGAACTGCTTGGGGAGTGGTGGAAGGGGTATCAGTATCAATGTTCCTTTTAATTATTGATTTATATTTATTTATTTGATTTATTTATTTATTTATTTATTTAAAAACAACATTTTTGAGTGTTTGTTTATATTTTTTTGAATGAAGCTAACAAAACAACAATGCGCAAGATAACTGTAGACAATATAATGTTACAAAATAATAGGCATTAAATTTTTTTTAATGTAGCTTCTTCTAGTGGTGCAGCTTCTTAGTGTGTCCAGTGCACACTCCGCGGAATCAATCCAACACAAAGTCTCATTGCCAAATAGTGGGAGTACCTTAGTTTTATACCACAAGAGAAGTGCTAAAGTGTATTTTTCATATAAAACTTTACTGCTCTTTTAAACTCCTTGGTATTGATGTGCATCCTGTAGAACTCTACCAGTTGTTGGACCACAATTCCTATCATGATTGGAGTTATATCCCAACAACAGTTTAATAGTCACTGGTTGCCCACCTTTGTTCTACAATAGTTTAATGAGATGAAGATGGGAATGTGTCTGTACCTGCATTCATTTGTTCAGGGTGTGCGACAAGATCCTTGTTGTGCCGGAGAAACAGAATGGTGTTCCTCAGAGTAAGTGCATGATCAAAGTACCGCTGGGCTTCCCCTTCACCTGTGCTTTGTACCTAGGAAAAGGAGGATAATTCAGCAAGTGTAAAGCAAGGGATGTAGGGGGAGATTAAAAAAAGAAACCTAGAGTAGTTTGAAAAGAAGACTTTCTCTGTCTATACAATGTCTAAAACTGCAAGCACCAGTTAATACGTAGTTGAATTTTTGTTGAAGTGCAGATAGTGCAGCGAAAAAAATGGTGCAGTGAATTTAGAAAAAAATGCTTCTAAATACGCAAAAATTTTATAAGCCAACTTTAACTATTTAAAACTAGGAATGAACTGGACTTATGAAAAAGTGTAAGCACTGTATGGATAGACTAACTATACATTGTATTTATAAAGCTTTCATTGTCCAGTTATAAATAACACCACATTTTACACTAACAGCAACATATATATACATGCAAATTCATTCAAGGACACGTTTTATAAATCTCCACCATAGGCCCTAATTCAGCAAGCTAAATTGGTGCATTTCTTGAGGAAACCAAACTCACCATAGGTTATAAAGTAAATTCTTGTTGATTTAAAGGCTGCTTTTTAACCCCTTGAATGTTAGAGGTCTGCAACGCAATGCAAAAGCAATGCTTTGGAGACCTCTCTAGCAGTCGAGGGGTTAAAACCCTGAGTTGAAGCAAGATGACTGTTTACTTGTCCCTCACTGTGCAGCGATTTGCTTCAGGGTTCCTCCAATTTAGCTTGCTGAATTAGGCCTCCAGTCCTACTATTAATGCTGACACCTCTATAGAGTTCAAGAGCCATATTACAAAGGGCGGCCCTCTAAAATAAATTCATTATGGGCATTATGTGTAAAAGTTAAGTTGCGTAATCCTAGATCAAATCAATAGAACTAAAGGGGGCACAATTTGTAAAATGACCATTAATTTAACCCATCTGGCACTCAAAGGGTTAATGGAACTTTTTAACTCCTTTGATGCTAGCGATGTCTTGAAAGCATTGCTTTGTAATGTGTTGGAGACTTCTCTAGCATTGAAGGAGTTAACAATCCCTTTTAAAGTGGCTATATCACATTCAGTGCGTTTGAATATTGGAAAACTTTGTTCAAAACTGCCTGTGTGTGTTTTGTTAACAAAAAGTCCATATTGATACCTTTATTTTTGCAAAAAAGTGAAAGTCTCTCAGTGCAGCTCAGAACTTAACCCCTTAAGGACCATTGCCGTGCCAGGACCGTCACGGCAGTCCGGCACTTAAGGACCAATGACAGTCCTGGCACGGCATGGAGTTCAGGGCTCCCGGCGCGGCTGCACGCCGCTCCAGAAGCCCTGAACCGGAATAGATAATTAAAAAAAAAAAAAAAAAAAAAAAATGCCCCGTGGTCTACAAGTGCCGGCTGCACGGGATCGTGCTGGTCCTTAAGGGGTTAAAGGGATAGTGGCAAGAGGGGAACTTTAGTGGCAAATATGTCTCAAACCATAAAGATTTGAGAGATGAGACTTTCTCCAGATACTTTATTTTTTTGAAATCTACAATATAGCAAAACTTAAATACAGGCATTAATAACCCTTTAAAGGGATAGTAACGGTTTGTTTAAAGTTTATTTAATATTGTAGTGCTTCAAAAATGAAGACAATGCCCCCAGTCCTATCTCTCAAACCTTTATGGTTTGAGAGAAAATCGTACTGAAAGTTCCCCCTCCCTCCCCTTTCCCTGACGTCAGCGTCTAGCTGACTGCAGGGGAATCCGGTCCCAGGACCGGATTAGGCTCTTCAACAGAGCCGAGATCGCATTATTGGCAAAGAACTCCTTCACTGCAATAGTCTGGTACATGACACCAAGCACACGTAGACCATTCCAGTGAAGTTCTTTGCCAATAACGTGATCGCAGCTCTGCTGCAGAGCCACCGGATGATCCCAGGATCTAACTCCCCTTGATGCTGACATCAGGGAAAGGGGAGGGAGGGGGGATCTTTCAGTACGATAGGACTGGGGGCATTCTATTCCATTTTTGAAGCACTACAATATTAAATAAACTTTAAACAAACCATTACTATCCCTTTAAAGGGTTAGTAATGCCTGTATTTAAGTTTTGCTATATTGTAGATTTCAAAAAAATAAAGTATCTGGAGAAAGTCCCATCTCTTAAACCTTTATGGTTTGAGACATATTCGCCACTAAAGTTCCCCTCTCCCTCCCCTTCTCCTGACGTCAGCGCTATGGCGACAGCAGGAAATCCCGGTCCTGGGACCAGCCGGCGGCTCTTCAGCAGAGTTGAAATAGCGATATTTAAAAAAAATTACATCATTGGAACAGTCTACAAAGGGTTCACTTTTAAAATGGCACGTGTAAAATTTCGCATGCCTATCAGCCGCATTAACCATGTCGCCCTGTTGAAAATGGCAGTGCGAGGTTCTTAGGTCGCCTCTAGAAACATCTATACCTTTATTCTCTGCATACAACTCCCATCATACTTACCTTGCATTGTTCAGGTCTCTCTCCCCGCTCTGCTCCACCTGCCTGTTGCAGAAGATAGCTATGTGTTCCTGTGATGTAGGAGACACCTCCCAACAGGCACAGGAGGCAATTTCTGGCTTCATACCAAGTGAGGCTTTTCCGCATGACTCTTGGTCTACCATTTTATAGCTATATAAAAACATATCCGAGAAGGCTTTTCAACCGTCTGCCACATCCTTGAATGAGGATGGTTCCATTCATCTTTTATTGCTTGGATCAATTAAGCAATTAAGAATGAAAATAGATATATCCGATTTTTCCTTTTGGTAAGGAGCTGGGCTTGGTCTGCTGACTGCTGTTCCTGAATGTTAGCCCTTTGAGTGCCAGAGGGGTATGCAACACATTGCAAAGCAATGCACTGCGCACCCCTCTGGCACTCAAAGGGTTAAGGGTCTCAAACTGCACAAGTAGATGGACACAGGCAACGTTTTTAGTGTTCTTTGTCTTCTGAGAGCACAAGAGGCTGCAGGAACGTAATGAGAGAGGAGGTACAGCGGTTGACTAAAAAGCAGATTATACTGGGACTGAGGAGCCCAAGACTGAGGGGATGGGTGTTGAAGGAAGCACCCCCACCGGCTCTCTCTCCCCTTCTTTGCCAGCACAATGACAGGGCGGAGAGGGGAGAGAGAGAGAGGGAGGGAGAGAGAGAGAGAGAGAGAGAGAGAGAGAGAGACAGAGAGAGAGAGAGAGAGAGCTAGCTGATACACATGTAATACAAAGCTTTGTACAGGAACTTGGAGATATATTAAATTGCTAAACGGAGTTCGATTAACCCATTGCATGCCAGACACTTATCCAATGTGATACCCCTTTGGCACTAAAATGGTTGTAATAATGCTTTTTTTCCCCATTGTAATTTTTATTTTATTAAGGGGGAAAAACAATCACAAACCAGTGATTCTTTTTCCATCGGCATTAATGTTACAATTTAGTCCCACTGATCAAATAAAAGTGCGTGTTTTCAGGTGGTTGGAGACACAAAGAGTTAATGAGATTGTGTGTAAGCAACATTTTAAGATGCGACATGTGAATCTCACGCTTATATGCGGAGAGACATTCTCATGTCGCTCTTTTAATCCAGGCGACATGTTTAATGACTTAAAGTGCGTTCATCACCAGGGCGGAAGAGGGCAACTTAAGGCAAAGCATGGAGAAGTGGCTAAGGCACTACTTTCTCCAACATTATGCGACCATTAAACATGCAACATCAGAATGTCGCCCTTTTAATGCGGGCAGCATTCTGATGTCGCTTTTTTCATTCAGGAGACATGATGATGTTGCACTTTTGCTGGTTGACAAATAGAGGGCGACATTTCAGTAGGATATCTAAGGTGATATGCAATGAAGTTACCTTTTCTAGTTCCACCAGGAAGCTGTCCAAGGTCTCATCTGACAATTTGCCAACTTCAAACATGGTCACCGCGTGACTCTTTAGGTTCTATAACAAGGAGATAAAGGAGATGTAGGGCCAATTGAAGTACACGTGAATTACTTGAAATTACATTCTAACATGTCACACTTGTGCTAAAACAGAAGACATTTCAAAGAAACAAGGAATGATAAAAAATATTGTTAATCCTTTAATGACCAGAGGAGGTATGCAAGTCTTTTAAGAGTTAGGAAAAGTAAGTATAAAATAAGTAAGTAGTTATGTAAACAACAATTAAAAAAAAAAACAAGAAATTCAATAAAGAGCTTAAAGGGGTGGCACAGGGTCATTACAAGACCATTTTAACCCACCAGTGCCCCCTGAGCAATAGCAACAGAATTCCCATAGCTTATAACTCATCCATTGTTCTGGAGATCTGCACAACTGGGTGACATCAGCACTTTATCCTCTCTCCACAGATGCCCACTCACCCTTAGTGACAACAGGGGTTTTCTACGGGACTTTTAAAGAGACAAGAAAGCTCCCATGAGCACTGAGTGAGGTGCTGATGTAACCCAGCAAACATCAGTCCTCTAAACAGCAAACTGGCAGAGACCGGGAGCGTTATAAGAAATGAGAACTTTGTTCCCATAGCCCTGAGGGCACTGTAATGGGTAAAAGGGCCTTGTATAGACCCTACACTGCCCCTTTAAAGAAGACTTATCACCTTTCCAAACCCCTAAGTGGGACCCTCCATCTTGAAAGGATTTTCAGGATTATTCTTCCCCGGTGATTTATACCACTGTGTGTTAGCAGCCTAAAGGTGGAGAGAGGTGATTTTCTGGGCACGAACCACAAGGTTTAGATCAGTGGTTCTCAATCAGGGTGCCATGGCACTTTGGTGTGCCAAGGACATCCACTTAGTGTGCCCCTTGTTTTCTGTAAAGACTTTTATATAAAAAAAAATTAAACGTCGAGTTTTAAACGTATATTTATGGCAATTTTTATGCACACTATATTTGTTTTTATAACTCTGTGAATAATTATATATTTATTTGTACCCTTCATTACATTCTTTACAATTGACATAAAATTATATAAGTGCCTCAAAAAAATTCTACATTGCATGTGAGGGGTGCGCTGACCAAAAAAAGATTGTGAATCACTGGTACAGGCAGTCTGAATGAGACTAAGCTGTGTAGGTGACAGGTACACTTTCACCCTTTGTTGGTAACTGGGGTGTGTATCCCACTGCAGAACACTGTTTCCTTAACCATCTAGCACTCAAAAGGTTAATCACAAACAACTCAATCAACACAAACATACACAACGCAGGCAAGACAAAAACTAAAATGCAAACATTTGCACGTATATAATTAGGTGAAAGCCTTACATTTGTATATTTTAACTGTAATGTGAATAATCTCCCTTTTATGATTTAACATGTTGACTAATGTAACGTACAGACCACATTTTTTTTAACCCTTTGAGTGCCAGAGGGGTGTCCATCCCTCTGGCACTGAACGGGTTAATGCGGATTAAAATTCTCTAATTTGGGCAGTAGGTTCAAAATATAAATGGAGGAATTTTGGGGCAAACCAACTGAACTATAAGGGAAAAACTAAAATAAAAATTCCCATTGATTTAAATGGTTATTTTAACTCCTTGAATGTTAGTGCGGTTTCCAAAACACTGCGTGGAAGACCTCTGTAGAATTCGAGGGGTAAAAATCCCCATTTAAATTAATGGAAAACTTCCAAAAATTCCTTTTTTCCCCTCTGGTGCAAGTCATCTGTCCCAGAATTCCTCCACATGTGGCTCTTTGTGTGCTCCTGCTAACAGAACATAGCACGTCTGATAAATAAGGGATCTGTCTAGTTGAATTGAAGCTTACAATGCAAGTGCGCGTGGGACATCTGCACAACAAAATGACATACCGGGGAAAGGTTTCCCATCATCAAGAAGGCAGTGAGTGTAGAATCGAAGAGGAAAGCTATCCGTTTTGTGTGTCCACTTGACAGTGTCAGGCTGCTAACACTGGACGTCTCAGCTGTTAAAAAGCAAGAAACATAACATTGAAAAAAATGTACAGTGGATATAAAAAGTCTACACACCCCTGTTAAAATGCCAGGTTCTTGTGATGTTAAAGAATTGGACAAAGATAAATCATGAGGGTTAGGTAGGGCTAAGAGGAATCTCTTCCTCAGAGGCCTTTTCCCCCAAACTGCACTGCCCCCTAGTGGAAGCGCTGTGTCACCCAAGGATGAAAGAGAAATAAAAATTCCCTCTGATTTAAATGAAACCCTTTCAGTGCCAAAGGAGGTACGTAACGCATTGCAAAGAAATGCACTGAGTACCCTTCTGGCACTGAAAGGGTTAACCACTTGAATGATTGAGAGGTTTCTCTAGTATTGCAATCCAATGTGTTGTACAGCTTTTTAGCATAAAAACCCATTGAAATCAATGGCTATTTTACATATTTTGTTTGCCCCAGTCGTCTTGCTCCAGAATTGCTCATCTTTAGCTGAGAAAGAACGTAAAGTGATGTTAAAATAAGAAGTCATACCACTTAATAACCTTCCACCAACATTATTATAGCTAGAAAATCTTAATGGCCTCTGAAATGTGGATTTGTTCAAGTGATAAAATATGCCAGTAGTTGTGGATGTCAGGTCCATGGAAGCAGATATGACAGCTGCTGAAACCTTTTTACACTGATGCAGGCAGAGTGTACGACCCTACTTACCCCATTTAAATGTATAGTAATACTTCATAAGTATAAAAACATATGTTGTAGGGTTTATCCTCCTGGGTAAAACAAGGGTACTCCCAATGCTGAGAGATATTTTGTCCAAAAGTTATTGCATCTCAAACTTGATTTTTTTTTTTTTGTGCGCAATATCTCAATGGCCTGAAACTGTACAGTGGCGCTGTTGCTATGCTATCCTATGGACAGCTCTGGTTAGTTGACCATAAACCTCCATAGGATGGTGTAGCAACAGCACCACTGTCAAATTTCAGGCCACTGAGATATTACACCTAAAAAAAATAAAGTTTGAGCTGCAATAACTTTTGAATAAGACATCTCAGAGGTGGGAATACCCTTGTTTTACACAGAAGCATAAACCCTAGAGTCCCTTTCAGGACCACAACAGTGCATAATACATTGTGAAGCAATCTGTTGCACACCCCTCTGGTCCTTAAAGCAGAACTTTCAGATTATAGCAAGTCGCCATGCATTCATTAAATGCATGGTGGATAGCTTGAAAACAGATGTCTTACCATAAAAAAATACGTGTGTCTAAAGGAATCCGTCCCGTTTGGAGACCGGAACTGAGGCTAGAGAGCAGACATCTTGTCTGTGCGCATGCGCCGTCAGTCCTGGTCTCCATAGAGTAGACTGCTTTGCACCATATGGTCACCGGAAGGGACTGACGTAGCAGGCTCACAGACCACACTAACCTGCCCGTCAGACCCGAAACAGGACGGATTCCTTTAGACACATGAATTTTTTTACGGTAAGACATCTATTTTCAAGCTAGTCGCCATGCATTTAATGAATGCATGGCGACTGGCTATTATCTGAAAGTTCCGCTATAAAGGGTGTGTAGAGGGTGGAGTTTGTGTCCTGTGGTCCTGCTAGCAACTGCCATGTCTGCCTCTATGGCTGTGATATCCAGGACTAAATGAATGATGTTATGTCTTGAACAAAGATAGAAAAGGCAAAAATGATAGTGTCATTAAGATTTTCTGGCCATAGTAAAGTAATTGGGGGTTATTATTAGGTGGTGACACTTTTTTTTTTTTTTTAAGGAGCAGTAAAAACTTTTTTTATGAAAACTATATATTCTAGGGCTTATTTCTACCTTAGCAATGCCCTCTAGTGGTCAAATTCTAATTAGTAATTCTGTTACATTCTAATAGAGAGGAAAGTCAGTGACATACAGTTCTCCATAGAATGTGATAGACACTGCCTGTCACTTCCTGTCAGTTAGAACTTCCAGGAAAGTAAATGCACAGTAAATTCACTTCCTGGTTATTTGAAGTGTTATAAATGTTGAATAAAACAATTGACCGCAGTTAGAGTGGCCTTGTTTTACTCCGCAGAAAAGGCTCTAGAACAAAATGTTTTCATAAAAGAAAGTTTAATGCCCCTTCAAATAAAGTTGTTTACATTCTTAAGCACATTTTACCTTGGTCATCCTGGCTGTTTGTGTCAGTGTCAGTCACTGAAGATGTCAGGTCCTGAATGGGGCTCTTGCTGTCAGTACTCTCCCATGAAAGCAGCATCTTCTGAGGATCCAAAGTGCTTCTGTAAGATGAACGGCACAGAGACAGTGTTCATTACAATGTTACTTTGAAAGGGAAGATGGTGTGCCATGTCCATTTATTTCTTATGTCCTGCATTCCAAGGTTTGCTTAACCCTTTGAGTGCCAGAGGGGTACACAATGCATTGCGTACACCTCTGGCACTCAAAGGGTTAACCCCCTGGAATGCCAAACAGATCTCAAATGCACTACAGAGGAGCCTCTAATCATTTTTCCAAACACCTGATGAACCTAGTGACAACCTTGCGTCCTTGCACTGCCAAAATAAATGGGCTGATGCCCTTCAAGTCAACCTGCGTACGCCTATCCATTCCTCAGCGTTTACTTTCGTCTACATTTAACAGTTTAAGTGCCAGATGAGTACGCAACTCATTACGGAGCGATGCGTTGCATAACCCTCTGGCATTCAAAGAGATAAAGGGATAGTAATGTTTCCCAATAAAAGCAGCTCCAATTAATCTTCATAGTATTTGGGCCATGGAGAGTGTTATTTCAATATTGTCAGAGTTGTAGTTCAAGAGTAATTGAATGACAAAGTATCCCACCCCTTTTACTGATCTAACACTGCTCACCTCAGATGTGGAATCTGGTCTTAAGACCAGACATCTCACAGCAAGGGACAATCTTCTTACTGTGATAACAATGAAAACCCTGCCCCCCTTGACAGGTTTTTCCCCTTATGCCAATTGCAGATTGTCCCTCTCTGCAATCCATCTGGACACCACCTTTCTGTTCTGAGCTGAGCAGTGTTACATCAGTAAAAGGGGCGGGAGGGGGATACTTTATCATTCAATTACTCTTGAACTACAACTCTGACAGTATTGAAATAACACTCTCCAAAGTCCAAATACTATGAAGATTAATTGGAGCGGCTTTTATTTTTAAACATTACTATCCCTTTATATCCCAGAAAGATGTCCGGCACTGCATCCCATAGAGTCACGTGCCCTCTACCTAAATCCCACAATGTGCACCCAGAGAATGATAAGAATGCAGGAGCGCTCACGTGGTCTTTGTATTCAGGTACTGGCCCTAAAAAGTCAGTGGGGCTGATCTAATAAGAAAAAGGAACAATTCTGGTGCAAACCAAGGGCACCACGGGGAACACATCAAATCCCCAAAGCTCACATTGATTAGTGGGTCTTTTAACCCTTTGAGTTCCAGAGAGGTACACAACGCAAAAGGATAACCCCTTGAATGCTAGAACTCTCCATAGTGTTGCAAAAAATATGTTGGATACCGTTCTAGCAATCAATGGTTTAAAAACCTCTGTGTAATCATACCTTTGTATTGGAAACTATCTATGCCCCCTTCTCTGCATGGGTGGTATGGAAAGATTGAAGCTAGGGCCTCTGCAGAGAAACTCCATGTCCACTGGGACTTTAGCTAGATATAATATCATATGGCTTCTATTCCACACTGGTCAGGATGCTGTCTGATTTGGGTTCCTAGTTCTTCCTTTTCCCTCCAGGTTCTTTTTATTTTGTAGTCTGCCTGTATTGGGGGAGTGCTGGACTTAGTGGCTGCTCGCCCTCTGGGGGGGGGGGGGCTTGGTCCTCCGTTGGACACTCTTCTTTATTCTTTTCTTCCATATGTGTTTCTTCTCTCCTTCCTATTGTTTCTTATTCCACCTCTCTTCTTACTTGTTCACTCTCTTCTTCCTCTATTTTTGCCCTCTCTCTACTCCCTGTTTCACTTCCATTAGTCTTGTCCGAAGACTTTATCCGCAAGTGTTTCATTCCAAGTATGTTCTGGCAACGTTTTCTGGATGTACTACTGATTTGTTTGATACTCTGATATAATACCATTTCATGGCACCTAGGACTGTATTTAGACTTTGTTCCTCCGAATAAGAATAACTCCTTGGACACCTCGTTGTCTTGCGTGTTCTCCTCTCTACACATCTGTTTGTATATGGAGACGATAGGAGATTATGCACCCGTGCAGGCCTTTGCCTCTGGAGCGTGCATCATTCCTACTATACTCTGTGACAACACAGCAGCCAATTGGAATAACCAGTTAACTCTGTGGCACTCACACCACCATCTCTGGGGAGGAGGAGAACTGGGGGAAGATGTATTGTTTATAATGTTGCTACTGCCAAAGGTGGGAGTAATACTAATACTGATTAACCCTCTGCGTGCCAGGGAGGTATCCAACGCATTGCGTTGCAATGTGTGGATACCTCCCTGGCACTAAAAGGGGTTTACTTGTAAGAGAGTGAAATTTAACATATTGGTTGCACCCCTTTCACCATCACAAAACAATGCATAAAAGTGAAAACAAACAAGACATATGGCTATGCATCATAATAAATCATTACTTCAGTCTATTTAAAGATGGTACGTTCCTCCAGGATGGGTGAAGCTGATCTGGATTTATGACCTGCCCCTTTTTCAAGGCAAAACCCAACCGGCAGTACATGGAAACTGCATTCTATAAATAAACACAATACGTCTGCATCAGTTTACAGTCCTGAGGAAGAGCTTAGATACATTAAAATACCTGAATAATACAACATTAAACCCCTGGGAAGCACAAGGCCTCCAACATATTGCACTGTATTCCATTAGCAATTCTGGAGCAAACTAGATACACCATAGGGTAGAAATGATAAACCCCACTGATTTAAAGGAACATTAACACCTAAGATCTTGCACTTCGGTTGGCATATGTACAGTTTTAATTATTCATATGTTAAGTTTCTGAAACAAGATCTTGCTTTCTAAAAGTATGTGTAAACTGTGTTATTCGCAGAGCATTTAATTTGTTTTGCCTCTGCAGTTTGTAATCAGAGATAAGAGCACAAGGAAGTTAATTTATTGTGATTAGTGTCCACTGCACTTGTATTCAGAAAGACTGCTATCTTAGTCAATGTACAGCCAATCCTGCTCTCTCAGAGCATCTGGAAGACTAGATTTTGGGACTCAGAAATCAAACAGATACATCTTACAGATACTGGCATGAAGTACAGGGGGATTTTTTGTTTAAAGGGATAGTAATACTTTGTTTTATCTTTATTCTATTTTATAGGCATTAAAAAAACATGAAGAATGATATAAGTCTTGAGAGATATTCACAAGCAAAGTTTCCCCTCCCGCCCCTTTTACCTAGTGTAAGCCATCTCTTCTCAGATGTGGAATCTGGTTGTAAGACCAGACAATCTTCTTCCTATGAGAAGAATGAAAGCCCTGCCCCCATTGACAAGTTTTTCAGGTTTTTCCCTTATCTTAATTGAAGATTGTCCCTCTCTGCAGTCTACCTGGGCACCTCCCTTCTGCTCTAGCTGAACAGTGTTACATCAGTAAAAGGGGCAGAATGGGGATATTTTGTCATTGAATTACTCTGGAACTACAACTCTGACAGAATTGAAATAACACTCTCCAATGTCCAAATACTGTGATGATTAATTAGAGCTGCTTTTATTATGAAACTTTACTATCCCTTTAAGCTCCAGTTCTTTTATGGGAACCCCTTGGATTCTAGATAGGTCATCAATGTATTGGAGGTCTCTCCAGCTTTTAAGGGAGTAGAAAAATTTAAATAATTGGCATTTGCAACATTTTCATTTCAACCCTATAGTGCAGTAACTTTGCCCCAGAACTTTTTTTCCCTTTAAATAAAAGCAGACAAATCTTCCATTTCAAATAAGTAACTAGAGTGCTCACATCAAGTGCGTGTTGAATGTTTGTTTAAAAGGGATAGTAATGTTTCACAATAAGAGAAACTTCAATTAATTTTGGGTCATGGAGTTATTTCAATACTGTTAGAGTTGTAGTTCAAGAGTAATTCATACCTCCCAAGTGTCCCTCTTTTAGACCCAAATCCCACTTTTCCTCTTTCCCACCCTAATGTCCCTCTTTTTAGAAGATCAGATTGTGTGGTGTGTATATAAGTGGATCACATTGCTCCACAGCAATACAACTCACATTGTTGTTTCTTTAAACATACTTTGATTTTGTTAGAAGTCATTTATTAGGTAACACAAGGAGGTGTCAATAGGTCATGAAACAGCCTAAAAATTCACGTTAAAACCCCACCCACACCCCCTAAAACACAACTGTCCCTCTTTGGCAATTTGAAATGTTGGGAGGTATGGTAATTGAATGATAAAGTATCCCCCTCCTGCCCCTTTTACTGATGTAACACTGCTCACCTCAGAGCAGAAAGACTGTCCGGATGGTATCGCAGAGAGGGACAATCTTCAGTGAGCATAAGGAAAAACCTGTTAAGGGGGAAGGGTTTTCATATGCTCACAGTAAGAAGATTGTCCCTTGCTGTGATCTGTCCAGTCAAGAGACCAGATTTCGTATCTGAGGGAAGGTGCTGTTTTTGTGAAACATTGCTGTCCCTTTAATGAAGTACAGATACTATGCAGACTGTGGTACTAAGGATTCCAGTCTAAGCTGATAGTTGTGTCAAAGCAATAAAAACTAAAGGACACCATCACACTTTGCCAAGTTCTTAAAGCCTGGGGGCGTACAATGTAGCTACAAAACCACTATCATATGCTCTGGAGTCAGAAAACTGGCATCCATGACTGAGGGGGCTGGGAGAAATAAGTACAGTTTGCAGCTAAAAGTGGAACACCTTATCAGGTGGTATTAAAAGTGCTTCCAAAATTATCCATATGTCATGAAAGCAATGTTTTATTTAAAACAATAATTTGAGATACTTTGCATTATTTATATGTTGGTTTATGGAACTTAGTATGGTCAGTACTAGCTCATTTACATAAATGGACAAGCAAATAAAGCCAAATATCACAAACATAGCTAACATCATAAGGGTGATTTTGAAAGTTTTCTACATCATCTGTGCTGTTATAAGGTAGACTGTGAAGCTCTCACAAGCAGGGCCCTCTGATTGTATTATTTTTTTATGTTCTGTCTGTAAATCTATCCCCTATTGTACATTGCTGTGGAATACGTTGGTCCATTATAAACAAAAGATAATCACAAATGGTGTTACTAATAAGGTGCTAGTACCACTTTAAGACACAAGCCTCGCTTGTTACAGATATTCTACAATAGGCAGCAATTGTTGGATCTGGATATCAGATACTTGCATCCTCTGGAATCTGTAAATCCTGGGTTCGGCCAGACAGCTGTAGGGCCTATTTTCTGACCTCCATTTCTGTCTAGCTTGGGAGTATGCAAAACTATCTCTTCAGTTGATGCTACAATTCCCACCATGCCCAACAGGGAGCAGACCTGCTAAAGTGGTTACTATTAATAAAGTGATTTGATAACAAACTGTGTTCCCTGAAGAAGTACAAACGGCTCCCCAGAACAAATATAAGTAAGAGTGGACAGTGGAACAAGTCTAGGGTGGCCATTAGTGTATATGCGAGTCTGAGAGTACCAGAATGTGTATAGAAACATCTCAATAATGTCTTTTAATAAGCATTATACTGGGCCCCACGCGAGAAATTATAGGACTCAATCACCTAACACTTTTTGCCAGATTTCTTCTAAAGTTATCAGAAATGACCAGCTTTAACCATTTTGGTGCCAGAGAGGCCTTCATCATATAATAATAAAAAAAAAAATTCTTAGCATACGCGGCCGGTCACTAAGGTGTTAATTTGTGCAATAATATCTATGCCCCCAGGACATATACTTGAAAATGAGAGACAATCTCAATAAGTCCTTTCTGGTAAAATACTTTGATATTGTTATATACTGAGGCCAGTGTAGTGAAGACAGGATGCAATCCTGGAGCCAAACAACAACACATAGGAGACAAATAAAATACCCATTCATTTAAATGAGGATTTTAACCAATTGAATGCTACAGAGATCTTGTTGTGTTTCAGACATCGCTAGCATTCAAAGGGTTAAAAGCGCCATGTAGTTCAATGAGGATTTATGATTTTTTTTTCTCCATAGTGCAATTAGTTTGTTCCAGAATTACACTGCTTCTCTATAGTATATCACCTGTGCTACGTTAACCCTGAGGATACCAGCCAGTGAGATACCTCAGTGGTACATGCCCTGACTGCAGAACCTGCTCAGACTGCAAGGTTGCAGGTTAGAATCCTGGCAGGGTCACCTCAGCTCTTCATCCTCCCGAGGTCGATAAATGAGTACCACTGATTGGGTAATAATAACATCTATCAGCTGGCGATTTAGTTAATTCAGAGAGCGTGCACTGAAAGCGCTTTGAGTCCCATTGGGAGAAAGGCACTATATAAATACTAGTTATTATTATTATAGAGATAACTCCAGCAAAAATCAATGCACTGGGGACTTCTCTCTCATCTACAGGGTTAGTTTGATTGTTAGGGTTTCAAGAGGATTTCATTTCAAAATAAAGGGTCCCATCACCGAAAAACCTGAAAACTGTATTACATGATAATTCAACTACAAGAGCCACCAATAGGTTTAGTTCTCCTTTAACCCTTTGAGTGCCAGAGTGGTACGCAACACATTGCTTTGCAATGCGTTGCGTACCCCTCTGGCACGCAAAGGGTTGCAGGGATTGTACTGAATTAGTTACATAAAAAGTCATATTGTACAGCATAAAATAAGAAATCCATAGGTGCTATTCGTATCGCTCAGACGTTTATGGTTTGAGAGATAGAGAGTTCTAAAGTTCTCCTCTCTCTCCCCTTCTCCTGACATCAGCTGTACGCTGACAGCAGGAGATCCTGGTCCGGGGACCAACAGGCTGTTCTTCAGCAGAGCCGCAACAGTGCGATTTAAAAATAAATACTTAACTGGAAATGTCTACAAAGTCTGCTTGGTTTGCAAGTACACTTTTTAGACTGTTCCAAAGAAGTATTTATTTTTAAATTGCGCTATTGTGGCTCTGCTGAAGAGCCTCCTCTTGTCGGCCAACATGGATCTCCTTCTGTCAGCTATACAGCTGACATCGGGGAGGGGGAACTTTAGAACTCTCTATCTCTCAAACCATAAAGGTCTGAGAGATAGGAATTGCATTGATGGATTTCTTATTTTATGCAGTACAATATGACTTTTTATGTAATTAAGACATTACTATCCCTTTAAGGCAAGAGGTCTTGTAGAGAGATTTTTGTTAATCACAATGATGAATGCTTCTGATGAGTGAACTCTGTGAAAGAAGCATTTCCTGTGCACCACTGTCAGACTGTAATGCAGTTTCCACTATTATGGATTAATCCATTAACCTAAGCAGATTCCAAATCAAATCTCTACAGATTAGTCTCGTTTCAGTCACACGCAATGGAAATTTAATTAAGAATTGATAAGCCACATACCTTTACTAAAGACAAATCTATCTCCAAAACATTTGCAAGCTGAAAGAAAAAAAAAGGAATAAATCAACATCCAAGCTACAGTTTTTATATAACGCTAACACCCCTTGGTACGTACATATTTTAAAGTGAACCTATCACTTTAAAAAAAACAAAAAAAAAAAAAACAAAACACTTCTGCCTATAATTAAAAATGAAAATGTAACATTACATTATGTTTTATTTATTAACTTTTTAAAGTGACTCATCACATTTCCAAGTATTCCCCTCAGTGAGAGCCTCCCATGTTTATTATACATTGGGTGAAAGAGTACAAACAAATTGTTGGAGTCTTTTTACCGAGCAAAACAGAAGTACTTCCACGGCTGGAAGATCATTTATTCCACATTCATTACATTGAGATAATGCCTCTTTGTTTTAGTGTTTGGAGAGCTTTACAGAAAATCAACAGTAATTGGTAAAAAAAGAACCATCTAGCATTCCATTTTTCTAGGAACGTTCTGATTATAGAAAAAAAAATAATAAAGTTTGAGCTGTTGTAATGTCTGAGAGAATTATAATATAGTATACCTTTAACTGTTAGATACAGTTGAAAGCTTACTGGGCTTACCTGGAAGAAAGATAACCCTCTGATTGCCAGAGGGGTATACAACACACCTCTGGCACTCAAAGGGTTAAGACCAGTAAGCGTTTACATGTACAAACATGTAAATATAACGTTTAACCCTTTTTCACATACTAAAAGATCCAACTCAAATCCAAACACTGTTTGCTTCTAATGCTTGGTGTCTTCCATCCATAAATAATCCACTCATGAACGAGTTGTCAAAGAAACTCACTACGTATATAGCTGCTTTGCCGGCCCGGTGCCACCCCCAACAGTCTCGGCCACAGACTTCGACAAACTTGACGACATAGGTAAGGGGTGCATCACGGTCTGGCAGAAATCATCACAGCCAACTTCAGCATGTCACTTCCATAAAAAATATATACTTTATTGGATACAAAAGTATATAAAAGGCAATTCTGTTGCCAAAGAGCAAGGCAACTCCTATACAAACATGAAGTTGGCTGTGATGATTTCTGCCGGACCGTGATGCACCCCTTACCTGTGTCGTCACATACTAAAAGACACAGGTTGGTGATCACGGTGACACAACCGCAAACATTGGGAAAGAAAGGAAATTCCACACAGAATGAAATCCCAGCAGCTGCAAGTCAGGACCAGAGATAGATAGTCTGCCAGGGAATATGGTAGGGAAGGATTTAAAAATCTATGCAAGAGATCTAGCTGGGCTGTTGGGAGCACCAACTTAGCCCAATGTGCTGCAGTGAATAAGGGTTGAGAGATTTTTATATAATATATATATATATATATATATATATATATATATATATATATATATATATATATATTATATATAGAATATATGTATTATAGAACTGGCAGAATTCAACTGCACCACAGGGAACACAGATTTAACTGGGGATTTTAACACATGAAATGCTACCGGTATCGAACACACTGCTTTGCAAAGCACTGGAGACATGCCTAGCATTCAAGGGGTTAAAAGCTCCATTTAAATCAATGAAAGTGTTGTCCATTTTTTATTTCTAACCTATGTCACACTTGGCTGACTCCAGAATGGCCTCAATTCACAGTACAGCAGGCTCAGTGAGTCATAGATTGTGCCAGAAACCGTGAAGAGGGTGTTTCTTACTGCTCTTTCACAAATACAGCTTTATTGACCGTCAGTTGCACAGTACAGTACCACATCACTTAGAACACTGTTCAGTTCAAATACATTTCTACTGTTCTATTGAGGATATGTTCTCTAACTGAAAAGGCCTTTTTTTTAATCCCTCTCTGAATAAGTTTACCATTGTTCTATATACAGTTGGGGAGAATTTAAATGAGAGGAGTTCTAACAACGTCTTATTATTTTAGAAAAACATGTTTGAGTTGAACTTTCGTAAAAGGATAGTAATACTGAATATGAAAAAAAATATATATTGTAGGGTTTATCCCAGAATAAAAACAAGGGCACACTTTATTCAAAAGTTATTGCAGCTCAAACTCAAATTCTTTAGGTGCAATATTCCAATGGCATGGAAACTGTACAATGGAGCTGTTGATACAACATCCTTTGGACAGCTCTGGCTGGTTGACCATAAATATACAAAACAAGAGCACAGTACACCTCTAAGTGTAGTATTTAGGAGCCAATCAACATACCCCTGCTTACTATGTGGTACTTACTAAAGATAGCTGCTATATCTTCCCTCTCAGATAAAACATAGGCTCTGGACTATGCCCCAGGCTAGCATTGCTCCAGGATGGGATCGAGATCTCCGCTAAGAACAATCACCACAGGAACTACTTTTACATAAAATTTATCATCGTAAATATATTTATTAAAAAAAAACCCATAATTTTAACCCTTTGAGTGCCAGAGAGGTACGCAATGCATTGCTTTGCAATGCGTTTCGTACCCCTCTGGCACTCAAAGGGTTAACACTGGGGTTAATATTATAGGTTTTTAATAAATACACTTAAAGGGATAGTAATACTTTAATATTACTAATCCCCATATTGCAGATAATTGAAAAATAATTTAATTGCCCCCACGTTCATCTCTCAAACCTTTATGGTTTGAGAGATAACCGAAAGCAAAGTGCCCCCCTCCCTTCCCTGAAGTCAGCATTGTACTGACTGCAGGGGAAGTCTGTCATTCGACAATCAGGTGGCTCTGCAGCTGAGCAGAGATCGCATTAGTAAAAAAGAATTATTTCACTGAAACGGTCTTCTACGTGTGCTTGCAAACCAATCACATGTAGAGGACCGTTTCAGTGAAATAATTCTTTTTTTTTTTTTATTAACGTGATCTCGGCTCAGCTGCAGAGGCGCCAGATGAAAATAAGACCTGATATCCCAGTACAACGCTGACTTCAGGGAAGGGGGAGGGAGGGGGGAACTTTGCTTTAGGTTATCTCTCAAGCCATAAAGGTTTGAGAGACGACACTGGAGACAAGTCAATTCTTTTTTAAAGAGCTACAATATGGGGAATAGTAATATTAAAGTATTACTATCCCTGTAAGATTATAACTTTTATTTAAACAGAGTTCTCATGGGAATTGTCTTTAAAGGAGATCTCAATCTCATCCTGGAGCATAATCCAGAGTTTGCATTTAATATGAGAGGAAAGATATAGCAGCTCTCTCTAGTAAGTACCACATAGTAAGCAGGGTATGCTGATTGGCTGCTAAATACTACACTTAGAGGCATACTGCGCTATCTAGTTTTGCATATCTTTTGTTTAGTACACAAAGTTGTGGGACAGTACTACCCTCACAAAACTAGAAGCTGCAACACCTGAGAATTACTTACCCTGCCTTAGACCACACAATGACTATATTGGACCTGGTTAAATTCCGTTTGAGTGGGAAAGGAGTAAGTGTTTTGGTTTATTCATAAAACTCCATAGGATGGTGTAGCAACAGTGCCACTGTAACATTTCAGGCCATTGAGATACTGCACCTAAAGAATCTGAGTTTGAGCTGCACTAACATTTGAATAAAATACCTCAAAGCAGTGGGAGTATCCTTGTTGTACTCAGGAGGATAAAAACACTACTACATATATATATGTGTACATCATAAAAAAAACTAATATATATATATATATATATATATAATGCCGTACACAACAACCTGCTTTACAGAGTTATTGAGGGAACAAAGTAAAGTTACAGCTAAGTTCTCCACTAACTGCTATAGAAATAGCACAACCACTCATAAATCACTCCACTCCTCCTTTCAATAAAGCAAGTCTGAACTGTAAAAACATTTCAATGAACCATTTCATTGTACCCTTGCATAACACATCTGAAAATGTGTGCAATACATATATTTGTTACTTACCCTTCTGGTCATGAAAAATGTACATTCTGGGTGCAAGGGAAATGAAACCGTGGGAGATACTTAGATCTAAAGTTATTGCAGTTCAAACTATATTTATATATATTTTTAAAGCAGCAGTGCCACCTTTTGTGCAGACAGTTTTTCTGTTGCATTCAATGGAAGAATTCAGCCTCATGCTCAATTCTCTATTGAACATAGTAGTAATGACACTTTGTAATACACTTTTGAATAAATGACCTTCCAGCAGACAGAAAGTTCCTTTGTTTTATTCAGCATGAGAAGCCCTACAGTGTATGTTTACTGATCCTTTGGGGTTTTCAGGCTAGGGGACACTAAACAAAAGAAAAGCCTTAATTTATTAACCGATTCAAGTATTCTTAAATCCTTATGAAATATCTAGAAGCAGAACTTTCTGGAAATATTCTTCTATAGCTCAGAGTAATGTATGTCAGGAAGACTTGCGGGTACTTCGTATATAGACTTACCTCTGCGACATTTGTGTGTTCATCAATGGAAACAAATATCTTGTACAGAAGGGTTTCAAAGTAATCACCTTGTAACCTGTTCATCACAAAACCTTCAAGGGGAGGCACTGAAAATTGAGAAACGTGGTTAAACCAAGCAAAATGTCCCTGTTCCTTATTGTCCAGTAACGCAACTTATTCATCACAAAGTTGCTTAGCCTTTAGAGTACCAGAGAGGTGTTCAACACATTTTAAAGTGCTTAAAGGGGAACATTCACATTACAAAAACTTTTGCCCATGGGCATTAGTTAAAGTGTTAGTAACGTCTAAAGAAAACTTTTTTGCATTTAGAAGAACTTAAAAAGCTGATCTAAATGCAAAAAAACGTATCTCTTAAACCGCTATGGTTTAAGAGATACGGGCGTTTAAAGTTTGATTTCTCCTACTGACAGCTGTAAAGCTGTCAGCAGGAGATCCGTGTCGGTCGACACGGTGGCGCTTGAGAAGTGCCGGGATCTCTTTACTTACACGGAATCCCTTCATTGGAATGGTCTAAAACGTGTGCCTAGTGTTCAGGCACACGTTTTAGGCCATTCCAATGAAGGGATTCAGTGTAAGTAACGAGATCCCGGCACTTCTCAAGCGCCACCGTGTCGACCGACACGGATCTCCTGCTGACAGCTTTACAGCTGTCAGTAGGAGAAATCAAACTTTAAATGCCCGTATCTCTTAAACCATAGCGGTTTAAGAGATACGGTTTTTTGCATTTAGATCAGCTTTTTAAGCTCTTCTAAATGCAAAAAAGTTTTTTTTAGACATTACTAACACTTTAATACAACTATATTAGCGTTGCTATTTTTTTTTTTTTTAATTTACTTAGCTACTATTTAAGATATGAAGACTTAAAGCGGAACTACCACCGCTAAACAACTTGAGCTCAAATAATTCCTCATCTAGCAAATAGCTGCTTAGTATCACTAGTTGCCAGAATTATTACCTTGTTAAATAGGAATATCCATTCTTCTCGGGCTGACAGGCAGGATGGAGCATCTTCCCATAGTTACATTTCATGCCTGCTCTGTCAGTCCCTTTTGGAGCTGAACAGCTCCTAGCAACACCTCCTAGAGCCGACTGGGACTGACAGCGCAGGCGCGCGGACATCACTATGAGAAGATGTCTGCGCTCCATCCTGCCTGTCAGCCAGAGAAGAATGGATAATCCTATTTAACAAGGTAATAATTCTGGAGACTAGCGCTACTAAGCAGCTAGTCTCCAGATGGGGAATTATTTGAGCTCTAGTTGTTTAGCGGTGGTAGTTCCGCTTTAAATTTGGGCACTTCCGCTTTCAGCGGAACCTTGTATGTGTGGAACCACGGAGCAGGACTTCCCACCTCCCTCCCAGCTGCCCCTGGGAGCGCGTTTACGCTTCCCATCGTAGTTGTATTTATGTGGGCTATTGTTACAGCAAGCTTGCAAGCTCAGTAGAACGGTAAACGGAGCTTGCTGTTTGCAGAGAACTAAAATCTATTGTGCTCAGAGGGAGCCAACATTCCAGCCTTTTCTAGGACTCGCTTTGACTGTCAGTAATATCTGTTAATCCATATGAGATAAGATAGCAGATTTTCTGAATACAAGAGCAGTAGGCACCAATCACATCAATAAACTGACTTTAGTTCTTTTCTCTCAATACAAACAAGATCAAACAACATTAACCCCATAAGGATCAAGGATGTACATGAACGTCATGGGGTGAATGCCCCTAAAGGACCCATGACGTACATGTAAGTCATGGATTTCATGGCTGCCACATGGTTGCACACTGAGGGTGTCCCAGTTAAGTGGGCAAGACAAAAAGGGGTGGAACACCAGGGGAGGAGCCAAGGGGGCGGCAAAATGAGGATTTGCCTACAATGCCAAAAATCCTTGCACCAGCCTTGCTTGTGCCTTTGTTCAAGAGATAACATAACTTCAGTCAGTTCTTGATATAATGTCCATGGAGGCAGCCATGACAGTTGATGGCATTTTTTTTTCTTCTTCAAACTAAAGAATACTTAGTATATGAGCTTATTAAGGATTAGACACTCGCACAGTGCATTGAGAACCAATGAATTGCACATTCCCCTGGTCCTTAAAGGGATAGTAATACTTAAAATGTAAAAAAAAAATATGTTGTAGAGTTTATCCCCCTGAGTAAAACAAGGGCACTCCCACTGCTGAAAGGTGTTTCATTCAAAAGTTATTAATTTTCAAAGTTGAATTTTTTAGGTGCAATATCACAGTGGCCTGAAATTGTACAGTGGCGCTGTTGCTACACCATCCTATGGAGATTTATGGTCAACTGACCAGAGCTGTCCATAGGATCGTGTAGCAACAGCGCCACTGTACAATTTCAGGCCACTGTTATATTGCACCTAAAAAATTCAACTTTCAAAATTAATAACTTTTGAATGAAACACCTTTCAGCAGTGGGAGTACTCTTGTTTTACTCAGAGGGATAAACCCTACAACATACTTTTTTTTACATTTTAAGTATTACTATCCCTTTAAACAGTTAAAATTACTATGTGCAGTGGGCAGATTATGTTTCTTCTTGTCTTGATAGTAACTATGTCTGCCTCCATGGACATGACATCCAGGACTGATTGGAGATTATCTCTTGAACAAGTGCAGCGACGCAAACTTCATATGGGCCATTAAGGTTTTCTGGGCCTTACTAAGGCAAGTGAGGGATAGTTATCAGGACGGGTTACTTATTTAAAGTGGGAAATGGAAACTCCATCTAAAAGATTCCAATCAAATGAATGATGTCTGATCTATATTTCGTGTGTTTCGGTTTATAAGTGCTTACAATGCCTTAATGATTACGTCACTCCTTTGACTTGCATTATAAAATATGGGTAAAACTGAACACAAAGGGCTGGATTCTATTGCAGGTGCTAAATGTTAACACCTGTTTTATCAAACATTTTCCTACTGAAGTCTATGGGGAAAACCAGAGATAAAAGCAGAGATAAAATTAGCACTTGCAATAGAATCTAGCCCAAAGTCACTACAACAGTCAGGGTTAAAGATGATTGGTCACCTTTCCAAGTCCTCCCCTCAGTGTGGGAATATTCCCCATGACAAACCTTGAATGAAGATCCCCCTACATTAATGTAATCCTCCCCTCAGTGTGGGAATATTCCCCATGACAGACATTGAATGATGATTCCACTACATTAATGTATTCCTCCCATTTGGTGGAAGGTGATATTTTCTGGCAACCTCAGGTCTAGGTGAGAGGTAAATTCAGGACAGGCAAAGTAAATAGTGGATGAGTTTGAAAAAAACACATATACACCAAGTTCAACCTTATCAGCCAAATCACCCTTGTTTTTGATGATCCAGCAAAAGAAAAATAAACAATATAAATTGAAGACATTTCCAATAGTGCCCCAAGTGGATTAAAAATCATTTCAAGGCTCCAAAAGGCAAGTGGCATCCTCTACATATCAATATTCTATCTGCAGGGCTGCTGATGTTAAAATACACTTGTCACCTTAAGATAAGTTTAGAGAGTTTTAATGAGGGGGAAAATAATGCCTATATACTCTGGTAGCCATTTATCTGGAATATAAACGTTTTTGAGAAATCAACCTTTATTTGTTGGTGGCATAGTGTGGCACTTTATGCTAATTACTTTCTGTGCTGGGCCAATATTATGACAAACAGTGCTATGAGTGAATCTAGACAAAGACCTCACACTGGTGTAATTCCTAACAGCACAGCAAGCATTATGTTTGGCCTCTAACAGAGCTAATCAGCACAACGTACAGGCAATTAGCATTAAGGGCCACACGGTGCCACCTAAACATAAAGCTTAATTTCTCAAAAATTATTTTAATGAAAAATGACTAGTACAAATTACAGGCAGATTTTAAACACTTTTTTAACAAATGGGTGATTTTGAAAGAGGTTTCAAAAGCAACTACCATAAAAACTCTGGTATAATGTGCACATATTATCCTGCACCTTCACTCCAAGGACAGCAAAGAATGGTTGTGGGGTTTTATGTGCAAGGGGATGGACTGCAGAGTGGTGTGGTACTGCTTGAACCACATCAAGCTTCACTACCTACATCATTAGGTCATTTATTAACTGTTATTTTAATATTACAAATTTTTACAAACTAACTTATAGGGGAACTGTCACCTCCTATAAAGTAATACTTATTTCATTCTTTGTCCCCAGTACAGGTTGAATCATGTTTTTTTTTTTTTTTTTTTTTTCTTTAAATCACTCATTTTATGGAGAAATAAGCTTCTACAATGTTACCGCACTACATCGCAGCACAGCTCTATACCGCAGGCTGTCAATCTTCTCTTCACCTGTTGTACCTCATTCCCTCCACCATGTCCGACGCTGGAATCCTCCATATGACCTCGCACACTCTCTTGCCAATGAGAACGTGCCAAGTCACATAAAGGATTAGAGTCAGACAAGGAGGAGGGAATGAGGCACAGCAGGGGAGGAGAAGAAGAGAAGATTGACAGACTGTGGTACAGAGCTGTACCGCAGCGAGGCCTGATGTGACATCACACGGCAACACTTTAGAAGCTTATTTCTCCATAAAATTACTCAACCTTTATTGGAGGTGAAAGCTCCACCTAAAGAACATGCAAACATTGTGGGAGTGTTGTTTGAAAAACTGTCAAGAATAACACAGCACATTTTCAGTAATAGTTAAGAATACCAATATCTGTCTGAATGCATTTCACAACACAGTATATTAACACTCACCAGCTATGCAACTGTCATCAGAGATCGGTACGTCAAGATAAATAAATCCTTTATTATAAAGGCCTAAAAATACAAAACATGACCTATGAATGTGTTATGAAGATCACGGTAAAAAAAAACACAGAACCACAGTTTGATCACCCATGATGTGAGATATACCAATATTTGTTTTGTGAGAAACAAGAAAATGTACCTTGTTGTTCTCCCAAAACTGCCCACCCAAAAGCCCACACTGACTGGCACAGTCAACCTGCATCTCTCCATTTGTGTCAGTAAAACTCCCATCATCCTCCTTAGCCAGTCAGGAGAAGTCATAGTCCAAGCTGGAGAACTGCAGGTTGCCAACCTTGCTTTAACTTTTCCACATAGAGAATCACAACGTCATTAACATTGTAACTAGAGTCCACAGGACTACTGTATGATATTAGGAACAGAAGGGTAATCCCCATCTGATCTCTGCTCAGGAAGAACAAGCTACAATAGGCCGTTTGTATAAAAGGTACATTTAAGTGACTCTGAAGAAACAATTTGCCCTCAAGGGAGAAACTAATACCCCAAAGTTTCATTGATTTAAATGGGGTTTTTAACACCACAAACGCATCTCTAGCAATCAAGAGGTTAAAATCCTAATTTAACCCCTTAATGTCCATTGCCGTGCCAGGACCATCACGGCTGTCCAGCAGTTAAGGACCAGTGACAGTCCTGGCACATCATGGAATTCAAGGCTCCCCTCCCTGAATGGGATCAATTAAAAAAAAAAAGAAAAAAAAGAAAAAAAAAAAGAGGCAGAACCAATGGAACTTTTTGATAAGAGAATAATGTAAACTCAATTTATTGTCAATGTTTCAGTCCAAAAGCCCTGGACCTTTATCAAGACAAAGGTACAATACAAACACACATCTTTTAAACCCTTCTTTTTCCCATAATGCCCCACACCATCGTGACACCATTGTGCCCAATCCCTAGTATTATAATAAAAATATAAAATAAATGCACTCTATAGGATATCTTGATTCACAGACTATGGCTCTCCATATAATAGAATAGAAATAGCACTACCTAGTGAACAAAATAGAAAACTGCAGTTTAACGAAAAGGGAAAAAATGTATGAGTGCTAACCTTTTAAAATGAAAAGTCTCCCAGCAGTTGTAATATATTTCACTCAGGACAAAATAAAAAAGCAATAAAAAATGAAAATAAAAAGGTTTACTGATTCTTTAACTTGTCAGTTACGTTGGACTGCAGCTACTTTTTGTGATAATTGACCAAGTTTAAATGACTTACTGTGCACTGTGTTGTAATCCAGGGAACCCGCAAGCTGAGGGCCTGAGTCAATGATTTTGTCAATTGCTCTTTTCTCTAATGTGCCACAAATCTGAAAGAAAAAAACATTGCAACTTAAGATTTGGGTCCTTGTTCACAAAGGAAATGAGGAGCAATTATGGAGGAAACCAATTGAACTTTAGGGCGAAAAATAAAAATATGACACACACAGACAGACAGACAGGCCACTGATTTAAATTGCTTTTTTAGCCCACAGAGGTCTCCAACACATCATTGCTTCAAAAGGATTTAAATCAATGGGAAGTTTTATTTATCCCTATCAGGGCACTTGGTATTCCTCAAAATTGCTCCTTGTTTCTATTATGAATAATGTCCTTGGCATACAACTAAAATTCTTATCATGTGATGCTGAGGTAATGAAATGCTGGACTTCCTGCTGTTGGGGAGTGCAACTTCCATCAGGCATTTCCTGGATGAAGATGATGGGAGTTGTACTCTCAAACAGCTGGAGGTCCATTAGTTGTCGACTCCCGATATGTTTCAGAATGTCTGTAGCAAAGACAAGTTCTATGGACTATATTCACAAATTTGAAGCAAATCTGCAAGTAAAAATTCTGTCAAAGTACGAAAATATACCAAATAATTTAAATGGGTCTTGAAACCCTTTGAGAGCCAGTGAGGCATCCAATGCATTGAAGAGCAATGCACTAATTTTGCCTTGTCTGCACTACAAGGAGTTAAAATCCCCACTGAACACCAGAGCGCTATCCAAAGAATTGAGCTGGATACCGCTCTGGCACTCAAGGAGTTAAGTCAATATTAACGGTCTGCACTTCCCATTTTACAGAATGAGACCTACTTTACCTTGATATCATCTTCAGTGATGTAACCGGCCTGAACCACCCACCAGGCCTCTATAGATATATCCACTGGCTTCACTGGGAGGAGGTCACGAGCAGTCTTCCTTCTGAAGAATTTCTACAACATAATACAAATGGGGGCATTTTATATTAAAAGCAGAGGAGGGGCAATTGTAGGACAAAAAAACCCACACATAATTTATAAAATGAATCCCTTTGATGCTAGAAGTCTCCAACTCATACAAGTCTCCAACTCATAGCATCTTCTCTGATAGGTCATCTTCTAAACAAAATGTTTCAATCCAGTTAACATTTTTTACTATGGCCAGCTCTGTATATTCCTGAAAATAAAATATTCTTTATTTGAGGGATATCTTACTGTATATGGATGAGTAATCCTTTAAGGACCACAGGGGTGCACACAGCATTGTAAAGTGGAACTTAACCCCTTGAGTGCATACCCCACTGGAACTCAAATGGTTAAAGGCTTAATTACTTGTGTAACAGAATCTACTTTCTACATTTACAAATATGTTAATCACACCCCTCTTTTGCTCTAAGACTGGAGCCTCAATTCCTCAATTTAGGAAAATCTAGTGTTCACTCTGTTAACCCCTTAAAGAGATAGCAATGGCTCAAAATAAGTAAAAGGAATAATGTAGCCATTAAAAAATTAAATATTTGAGGCCATTCTGATCTCTCAAACCTTAAAGGTGCTTGCAAACCAGGCACACTTTGTAGATCATTCGAGTGAAGTATTTGTTTTGAGATCTCGCTATTTCAGCTCTGCTGAAGAGCCGCCGGACGGTCTGCGGACCAGATTCTCCTGCTCTAAGACAGAACATGACGTATCAGAAAGGGGAGGGGGAACTTTATAATTGTATATCATGTATATCATATTACAGTTTGAGAGATTGGGATGGCCTCAAATATTGTATTTTTTTTAATAGCAACCGTGCAGGGACACCTGAATTCCATGACATACATATAGGTCTTGGGTCCTTAATGAAAGTTTCTTTAAGAGGTTATAAACAAAATAAGAGTGTATATTTTGTATTTTGAATGCCAGTGGGGTATGCAATGCATCAAGAAGCACTGAGTCATGCACCTCTCTAGAAGTATACAAAGAGCCTCATGTATAAAGGGCAAAATAGGAGACAAGTAAAATCCTCATTTTAATCAATGGGAGATTTTGGGAATGTTTACTAGTCCTTTGTGGTGCAGTACAGTTGCTCCAGTTACATACACATATATGCTGTACTTATGCTCAAGCTCTTCAATGGGTGAAACACGCAAGGTAGCTTTGTTGTTACCTATATGCCCTTTTTGTACTTTTCTTTCTTGTTTGTAATGTTTCGGAATGAAGACTGCTGTTTTAGTTAAACTTAATTCTCCATATGGTAGTGAATGTTGTTGTGCATGTGCTTGGTTCTACCCGTACAGCTCAGGGAGTCCTGACCTGTATGTGTGATTTATATTATACTCTGTACTGCATAACAGAGTTTGTTTTGTTGTATCTAAGGTAAAATTACCCTTCTGGCTTCATCTAACAAAATAATAATAAGGGACGTATTCATCAAACTAAAGAGGTGCATTACCCGCATAAACTAACTGCACCATGGGGGAAATTAAAATTCCCACTGACTTAAATGGTGCCTAAACGCACCCTTGAATTCTAGAGAAGTCGCCAACACATTGTGGAGAAATGCTCATTTTTACTCAGCTGAATACAGTCCTAAATCTTGCAAAATGTTTTGCCACTTTGAAGGAAAACTAACCTTCTAGTAATATCCCTATCAATTACCTTTACTAGGGCCAGAAAATCCTAATGGCCCTTATCTATTTTTTTCCATTCCTCATTACTCCAACCCTGAATGTTATGTCCATGGACATGACAGTAGCTAGCAGGACCACAGGACCTCAACATTCTGCTCCCTGCACATGGTAACCCTTTAGTAACCAGAGGGGTTTAAAATGCAATGCATTATCACCCCTCTTTTCCTTAGAGAGGTAATTAGGCTCATGTTCTCTGTCTGCTTCAGTCTGAAAAAACTGCCAGCAACCGTCATGTCTTCCTCCATGGACATGATGAAGATGTTATCTACTGAACATATGCACAAGGGAACATTGCATGGGGGCCTTTAGGATGTTATGGGGATTATTATTAGGTCTTATTTGTCCTTGAAACAGTACAAATCAATGTCTTCCAGGCCAGGCGCAGCACAATTCTGAAAAGAAGCTGAATTAATAGGAGATTAAGTATCGTGTAAAGTGTATCAAATACCAACACGATATTTCTAATCTAAGAACAGCACCTTTCCACTTTACCTTTGAAGATCTGCACTGGTTCATCAAATCAATATATTGATTCCTTCCTATACCAAGAAGTCGCAAGCCTAAAAAAAGCATACAAATAAAAAGTTAACCGTTTTGCCTTCAACCTTTTGTGTGCCAGATGGGTGTCACTCATTGTTTTGCAAGTTATACTAGAATCACAACCTTTTGTTTGTCAAAGTGCGTACATGAAGTTCCGGTACATCAGTGTTCCCTGTATATTCACAAGTGTTTTCTCTTCAAATGCCCCTCCTCATGCGGTAACACAACATTGTATACATTCTTTGAAGGGATAGTAATGTTTCACAAAAAAGCAGCTCCGATTAATCTTCATAGTATTTCGGCCATGGAGAGTGTTATTTCAGTACTGTCAGAGTTGTAGTTCAAGAGTAATTGAATGATAAATATCCCCCTCCCTCCCCTTGTACTGATGTAACACTGCTCACCTCAGATGTGGAATCTGGTCCCATGACTAGACAGATCACAGCAAGGGACAATCTTCTTATTGTGAAAACAATGAAAATCCCGTCCCACCTTGACAGGTTTTTCCCTTCTGCTAATTGAAGATTGTCCCTCTCTGCAATCTACCTGGGCACCTCCCTTCTGCTCTGGCTGAGCAGTGTTACATCAGTAAAAGGGGAGGGAAGGGATACTTTATCATTCAGTTACTCTTGAACTACAACTCTGACAGTATTGAAACAACACTCACCATGGCCCAGATACTATGAAGATTAATAAGAGCTGATTTTATAGTGAAACATTAATATCCCTTTAACCCTTTAGATTCCATATAAAGTTTGAGTGCCAGTGAGGCAACCAATGCATTACGTTTCAAAGCATAGCATACCTTTTAGGCACGCAAAGGATTAAAGAATTACAAGGGATTACACAGCAAACTAAACTGGTGCAATTCAGGAGGAAACCAACTGCACCCTAGAGGACCAATATCCTTTCCCAAAAACCACAATTTATTTTAATAGGGACTTTCCATTTGTATCCAATGGTGCATGTGATGTATTCCAGTATTTCGCTCCCTGAATACATCCATTAGTCAAGTCTAACCACTGCACAGAGGGCTGCACAGTGTCTCCAGGAATTACCTCAACAGGACTGAACCACAGTGTGTGTGCGGTGGGAGTAATAAAGATTGTAGTCAGTTATTACTTTTACGCTTGCCATGAAGAGCTAGGACAGCAATTAAAGGGTTCCCATTACTTCTCTGACTTTAACCCCTTAAGGACCCATGATGTGGTCTGGCACTTAAAGACACCACTGTGCCATCCCAAAATCCATTGAGTCTGTTTTGAGAACAATGTAAAGATCTGAGAAGAACTGGGTGAAGTGCTCTTGCATTGTAATGGGGACCAACACCTGCAGTTCTAGTAGAAAAGATACTGAGTCGATACACAGATGTCTCGAGCCAGATCGTGAGAAACTCCGGACAAAAAAAAAAAAAAAAAAAAGAAAAAAAAAGAAAAAAAAAAATGAAAAAAATTAAAACCTTTTCGGCAGGCAGGCACCGGCAGGGATCTTGCAGGAGGTGCTCTCTGCACCTGCGCTGTCAGTCCCTTCCGGCACAAAGGCATTAAACCCACCAATTGTTCCGGACGGCGCATATGCAGAGATGCCGGCTCTGCAAGATGCCCGAGCTGTTCCCCGCTGCCTGCTGAAAAGGTTCTATTTTTCTTTAATGCAGCAATTATTCTTGAAAAGACAAGTGCTGCTAAGGTAATTATGTCTTAAGGCTCTACGTTCATCTGATGAAAGTTCCGCTTTAAAATGAGAGTAGCATATCCAGCAACAAGAGGAGAGAGTTTTTGTTAAGTTGGAAGTTACATCACCAGGGCTAACAATACAGTCCTGAGACTTCACTGACAGGTCTGCTCCCAGAGGAGAAGATCTGCCAATAGAGAACGGAGTTATAGTTGCCATTTATATGTTAAAGACGTAGCGTTGAAGGTGCAGTTGGATTTCTCTAGAATTGTACCTCTTTAGACTGATGAAAAAGGCCCAAAGTCACTTACACATTAGGTCATAATAATTTTCTTTTAATGCAAGGATTGAAAGAAAAATGATTCTACTTTTTAAAACATTTTCTTAAAAGGAGCAGTAAACATTTTTATGGGGAAAAAACAAAACAAAAAAACAAAACAAAAAAAAAAAACAAAAACAAAAAAAAACACAAACTTCCCTTCGGAATGAAACAAGGGTAGTCCCACTGCTAGGAGATGCTTCTACCAAGAGCTAATTTTTTTCTTCCCCACATGAACATTGCCCCCTAGTTATACGATTTCAGGTAGTTATACTGTTTCATTCTATGGGAGATTTGAGTCATGAATAACAGTTTTTCATGAAATATGATAGTCTCTTCCTGTCAGTTGGAACTTTCAGGAAGTAGACTCCACAGATCTCCATCCCCAGAGAGTAACAGTTTTGAATTGTTATAACTTGATTAAAACAACACATAAGGTTTTCATGACAAAAATAGTTTCCTTAGTGAGAGTTGGATGTTAAGTCTGAAATACTGGGAGACATCTCTTATGGCATATTAAAATTTTTTTACTTACAATCAGCAGCAGTAAAATTGGGCAGGGAATCGTAACTTTTTTCACTGTTCATAATATCCTAAAAAAAAAAATATTTCAAAGACTGTTTTAATTTGCATCCATCACTTACACTAATTTATAAAGCAGTAAACATTATGTGAGTAAAGACACTCTTCTACATTTAACATTTGCCAAAGTTTATCCTTACATTTGTTAGACAGAAAATTACCAACAGTACCAAAAATATGAAGGGAAAAAAAAAAAGATTTTAGTTTTACCTGTTAAATCCTTTTCTCTTAGTCCATACAAGTTACTGGTAACTTTGGGTAGGCGATCCACCCCTTTAATTAGGCAGGAACAATTCAAGAGTTGTATGCAGGGGGTGGTGTCTACCTGTCCTCCTTGGCTGCAGCTAGCCAACAAGCTCCAGAAAGATTTGAGACAGTAACTACTGACTTAGATAGTGGAAGGGAAAGAAGACTCCTGTGAGCATGACCCCGAAGGACCCCCACGGTCTGCCACAGGAAAGCCAAGCATGGTCCCATGACAGGCTGGGAGACCAGTAACCTGTATGGACTAAGAGAAAAGGATTTAACAGGTAAGACTAAAATCCTCTTTTCTCTGTCGTCCAATACAGGTTACTGGTAACCTTGGGATGTCCAACCATTGAGTTTCCCAGAGGCGGGAAGTAAGGTAAGGACAAGGCGCAAGGCCCCCAAAGTCACCAGAGCAGATATGAACCATCAGATCAGAGATAGCCCAACAAAACATATGAAGTCTCAACGGACACCAAACAGGGGTAACAACACCACAGGAACTGTTACACAGCACAGTGAACTAGAGCCAACAGGGCTCAAAAGTGAAGGAAGCACCAAGAACTGAAGGAGGTCCTAGACAGGCAAGACTTCGACCCAGGATCTTCATCCCAAAACTGGCGTCAGCCAATGCCAGCACATCAACACGGTAGTCCTTCGAAAAGGTGTGCACAGACGACCAAGTGGCCACCTTCCACAACTGATCAGCGGAGGCCTGATTCTTGTAAGCCAAAGAAGTCCCAATAGATCTAGTAGAATGAGCCGTGACCCGAAAGGGAACAGGCTTCTTCCTGAGCTTGTAAGCCTTACGAATAGTGGACTTGATCCAGGATGCAATAGTCAGTTTGGATGCAGGTCTTCCTGCCCTGGGACCCTCAGGAATGACGAACAGCGTGTCAGACTGTCTAATGGACTGCGATGTACATAAAACTGGAGACAATGTACCACATCCAACAAGTGGAGGATCCCTCTGCTGGTCAGAGATAGGGTCAGGGCAGAAAGAAGGCACCACAATCTCCTGATTGATGTGGAACTCAGAGACCACCTTCGGAAGAAACTCCTGAGAAGTGCGAAATAGGGTGGTTTACAGGACAGAGCATGCAACTCTGTGACATGGCTGACAGATACAATCGCCAGGTGAAAGGCCATTTTCCACATCAAGAGGCGTAGAGAAAGAGTAGCCAAAGACTCAAAAGGGGGGTGCCTGAAGAATGCCCAAAACCAAGTTAAGATCCCACTGAGGAGCAGGAATCTTAAAGGCAGGGCTAGCATGAGCAACGCCCTGGAAGAAAACCTTGACATCAGGAAGGATGGCAATGTGCCTCTGAAAGAAAACAGAAAGTGCAGAAGTCTGAACCTTAAGGGAACTCAAACTGAGGCCATTATCCACACCATCCTGCAAGAAGGCCAGGACTTGTCAGCACACCAAGACAGAAAAGTCGACTAGACACGAAGGTAGATCTTGGAAGAAACAGGTTTGCAGGCACTGAGCATAGTAGCCACCACACCAGAAGAAAACCCTTTCTTCTTCAATATTGAGGATTCAATTTCCAAGCCTTCAAAGCTAGCCAATGAACATCCTCTTTCTACAGGCAGCCGAAATGGCTCCGCCACAGACAGATCCAGAAGCTCCGGAAACCAAGACTAAAGAGGCCAGTACGGAGCAATAAAATAACAGGACAACGCTCCAGTCGTAATTTCCATAACACCCTTTGCAACAGTGGGAGGGGAGGAAAAATGTAGGCCAGAGGGAATAACAAAGGAACGGACATTGCATATACCGCCAGAGCCAGAGGGTCTCTCCACCGAGAGCAGAACCTCAGTAACTTCCTGTTGTGTCTTGTCGCCATTAGGACAATGTAAGGAAGACCCCATTTCTGAACAATGAGTGTGAACACCTCTGGGTGCAGCTCCCACTCTCCACTGTGTGTCGACTGAGGAAGTCCGCCATGACATTGTCTACACCAAGAATGTGCAATGTGGAAATGGCAGGAATGTGTTCTTCTGCCCAGGACAAAATAGCCTTGACCTCTAACCAAGCGGCGAGACTTCCTGTTCCACCCTGCTTGTGGATGTAAGCAATGGTCGTGGCATTGTCGGACTCTACTCGGACCGGACAGTCTTCCAACTGAGATGTCCAATGTTGAAGGGCATGAAATATCGCCCAAAGCTCCAATATGTTGATCTGAAGGAGAGATTCCTCCGACCCGGAGTGCACAGGCAACCCAGGACCGTTCCCCACCCGGAGAGGCTGGCATCCGTTGTCACAGTGATCCAGAAGGATTCCAGGAAGGACTTGCCCTTCAGAAGATTGGAGAGGTCGAGCCACTATGACAAACTCCGTTCCACATGAAGAGGAAGGGATTCTGACGTCTTCAGATAGTCCGGCTGACCCCTGGATAACAAACCTCTGGAGTTCCCTGGTGTGAGCTATGGCAAATGGAACCGCTTCTATGGTGGTGATGAATTTCCCCACTAGAGAGGACAGCTTCTTGGCTGGAACTGGATCGTGAGCCAGAACAGCAGAAACCCTGTGGGCGATCTGGTGAGCCACCTCATCCGTGAGAAACACCATGCTCTGCTGAGTGTCGAAGAGAAGGCCCAGAAGACCAGATGCTGGGATGGGAAAAGATCCGACTTGTCCATGTGGATGATCCACCCATGATGGGTAAGAGCATTAATGCAGTCCTGAACCTGGAGATAAAGAAGTTCCACAGAGGGGGCATTAAGAAGCAGGTCGTCCATGTATGGAGTACCTCTGATGCCGTCCCGGTGGAGGACAGACACTAAAGCTCCCAGGACACTGTTGAAGACTTGAGGAGCTGTAGTCAGACCAAAGGGAAAAGCTGAAAACTGAAAGTGCCCTTGGTCGCAGGCAAATCCGAGATACTGCCTGCTCTCTGGATGAATGGCGATGTGTAGATACGTGTCCTGAAGATCCAAAGAGGCAAGAAATTCCCCCGGGGACATAGCAGCAATCACCGTCCTTAGGGACTCCTGGTGATAATGAGTCCTGATCACGAAAGAATTGAGATCCTTCAAATCCAAAATGGGACGACAACTGCCGTCCTTTCCTTCTTGGAGACCACAAAGAGGTTTGAGTAAAAACCCATACCTCTGTCCTGAACTAGAACAGGTTCTAGGACATCCTTGTCTAGAAGGGCCTGGATAGCGCCACTGAACAGGCAGCTTTCTCTGTGCCCTGAGGAGTATGAAAAGGGAAAAAGCGAAAGGGAGTGTCACGGTTTTTGATGAACACTCAGAATACATTGGTAAGGTTAAAACAACTTATTGAAATACACACATAGATAGGCCTATGGGCCCACACAAACAGAGCAGAAATACAGGCAGGTATATACAATAATAGCAAGCCAGTAATAGTGATATATGTGTGAAATAATGACAATCTCTGGCAACGGAGGTTCTGGCTTGGACCAAAATGGGCATCAGGCGAAACAGACAGAGAGCTGACCACAGGATCTTGATTGTAGATGGTCCAGACGGAAGTGACTGGCACAACCAAGAGGAGCGAGGCAACACTGCTGGCACAACCCAGACACCTGGGAGGCACTGAACCCAAGGAGCGAGGCAATACTGATCCTGGCACCAGATGGCAACAGACCGAGATAACTCTCCCAGGGAAATCCCTAGAACGCTAGGGGTGGATCGCAGCACAGTGGAATAATAGGACTTTAGTCTTACCTGTTAAATCCTTTTCACTTAGTCCATACAGGTCACTGGTACCCTGGGAGGCGATCCGCCCCTTTAATAGGCAGGAACAATTATTCAAATGTGTGCAGGGGGCGGAGCCTCCCCTCCTACTTAAGCTGCCTTCAGGCCAGAGCCACTAGATTGATTTGGGACACTAAAACTGACCATAGGTAAGCAAGAAGGAAGACTCCTGTGAGCATGCCCCGAAGGTCTCCCACTGAATGCCACAAGAGAGCCAAGCATGGTCCCTTGACAGGGTGGGAGACCAGTGACCTGTATGGACTAAGTGAAAAGGATTTAACAGGTAAGACTAAAATCCTATTTTCACTGTCATCCAATACAGGTCACTGGTACTCTGGGATGTACAAACATTGAGCTGACCCAGAGGCGGGAAGTAAGGCAAGGACCAGGCGCAAGGCCCAAGTCACTAGAACTGCTATGAACCAGTCAATCACATAGCCCAAAATGTAAGTGTCAACGGACACCAACCAGGGGGAAACAACCCCTGAACTAACACAGCACACTGAACCAGAGCCAACCGGGCTCAACAGTAAAGAAGCACTAAGAACCACAGAGTAGAAGTCCTAAACAGGCAAAACTGCCTCCAGGACCTTCCTCCCAAAACTGGCATCAGCTGAGGCCAGTACATCAACTCGATAGTGCTTTGAAAATGTGTGCACAGAGGACCAAGTGGCCGCTCTGCACAGTTGATCAGCAGATGCCCGATTCTTGTAGGCCCAAGAGGCCCCAATAGATCTGGTGGAATGGGCAGTCACCCGGAAGGGAACATGCTTATTCTGCAACTTATAGGCTTCACGAATGGTAGCCTTAATCCAAGAGGCAATAGTAACTTTGGAAGCCGGTCTCCCTGCCCTAGGCCCCTCAGGAATGACGAATAGAGTGTCAGACTTCTGATAGACTCGGTGCGATGAACATAAAACTTGAGGCAACGCACCACATCCAACAAATGGAGATCTCGTTCCTTGTCAGATGAAGGATTAGGGCAGAAACAGGGAACCACAATCTCCTGACTGATGAGAAACTCGGACACAACCTTGGGTAAGAATTCCTTGGTAGTGTGAAGCACAGCCTTATCCTTATGGAACACCAGGTAAGGAGGTTTACAAGACAGAGCTTGTAACTCTGCTACCCGGCGAACTGAAACAATAGCCAAAAGAAAGGCCATTTTTCAAGTCAAGAGACGTAAGGGAATGGAAGCCAAGGATTCAAACGGAGGACGCTGGAGAACACCCAGCACCAAATTGAGGTCCCACTGGGGAGTAGGACTCTTGAAGGCAGGCCGAACATGAGTCACGCCTTGGAAGAAAACTTTATCAGGAAGGATAGCAATCCGTTCCTGGAAAAACACAGACAAAGCAGAAGTCTGGACTTTGAGGGAACTCAGACTGAGCCCTTTCTCAACACCGTCCTGTAAAAAGGCCAGGACAGTGGGAAGATGAAATTCTAGGGACATCTTCCGATCAGTACACCAAGCCACAAAGGTGGCCCAGACACGATGATAGATCTTGGAGGACACAGGCTTACGAGCTCTAAGCATCGTCGACACCACTGAAGGAGAAAATCCTTTCTTCTCTAGAATCGAGGATTCAACCACCATGCCATTAAATGGAGATTCTGAACATCCTCCTTCCACAGAAAACCCTGAAGAAGTAGATCCGGACGGGCAGGAAGTGGAAACGGTTCCGCCACGGACATGGCCATCAACTCCGGATACCAGGACTGGCGAGGCCAGTTTGGAGCGATCAAGATGACAGGACAGCGCTCCAGCTTCAACTTCTGGATGACTCTGATCAATAGAGGAAGAGAAGGGAAGATGTAGGCCAGAGGAAAATCCCAAGGGATTGACAAGGCATCCACTGCTAGAGCAAGAGAGTCCCTCCACCGGGAGAAAAACGCCGGCACCTTCCTGTTGTGTCTGGTAGCCATCAGGTCCACTGCAGGTACCCCCCACCTCTGGGTGATTAAGTGAAACACCTCTGGATGAAGAGCCCATTCTCCGCTGTCGACTGTGTGACGACTGAGAAAGTCTGCCATGACGTTGTCTACGCCTGGAATGTGAACTGCTGAAATGACAGGCACGTGATCTTCTGCCCAAGATAAAATATCCTTCACCTCCAACCAGGCGGTGCAACTTCTTGTGCCGCCTTGCCTGTTGATGTAGGCCACTGCGGTGGCGTTGTCGGACTCCACTCTGACTGGGCAACCTTCCAGCTGAGATTCCCAGTGCCTCAGGGCAAGCCGGATGGCACGCAGTTCCAGAACATTGATGGAGAGAAGAGATTCCTCCAGTCCCCATTTCCCCTGAGCACTGAAACGACCCAACACAGCACCCCATCCCAGGAGGCTGGCATCCGTTGTGAGCGTGGTCCAATAGGGAATTCGAAAGGATCTCCCTTTCAGGAGGTGAAAGAGATCCAACCACCAGTGCAGACTCGATTCGACATGAGGAGGTAGAGAGACTGACAGATGCTGATGATCTGGGTGATTCTTGCACGTCTGGATCACAAACCTCTGAAGATTCCTGGAGTGGGCCATGGCAAATGGCACCGCTTCGATCATGGAAATGAACTTCCCCACCAGAGACGTTAACTTCGGTACTGGAACTCTGTCCAGCTCCAGGATCCCGGCTACTCGGATGGCTATCTGATGAGCCACTTCCTCTGGCAGAAACACCATGCATTGTCGAGTGTCGACCAGGAGACCCAGGAAAAGGAGCCTCTGAGATGGGACCAAGTCTGACTTGTCCAGATTCAGGATCCAGCCGTGACAGTTCAGAGTGTGTATACACAGATGTAGTTGCTGGTGGAGAAGCTCCGCTGAGGAGGCTTTCAGGAGGAGATCGTCCATGTAGGGGGTCACTCTGACACCTTCCTGATGAAGCACAGCTATCAAAGAACCCAACACCCTCTGAAAGACCAGAGGGGCCGAAGTCAGTCCAAAGGGAAGAGCTGAAAACTGAAAGTGTCCCCTGTGGCAGGCAATCCTGAGATACCGTCTGCTCTCTGGATGAATAGGGATGTGAAGATATGCATCCTGAAGGTCCAGGGAGGCAAGAAACTCCCCTGGAGACATTGAGGCAATCACAGAGCGCAGGGATTCCTGGAGGAAGTGGGAACTCACAACATAGGAATTGAGATCTTTGAGATCCAAAATGGGACGAGCACCTCCGTCCTTTTTGGCCACCATGAACAGGTTGGAATAAAATCCTGAACCTGTGTCCTCTGGAGGAACCAATTCCAGGACTTTTGTCCAAAAGATCCTGAATAGCGTCATCGAACAGACGCCTTTTTGTAGGTTCCTGAGAAGGACGAGTAAAATGGAACCGAAAAGGAGGAAGGGAAGAGAAAGGGATCCTGTATCCCTCTGACACTACCTGAATAACCCATGGGTCCGTCACTGACTCCTCCCAAGTCCGGCAAAAGATGCGGAGACGTCCACCTACTGCCGGATGCGGACCCGGGTTCGGTGAGTCATGCCGAAGCAGTCTTGGAGGTCTTGGCCTTGGGGGCAACTTTGGGCGTCCAGGACTGTTTGGGCTTGGAGGAGGGACGCGAAGAGGACGACCCCGTCTGGGACGTGGAGCGTGTCTCAGTCTGAAAGGAACGAAAGGACCGATTGCATTTGGCTGGAAACTTTTTCTTGAAGACTGAGGGTAGAAGAGTACTTTTACCGCCAGTAGCCTCGCTGATCATCTCTTTGAGTTCTGAACCAAATAGCAAGTTCCCCTGAAAGGGCAAGGAAAGCAAGGCTGTATCAGCAGACCAAATTTTCAGCCAAAGGGCACGTCTGGCCACCACAGATGAAGTGGAGGCCCTCGCCATCATGCGCACAGCATCAAAGGCAGCATCAGCAACATAATTTTGTGCTTCAGTAATATTAGCAAGGAGCTGCAACTGCTCAGATACCGGGGCATCCTGGCAGACTGCCTCAGTCAGTCGTTCAGTCCAGGCCGCAATAGCTCTATTAACCCACACCACTGCAAAGGTTGGACGCATGGCAGTGCCAATGGAGGCAAAAATAGATTTAAGAGAAAGTTCTAGCTTTTTTGTCCGTCCAATCCTGCAGGGCAGAGGCATCAGAGACAGCTAAAGCAGTAGATTTGGATAGCCTGGAAACAGGAGCATCCACTTTGGGAGGATGAACCCATTTTGCCAGTTCAGTCTCAGGAAAAGGGTAAAGTTTAGCAAACTTTTTGGACACTGAGGAGGATTTGTCAGGATTCCTCCACGCCTCAGAGACTAGACGGGCAAGGGTAGGGTTAGTTGGAAAACATACAACCGCCTTAGATGGTTTTTGGAAAACGTCAGTTGGATCATGAGTAGATTCCTGAGTCAGAGGAAGGTTGAGCGTAGTTAACACAGCTCTAATCAAACCCTCAGCAGAAACTTCAGGGTCACATTCATAAGGGTCCCCAACGGACCTGTTAGACTCAATAATAGTGCCTTCCTCAGCATCAGAATCCTGTAATAATTCTTCTTTGGAAGAATCAGACACATCAGGAGCCCCCTGTGGCTTAGGCAGGGAAGTCCTGATTGTAGAGGGGGTCTGCCAAACCTGGAGAGCCCCCTGTACCTGAGAGGGAAAGAGTTGAAGAGTAGATCTGAGATCCCTAGTGGCAGCTTTAAACTCTTTCACCCAAGTTGGCTCAATAGCATGGCTGGGAAGCCCAGGGTTGCTATCATGACAATCAGTGCATTTAGGGCATAAATTACCAGAACAATCTCTAGGCAGCCCAGAGTGACAAGAGGAGCAAAGCGCAATGGGGGGAACAGACACCCCAGCCTCCTTAGTCTTAGGTCTAGCCCCTGGCTCCAGTGGAGTAGACATGCTCACAGCGTCAATATACACCACTTAACAAATATCACCCAGTAAAAGTGTGAAAGATTAAAGTTTCACCCCAGAAATGCCTAAAATCAGACTTATCTGGCCAGCGAAGGGTTAATCTGCTGAGAGGAGAGAAGGCTCGGTCCCTGCGTAGTATACTCGCTGAGAAATAACACCACAAAATGGCGGCCGTCAGGTCAGCCAATCAGAAACGAGCGCGAACCGGGCGCTCATGGGAAATGTAGTTTTCTCTCAGAAGTACCCCAAACAGTGCCCGAAGCCCCCCTGAACTCCCCACACCCTGAAAACAGACACCGGATGATAGAGCAGGAGCATAGAAATAAAATGAGCCATCTCTGAAGTTGCTGTGACAAGCGGTTCCAGAGATATGTCCCACACTGTGAATTCTCATAGAGAGTAAAGGAGCAATGGCGTCTAAGCGGGAAAAGGCGCGCTTAAAGGCGCAGAACACTAAATTTTAATAAAGTCCCACTGAAACTTATAAAGTGCCAAACAGTTACCAAATACATAAGAAACATAAGTAAAACTATACCCAAAGCTCCAAAACCCAGAGAATACCACAGAATTTGCATAAACATGAGAAATGCAAATAAAAACACCCTATGAGTGCTGGAGTGCAATGCAAACTCCCAAATACAAGCCCATCAAAGGGACACTGTGGGGACAAGTGGACCTTCAGCACTCAAGGGGTGGCTCACCTTTCTGCAGGACTTCTGTCTTCAGGTGACCATGATGAAGTAGGAATAGACCAGAGGTAAATTCCCCAGCAGGGAAGCTGCTTGACTCAAGCTGTTCCCTCTTCAGGGCATAAGGTCCACAGAAAATCCCTGGAAGCTGCACTAGCCACTTTAAAGAGGGCAATTCACAGCCATGGTCACCCTCCTAATGGTGGTATTCCATATTTGAATAAAAATAAGAAAATACTAAGTTGAATGTATAGATGTTCTCCACCTGGTGTGCACAGCACACAGAAACAAATCAATCTGGTGGCTCTGACCTGAAGGCAGCTTAAGTAGGAGGGGAGGCTCCGCCCCCTGCACACATTTGAATAATTGTTCCTGCCTATTAAAGGGGCGGATCGCCTCCCAGAGTAACAGTGACCTGTATTGGATGACAGTGAAATATAGATGTGAGATGTAGGCAACCAGTGTCCCCTCTACTGAGGATGGTACAATGCAATGCTGGCTCTTGAGCACGAGGCTCCTGCAGATAGGAATATGCACAACCCTACCTACCTGGAACGTCCAGGTACGCAAAGGGTCAATAGGTAACGCCCTGTGATATACTGCAACTCCCCAAGGGAGTGAGCCCAGCGATGTAAGAGAAGTGGACACAGATCAGAGTAACACAGCCAGTGCTATAAACACTGTACTGGTACTTCGCGTGTGCACTCTGCCAACGGCAGTATGGAGAGTAGCTACAGCACGAATACTTAGCTAACAGTCGACAGAGAAATAGCGTCACAATCGACTAGCGTAACAGCAAGCCACCGCAAGTATAGCAAGAGCAAAAAACGGAGACCACCAGGCTGTATGCTAGAAACGCAAGGCACAGTGTGACAAAGGCAGTACACAGAGTAGACTCGTAGCCAGGTATGGTCAGACACGGAACGGATACTCAGCCAGATACAGTCGGTAACGGAAGCGGGTTCTCAGCCAGATACAGTCGGTAACAGAAGCAGGTTCTCAGCCAGATACAGTCGGTAACAGAAGCGGGTTCTCAGCCAGACCAGGTCAGCAACGGAGAGGGTTCTCAGCCAGATACAGTCGGTAACAGAAGCAGGTCCTCAGCCAGATACGGTCAGCAACGGAGCGGGTTCTCAGCCAGATATGGTCAGCAACGGAGCGGGTTCTCAGCCGGATACGGTCAGCAACGGAGTAGTCGAAGAACAGCAAACTCAGGAATATCGTCAGGCAGGCCAGGTCATACACGATCAGCAATAACGGAGCAAAATGCAGGAACTAGTACAAAATGAAATAGCACCATAACGTGGAAATGATAGGGTATATAAAGGCCACCACTGGGCGGCGACAATGGTACTAGCCAATCAGCAAGAGGTAATGCAAACTAGCAGTCAGAACGTTGCCGCCCACAGCACAGAGCACGGGCGCCGTGATAGGGAGGAAGAGAGACGAAAGGGATCCTGCACCCTTCCGCCACCACCTGTAAAACCCACGGGTCTGCCACTGAATCCTCCCAGATGCTGTGGTAGTGATGCAGACAGCCACCCACAGCAGAGTGGGGACCTGGGTTCAGCGAATCATGCCGAAGAAGGCTTGGAAGCCTTAGGCTTGGAGGAGACCTTGGGCTTTCATTGCTGTTTGGGCTTGGAGGAGGCATGCGGAGCTGAGGGAACTGCCTGGTTCGCCAGACGTGTCTCATTCTGAAAGGAACAAAAATACTGATTATGCTTAAGAGGCGTTTTCTTCCTGGGGACTAAAGGCAGAAGAGCACTTTTACACCACCACCACCCCCCCTTGGCCTCACTAATCAGATTCTTGAGATCTGGCCAAAACAATGAAGTGCCTTGAAAAGGCAAGGAGAGCAAAGCTTTCTTGGAAACACTATCAGCAGACCAGATCTTGAGCCACAGCCCATCTGGCAACCACAGACATGGTGGAAACCCTAGCCACCAAATGGGTGGTGTCAAATAAAGCAGCAGAAACATAGTGCTGGGCCTCAGAAATGTTGTTGAGAAGCCGCAACATATCCGAAGTAGGGGCACCCTGATGGACAGCCAGGGTGAGCTGTTCACTCCAGACCGCAATTGCCCAGTTAACCCATGCCACAGCGGACGCTGGATGCATGGCAGTACCAGCTGTGGCAAAGATGGACTTGAGGGAAATCTCAGGTTTCTTGTCAATCCAGTCTTTCAGCACTGACGCATCAGAAACTGGCAAGGCAGTAGACTTGGATAGCCTGGAGATAGGAACATCCACTTGGGGGGGGAGGGGATGAACCCACTAAGCAAGCGCCGCCTCAGAGAAGGGGTGAAGCTTGCCAAATTTCTTCAAAACACAAGGTTTCCTGTCCGGATTTTTCCACTCAGACACAAGGCAGTCAAGAGTGGGGTTAGGTGGAAAACAAGTAAGGGGCTTTTTAGGCTCCTGAAACACATCAGAGGGATATGAAGAAACCTCCTGAACTAAGGGAATGTTTAGGGTAGTCAAGACAGACCTGATCAGGTCCTCAGCCGAGGGCTCAGGATCAGCCTCAAAGGGGTCCCCAAAAAACAGAGGAGCCCACAGCAGAACATTCCTCAACATCTGAATCCACCAACAGTTCCTCCTCAGAGGAATCTGATACGTCAGGTACTCTCTGCGGTTTTGGCAGGGAAGATCTGACTGAAAAAGGGGACTGCCATGAATGGAAGACCCTCTGTAACTGGGATGGAAAGAGTTGCAATATAGACCTAAGGTCCCTAGTAGCAGCAATAAACTCTTGCACCCAAACTGGCTCTAATGCATGGCTGGAGGTCCCTGGGAGAGACTCAGGGACATCAGAACATGCTGGGCATAAAGGACCTGAGAATTCTCTAGGTAACCTTGAATTACATGAGAAGCAATGCGCAATAGGGGACAAAGAAACCCCAGCATCCTTAGTCTTAGGCCTGGCTCCAAGCTCCAACGGATTAGACATCCTCAAAGGGTCAAAAAACAGTTAGAGTATAAGGAATCACCCAAATACAGTGTGTTAGATTAAAATTTCACCCCAGAAATCACTAAAATACACTTATCTGGCAGGCGAAGGGTTACTCTGCAGAGGAGAGAAGGAGAGTCCAAGCCCTGCGTAGGATACTCGTTCTGGAAAAGGCACAAAATGGCTGCCATGGCGGGAACCAATCAGAAAGAAGCATGCGAAGAAAGCACTCATGGGAAATGTAGTTTCCCCAGAAAAAGCACCCCAACAGTGCCCAAAGCCCCCTGAGTCCCCCAACACACTTAAAACGTTAACCAGATGACAGAGCAAGGGCAGACAATTAAAATGAGCTACGCAGAGCTGTTGCAGAGATATGTCCCAAACTGTACAGTCCCATAGAAGTGAATGGAGCAATGGATACTTTGCGGTAAAGCGCTCTTAACTCAAATTTTTGCTAAGTTGAAATAGTAAAATAAAAGTACATGAATCATCACTAGAACATGTCAGAAGACCCAAAAAAAAAAAAAACAAAAAAAAACACTGAAGCCAGGAGGGAAAGTGCCAATAACCCCCCAAAGATGCAAAACCAGCAGCTAAAGGGTTAAGTTACCATATAAACGTGCTTCAAAACACCCAACACACATACAGATACCCAATGAGTGCAGGAGTGTACAATAGGAACTCCAAAGGAAGAAACCCCTGTGCGGAGGGGCACTGTGCGACATGTGTACCTGCAGCACTCAAAGGGTTGCTCACCTTTCCTGCAGATCTTCTGTCTTCAGATTACCATGTATTAAGAAGAAGCTTCAGTGGGCAACTCCTGGTGAAAGAACTCGAAACCAAGATTTTCCCCCTAGGGCATAAGGTCCACAAAAAGAACCTGGATACGGAGCTAGCCACATCTAAGGGCATTGTCAGATATGGTAATCTGCCTAATGGTGGTATTCCATTTCTAACAGAAAAAAAAAAAAAAAAAATTCTAAAAACTACAGCAGAACTGTTTTCTTGCCTGTCTTCACCAAGGAACAAATCTTACTGGAGCTGGTTGGCTAGCTGCAGCCAAGGAGGGAAGGTAGGCTCCAACCCCTGTATATAATTCTAGAATTGTCCCTGTCTAATTAAAGGGGTGGACTGCCTACCCAAAGTTACCAGTAACCTATAATGGACGATAGAGAAAGGTGTTTTAGCGCTGAAAGGTGATCTTTTAACACCTTAAGGACCAGGTGAATCTGGGGTGGTTTTCACTTAAGGACCGAAGCAATTCTGACCTTTTTGAGTATGCCATTTTTTTCTCTCTAATTCCTTAAGTACACCCACACAAATTATATTCCTTTTTTAAGCACAAGTGGGGCTTTCTTTTTATACCACATTTATATGAATAACCCACTAAGTTATTTGTTAATAATAAAGAAAATAATTAAAAAAGCAAAATAAAAACTTTTTATCAGTTCTCCTGTGACAATTTGTGATTTATCTGTAATTTTGTTATGGAGACTGGATGAAAGGTATGAGTGGTCATTCATACCTACTACATGTCCAGTTTTAGGTGGTACTACCAGTCTGGTGTGAAAATCCCCATGCCCTCCTCCCCCTTTCCCTACCTGGATTTTCCACTTTTTGTAGAGGACTGTGTGGTGTGTATATAAATGTATCACATTGCTCCACAGCAAGAAAACTCACATAATGTTTATGTAAACATCAGTTTAATTACTCTGTGTAAAATAAATAAATAAATAAAAATAATCTTGTAGGCAGTAAAAAATTAAACTAAATGTCCCTAGTCCCATCTCTCAAAGCTTTATGGTTTGAGAGATATTCTGCACCAAATCCCACCCCCCTTTCCCTGACGTCAGCGCTCTAGTTGACTGCAGGGGAATCCGGTCCAGGGACTATCAGAGGCTCTTTGCTAGAGGGAAAAAGAACTACTTCACTGGAACGGTCTACGAAGTGTGCTCGATTTGCAAGCATACTTTGCAGACCGTTCCAATAAAGTAGTTATTTTTCTCTCTCAAGATCTCGGCTCTGCTGAAGAGCCTCAGACAGTCCCGGGACCGAATTCCCCTGCAGTCAGCTACAGCGCTGACATCAGGGAAAGGGGAGGGGGGGAACGTTGGTGCTGAATATCTCTCAAACCATAAAGGTTTGAGAAATGTGACTGGAGGCATTTAGTTTAATTTTTTAATGACTACAAGATTCATTTTTGTAAAAAATTGGAAATACTGTCCCTACAATCCTTTTAATCAACTAACCTGTGCACCAGCAGGGAAAACCTAAACACATAGCCTGTTAGAGGTCCCAGAGGATGGGGCTGGAACCGCTGTTCTACAGACATTTCATACCATATGGAGATATACAAGCATAAATCCTTTATCTAAGCTAAAAGAGTGGATACTTATCCCACCATTGCTTTTCTAGTCTGGTAATACAGGAGTTAATACTTAGTTGCTCATCCGATCCCACTCTGATTATTGCAGGGTCAGGTGAAGGCTTCCTCTTCTCCTGGCTTTTTCGGAAAATATGGGAATATGACACCTGAGAAAAAACTTTGTGACTTCTCAAATCCTGATGAAATCCCCACTCCGCAATAGTACTATAATTGGCTTGAGAATTCAGGAAAATTGTTCCTTCTAGGTCTAATTACCATTACTACTACAGAGTGGGGATTTCATCAGTATTAATATCGGGTTTGAGAAGTCAAGGAAGTTTGTCCCTTTTCGGACCCTATATTACACAGTCACTGTTCAAATCAGAAAAGAGGACCCTGTAGGAATCAGAGAAGGATTGGGTAAACACCTAGCTTTATCACAAGCTACCACATTAGAACAGCAGTAGTAAGGCATACAAGGATACTTTTTATGTGGTTCAGATATAGGGTTTACTGCCTCAAAAAATTGAATTAACACATTGGGTGAATCTGAAACAGATAAAAAAAATCACCTATGTGTTAGCCAGTCTTTATCTAAAACTATAGTTTAAGTGATATTTAGCATTGTTTATTTGTCAGATTTTGCATACTAGGCAGTACTGGCTTGCACAGCCTGGCATGTCCTATATGAATATTTTGCTCTTCCTCCCAACTGCCATTTCTTACAGGAAATTTGCATAAACAGAAATAAATAAAGCTGAATATCACATGAACTATAGTTTGAAATAAAGAATGCCAATATCAGTCTAGTCTTTCAAATTCACACAAGTCTGTATAAAGTGTTAGTTCCAATTTAAAAGCACATTAAAGGGATAGTAATACATAAGTATTACTAATCCCTATAGCAAAGTACTACTTAAAAAAAACGTATTGCCCCTAGTGTCATCTCTCAAACCTTTATGGTTTGAGAGATGATCGCTTCTAAAGTTGCCCGCTCCTTCCCCCTTCCCCAGAGCCAGCATTCTAGCTGACTGAAGGGAAATCCGGTCAGAGATCATCAGGCAGCTCTGCAGCAGAGCCGCGATCATGTTAACTAAAAAAAAAAAAAAAAACTTTCACTAAAACGTCTTCTACGTGTGCTAGCAAGCCAAGCACACGTAGAAGACCATTTCAGTGAAATTCTTCTTTTTTAGTAACGCGATCAGGCTGGGCTGGAGAGCCACCTGAAAGTTGTACGACTCTCTTCCTTTCAGTCAGCTAGAACACTGACTGCGGGGAAGGGGGAGGGAGAGGGCAACTTTAGAAGCGATCATCTCTCAAACCATAAAGGTATGAGAGATGACACTGGGGGCAAAACGTTTTTTTAAGTAGCACTTTGCCATCGGGATTAGTAATACTTAAGTATTACTATCCCTTTAAATGCTGCATATTACATGACAAGTGTGTATTTATATATTTTTGAGAGCACAGTTAAAGTGGAACTTTCACCCCAAATTAATGTTAATGCAAATGGATTCCCATTTTATAATGATGTATAAATGTTTCTGGTTTTTCCTCCCTTCAGATAATTATCTGTACAGAGATATAAGGTATACAGATTTTACTTAGTGACGTTTCAATACTAAATACATGTTCACACACTGAAGGCAGATAGGGACTTGCCACCTGGGATGCCTTGATGGTGCAGGTGAGTTTTCCATGCCTTTGGCCAAAACATACAACTAAACCAACAGTTTATTATTTACAGTAAGTCATAGGTCACTTGTTTATAAAAGTCAGGATTTCATGTGCAGACTTTCCTTTTGTTTACTTTGTACCACAGAATCTCAGGTATAATATGACCTGTGTATAATATATTAAACCCAAGATTTCTGGGGACAACAAAATGCCTATGTATAATACTCACCCTTGAATTTATTAGTTTCTTTTCTGCTTCCCTCCCTACACCCACCTCAGTGCTGGGTGGCACTGTGTCCTATGTACACGGGCTTTTAAACTAGTATATAACCAACTGATGAGTATTAATAAAAATGCTATTTTAAGCTTGCCAGGAATCTCTGATGAGCATGCCATTACAATATTTTTTTTTAAAAGCTTGTACTGGTTTTATCTATCTAAACAGTACTATCTGCATGTCTTGACAATACCAGTTTGGGTTACCTGATTGCATAGCAGCTATTCCCATTTAACCCTCTGAGTGCCAGAGGGATAGGCAACGCAATGCAAAGCTTTGCAATGCATTTCCTACCCCACTGGCCCTAACTATTCTAGGATTACATTTTAACCTTAATGCTAAAGACATCTCCAACACATACCAAAGGGTTTAATGTTTTAAACTTTTTAAGAAAGAACTTTTGCAGAAGCAAGCATGTGATGTATGCTATATAACTGCATTTCATTTTAGCTCTTAGTTGGTGTTCTTTTAAAGCAGTCCGTTTTGTAAATCATGACCACTGCACCACCTGAGCCTGAGGCCATATTTGACCTTTGCCCTTTTACATATCCAACACAGCTCTGTGTCTATATGAAACATCAAAGTTCCCTTATGGTCTATAATCTTTACCACATCTTTAAGTTTATTAACCCCTTGAGGACAAATAGAGTACGCAACACATTGTGAAACAATGAACTGCAGTACTGTTTAGTCCTCATGGGGTTAAATGTCTCAACAACTACTCTTACTTATTTTTGCAATCCAGTTACCATCTAGCTATAGAGAATTGCCTCTTTTTCTTCCGATTTCTCCTCTTTTGAAATAAACTTCCCTTCTTTATTTTACTACATCTTTAAATGTTACAGTTCCTTTAAATCAGACCTGTCATCACACAGCTTTTTATCTTATTATAAGTACCCTGTTAAATAAAACATTGGTGATTTTGAGATTTCAAAATTCCCTATATATTGTATTAATCAGTTATTTGGATTTAGTAGTTAGGGACTCTTTAACCTCAGTACAGCTGATCTCTCTGACCTACGGCACAGCCTGTGTAATTAAAAATATAAAAATGGTTCATATTTTTTTCTTTTCAGTGCATGTCAGTAATGATCTTTAATACCAATTTAAATTATCAAGTATTGAGAGTTCAATATCCCTCCTTTTCCTGACATCAGTCCCTTTTCCAAGTAAATGGGGGTAAATAAGAGTGCCACAGAACTCCACACACTGTTGTCCTTGTGTGTTAATGCATCCAGGGCACTGACTGAGCGTTACACAGAGCTCAGGATGAATTAAAATTACTCCCTCTGTGACAAATGTCTGTGTGAGTGAATGTTGGGCTGGGTTGGCGGCCAATCAATTGAGTGGACCAGCTCCTCTTTTGGAGAAGGCTCTGATGTCAGGGGAAAGGGGTAGTAGAAGGGACATTAAATTTTGAATAACTTTTAAAATAGTGAGTATTAAAGAGCACAACTGACCGTCACACTCTAATTACAAGCCGTGAAAGTAAAAATGATCCATTTCTTTATCTTTAATGACTTGCCTGCCATGAAATAGCCTCACTCCTCCTTCTGAGGCAGCCAGAACAGATCAGCTTCCATCAGATGAGCGGAATACATTAATGGGGAAGAATAATCATGGAAATACAGTCAAAATGGTTGCTCCCATCATGGTGACATAGCCTCTTTAAAGGGGCGCTATCACCTCTATACAAGTTTGCCTCTGTGTAATGTTCCTATAGTGATAACATGTAATCTGTGTGTTTTGTTAATATAATGCAGGTTACGGCAAAATTTACAGCTTTAAAAAGAAGCCGATGACGTCACTTCAGGACGGGCTGCGGGGTACAGCTCTGTTCCACTGCCTGTCAATCTTTGTCTGTTTCCTCTCCAATTATTGCCTAGTTCCTACCTCCTCCAATGATGGAGGATTTCTCTATGTATGCTCTAGCCAATGAGAGCACTCCAGCTTACATGGATAAATCCTCTGTCATAGGAGGAGGATGGAACGAGGCACCACTTGGGGAGGGAACAGACGAAGACTTACAGACTGTGGAACAGAGTTGTACCCGCAGCTTGTCCTGAAGTGACGTCACTGGCTCTTTTTTAAAACAGTAAATTTTGATGTAACCTGCATTATATTTAAAAAAACAAACAAAAAAAAAAAAAAACACACAGATTACATGTTATCGCTATAGGAACATTACACAGAGACAAACTTGCATAGAAGTGATAGTTCCCCATTAACCTGGAAGTCTCCAACAGCTAGTATGTCAACAGTCTGCTTATTAAAGTTTTTCAATTATTTAAAAAAAAAAAAAAAAAAAACAGGTATGCAAAGTAAAGAAATCCAGAGAACACTGTCCACTGCATTTCATTATAATGTCCGGAATAACATGACTGCAGGTTGTACTCAATAAGCTACAGAGCAGAGATTTTGGACAAACCAACTGCACCATAGGGGAGACATGAACAAGACGTCTCCAAGGCATATCTCTTTAGAATTCAAGGGGTTAACCAGAGAGGTATCCAACACATTGCAAATACGCCTCTGGTACTTGAAGGGTTAAAGGCCCACTTAAATCAATAGTTCTATTGTCCTCCATGGCGCAGCAGGTTTCTTTCAGAATAGCTCCTCTTCACCTTACCGAATACAGTCCTATAGTCCATATGTACAAAAGCGGATCAACTCTGTAACAAACCATCTGCACCACAGGGAACAAATCAAAATACGCAAAATGACCACGGATTTAAATGGGACTTTTAATCCTGCGGATGCTACAGGAACCCCCATATTATAATGCAATGCATTGGAGACCTCTTTAGCATTGAAAAGGTTCAAAATCCCCACTCAGATAAATTGCTATTTTTAATGTGTCCACTAGGATGCACCAAGTTTGCTCCAGAATTGCTCCACTTGTGTTTAGGATGAAGCATTCAGTGTAACAAGCACAGAGAGGCCCACTGTGTTACGCACCTCCATTATTCCGATGTAGTAGGAAAAGGGGGTGATACGGAGCCCCTTTACCATGATGTCAGACAGGTGGTACGGGTAAAGCATGAGATGGTCTCTGCTGTATTTCAGTAGCTCCTCGTAGTACTTCCGCTCATCTTTCTTCACATGTTTCACTGTAATCGATAAATGGAAATGGCATTTCACAGATACATCCAAAGTAACCGTATTAGCAGATGTAAACTGATCCATAGTATGAACACAACAGGACTTACATTAACCCTTTCAGTGCCAGAGAGGTATGCAACGTATACGTGTGCGCGCCGGTCCTTAAGGTGTTAAATATACTTTATATTTTTAATGCTTTGTACAGTGTGATTAGTTCTGTTTAAAGGGGAACATTCACCTGAAAAAAAAATTGGAGCGCTGGTTATAAGTCCTAATGCAACCTCCGTAGCATCTCAAACTGAGCCGGATGTAACGTTAGCCCAACACAATACAGCTCCGAGGTGAAGCGAGAACGCGCTCGCTGGGGCTTCTGGGAGTGAAGTGGGAAGTCCTGCTGCTCCGTGCCGCACGTACAGGGTGCCGCAGTATGCGGAAGTGGCACTTTTCAAACATTAATATCTCGGCTCACAGGTCAGTACATTTAAAATAAAAACCAGCGCTGGTATTGCATTAGGACTTATAACCAGCGCTCCAATTTTTTTTTCAGGTGAATGTTCCCCTTTAAGGTTAAAAAACATCTCTCTCGGTGGTAATAGCAATGCCCCAGGGCGTGGGCTCTGTCTAGATTCATTCACTCTCTGCCACCAACAAAGATTAATTTCTCAAAAACTATTAATAGTACAAAACAGCAAGCTCAACATATTGGATATCTTTAATTTTCATTGCAATTATGTCACTGCTCTAGCAGTCAGACTTGGATTCTGGTCTGCGGACCGAGCATCTGGAGAGCGGTGGATACAAAGGAAATCTTCATGGCAACGGTCTACAAAATGGCCATGGTTTGAGGCAGCAGACCGTTGTCATGAAGATTTGCTGTGTATCCACTATTTCATCTCTCCAGACGCTCCGTCCAGTCGGCAGACCAGAATCCAAGTCTGACAGCTAGAGCAGTGACATGCATTAAAGGGGCGGGAGGGATAAACTTTAGCTCAAGATTACTCCTAAAACTATGAAAGTTATTGCAAAAAAGACAGATGCTTTGGTTTATTTATTTAATTCCTACAATACTGTATTCTCCATATAAATGAAATATTACTATCCCTTTAACCCTTTGAGTGCAGGAAGCGGTATCAAAACAATACACACAAACAAAACAATGGATCGCACTGGTATGTATACACTCCCTAAAGTTATTAACATAATCCTAGATAACACAGCGGAGCAATTTTTCTCATTTCATTTGCACGGAGGTATCAAATGCATTGCTTTGCACTCAAAGAGTTAATATCACCATGTGCAATGAGGAGAGTTCGAGATCCTCTAAGCCACTGTCATGTCTGCTTCCATGGAGGTGATATCAGGAATGATTGAGCCAAAGAGAAACGGAAAAAATGTATGGAAACCATTAGAATGTTCTAGCCACAGTATGGTCAGTTAGTTGTTTCATTATTATTTTAACTTTTTTGCCCAGTAATTAATAATCATTATTATTATTTTTAATCCTAGCTATCTAAAGATTAATTTTTTTGGGAGTACCATTCACTGCAAGTGACTTTTTCCTTCTATTTTTATTATTCCTCTAACGGAGAAGAGGTACCAACTGGGCACACGTTAAAGCGGAACTTTCACATGGTAATAAGTCTCCATTCAAACAGTAAGCATATGACAACTAGCTTGAAAATACACATCTTACCTATAAAAAGTGCCACATTCTATAGAAATCTTTACTGTTTGGAGACTGACGAGCAGGTTAGTGCAGTCTGTGCTCCTGCGCCATCAGTCCCTTCCGGTACCATGTGGCACTCTGCAGTGCTTTACAGGAGCCCGGCACTGAAGGAGCAGGCGTGCAGACAAGATGTCTCCGCTGTTACCTGGCTTCTGGAAATGTCCATGTTTCTCCAACCCTGTGTATCAAGATTATTTGGGTGGGTGGGTGGGTGTGTGTGGCGAGGGTGCAATTATGCAAACCAGAACTTGAGCACATGCGCTAGAGAGAATGCACAAGAGAACTGCACGTGGCAGAGAGATGGGACTATCACGTTTTGTCCGATTACTCATGAAGTTCTCTTTCTGGCAGACAAAAGTAAATGTGGCATTATGTGAAGGAAGTATTAAGTACAATGAAATAGATGTTTATTTTGACATTCTGAACAATCATGTTTCTTTTTCATTCAGTGTTCAGCATCAAATGGCTAAACCCTAAGACAGATCAACCAAAGTTAACAATTTGTAATAACAAAAAACAAAAAACCTAGTTGCTTTAATTTTGATCAACATTTTTAAAGATGTCCCACACCACAGCAGGATTCATTCATAACATTATAAGGCAAAGTAACAGTATCCTAGTCAGTGTAACAAGTCAGGCAATGCTGGGAGTGTTTATCCTGCAGCTTCTGTTAATCTGATCTTCAGATTTATGGCATAATGTGAATTTCCGCATTAAAAATGCATCTTCTCAAATTTCCTAGTGCTATTATTAGCATTTGGAACACACAATCTAAATTTACCCAAAGCAAAGCATGGAGGTATTACAGCGGCAGAATTTAATAGTCTTCCTTTGTTTTCATACATTCAGTCAAGTGTCCATATCATTTGGTTAACCCTTTGAGTGCCAGAGAGGTATCCACAACACTGCAATGCAACGTGGTGGAAACCTCTCCGCCAATCAAATTAAAGACAAACACACTGTAGTGCTTATTTTTGTTGATTAGCCTGTCAAAAATCTGAATGTAATCCCCCTAATGTTCTAAGAAACACAATAGTTTATCAGAGAAGAACTATTTGGCCACCAACAGTCAGTCTTATCAGTGGAGACCAGGCTCCTACAAATGTACTTGTGGTCTCCCCCATATACAGTACAATCCTATATTATAATTTGCCAAGTTTGTCAGAAGCAGTCACGCGCAGTACAGACAGTTGCGCGTGCTGCAGTCACGCGCAGTACAGACTGCCCGGACCATGGCTGATACGGAGCAGGGCACTGCGAATTCAGACCGGAGTCCGATGAGCAGAGGGGTCTGAATTCGGAGCGCCCCGCTCCATATCAGCCGCAGCGTGGGCAGTCTCTACTGTGCATGACTGCAACGCGGCCGATGTTGGGTGGCACTGTGGTCCGTGTACAGGGGCTCTTCAGCTAGCGCTTATATAATACACTTGTGCACATCTATGTCTGAAACAGATCAGAAAACCTGTCTCCAAGGAAGATTACAAATATTTCCACTACATTCCCAGAGTTCCATGTGATAACATGCAAATGAGAGCACAGTGGACTCACCTTTTAGATTGAAAATCTTTATAAAACAAAACAACACAGTGTAACTAAAAAATTCTATAACTTATTCATGACCTGAATCTGAATTTAACTCTTTGAGCGACAGAGGGGTATGCGACGCATTGAAAAGTAACGAGTTGCCTAGCCTTCTGGCACTCTAAGGGTTAATGATTATGTCATATAGCTCAAAAGTGATAACTTGTGCACCAGAATGTCAGTACAAATGAAAACACACCTTGCTGTAGGAATTCTAGACCAACCGCAGTGAACGAGCAAAAAACAAAGAGGTCATCTACTGGCATCAGCAAACTCCTAGGCCTTACGCCTGGGAGAAATTCTGGGGCAAACCAACTGTACCACAGAGGTTTAAATAATAATAAATAAAAAAAAAAAAACTATACTGATTCAAATGACGATGTTAACCTCTTGAATGCTAGTCATCTCCAACAGATTGCAAAATAATACATTAGCATTCAGCGAGTAAAAACCCCAATTTACACCAATATTTGCCTCCTATTTTGCACCAAAAAAGTGAAGTGAAAATTCCCACCAATTTAATTGGGGATTTAACCAACTGAATGCTAGAAAGACCTATACAGTGCTCTGGCAATCTCCCTCGCATTTAACTGGTCAAGAACCCAATTTTAATCAACTGAAATATACAGGATTTTCATCTTAACCCGAGGGCGCACCTCTTCAGACACAGAAATAAGTCTCACGGCAGACATGTCTTTGAAAGTGCCCAGGATTTGCCTGTAAACTCTTTGAAGACAGGTGGAAGACCTAGGGCTGGATTCTGTTGCAGGTGATAAATGTTACCACCTGTTTCTTCAAATATTTTACTATTGAAGTCTATGGGAAAACCTGGAGATAAAAGCACTGGTAAAAATATCACCTGCAATAGGCTCCAGTCCCTAGTCTGCCAGTGCATGTCTGAAGTCTAACTGACTTCTGTGTATTAAATGAAAGCAGTATGTGATACGGCCTGTGGTTTTTAAGTCAATAAAATGTGTCCTTGAGCATGTTGATTTACTCTTGATTTTTAAGTGACATTTGATTTTCCTCATATTGTTTAAGGGACTTCGTAAGAATGAAAAAACACTGCAAGATATCACATTGCCAAGAGCAGGCCTGTATGGTATCAGGTATGAGTTACTGTAAAGATAACAGATAGCAGGGGCCACTCCCAACCTTGGGGAAATGTTTTATACATCCCTTAAAGGGATAGCAATACTTAATTATTACATCAGAGCCACAATCGTGTTAATAAAAAAAAAAATATATTTCACTAAAACGGTCTTCTACGTGTGCTTGCAAACCAAGCGTAAACCAAGCACCCATAGAAGACCATTTCAGTGAAAGATTTATTTTTTATTAACGCAATCTTGGCTGTGCTGCAGAGCCGCTTGATGATCGTAAGACCAAATTTACCTTCAGTCAGCTACAATGCTGACTTCGGGGAAGGGGAGGGAGAGGGCAACTTTAGGAGCGAATATCTCTCAAACCATAAAGGTTTGAGAGATGACACTGGAGGCAATACATTTATTTTTAATATGTCTTTAATATAGGGATTAGTAATCATTAAGTATTACTATCCATTTAAATCAGTGGTTCTCAGACTGTGTTCCATGGAACCCCAGAGCTCCCTGAACAAGTATTAGGGCTTTCACAGAACAGATCTAAGCAATGGCAGACAGGCAAACAAGGCTGGGTTGGCAGACAGTATGGCTGATGTACTAAGAAAAAGAGGAGCATTTCTGATGCAAACCAACAGAAATCCATTCTGACTTAAATTAAACGTTTAACCCTTTGAATGCTAGATAGATATCCAAAGCATTAGCACACCTTTTCAGATATGAAACTATATGAATTATATATACATACAGACATCCTAATTGTATGTATATTTGCACTTTGAGGGTTACAGTGATAGTAATGTTTCACAAAAACAGCAGCTCCAATTAATGTTCATAGTATTTGGGCCATGGAGAGTGTTATTTCAGTACTGTCAGAGTTGTAGTTCAAGAGTAGTTGAAAAATAAAGTTTCCCTCTCCAGCTCCTTTTATCTAGTGTAAGCCTCCACTCCTCAGATGTGGAATCCATTCCAAAGACCAGACAGCTCACATCAAGGATCAATCTTCTTTCTGTGAGAACAATGAAAACCCTGCCCCCTCTTGACAGGTTTTTCCCTTATCTTAATTGAAGATTGTCCCTCTCTGCAATCTACCAGGACACACCCTGCTTCTCTGAGGTGAGCAGTGTTACACTAGGTAAAAGGGGCAGGAGGGGGAAACTTTATCGTTGAATTACTATAACTGACAGAACTGAAATAACACACTCCAAGGCTCAAATACTATGAAGATTATTTAGAGCTGCTTTTATTATGAAACATTACTATCCCTTTAACTAGAACTCTGACAGAACTGAAATAACACACTCCAAGGCTCAAATACTATGAAGATTATTTAGAGCTGCTTTTATTATGAAACATTACTATCCCTTTAAATACTTTAGTACTGGACTGTACATGTGATGTAATGGTGATAGTAAGGCATTAAACAGATTACCCAGCACACTAATGAAACAGTTTGGTGAAAGGGAAGGGTATACAGGTGCGTGGGTTGTGATGTGACTATTATTGTTGCCCTCCTGATGAAATGGCAGGGTCAGCACCAAGAAATACTATGAAACAAAATAAAAAATAAAGGGCGGGAACAAAAAAAAAAAAAAAGGAAGTGCCCATTGCGTATATCAATTGGGATCAAATCGAGCCACCACCATCACCCTTCAAGTGCGCACTCACAATTGAATTGGTTGGCTAATGGTTATACCAAAACCAACATAGACTCCTGGGAAATTGACTGCACCCAGTAGCAGGATCTTGATCTTTAGGACCGTTCTCCTCAAAGGTTACTCTCACTGCATAAACACATACTCCCAAATGGCAAGAATATCTCAAAAGACAGAAACGTGTAGAAAGCGCCAATAGTGTAATATTGTGACAGCACAAATAAGAAATTCAACAATGAGCTCAAATGTAGTTAGGCCGCTGATATCAATCTCTCTAACCGGCATGCAGACGGAGATTATAAACCCGTCTCCACTCGGGTTGACTCCGCAGTGGATGCCTGATCTTATTTGCACAAAATCATATTGTAAGAAAAATAAAGGCAGAGGGTATTCTTGATAAAATATTTAATTTATTAAAATTTAAACAGGCTATAGACGCTTGCACGTTTCAAAAAAAAAACAACAAAAAAAAAAAAAACCCAAAGGAATTGATCTTTATTAATAAACATTTTTATTTAGTACCCATTTATAAACATCTGCATCAGATTTATTTAGTACTGATCGTCTTCATCAATATCTGGGGACTGAAGAAACAGTTGATACAGATTTGCACAAGCAGGGACAGGATTGTGCTTCTCCTACAGTATAACCCGATGTTATTATTTCCACATATAGTAGTTACCAAGAAAGTGTTTCTCTAAAAGTATGTCCCATTTGTTTCTAATGTTTTCCATCAAATAACAGTGCACTATTGGTCCTTTTTCCTTTTTTCCCTGTCCCAAAATGTCTCCTATCAGTCTTGGGGGGGGGGGGGGGGGGTTTGCACAAATCTGACCTACTTGCCTGGAAAACAACATGGAAGGACGCAGCAATAATCACAGATTTTTCAGACTGCAAACAGTATATGACTCCTAAACAGAATCAGCCATTGTCACACTATGAAGCACTTTTTTATTCTGTGATGTATTTTACCAGGAAGAACATATTGAGATGGTCTCATTTCCAGTAAGCCCTGGATACTCATTTTATCTACCTCAGAAGGGTGAAAGAGTTTACCATGCCTGGACTAGAACCTGCTACCACCTTGAGGTTTGAAAATATTCTACAGCTGATGATTAACCAACTGGCCGTACTCATCATGAAATGGCTCATAATGGCCATTAGGATTTTCTGCTCAGACTTGTGTAATTTGGGGTTCATTATAAGGAGGTTACTGTACTTTTAAATGGGGCTTTTTAACCCCTCAAATGCTAGAAGTCTCTAATGCATTTCTTCACAATGTATTGGTGACCCCTCTATTGTTCAAGGAGTAGACAAAGCCCCATTTAAACCAGTCTGAATTCTAGGAATTTGTATTGGCCCCCTGTGGCACAGATGGTAGACCCCATATTTGAACTGCTTTGATTTTATCTGTAAGGCCCTTGGGTGGGATGTTGATCTGAGGGGAAAAAAGAAAAAACAGATTGCTATTTTGGAGAGAAGATAAATTGTTTTTACTCACTTGAGGCAAAAATATGAATTACTTCAATGGTGTTTTGTTTACCTTCCTCTGGATCAACTTAGTCTTTAGTCTTTTTTCAGCCTCCTCAGCAAGGCAGCCGTGTATAATGGAACCAATCAGGTGTGTGTAGCTAAAAATATTTTCCACAGGATGTAGTGTTTTACACGAGTTTAAAAAAATAATTAACCCAATGGATGCAATGATGTGTTTAGGCTATTTTGCTGCTGTAGGCACAACCAAGTACATGCATCCCCTCCATATACTTCCCACACCCTCAGTTCATCTGGCCCTTTCACATACAGCAACCCTTTCGTAAAGACACAGAAGAATTTATATCAAACTTGAGGAAGTATTTTGAGGGTAATCAAGTTACTAATAATATTAATACTACCACCACTGTAGCCACAGTATCTCACTGAAGTGCCTGGCACCCCAACTTTGTTATGCTGTTAGTCACAGTAGAACACTACAGGGCCTGACACCCCAGCCTTGTTCCACTGGTAGCCCCAGTACCACACTACAATGCCTGACACCCGAACCTTGTTCCACTGGTAGCCCCAGTACCACACTACAATACCTGACACCCCAGCCTTGTTCCACTGGTAGCCCCAGTACCACACTACAATGCCTGACACCCCAGCCTTGTTCCACATACACAGTCTGCCACTCCAGCCATATTCTACTGGTAGCCATAAAACTATACTATACTGCCTGTCAACCCAGCCTTGTTCCACTGCTAACCACCATCCCTTACCTGCTTACTGCATCCTCCCAGTGTGGGCTCTCTCCCCCTCCATGTTGTTCAGGGTCCATGGCGAAAATAAACTACTTCAGGCAGAGAGGCCAGAAGAAGTTTATTTCCATGATGGACCAAGCAGGAGAGGAAGAGAGGGAGAAAAAGAGAGAAGAAAGAGAGGGAGTGAAAAAGAGAAGAAAGAGAGGGAGAGGGAAAGAAAGAGAGGGAGAGAGAAAGAAAGAAAGAGAGGGAAAGAGAAAGAAAGAGAGGGAATGGTTTGGCTTCACCCACATGCATTTTTCAAGCCTTTCCCTACCTCTACACATATGTCATGACAGGCAAAACTCCCTTTTCCAATGGCCTTTGTTCATCATGAGGGGGCTCTACCCATTCATGTTTAACAGCCTTTGCCATGCCACGGGTGTTATTAGCAAGGATCTAGAGATGGATTACAAATAGTTATAACCCAAGGGGCTAAGAGAAAATGGATACAGCATAAAGCAGCAACACTTCCCAATTTGTTGAACCTGCCAATCTGCCCCCCAAGGTCTACTCATCCTACACCTAAATACATCACTGCTTAAACCTTTGCATGTTAAAGGGGTACTCAAAGGGTTAAATGTTGGAAATGTTTCTAAAGCGTTGCTTTGCAATGTACTGAAGACATCTCTAGCATTCAAGGAGTTAAAGGTTGCAGACTATGCAAGAAAAAAAATATTATCCAACTGCACCACAGGGAACAAATAAAATCCCCCACTCAAATAAATGGGACATTTAACCACTTGATTGCTAGAAAGGTCTTCAACACATTAAAAAAAAACAATGCACGGAGACCTCTCTAGCATTCAAGTTGTTAAAAGCCAAAATTAAATAAGAGGAAATTTGTATTTATTCCCTGTGGTGAGGTTGGACTGTCCCAGAATTCCTTCACTCCTGTTTTTATACCAGTTTTTGTCAACATTAATCAGGTCAGGGTGTAAGAACAGGTTAGGTGGATCACAGGTAGGTAATCAGGGGCTCTGTCTTTTTCATCTCCTTAAGATTCGAACAGTTTGTGTGTCTGGAGACTGAAGCCGAGAATCACTGCATCATACGTATAACCCATGCTGTAATTTAACCCTTTGAGTGCTGGTGGGGGTGAAGCCTACTCATCTGGCAATCAATGTGTTTATACTATGGCTCTCTGACAAACAAGATTTTTCATAATTTACAAGATTCATTTCCCCACTTCCCTGACATTCTGACATTCTCCATGTGCCCTTGATTACAGTAGTAGTAGTAGTAGTAGTAGTAGTAGTAGTAGTAGCAGCTCACTGCACAATCTGTAACAACACTCATCTACCTTAAACATTGTCATATACAGTATAAGCTGCTTTAATATTGTTTTCATGCAATGTAAAAACAGGGCAGGCTGTCCCTAAAGTGATGTGTACTGAATGGATGTGATGTCCATGGGAAGGTATAACTTAGAAACAAGTGTTTTTAACCCCCTTCTTTCTAAGGAGCCACAACTGGTGTCCTGACCATCATGGGAAAGAATCTACTGTGGCATACCATACAACTGTTTCAGATGATATTTCCATCATGCCATCTTTCATTGGTGTACCAAATTATAAATATTAACATTGTAATGAAAAGTGAGGCGCACAGTACATTGCTTTGCAATGACCTCCACTCTAGTCCTTACAATTACAAACTAACATACATGGTTTGACTCTTCTCCAATAAAACTGTAAATCCTGTCCTGCTGGTGAGTACGGAGATACAGCAGTAAACGCTTACCTAAATTAACCCGGTACCTCAGCTGATTTCGGATACTGTACAGTATAACATGCTTCTCATATTCTTTTTGTGAATTTCCCAGACTCTAAAGGTGAAAGAAAAAAAAGTCTCATGAAATAAAATGACTCCTCTGTGGAATAAAATAAGTATTACACAAGGCAATAACCCTTTGAGTGCAAGAGTGGTATGCAACGCACTGCTCTGCAATGTGTTGCGTACCACTTTGGCACACAAAGGGTTAAAATCATACAACCCTTTGGGTGCCAGAGGGGTGTGCAATGCATTATTCTGCTTCTCTGGGACTCAAAGGGTTATTAAAGGGTAGCATGGGCAATATTTTACAACAGGATTGGTCAAACAATAGTCACAAGTACTTACTGACAGACACAGAATACAGGAAGAGAAATGCACAACAGTGACAAGAGCAGAAAAAGCCAAATAAGACAGCCAAAAAGATTAACCCTTTATGTACTAGGGAGATAGCCAGATCATTAGTGACAGTCAGTGTAGCCCAGGACTAAGGGCCTTATACAGAAGAGACAGAAGCATTGCTGCAACAAAGCAACCAACCAGCTTAGGCACTAGTGGAAAATTCCTACGGAAATGGATCTTACACCCTTGAATACTAAAAAGGTCTCAAAAGCACTACATCACTTTAGTTATGATAATAGTTAAATAATACAAAAAAAGTTAATGCTTTTGTTTTAACCTTTTGAGTGCCAGAGGGGTGCCCAAAGCAATGCGATTGACACCTCTCTGGCACACAAAGGGTTAATGATTGTTTCACTATGTATTGGAGACTTCCCAAGAAAACAAGGGGTTAAAGCAGAACTACCACCTTTAACAAAGATGGCCCCAAACAATTCCTCATCTGGCGACCAGCTGCTCAGTAGTGCTAGTCGCCAGAATTATTACCTGGTTAATGTGAATTATCCATTGCTCTGGGACTGACAGGCAGGACGGAGCACAGACATCTTTCCATAGTGACGTGTGCACCCCTGCGCGGTCAGTCTCAGACGGCTCTAGACTAGGCTGACCAGATCTCACCTTTAACCGGGGACACATAGGAAATAGCCATTTTGCAGTACTTCACTGAAATCAATGCAGTCCTGCAGTATGCATTTCTCCTATGCGTCCCCTGTTAAAGGTGAGGTCTGGTCAGCCTACTCTAGGAGGAGTTGCTAGGAGCTGTTTGGCTCCAAAACTGACTGACAGTGCAGGCGTCACTATGGAAAGATGTCTGTGCTCCATCCTGCCTGTCAGCCCGGGAAGAACGGATAATGCTCGTTAACACGGTAATAATTCTGGCGACTAGTGCTCCTAAGCAGCTAGTGCCAGATGGGGAATTATTTGGAGCCATCTTTGTTAAAGGTGGTAGTTCCGCTCTAATCCCCTCTTTAGATCAATGGAAATGTGGTAATTTTTATTGGTCCCTATGGTGCTGTTGGTTTACCCCAGAATTGCTCCTTTTTTTTTTTTTTTCTTTCTTTCTTTCTTTCCATGTGGCTCTTTAGTCTAATTTTCAAGGGCAAACAAACCAGTAGTGAAAGGAGCAGTAAACTTTTTTTTCTGTGAAAACATGTTATAGGACTCTTCTGATGAGCAGCACAAGGGTACCACATCAATAGGAAACTGCATGTTACTTAAAAGGTTTGAATTAGAATACATTCCAGAAATGGAAGCACCCACATTTTACTAAACAGTGAAGGATTTTAGTTTCCTGTTGCGTACCCCTCTGGCGCTCAAAGGGTTAATGCTTTTTTGTGCCAAAAGTTTGGACCATTTCCATATCTGTATATATGCTGCGCTAGCCATTTTTTCTGTAAAATAAATAGGCTTTTAGAAATTAAAATTTACATTTTGATGGTACATTGCGGCATGTTATGCTAATTCCATGTACAGTATGCTAATTAGTTGTGACTGAGGCCAGACTTATCACTCACTTTATTATTAGAAATAACCCAGTGTGTGGGGCCCTGCCAAGATCCATTCATAGCACAGGGGTACTATTCACCGGCAGAGAAACAAGCATAAGCAATCATTGTGCAACCAACAAATATTAATTTCTGAAAAACAATATTACAAATTGCTAGTATAACATATAGACAGTTTTGATTATCCATAAAGGGATATTAATTTACCTTTTCCTGGCTGTTTTACTCAAGTCTGCCATCTAGCTGACAGCTGCAGATTCCAGTCATTTGACCAGACAGAGGCTCTTCAGCAGAGCTGAAATCATGCTATTAAGAAATAAATACTTCATTGGAAAGGCCTACAAAGTGTGCTTGCAAACCAGGCACACTTTATAGACCATTCTAAATGAAGTATTTATCTTTAGATACAGTTATATCGTCGAGCGACCAGAATCTGTTTCTGACAGCTTTACAGCTCGTCAAGCAGAAAGGGGAGGGACCAGAGGACTTTATTTTCCTACATCTCTCGAATCATAATGGTTTGAGAGATATGAGTAAGTGCAAGTACTCTTTTAATTGTATCTACCATATAGTTAATACTATTTTTCTAACATTACTATCCCTTTAAAAATAATTGCATTTATCATATGGCGACATCCACTTTACACCTTTGAATTTCAGAGGGATGTCCAACAAAGAAAATCCTCTAGAACTCAAAGGGTTAACCTGTTTAAAAACACAAATCCAGCCATGTATCCTACTACAATTCATTCAACGGGCCACAAATGAATACAAAAGGGATGAATAAAGGTGTTTCTGGTCACTGCTCTTAGGTTCCTGGTGTTAATGAAGCTTAGCTGTCAATCCTGAGAGAAGCATTTCATTTTCTGCTTCTCTGTCACGCTCAGCCATATACACAATAGAGTAAATAGCAGTCACCTCCCAAAGGCAAAGCTAATTCAACACACTGGATGCCAAAATGTCTCCACTGCACTGTTACCAAGTGAGCTGGAGATGTCTCTAGTAGGGCTTATAATTTGAAGTACTTTGCCATTAGCCAGACCTGAAAAGTTACTCGCCACTGCAAGCCAAAATATACCCACCAGGGCTGAATTTCTACTCGCCAGGGCTAAAAATTTTGAGCCCTGTACTCTAGCACCCAGCGGGTTGGATAAAGAGGTGCATGATAGCGGAGCAGAGGATCTCAAGCTTTTTGCAGTCAATGGGAATTTTAGTTCTCTCCTACCATGCAAATGGCTTGCTCCAGAATTTCCTTTGTTACTCTGTCCTCCATTACATGAACTTGTTCCTTGAACAACTACAGGGAACCCTGGGGTTCCAAAGAGCCCAACGCAACAACCACTGTAGTAGAACTGTAAAATCCTATGAGTGCCATAGATGTCTCCAGTGCATTAAATACCCCCCTAATACTGAAAGGGATACAGTGGACCTGTCAGTGTGCATACATACATGGTAATAAGAAAAGGCTGAATAGCCCATATGTAGAAAAGCTGGCGTTATTTTGTAGTGAACCAACTGCACCATAGGGGACAATGAAACATTCCTGTTAAAGGGATAGTAATGTCTTTGTAAAACAAAAGGAAATATTGTAGCTATTAAAAAATAAACTAAATGATCCCAGTCCCATCTCTCAAACATTTATGGTTTGAAACATATAACGTTTTAAAGTGCCCCCCCTCACCTTTCCCTGACATTAGCTGTAAAGCTGACAGCAGGAGATTCTGTTCCCGGGACCGACAGGAGGCTCTTCAGCAGAGCCGAAATACCGAAATCTAAAAAGAAATACCTCATTGGAACAGTCTACAAAGTGTACCTAGTTTGCAAGCACACTTTGTAGACCGTTCCAATGAAGTATTTATTTTTAGATATCACTATTTCGGCTCTGCTGAAGAGCTACCTCGAGTCAGCCTACACAAATCTCCTGCTGTCAGCTTTACAGCCGACATCAGTAAGGGGAGGGGACTTTAACCCCTTAGTGACCGGCTGCGCACGCGGCCGGCACTTAGCTCCCGCCGAACATTTTACTTTCATTTTATTCTATGACTTACGGGACGTACATGTATGTCCCCTGTCCACCTGGGACATCCGCTCAGGACGTACATGTACATCCTCGGGCAGTAAGGAGTTAAAATGTTCTCTCTCTCAAACCATAAATGTTTGAGATATGGGACTGGGATCATTTAGTTTATTTTTTTAATAGCTACAATATTTCCTTTTGTTTGAAAAAGACAGTACTATTCCTTTAAATTAAATTAGGCTTTTTAACCCCCTTGGATGCTAGAAAGGTTGCTACTGCATCGGCAAACTCTCTGGCATTCAAGATGTTAAAAAGCTCTATTCAGGTGCACAGGAATTTAGAAATGTTTATTTGTCCCCTGTGGAGCCGTTGGTTTACTCCAGAGTAACTCCAGCTTTTGTTTATAAATATTGGGCCATATCCTAAGAACTGGCCCAATTCTGGAGCAAACCAACTGTGCTATAGGGCAGAGGTACTCAAACCTGTGCCCAGGCCACTCCAGCCGTGCAGGTTTTTAGTATCTTCTCATGCAAACACTGGTAAACGAACCAGTGGTTCAATCATTCTGAAGGTTCTGAGCTCTCTTGACATACAGGAAAATAAAAAACCCCCATAGCCTCACTGATTTAACCCTTTGAGTGTCAGAGAGGTATCCAATGCATTGGGTACCTTTCTGGCACTTACAAGGTTAAAGGAACATAACACCTAAATTTGAAATCAGGTTATATAATTTTCAGTCGTGTATTTCCATCTAGCATCTGTACAAATTAATTATTTTATGTTACATCCCTATAATCTAATCCTAAAAACGTTCATGTTTTAATGCATGTATAGATTGGCCTATATAGACTCTATTTGGTTTTTTTTTTTTTCTGTTGATTGAAATGAGAAACAAGTGTTAAAGCAATTAATTTATCTAGAAAGTAATGAAAGTAGCATCTCCACTTTTGCTGATGACACTAAGCTATGTAAGGAAATACATACAGAGAAGGATGTATTTTATTTGCAGAAAAATTTAGATAAACTGAGTGAATGGACAGAAAAGTGGCAGATGACATTTAATGTAGATAAATGTATGGTTATACTTTTAGACTGTAGAAACAAACTTGCTACATATACATTTAATGGGAAACTACTTGGGAAATCCTCACTGGAGCAAATTTAGGAGCTCTGATAGACTTCACAGCAGTGTACATTGTCACTCAGCTGCTGCAAGAGCAAATAGGGTACTATCCTGCATAAAAAGAGGTATAGAAGCACAGGGTGTGAATATAATTCTACAACTATATTAATCCTTGGTTAGGTCTCGTCTATAATACGGAGTACAGTTTTAGGCACCAGTTCTTAACAAAAAGACATTGTTGAACTGGAAAAAGCACAGAGACATGCAACAAAACTGATAAAGGGATTGGAGGATCTCAGTTATTAAGAGAGACTAGCCAAACTGGGTTTGTTTACATTAGAGAAGATACTTCTAATGGGTGATAGGATTACCATTTACAAATATATTCAAGGTCAGTACAAAATACTCTCCAATTAACTATTTACTTAAAGAGCTGACCAAAGAACAAGAGGTCATAAATTGTGACTAAAGGAAAGGCTATTTTGACTAAAACAAAGGCAGGGATTTTTTACAGTATCAGCTGTAAATTTAAGAAATGCTTTGCCTAGGGATGCTGTACTTGCAGATACTGTAATTGCTTTAAAAAAAAGTAATGGATACCCATCTAGTACAGAACAATGTTGAGAATTGTGACAGTTGGCTTCAAAGCAGATAGGATGTTGATCCTTGGAAATATCCAACTGTCATAAGTCAGGAAGGAATTTAAGATTACTCCCCAGCTCTTTTATTGAGAAAAGCAGTTACATTATCATTACCCATTTACAGCTAATACAGAACTATCACTTATGAGACACCTATTAAAATTGCTCTGGTAATGGGAAAGGAGCAGGGATGTCTTCTCCCACTGAGTAAACATAAGACTAGATTTCAGGCCCAAGAAAACAAATAAAGCATTTTTACAGATGCTAGCATGACATTCTACATATACCCCTCTAGCACTCAAAAGGTTAAGTATGTATAATCCAAGTTCATTTTAGGTGCCTGTGCCTGTCATAACACCTTGAATATTGATGGGTAGGTCTCCATGGCATTACTTGGTAATGAGTTTGAGACCTTTCTACCATTCAACGGGTTAAATGTCCTTTTTAAATCAATTAGAAAATTTATTTTTGTCCTTGGTGCTGCTGGTTTGCCTTGGAATTATTCCAGATCCTGTTAGAACACCAGCCTCCCTCTGGTCAGTTTGGGAATTTCAGAGAAACTGTGACCATTTGAGGACTTCCTAGAGCGTGACATACACTGGAGACAGAATTCCACAGATACAAGACTACAGACAGACGGGTGTATGTATAAAGGCAAGAGAGGAACCATTCTCAGGCAAACCAATGACAAGTAAAAAGTACAAACTAATTAATTGCACTCTTAACACCTTAAATGCTACCCCTGCAGTGTTCAAGGGGTTAAAAGTTCCAGTTTAACCAATAGGAATATGTATGTGTTCCCTATAGCAAGTGCACTTACTTTGCCCTAACACTTTTCCATTTTTGCTGTCACACATATGCCCCAGTACGACAAGTCAATAGTGTGACAGATAAAGGACTAGAGAGAAACACTGAGGCATATCAGGCAAGAGACAGTGTGACAGACAGAAACAGGCATATCGAGCAAGACAGTTTGACAAATAAGAGACATGCAAAGGCATGCCAGCTAAGAGAAAGTATGACAGATGGACATGAGACACTGCAACCAAATAACAGAAATGTCAAGGATTAGAAACACAGAAACTGGGAACACAGTACAAGACACACATATCAGAGATGATGAAAGGGACAGACAAGATGATTTAAACAGGGTGGCTGGTGTATTAAAAGGAAACTAGTGCAATTCAGTGGCATGCCACTTGCCCCATAATGAATAAATAAATGCTCACTGCTTTAAATTGGACGTTTAATCCATTGAATGCTAAATAGGTATCAATGCCATTCTAGCACTTAAGGGGTTAAAAGGCTAATTTAAATCAACAGCAGTTGTATTTATTGCCTATGGTACCTTTGTTTTGCCTCCGAATATCACCACCTCTCGCTAATTACTTCAGCCTCACTGTGATCTGACATTCCTGCATCCTAATTCTCCAATCTTACCTGTTTGACATTTGCTGGTAATTTGGCCCATGGATAATTCTGACGAATGTGAAACTCCACGTCAATATTCATGGTGCCTCCTTGGACCCCGCAGTGGGAGCCTGCACCCTATCATGTACTGATCACACCCCCACAGTGAGCACCTGTATATCACTCCCACTGATCATTGTGTATATCTATCATAAGTTCATGCCCATTGTGTACAGAACACCTGCTTCCCCAGACTGCCCTGTATTACACACAACCTTATGATAGTTATCCCACTTACCAACTTCACCAGTCAGCTACCATCAGCTCTCGGCCCCCTATATTGGCTATTCCTCACACCCCTATGTGTATCCCCGTATGAACGCCTTCTTTTAACTATGTTGCCCCAGTTCTAGCACAAGAACAATGCTTTATCTATGCCCTCCCGCTATACAATCACCACTCTCCACCTACTCCCCACTGAATTACCCCCTATGTCCCCGTTATAGTATCACCTCTGTGCCCTTTTCCCCCCAATCTCTTACCCCCTGTACCCCACTACATTAGCTCCACTCTCTACAACTTGCTCTGTGTTAAGTTACTTCCTCGTTTCAGGGTGGGCGGAGACAAGAGACGCTGACACGTCACTTCCTGTGTCATAGGACACGCCTCAGCTTTCCGTGCAGTGTGAGGACTGTCATTCAAGTGTGTGGTTCTTTAGTTGCTGCTGTCGGACTTTAGTTCACGTGATCCCCTGAATGAGGGTCATGGGAGCTGTGGTCCAAAATAGCTGGAGAAATACAAACGAATTAAAGTGCACGGACTTGCGTTCTATACGGCTGCAGCGCCGTTTTCTTGGGGTCTAGGTGCGGAATTCAATAAGCTTTTAACACCTGAAATCAGGGAGAGTACGTTGACCAGGTATAACTTTCAATGCATGACGTGTATTAAAATATCTTTATGCAGGTCTTAACACCTCTCAGTTGTCCCTCCTTGAGACCTAGACAGGAGAGAGCTGGGCAGGGTGGTGATTGTCTCCCCTGGGCTGGCAATATGTATACCTGTGAACTTGCCAGGTTTCACCCAGAGACTCCGGATTTAGGGCACTGTCTCCAGATGAAATGGCAATTTTTCCGGGTAAAGCAAGCATCTGTACAATATAAAAAAAGAACAATAGCTCATGTGGAAAGGCCGAGGCAGGCATCCTGGGCAAGTGACCTCAGCCAGCCAATTAATACTTGGGGCAGATGTCAGTAGGAAGATAAGATTGCTTGCTTACCTACCCGCTTCATGAGGGGACCGGGACCAGTGGATAAGTGTAGCCAAATTTTTAATTCAACCCCTTGAGTGTAAAACGGGTATGCACTGCAATTCTTTGTGGTTGTGACCCCTCTGGCACTCAAAGGGTTAACCCCTTAACGTGTAGCGCGATCAGTTAAGGACCACGTAACTTTTTTTTTTCTTTCTTTCTTCCACTTCCGGACTCCCCGAACAGCGTGCAGCCGCAGGGGAGCCCGGAATTCCATGACGGTCATAGTACGTCATAGGTCATTCAGTCAGATCGACCCTTGACATACTATGACCGTCAAGGGTCATTAAGGGGTTAATACAATCTACTTTTTTTCCCCTCTGGGCTTCAGATCTCTAGGTGAGGCTTTTTTAAAAGTTCTCAACTATGGCAATATGTCTGGGCCAGTGGGCCACTGCCTTACTTAATCTCCATCTATATAACAGAGCTACACTAGTGATACCACAGAGATTATGATAGAAACCACGCTACACAAATGATAGCACAGAGCTACAATCCAAATGAAGCTACAGTAGTAGCATAACACTTTTCCCTTGTAAGCGCTGTAGTATAGCTAGTGTAGCATTGCTTAAATTATAAGCTCTATAGTATCAGTAGTTTAGCCCATTTCAACTGTGAGCTAAGTGGTATTGCTTTACTTTATATTAATTCAACTCTTAAAGGGATAGTAGTACTTAATTTTTACTAATCCCCATATTGTAGCCATGTTAAGAAGACTTTAATTGTCCCACAGTGTCATCTCTCAAACCTTTATGGTTTGAAAGATAACCACACGCACCGAAACAGTCTTCTAAGAGTGCTTTGCAAGCACTTGTAGAAGACTGTTTCAGTGAAATAATTATTTTTTACTAATGTGATCTCGGCGCTGCTGCAGATCCGCCTGATACAAATAAAATCGGATATCCCTGCAGTCAGTACAACGCTGACTTCAGGGAGGGGGGAACTTTGCGTGCGGTTATCTCTCAAACCATAAAGGTTTGAGAGATGACACTGGAGACAATTAAATTCTTTTTTACATGGCTACAATATGGGGATTAGTAATATTTAAGTATTACTATACCTTTGAAATTAACAAAAGGGGGTGGGCTGGGACACTATTTCTTTTTTTAGGAGGATAGACTGTGCGTTGTGTATAAGTGTACCACATTGCTCCACCGCAATAAAACTCTCATTAGTGTTTGTTTAAACATCAGTGCATGTGTGTTTAAAAATTAGTATGTGTAAATAAAATATTTTGGTCTTGTTCTAAATAATTTATTCAGTTACACAAAGAGGTGTCAATATATCATGAAATAACCAGAAAATTCTCGGTAATGCCCGCCCAACAGCAACACCCCCTAAACCAAAAGTGTCCCTCTTTGGCCATTTGAAATGTTAGGAGGTATGCTGCATATAAATCAGTATATCCCTGAAAAGAGAAAATAATACTTGTAGCAAAATGCTGCTCTGATTGTTTTTATACTATTTGTCCCACTTAGCGTTGTATTTCAATATATCAGGCTTGTAGTTCAACTGCAATTGAATGAGAAAGGATCCCCCTCCCGGCCTTTTTTGCCACCTTACATCAGTTATGGAATCCGGTCCTGGGATCTGACGCATCGCAGCGAGGTACAATCTTCATGCAGTAAGCATAATGAAATGTGAAAAAAAGAAAAAATCAAAATTGAAGTAAACTTTATTAAGGGCCCATAATGACACATAAAGTAATAAAGATGGTATCAATAAACAATTATTATGATCGGGAGAAAGTAAAATAAAACTTAACTTTTATTTAAAAAATTATAAATAAAATTCACTATCTCCTAATAAATATGTGAGCCTGTGTAATGGTACTGCTATTCTGGCTGGTATATTCTGCTAAATACAAATGGGGAAATATTTAATTCATGTGAAATTTTAATCTAATTTTAAGTCACTACTACTTCTTATATTTTAATCCGCAGTAGGGAAGTATTACAAATAATACAACACATCCCACATTAGTAATCACACTGCAGATATAAATATCCAACAATATATAAAGAATTAACTAAGAGTTAAAAACATATAACTCAAACCCCAGCATTCCAAATTATCATATACACAATACATAAAGTTCGCTAGGGGTAGAAAATTCCAAGTGACTCAATCCCACAATCAGAGGTATCTTCACCTCTTGACAAAAACCTAATCAACTCGCTAGACTGCAGACTCAAATATCCCGTTTATGTACTGATCTAAAGTATCAGCATCCGGCTCTAGGAGACTTACACTAAAACCCCGCATTAACGTACAGACATAGTGTGCTAACTATCATAATTCTTGTATCTATCTAATATCCACATATTTGTTAATGTGAACATAATAACAAAGTTTTATGTCTGTAACGTCAATACATTTGAAATAAAAATAACGCCTAACGCGCGTTTCGCCCGACCGGCTTTATCAAAGGCTAACCGTTAGTTTTTAAAACCGGGGTTTTAGTGTAAGTCTCCTAAAACCGGACACAGACACAGGCTGAACCAATCTATGGGCTAGGTCCAGAAGAAGATAAGAAGACAGGGAAGAGCAGAAGAGATGAAGAAGAGAAAAGAGGAGGGTAACAGAATAGGAAAAGAGAAGAACGATACCTAAAAAGATAAGGGAAAGGGAAGGAGAGAAAGGAAATGAGAGGGATAAAGGAGAGATCCCCCTTTAAATGAAATTGAAACATTATCCTTTTAAGAGATGAAGCAGAAGAAAGAGGACCTGAAAGAATGAGGGATACAGCTATAAGGGGCGGAAACAAACGGGAAAGGAGGGAAGTAGACCTGAGTGAGGGCTGATTGTGGACGGAGAGGAGAGTGGATAGAGAAATTAGCAGTGAAGCAAAGAAAGATTGGATTGGAAACAGAACCGAGAATGAACAAGGCAGGCAGAGGAGGAACTGGTGAGATAAATAGAGAAAATATAGACTGAGGAACCTGAGCCCAAGAGGTGGTACAGAAGAACACACGGGGAATGGAGTCTGGTACAGAAGAACAGACTGAGCCAGGAGACTCTGGGTAGGTCTGTGGAGGTCAAAACTAGGGGTGCCTGTATCAGGCAGGAAGAGGGGATGGGGTCTGAAGTGCGGAGGTCTGAAGGCAAGAGATCAGTGGTAGTCAGGGAATGGGAAAGTAGTCAGGAGAGCCAAAGTCAGAGGCAAGGAGATCACAGTCAATCAAGGTACCAACATGGAGGTCAGAGACAGTGGTCAGATGGAGCAGGAATGAATAGCCAGACAGACAAAAGAATGCTTGATTGATTGTGATCTCCTTACTTCTGACTTTGTCTCTCCTGACTACTCTGCCTTTCCATTCCCTGACTACCACTGATCTCTTGGTTTCAGACCTCAGTACTTCAGACCACCCCCTTCTTCCTGCCCGTTACAGGCCCCCAGATTTTGACCTCAACAGACCTACCCAAAATCTGGCTCTCTGTTTGTTTTTCTGTACCAGACTCTCCTCGTCATGTGTTCTACTGTACCACCTCTTGGGCTTAGGTTACTTTGTCTTTGTCTTATCTATTGCGCTCTCCAGTTCCTTCACTTCTTCCCCCTATATGTCTGCTCCTTTGTCTGCCTTTCTCATTCTTTGTTCAGTTTCCAGTCCAATTTTAAAAGGACTAAGATCCAATAGAAATATGTCGAGACAAAGAAAAAGCTTGACCCAGAAAACCAACCATAAGGGAATGAACCATGAAACTGAGATAGGACAGCCCCAGCTCCAACCTCAGATGCATCATCCTAGACAATAAATGGTTTAGAAGGATCTGGATAGGGTAAAATTTTGGTGGTAGTAAGGGCTCTCTTCAATTTTTCAAACAATTGGAGAGCTTCACTGGACCATTTCCCAGGGTCCACCCCTTTATGTGTAAGAACTGTGATCAAGGCTAGAATACGGGAGAAATTTTGGATCAATCTATGATAATTTGCAAAGCCCTGGAACTGTTGAACTATACAAAGGGTGGAGGGTTGTGAATAATTTGTCTGGACCCATCAAAAGACAGGTTTGTGAGATGATGTAACCAAGAAACAGTAATTCATCCTTTTCAGATTCACATTTCTCCACAATAACATACAACTGTTAATCTCACAGTCATCGCAAAACCTTGCAGATATGAATTTAATGTTGCTACACAGATAAGGAAAACATCAAGATGTCATCCAGGAAAACAATTACATTGGAAACAACATATCCCAGGAAAATATTACTCACAAAGTAAAGAACAACTGCTGGGGAATTGCATGAGTTGAATGGCATTACAAGATAATGATAGTGACTGTAACTTTTGTTAAATGCTGATTTCTATATTTGGATGAGATTGTAAGCACCTCGTAATTCCATCTTTGTGAATATTGAGGCTCCTTATAATAAATTGAACAGTTCTAGCAGCCCAAGAAAAATGGTACCCCATTGGTAAGGGTTGACATACTGAAGGGGGGCAGAAGCACTAACCTACACTTGGCACTTTTCTTATTATTTACCTGCCTGTACTAAAATGGTCACAGCCATTAGAGATATGAAGAAAAGATAATCAAAGCATACCATTTTGGAAAGTATCATGGCTACTCTGGGAGCAGACATTATATGTGAAATTCCATGACTACCAGTGGATAAAGGCTGTAGGTGTCAGTGTGAATGTAGGGGCTTGTGTTCAGTGGAACAAGGCTGGGGGGAGTCAGTGTGAATGCAGGGGTTTGTGTTCAGTGGAACAAGGCTGTGGGTGTCAGTGTGAATGTAGGGGTTTGTGTTCAGTGGAATAAGGCTGTGGGTGTCAGTGTGAATGTAGGGGCTTGTGTTCAGTGGAACAAGGCTGGGGGTCTCGGGGGTCTGACTGTGTACGTGGAGGTTTGTAGTGGAACCAGGTGTGTGTGTGTGTGGTTGGGGTCAGATAGTGTATTTTAGGGTGAGTGGATCAGAGGGCTGGAGAGGTATTTAAGTGTGCTCTAAAGGGATGTCCATTGCATTAACACACTTTATTTATTTATTTATTTATTTTTGTATTTTAATCTCTCACGCTCTAGGATTTACGAACATGACAACTATTTTTCCTCTGTGTCCAATCCACGGCAATGGACTGTGGGTATAGGCTCCGCCCTCCAGCTGGTAGGACCAAACAAAAGTATAAATCAGTCGCTCCTCCTCTCATGCTCAGTTATTTTGGTCCTACCAAGCTGGAGGACAGGGCTTATGCCCGTAGCTCCATTAAGTAGTTTGGACACGCTATTCTATCTATGTTCCCAGGTTATACTATGTATTCTGCCTGTTAATGCAGCTTACATGCCGTTTGGGGCTTACCAGAGCGATCTGAACCTTATGCAATGAGGTTTGCACTAGGCTCTGCTTCATCCTCCTGTCTTGCGGGCATTTGAGCTCAGTAAAGCGGTGTTCTGCCTTCTCTTCTGCTTTCCCCGCTGTTTCGCGACTCCCTCAGTCAAAACCAGTCCACCTATGACATTGCGCACTTTCTCCTGTGCCAACCGTAAGCAGAGTCTCGTGCTTTCCACGGGTGGAACCCAGTGGAGGAAAAGGAGCCACAGAGTCCAGGGAGTTTAAAGAGGCTGGTGGTTGCGATGTGAACGCCATGTAAGTGCATTTATGCTATCTTTCTGTATATTATTTGATCCTGTGTTAATTTCATGCTAGTCTTCTAGTTTCTGTATTTAATAGCATCTGTACAGGATTATGGGCAGTATTGTTAATATGTCTACCAAAGAGAAAGGGGACAAACCAAAGGTGCCTGCTGAAGCTCCTAAAGAGGATAAACCTGCCACTAAGTTAAAAGTTGTGCTGGCTGTGAAGCTAAGATTTCCGCAGTTGATTCAGCTAAACTGTGCACAGAATGCTTAAAGGAGATAGCCAGCCCAGAAGTTCCATCCCAATTTACTGAATTTGTGAGATGGATGAAATCCTCTATGCAAGAAACATTCCAATCGATGCAAGATGCATCAAGAAAAAGACAGAGAACTGTGGACCCACAAGAAGGTACTTCATATATGAAGGATGAAGATATAACCAGTATAGTTGATATGGAATCAGGAGTATCATCTGTAGAAGAAGGGGAACTTACAGAAGAATCTGCTACCTTCAATGTTGATAAGATAGATAATCTGGTTAAAGCTATGAGGAAGACGCTAGGTCTCACTGACACACAAAAAGAATTGAATGTCATGGATTCAGCCTTTATTGGCTACAAAAACAAAGCCTCAACTTTCCCGGTCCATGGTTCTATACAGGAGATTATTACCAAGGAATGGAAGGTGGGAGACAAGCGTCCTCAGAACACAAGACGAATGCAGAAAATGTATCTATTCTTGGAAGAAGATACAAGCTCCTGGGTCACTTCGCCCAAAGTCAACGCCACGGTGTCACAAATTTCTAGAAGAACGACATTATTATTGGAAGACGGCACTACTCTCCGTAACCCAATGGATAAGAGAGCCAACTCCGCACTCAAAAAACAGTTTACTGCCATTGGACAAAATCTTAAGACCGCTACAGCAATGGCGTGCATGTTCCGCACCTTAAGAATTTGGCTAAATGATTTTGAAGAAAAACTGGACTCCTCTGTTTCAAGATCCCGTTTATTGAAAGAACTGACTCCCATAAAGGATGTATCACAGTACCCGTGCTATTTGGCGATATTCTGTCAATATTCCACTCCTGCTTCCGCCATTGGCTGCTCTGTTGTTGTCCCGCCCAGCATTTGTCCTTAAATGCTGGGTTCTGGCAACTCTCAGGTGCCCTTTCGTGGTGTTCCAGTACCAGCGCTTGTTCCTGATCCTTGTGAACTCTCAGTGTATTGACCCGGCCTGCCTGACTACTCTGCTACAGCAGTGCTCCTATTGCTCAGTCTCTGTTAATACTAAGGCAGTGTCCAGTTGCTTAGTCTCCGTTACTTCCACGACAGTGCTCAAGTTGCTCAGTCTCCGTTACTGCTACTGCAGTGCTCAAGTTGCTCGGTCTCCGTTACTGCTATGGCAGTGTTCAAGTTGCTTTGTCTCCATTACTGCTATAGCAGTGCTCAAGTTGCTCAGTCTCCGTTACTGCTACGGCAGCCCACAATTGTCTGGTATCCATTATCTTGGGCGTTACTCGAATTGAAGCTCTCACCTCTGTTTTAGCTTCTTAAAGGGCCTTACACTATTAGGGCCCATCAACATTCTCTGCCTAATATTAACCCATTCAGTACTGACAAACTGGGACTCACACAAGAACTGCCTGACCTGTGACAGTATATTGTTCTATGGACTATCTACATATACTGGACCTGTGTGGGCCTACCTCTGTATAACCTGTCTTGTGGCTGTACTATATTATGTATATATTACAGGACCTGTGAGGGTTATTGTGTTCTTTATTGTTTAATAAAATTGTGTTTTATCGAAGCCTACTGTGTCTGTGCGTCGAACAAACTGTTACAGGATGCGATCAATTTCTTGTGTGACGCTTCTTTGGATAACATCTGAGGCTTGGCAAAATCCTCAGCCCTCTCCATCACCACACGATGTGCTCTTTGGATAAAGGCCTGGGAAGCGGATGCCACCTTAGAGGAAATCATCAAAGTCATCTGGGGGCAGGAGTCAGTTTCTTCCACAACAGAAGAGAATTAGAGTGTATCCCTCTAGGTCCTCATCATCCAGAAAACAGTGCTTTCGGGATGCAAAAAGATACCGGCCGGGGAAAACATATGATCAGCGTCAGCATGGAACGTCTCAGGAAGCTAGATCTGGAGGCCGTAAGGTATTCCAGGGTAAGCCACGCTTCCAGCAGAATCCTCAATGAAATGAGCTTAACCCCATCTCCATCTCCAGTAGGGGGCAGACTGGAGTTCTTCAGAGACGCATGGGAGACTATACCATCAGATCGATGGGTGTGTCAAATACTGGAGATGGGGTACTGCTTGGAGTTTCATTCTGTCCCAAACCTACAGATCTTCAAGACATCCATAATACGGAACCCAAGGTTAGCAGCAGGGATGAACCAAGCAATCCAGATCCCCCTTCTCAACAGTGTTATAGAGAAAGTTCCCAAGATACAAGAGTTCCATGGGATTTACTCAACCATTTTCTCAGTTCCCAAGCCTTCAATAGACTTAAGGCTCATCTTAGATTTAAAGAAGGTCAATACCTTTCTCAAGATATGGAAGTTCAAGATCGAGACAGTCTCAACGGCAATCAAGATGGTTCGTCCGCAATCCTTCCTAACCAGAATAGATTTAAGGGATGCATATTACCATATCCCGATTCATCATGCCCACAGGAGATTTCTTCAGTTCCATTTTCAAAAGAATCATTATCAGTACAGGGTGTTGCCATTCGGCCTAGCTTCAGCACCATGGGTTTTTACAAAAGTGCTGACGGTGGCCATGGCAGCCTTGCGTCAACAGAAGGTAAGGGTCGTCCCTTACCTGGACGACATACTGATAGTTGCAGACTCAAGAATAGAGTCAGAAGAAAGCACGGCGAAGTGCCTAGAATTACTGACAAGTCTAGGCTGGATAATAAATCTAGAAAAGAGTCAGCTTCAACCCTCACAATCATTGACATTCCTGTGTGTCAAATTCAACATAGTTCAGGACATAGCATACCTATCAGAAGACAGACAATCTCGCCTTCTACACAGAGTATCTCTATTTCTTAAAAAGAAAGTGCAGACAGCAGAGGAATTCTCCAAACTCTTGGGGAACCTGTCATCAACATACCAAATACTTCCATGGGCTCGATCTCACAGCAGAGCAACTCAGCTGAATTATCTCCGGTTCTTCAAACAGGATCCAGACAACACCCTAGTAAGGATTCCTATCCTGCCCTCCACCAGGTTGGAACTCAAGTGGGGGTGCAAGACAATACACCTTTCAAAGGGAAGACTTCTAAAACCCACTCAGTGGGAGATTATTACCCCGGACGCCAGCAGGATCGGGTGGGGAGGTCTCTGGAGACACAAGGCAGTTAAGGGAACATGGATACCAAAAGAGCAAGCCCAGCACATCAACATTTTAGAACAACTAGCAATTTGGAACATGCTACAGTACCTAAAGAAACACATCAAAGGCTCACACATCCTAGTGAGGTCCGAGAATACTGCCGCAGTAAGATACCTCTTAAATCAAGGAGGAACAAAAGAGCCAAAAGCTCAATTGTCTGGCTATCAGGATTCTTAGATGGGCGGAACTACACCTGGCTGCTTTATTAACGACTTACATTTTGGGAAATCTAAACAGGGAAGCAGATTACCTGAGCAGAAGGAGCTTGGACCCAGGGGAATGGGCCTTAAACAACCAGGTAAATCTAGATCTCACAGCTCAGCTGGGAAACCCTACCATCGATCTCATGACAACAGAAGCAAACTCAAAATGTCAGAGGGTTTTTCTCCTGATGGAAGTCCCAGAACTCAGCAGGGCAGGATGCTCTGCAGTTCCACTGGGGGTTTTGCCTAGCCTACATCTTCCCACCGCTTCCTCTTTTGACAGAGGTGATACAGAAGATAAGAAGGGACAAAGCTGAAGTGATCCTAGTAGCCCCGGACTGGCCAAGGAAGATTTGGTATTCCGACCTTCTCAGAATGTCTGTACGTCCACCAATCATCCTTCCACAGATTCCTCAGCTTCTGACACAAGGCCCAATCTGCCATCCATACCCAGCATTCTGGAAGTTGAAGGCATGGCGGTTGAGCGGAGCTCCTTAAGACTCAAAGGTCTCTCAGATTCAGTAATAGAGACTATCCTGGCTGGCCGCAGACCCTCATCTACCAGGATATTCTACAGAGTTTGGTCTACTTTTCACAGATGGTTTAGCTCCAGAAGCATGGATAGAAATTACATCTCTTCAGCAGTCATCCTAGACTTTCTACAGGAAGGTTTTAACAAGGGTCTCTGTCCAGCATCTTTGAAGGTGCAACTGTCAGCCTTATCAGCTGTGCTAGCCTTTCCATTTATGGAGCAATATGTGGTTCGGCGATTTATTACCGCTGTTACAAAGATTAAGCCAACCATACGTGAAATTGTTCCCCCATGGGATCTGAATTTAGTACTTCAACAACTATGTTCCCATGAATACTTTGAACCATTAGAGTCTGTCTCCATTAAGCATCATACTTTAAAAACCATTTTGCTCACAGCAGTAACCTCAGCCCACAGAGTGGGGGAACTTCAAGCCTAACTATGCACTTCACCCCACCTTGTTTTTCACCAAGACAAAGTAGTCTTGCGTCCAAGGCCTTCTTTCTGGTCCAAGGTAATTTCTACATTCAACTTGAGTCAGGATATAATTCTCCCCTCCTTTTGTGCTAACCCCTCAAACAAGAAGGAGCAGGAGTTACATAAGTTGGACTTTGTTCAATGTTTAAAGACTTATCTACACAGAACTAAGTCATTCAGAAAGACCCAGTCCTTGTTTGTTCACCATGCTGGAAAATATAAAGGAACAGCAGCTTCCAAAGCCTCCATTGCCAGATGGATCAGGCAGTGTATTAGCCTGGCATATGAGTTTGCTCATCAGTCCCCTCCTAGCAGCCTAAAAGCACACTCAACTAGGGTTGTGTCCACATCCTAGGCACAAAAAGCCATTGCCTCTCCTGAGGAGATTTGCAAAGCTGCCACTTGGTCCTCAGTGTCCACTTTTGGAAAACATTATAAGCCGGACATCCAATCTTCTGTAGATGCAAAATTTAGCAGGAAGGTGCTAGAAGCAGCCATTCCTGCTTCAGACTAACTCTCCCACCCTTGCCTCTGGGGTACTGCTCTGGTAAGTCCCACAGTCCATTGCCGTGGATTGGACACAGAGGAAAAGGTGTAATTTACTCACCGATATTTTGTTTTCCTCTGTGTCCTTCCACGGCAACCCGACTCAAAATTATCGGTTTATTGGTATTTGTATCGTTCTTCAATACCTTATACTTTTATATTTGAACTAGATAATTTATGTCAGTATTATTACTTGTACAGAATTAATGGTGGTTATATGTCTAACTACTTCTCTATATTTTTCAGCTTGGTTAAAATGAATAACTGAGCCTATACCCACAGTCCATTGCCGTGGAAGGACACAGAGGAAAACAAAATATCGGTGAGTAAATTTCACCGTTTATTCAGCCAGGTCAATGTTGTCTGTCTTTTTTTTGTTTATTTTGTTTTTGTTTTTTTTTAAAGCAGTGCTTAACCCTTTGACTGCAACAGGGGTAGACAACACAATCCAATGCATTGCGTATCCCTGTGGCACTCTAAAGATTAATGTGAGCTTCAGCAAGACAGGAGATTAATATACCAGGGCTCAAAATTTCTACTCGCCACTAGCCAATGGCGAGTGAAAATTTAGCCCTGGGAGTAGAAATTCAGCCCTGGTGGGTATGCTGTGGCTTACAGTGGCGAGTAACTTTTCAGGTCTGGCTAGTAGCAAAGGACTTCAAATTTTAAGCCCTAAATATACGTTTTATATAAAGACTCCTGTGTCTACAGTGTGTACATTAATATACATTATATACACCTTCTCAGTGAGGCTCACATTAACCCTTTGAGTGGCAGAGGAGTACACAATGCATTACAATGCATTGTGTACCCCTCTGCCACTGAAACAGTTAAACATTTCTTAAAATAGAACCAAAGCGCGCACACACACTGCTAGTATATACATATCACACACACACACACACACACACACTGCTAGTATATACATATCACACACACACACACTGCTAGTATATACATATCACACACACACACACACACACACTGCTAGTATATACATATCACACACACACACACACACACTGCTAGTATATACATATCACACACACACACACTGCTGTGCAGGCAGACACATATACTGTAATTGCATAAAGAAGATGTTCTGCATCTGCATGCATGTGTGCATTGCTATGTGCTGGCTGTCATGGGTTAACCCTTTGAGTGCCAGAGGGATGTGCAACACATTGCTTTGCAGTGTGTTGCACACCCCTTTTGCAGTGAAAGTGTTAAGAATGCAGTGTCCCCCTTTCCTGTCACATCACACTACACTCCTTCATTACAGTGGGGATAGTTTTACCCATAGTCAAAGATGGGCTAAGGGAGGTTGTATTGGACACACACAGGTGCTGCAGACCATGGCAAAGATTCACTAGGCAGTGAAAACAGCCCACAGAGACAGTAAACTTTATAACGTATATAAAGTTTATTGTTCCTTTAAGGGCTTGGGGCTGATTTCACTGCTTAGTGAATCTTGGCCATGGCCAGCAGCACCTGTGTTGAGGCCACAACCAATCCACAGCCATTTCATCAACTAGTCATAATGCACCTCAACCAAAGTGCCATAACCCAGATCAATGGAATCACCAACTGCCATAACTGCCACAGAGCAGATCAATGGAATCACCAACTGCCATAACTGCCACAGGGCAGATCAATGGAATCACCAACTGCCATAACTGCCACAGGACTGTGTGGAATCCAGGATGCCATAAGGACAAGTTCACCATGAAGTGAGGACGCCACAAATCCAGGAGTCTGCAAAGATAAGGACAGCAAGAAGACAAGGGTGCTGTGAGGACCAGGATATTGTAAAGAGGAAAATACTGAACACGGTTCTATCCTTTATCTTTTTATTTTTTGGTATATGCAGTGAAGACTAGGATGCCTTAAAGATCAGGGTGCCATAAAGGTGCTTTGCGTACCTCTGGCACTCAAGGGGTTAAAGACATTGGCCCATATTTATAAAAACAAATTGGGGTTATGCTGGATTAAACCAACTGCACCATAGGGGACAAGTACAAATTCCTGATCAATTCAATTGAGCTCTTAACCCATTAAATGCTATAGAGGTCTACAATGCAATATGAAGCAATGCTTTGGAGACCTCTGTAGCATTCAAGGGGTTAGAAAGCTCTATTCAAGTACATGGGAATTTAGGAATCTTTATTTGTCCCCTTTGGTGCAGTTGGTTCAATCCAGAATAACACCAGTCTGCGTCATTGTTCCATAAATATCAGTATTCCACAATGACACTTAGAGAAATTCAATGTATATTTATATGTGTATATCCTATATAATAATTCACTAGGATGTTTGTCACGATGCAGTCATGCGCAGTGCCCGCATTCGGGCAGTCTCTACTGAGCAAGATTGCATCGAGTGACTGAGGCGACGTGAGGCTGCATCGCGTGGAGCAGTGAAGTAGCGGCCGCTTAACCCTTTGAGTGCCAGAGGGTAATGCGTTGCGTACCCCTCTGACACTCAAAGGGTTAACATTACCTGGACCTTGGACCATGTACATGGGCTTTTACACTAATATATTTATTTATATAGTAGGTATTCAGATATACTCAGCCTGGGTAACTCCTGACTTTGCGAATGACAGCACACTAGAACAGCAGAGGTAGCTGAGAATCAGTTAACCTATTGCATCCATGACAAGCGTTTTTGGTCCACTGGGGACCTTCCTCAGGTCAAGTGCCATTTACCCTGAGGAAGGTCTCCAGTGGATCAAAAACATGTGTCATGGATGCAAGAGGTTAACTGATTTTCAACTACTTCTGCTGTTCTAGTGTGCTGTCATTTGCAAATCCAGGAGTTACCGAGGCTGAGTGTATCTGAATATCTTCTTTTTGCTGTAATGGCAGATCAGTGGAATCACCAACTGCCATAACTGCCACAGGGCAGATCAATGGAATCACCAACTGCCATAACTGCCACAGGGCAGATCAATGGAATCACCAACTGCCACAGGGCAGATCAGTGGAATCACCAACTGCCATAACTGCCACAGGGTAGATCAATGGAATCACCAACTGCCATAACTGCCACAGGGCAGATCAATGGAATCACCAACTGCCATAACTGCCACAGGGCAGATCAGTGGAATCACCAACTGCCACAGGGCAGATCAATGGAATCACCAACTGCCACAGGGCAGATCAATGGAATCACCAACTGCCACAGGGCAGATCAATGGAATCACCAACTGCCACAGGGCAGATCAATGGAATCACCAACTGCCACAGGGCAGATCAATGGAATCACCAACTGCCATAACTGCCACAGGACTGTGTGGAATCTAAAATGCCCTAAGGGCAAGTTCACCATGGAGTGAGGACGCCACAAAACCAGGACTCTGCAAAGATAAGGACGGCGAGGAGACAAGGGTGCTGTGAGGACCAGGATATTGTAAAGAGGAAAATACTGAACATGGTTCTATCCTTTATCTTTTTATTTTTTGGTATATGCAGTGAAGACTAGGATGCCTTAAAGATCAGGGTGCCATAAAGGTAATGGGGGTTATGCAGTAAGGAGTGATAAAGAGGAGATAAAGTAGAGATAACTTCTCCAGTGATATCACTTCTCCAGTTCCTATGTTATTCTGGGCAGCCAATGCACTAACATCTCCAAAATTGGAGAAATCTTACAGCATGGGCTCCATAGGACTTAGAGAAGTGATATCACTGGAGAAGTTATCTCCTCTTTATCACACCTTAGTGCATCTCCCCTAAGGACACCTTAACCCTTTGAATGCCAGAGGAGTACGCAACGCATTGCAAAGCAATGCTTTACGTACCTCTGGCACTCAGGGGGTTAAAGACATTGGCCCATATTTATAAAAACAAATTGGGGTTATGCTGGATTAAACCAACTGCACCATAGGGGACAAGTACAAATTCCTGATCAATTCAATTGAGCTCTTAACCCATTAAATGCTATAGAGGTCTACAATGCAATATGAAGCAATGCTTTGGAGACCTCTGTAGCATTCAAGGGGTTAGAAAGCTCTATTCAAGTACATGGGAATTTAGGAATCTTTATTTGTCCCCTTTGGTGCAGTTGGTTCAATCCAGAATAACGCCAGTCTGCGCCATTGTTCCATAAATATCAGTATTCCACAATGACACTTACAGAAATTCTATGTATAGTTATATGTGTATATGCTATATAATAATTCGCTAGGATGTTTGTCACGATGCAGTCATGCGCAGTGCTCGCGTTCGGACAGTCTCTAATGCACATGATTGCATCGCATGAGTGAGGCGACCTGAGACTGCATCGCGTGGAGCAGTGAGGTAGCGGCTGCTTAACCCTTTGAGTGCCAGAGGGTAATGTATTGCGTACCCCTCTGACACTCAAAGGGTTAACATTACCCGGACCTTGGCCCATGTACACGGGCTTTTACACCAGTATATATATATTTATTTATTTATATATTTATATTTATTTATATAGTAGGTATTCAGATATACTCAGCCTGGGTAACTCCTGACTTTGTGAATGACAGCTCACTAGAACAGCAGAGGTAGCTGAGAATCAGTTAACCTATTGCATCCATGACACACATTTTTGGTCCACTGGGGACCTTCCTCAGGGCAAGTACCATTTACCCTGAGGAAGGTCTCCAGTGGATCAAAAACTTGTGTCATGGATGCAAGAGGTTAACTGATTCTCAGCTACTTCTGCTGTTCTAGTGTGCTGTCATTTGCAAAGCCAGGAGTTCCCGAGGTTGAGTGTATCTGAATATCTTATTTTTCTTTTTATGGCAGATCAGTGGAATCACCAACTGCCACAGGGCAGATCAATGGAATCACCAATTGCCACAGGGCAGATCAATGGAATCACCAATTGCCACAGGGCAGATCAAAGGAATCACCAACTGCCATAACTGCCACAGGGCAGATCAATGGAATCACCAACTGCCATAACTGCCACAGGGCAGATCAATGGAATCACCAACTGCCATAACTGCCACAGGGCAGATCAATGGAATCACCAACTGCCATAACTGCCACAGGGCAGATCAATGGAATCACCAACTGCCATAACTGCCACAGGACTGTGTGGAATCTAGAATGCCATAAGGACAAGTTCACCATGAAGTCAGGACGCCACAAAACCAAGACTCTGCAAAGATAAGGGCGTCGAGAAGACAAGGGTGCTGCGAGTACCAGGATGTTGTAAAGAGGAAAATACTGAGTGAGTGAGGCGACGTGAGACTGCATCGCATGGAGCAGTGAGGTAGCGGCCACTTAACCCTTTGAGTGCCAGATGGTAATGAGTTGCATACCCTTCTGGCACTCAAAGGGTTAACATTACCCCGGACCTTGGTCTGTGTACATGGGCTTTTACACTAGTATACTTATTTATATAGTAGGTATTCAGATATACTCAGCCTGAGTAACTCCTGGCTTTGCAAATGACAGCACACTAGAACACTAGAGGTAGCTGAAAATCAGTTAACCTATTGCATCCATTGGGGACCTTCCTCAGAGCAAGTGCCATTTACCCTGAGGAAGGTCCCCAGTGGATCAAAAACGTGTGTCATGGATGCAATGAGTTAACTGATTTTCAGCAACCTCTGGTGTTCTAGTGTGCTGTCATTTGTAAAGCCAGGAGTTACCCAGGCTGAGTATATCTGAATACCTTCTTTTTTATGGGATGTGCACCTAAATAATATAGTGGATATTCATACTAGTGAGTGCCGCTGTCTTTCTGTTCTGTTTCTATCTATTTATATATGCATGTTTGTGTATATGTTATATGCTTGACGTCACATGCATGCGGTGGGAATCTCCCACTGCACATAAGCAATGTCATTAAGATGTGAGGTGTAATGGGAAGCGGGGGGTTTAAAAGTGTTTGGTTTGGCATGCTTTGATGTCTTGAGAAAGGTCCATGCTGGGACCGAAACAATGACAATAAAATTATACTTTTGCTTCAAAGAAAAGTCCCACTGGTGCTGCCTTCTTCTGTAATTTCTACATTAACATTTAAGGTTTGTGCACCTGAGCATAAATGCTATATAAGTGAGTGCTTCCATTCCTGGAAATCTAATATATATATATATAGTATGTGATGAGATGCACGGCTGTCACTGTTGCAACAGACCTGGGTGCTATGTTCATAAATAATGTTACAGACAGTTTTTTTGAAGATAAACAGCACTCACAGGATTTTTTGCAGGAAAAACATTATCCGTGTTTTTGATTTTATATATATATATCCTAGTATCAAAGCCTGTATACACGGGCTAAACTGCACCCAGCCGTCCCGGCTGCTGCCCCTGAGCAGAGACAGGAAGTGAGCTGTCTGAAAGCTCTCACTTTTGATAGATGAAATTATGTTTTGGTTTATTCCATCAACGTTGGCAGAATAAACCAATATGTCATTTCACCCATCAAAAGTCCTGTGAGTGCTTTCTTTCATTGAAATTTTGCTATATGATTGCTATTTAGATTGATACCCAGGCATAACAACAGAATTTAAAGTAAATGCACATCTCGGGATATTTGTGTGTGTATATATATATATATATATATATATATATATATATATATATATATATATATATATATATATATACAGGGCTTAAAATTTGAAGTAATTGCTACTAGCCAGACCTGAGAAGTTACTCACCACTGCAAGCCATAACATACCCACCAGGGCTGAATTTCTACTCGCCATTGGCTAGTGGCGAGTGTAAATTTTGAGCCCTGTATATATATATACAGTGCATGTGTATATATGTATTTATTTATGTATGTTTGTTAATATGTGATAGTGTATTTTATGCCCATCAACTTATTGTAACATATTACTGTTGTAAGGTGCTGCAGTGAAGTCTAGGTTGCTAGTGGCTAGATTTGTTTTGCTGGTGTTAAATGTTAACATTTTATCAAGCATTTTCCTATTGAAGTCTATGGAGAAAACTGGAAATAAAAGGGTGTCATAAAGGTATTGGGGTTATGCACTAAGGTGTGAAAGAGAGGAGATAAAGTAGATATAGCTTCTCCAGAGATATCACTTCTGTAATTTTACACACACACGCACGCACGCACCCCCCCACACACACACACACACACATGGATAGACAAAATGCTAAACACAATGTTGTACACAAACAGAACATAATGTAGTAAGAAGAACATGGAGAAGGGAAAAAGAGATATGGGGTAGAAAGTGAGAGGCATGGGACAGAAGGGAACAGGTGTTGGAGAAAAGGTGAGAGAGAGTGGGGGACAAACATGGGTTATAATGGGGCAGAGACACTGGAGAGAAGGGAGATATCAATATGGGGAAAATATGACAAAGGAACCAGAGATTCCCCTCACTGTGAGTTTTATGGCTGTGGAACGTCATACACTTACATACACACCACACAGTCTGATATAGAGATATGGATAGTTATATAAATATAGAGATATAAATAGAGATAGATATATATAGAGAGATAAAGATATGGATAGAGATATAAAAAGAGATAGATAGAGAAATGGATAGATATGAATAGATATATGGCTAGAGATAAATATATGTATAGATATATAAATAGAGATAGATAGACATATGGATAGAGATATAATAGAGATATAAATAGAGATACAGATATGGTTAGAGATAGAGATATTAATAGATATATAAATAGAGATTGAGATATAAAGAGAGATGGAGATATGGATACAGATATAAATAGAGATAGAGATATAAATAGAGATAGAGATATCTATAGTGATATATATAGAGATATAAATAGATATAAAGATATAGATGGATATGGAGATATGGATAGATATATAAATAGAGATATGGATAGAGACAGAGATATAAATAGTGATAGAGATGTAAAAAGAGAGAGATATGGAGAGATATATAAATAGAGATAGAGATATGGTTACAGACAGACATATGGATAGAGATATTAATAAAGATATAAACAGAGATAGAGACATAAATACAGATAGATATATAAATTCTAGGGATGAGCGAGCACCCCGATGCTCGGGTGCTCGGGTGCTCTGACCGAGCACCCCCTGATGCTCGAGTGCTCGGCCGAGCACCCGAGCCCCATTCAAATGAATGGGAGCACTCGAGCATTAAACCAGGCACCCCCTGCTCTGATGAGCGGAGGGTGCCTGGTCAATGTCCCCCTTCATCTCCGCTATGCCCCTCTTCCACAATGTCCCCCTTCATCTCCTATGCCATAGAGGAGATGAAGGGGGACATTGTGGAAGAGGGGCATAGCGGAGATGAAGGGGGACATTGTGGAAGAGGGGCATAGACTCTATGCCCCTCTTCCACAATGTCCCCCTTCATCTCCGCTATGCCCCTCTTCCACAATGTCCCCCTTCATCTCCGCTATGGCATAGGAGATGAAGGGGGACATTGTGGAAGAGGGGCATAGCGGAGATGAAGGGGGACATTGTGGAAGAGGGGCATAGCGGAGATGAAGGGGGACATTGTGGAAGAGGGGCATAGAGTCTATGCCCCTCTTCCACAATGTCCCCCTTCATCTCCGCAATGCCCCCTTCATCTCCGCAATGCCCCCGTACCTCCATTCCCTGGTGGTCCAGCGGAGCGTCTTCGGATCTGTGCCTCTTCCGGCACAGATCCTCTTCACCCGAACATGTCGGGCGAGCACATGGCGGTACTCGTACGAGTACCGCCATGTGCCGAGCAGAGCGATGCTCGAGCCGATCCGAGCATCGGCCGAGCACGCTCGCTCAACACTAATAAATTCATATATATATATATATATATATATATATTTTTTTTTTTATATATATATATATATATATATATATATATATATATATATATGGATAGAGATATGGATAGAGATATAAATAGAGATACAGGTATGGTTAGAGATTAATAGAGATATACATAGAGATAGATGGATAGAGATAAATATATGGATATAGATATAAATAGAGATAGCGATAAAGATATGGATAGATATATAAATATAGATATATAAATAGAGATACATTTATGCATAGAGATAAATATATGGATAGAGATATACATAGAGAAAGAAATATAATATTCAGATAGAGACATGAATAGATATGAATAGAGATATAGATAGAGACAAATATATGGATAGAGATATAAATAGAGATAGGGATAGATATATGAACTGAGATAGAGATATGAAAAGTGATAAAGATAGAGATAGTTTTATAGATAGAGATATGGATAGAGAAATGAAAAGAGATAGATATATGGATAGAAATATGAATAGAGATAGGCATATGCATAGAGATAGAGATATAAATTCAGATAGAGATATGGATAGAGATATGAATAGAGATACAGATATGGTTAGAGATAGAGATATGGATGGAGATTACTAGAGATATAAATAGAGATAAAGATATAAAGACAGAGATATAAACTGAGATAGATATATAAATAGAGATATAAGTACTGATAGAGAAATTGATAGATATGAATAGAGATAAGGATAGAGCTAAATATATGGATATAGATATAAATAGAGACATAGATATGGACAGAGATATGGATAGAAATAAAGATATGGATAGAGAAATGGAGATATGGAGAGAGAAATATAAATTCAGATACAGATATGGATAGATATGAATAAAGATAAGGATAGAGACAAATATGTGGATAGAGATATAAATAGAGATAGATATAAATAGAGAGAGATATGAACTAAGATATATAGACAGATATGAAAAGTGATAAAGATAGAGATAGTTATATAGATAGAGATATGGATAGATATGTTAATAGAGATAAAGATATGGAGAGATATATAAATATAGTGATATAAAAGAGATAGAGATATAGATAGAGAAAAAGATATGGATTGAGGTATAAATATAGAGATAAAGATAGAGATATGGATAGAGATAAAGATAGAGCTAGAGATATGAATAGAGATATGGATAGAAATATAAATAGAGATAGAGATCTAAATATAGATAGAAATATGTTTAGAGATAGAGATATGGATAGATATGTTAACAGAGATATTAACAGAGATAGAGATATGGATAGATATATAAATATAGTGATAAATAGAGATAAAGATATGAATAGAGATAGAGATCTGGTTAGAGATAGAGATATGGACTGAGATATTAATAGAGATATAAATAGAGATAGAGATTAGTGTTGAGCGAGCACCACGATGCTCGGGTGCTCTGACCGAGCACCCCCTGAGGCTCGAGTGCTCGGCCGAGCACCCGAGCCCCATAGAAATGAATGGGGCGACACCAGGCACCCCCTGCTCTGATGAGGGGAGGGTGCCTGGTCAATGCCCCCTTCATCTCCGCTATGCCCCCTTCATCTCCGAATGCCCCCTTCAGCTCCGCAATGTCCCCCTTCAGCTCCGCTATGCCCGTCTTCCACAATGTGCCCCTTCATCTCCGCTATGCCCCTCTTCCACAATGTGCCCCTTCATCTCCGCTATGCCCCTCTTCCACAATGTCCCCCTTCATCTCCTCTATGCCATAGAGGAGATGAAGGGGGACATTGTGGAAGAGGGGCATAGCGGAGATGAAGGGGCACATTGTGGAAGAGGGGCATAGCGGAGATGAAGGGGCACATTGTGGAAGACGGGCATAGCGGAGATGAAGGGGGACATTGTGGAAGAGGGGCATAGAGTCTATGCCCCTCTTCCACAATGTCCCCCTTCATCTCCGCAATGCCCCCGTACCTCCAGTCCCTGGTGGTCCAGCGGAGCTTCTTCGGATCTGTGCCTCTTCCGGCACAGATCCCCGCCACCCGAACATGTCGGGCGAGCACATGGCGGTACACGACGAGTACCGCCATGTGCCGAGCAGAGCGATGCTCGAGCCGATCCGAGCATCGGCCGAGCACGCTCGCTCATCACTAATAGAGATATAAATACAGAAACAGATATAAATTCAGATAGAGATTTAAACAGAGATAAAGATATGGTTAGACAGAGATATGGATAGAGATATTAATAGAGATATAAATAGAGACAGATATATAAATAGAGACAAATTTAAATTGAGATAGAGATATGTAGAAATATATACTTGTAGAGATATAAATAGAGACAGATATAAATAAAGATAGAGATATGGATAGAGATATAAATAGATATAAAGATATGAATAGAGATATAAATAGAGATAAATATATAAATAAAGATAGAGATATGGATAAAGAAAGAGATATAAATAAAGATAGAGATATGGATAGAGATATAAATAAATATAGAGATATAAAAAGAGATAAAGATATGGCTAGAGATATAAATAGAGACAGAGATATAAAGATAGAGATATGGATAAAGATAGAGATATGGATAGAGATATAAATAAATATAGAGATCTAAATATAGATAGAAACATGTTTAGAGACAGAGATATGGATAGAGATATAAATATAGTGATATAGAGCTGGAGATATGAATAGAGATTGAGATCTGGTTAGAGATAGAGATATGGATTGAGATATTAATGGAGATATAAATAGAGATAGATATATAAATACAGAAAAATATATAAATTCAGATAGAGTTTTAAACAGAGATAGAGATATGGTTAGACAGAGATATGGATAGAGATATTAATAGAGATATAAATAGAGACAGATATATAAATAGAGACAGAGACATAAATTGAGATAGAGATATGTAGAAATATATACTTATAGAGATATAAATAGAGATAGAGATATAAAAAGAGATAAAGATATGGATAGCGATATAAATAGAGATAGATATATAAATAGAAATAGAGATTTGGATAGACATATGAATACAGATAAATATAGAGATAGAGGTATGGATAGAGATATGGACAGATAAATGGATAGCGATAGAGATATGGATTGAGATATGGATAGAGATAAAGAAAGAGTTATAGAAATGGATAGAGATAAGGATAGAGATAGAGATATGGATAGAGATAGAGATATTGATATAGAGATCTATATAGGGATAGAGATATAAGTAGAGATATAAATATAGAGATAGATCTGGCTAGAGATAGAGATATGGTAGAGAGATAAAGAGACAGAGATATAAATAGAGAGAGGGAGAGATATGTATAGATATATAAATAGAGTTATAAAATAGAGTTATAAATAGAGATAGAGATATAAACAGAGATAGAGATATGGATACATATATGAATACATAGCGATATGGATTGAGATAGAGATATAAATAGAGATAGGGATAGAGATATGGATAGAGATAAATATATGGAGAGAGATATAAATAGCGATAGACATAAATAGATATAAAGATATAGATAGAATTATGGATAGAGATATAAGCAGAGTTAGACATATGGATAGTGATATTGATATAGAGAAAAATAAATGAATAGAGATATTGATACATATATGGATAGAGATAGAGTTATGGGTAGAGATATAAATAGAGATAGAGATATAAATAGAGATATTGATTATGAAATGGATAGAGATACAAATAGCGATATAAATAGAGATAGAGATATAAAAAGAGATAGAGATATGGATGGAGATAGAGATATGGATAGATATAAAAAGATATAAATAGAGATCGAGATATGGATAGAGATAAGATAGAGATACAGATTATTCCTTCCTGACTCCAATTGATAAAGTTAGAGATACAAATTATTCCTTCCTGACTCCAATTGGTAGTCAGATAGTTCCCCGGATCAATATCCTATTTGCTTTGATGCCATCTGTCATAATTGTCAATATTGTTCTGTGCTAGATAGGCATCCATTGCGTTTTTGAATGCAGTTGCATTATCTGTAAGCACAACATCCCGAGGCAAAGAATTCCATAGCCTTACCGCCCTTACTTTAAAGAATCCCTGCCTTTGTTTTAGTTGAAAGCGCCTTTCCTCTAGTCTTAATGGATGGCCTCTTGTTCTTAGATATAGAGATATGGATTGAGATATAAAACAAGATAGATGTATAAATAGAGATATGTATAGAGATATACAAAGAGATAGAGATATGGATAGAGATAGAGATATAAATAGATATATGAATAGACACTGAGATATGGAAATAGAGATATTTATACATATATACATACAGATATGGATAGAGATATGAATAGAGTTATAAATAGAGATAGAGAAATGGACAGAGATAGAGATATGGATAGAGATATAGATAAGGATAGAGAAATTGATAGAAATAGAGATATGGATAGATATATAAAAAGAGATAGAGAGATGGATAGAGATAGAGATAGAGCTATAGATATGGACAAAGATATAAATAGAGATAGAGATATAAATAGAGATAGAGATAAAGATGGATAGAGATATAAATAGAGATATAGAGATATATATAATAGAGAAAGATTTAAATAGAGAAAGAATTATGGATAGAGATAAATACAGAGATGTAGATATGGATAGAGATATAAATAGAGATAGAGATATATGAATGAGGATAGCGATATGGATAGAGATATGAATCAATATATAAAAAGAGATAGAGATATAAATAGAGATATGAATAGAGATTTGGATAGAGATAAATATAGAGATAGAGATATGTACAGAAATATAATAGATATAGAGCTATAAATAGAGATAGAGATATAAATAGTGATAGAGATATAGATACAGATATACAGATATAAAGAGATAGAGATTAGTGATGAGCGAGCACCCCAATGCTCGGGTGTTCGGGTGCTCTAACCGAGCACCCCCTGAGGCTCGAGTGCTCGGCCGAGCACCCGAGCCCCATTGAAGTCAATGGGAGGACTCGAGCATTACACCAGGCACCCCCTGCTCTGATGAGGGGAGGGTGCCTGGTCCATAGGAAAAGGGCAGAAAAGGATGGAAACACCACAGAAATGGTTCAGGGACAGCATAGGGAGGATGTCTGGATGCATCTTGGACTCCAACATCGCTGCTGGGAACGATCTTTCGCCCGTAGTACGCCATTTTTACAGACTGACCATAAAACACACAAAAAGGAAAATAAAAACGACTTTAGGCGAAAAATTGTTACCAAACAATATTTGCTGTATATTTACTTGTATATCATCTGCAAATTCTCCCAAAAATTTCCTTGGTTTTCGGAAGTGAGGCCATGATTAAGAGGGAAACGTGCGCAGAGGCAAATTCTCCCAAAAATTTCCTTGATTTTCAGAACTGAGGCCATGATTAAGAGGGAAACGTGCACAGAGGCAAATTCTCCCAAAAATTTCCTTGATTTTATTGAACTGAGGCCATGATTAAGAGGGAAACGTGCGCTGAGCCGACCATCTAAAACATTATGGGTGAGGGTCTGCTGCAGAGCTGACCATCCTAAACATTATATGCGAAGGCCCGCTAGTGAGCTGACGCTATAAAACATTATATGAGAGGGCCCGCTAGAGAGCTGACCCAATAAAACATTATATGAGAAGGCCCGCTGGTGAGCTGACCTATATAAAAATTGTCAAACAGGGCCCGCTGGTGAGCTGGCCCTATATAAAAATTATATCACAGGGCCCGCTGGTGAGCTGGCCCTATATAAAAATTATATCCCAGGGCATATGGAAGAGGAGGAGGAGGATGAGAAGATTAAGAGTCAACCATATACCCGTTTTTTGGGTGGAAGGGGTGAATGGGAATACAGAGTATTCCCATCATTGTAAATAACATATATAAAGTGAGTTTATGTTCCCCCGGGGCTTTCCTCCAGTGGAGTGGAGAAGTCAGGGGAAATCCAGGCCTTGTTCATTTTTATAAGTGTCAACCTATCAGCATTGTCGGTGGAAAGGCGGATACGCTTATCTGTTATGATGCCACCAGCAGCACTAAATACCCGCTCAGACAGAACGCTGGCGGCAGGGCAGGCCAGCACCTCCAAGGCATAGAGTGCCAGTTCATACCACGTGTCCAGCTTGGACACCCAGTAGTTGTAAGGCACAGAGGGATCATTGAGGACGCTGACACGGTCTGCTACGTACTCCTTCACCATCTTCCAAAACTTTTCCCTCCTTGTGACACTAGGCTGCGCATCAGGGTGAGGGTGCTGGCGGGGTGTCATGAAGGTGTCCCACGCCTTGGAGAGTGTTGCCCTGCCTTTCTCGGAACTGCTGTGTGCTCCCCTTTTCTCCCCTTCTCGGTTGGCCAAGGTAGCACGTACTCTGCCGCCAGCGTTGTCAGATGGAAAATTTTGGAGCAATTTTTCAACAAGAACCTTCTGGTATTGCACCATTTTGCTTGTCCTCTCCACCGGAGGAATGAGAGATGAGAAATTCTCTTTGTAGCAGGGGTCCAGAAGGGTGAACACCCAGTAATCCGTGTTGTCTAAAATGCGTGTAACGCGTGGGTCACGGGAAAGGCAGCCTAACATAAAGTCAGCCATGTGTGCCAGAGTACCAACAGGCAAGATTTCGCTGTCCTCACCAGGAGGATGACTCTCAATCTCCTCATCCTCTTCCTCCTCTTCTGCCCACCCACGCTGAAGAGATGGAACTAAAGTTCCATGGCTACCCTCTGTAGCGGAGACAACCGTGTCTTCCTCCTCCTCCTCCTCCTCCTCCTCCTCCTCCGCCTCCTCCAATTGTCGCTGAGAAGACGAAGTGAGGGTGCTCTGGCTATCACCTTGTGTAAGCTCTTCCTCCCCCATTTCCACCTCTTCCACATGCAAAGCGTCGGTTTTAATTGTGAGCAGCGAGCGTTTCAGTAGACACAGAAGTGGGATGGTTACACTGATAATAGCGTTATCGCCGCTCACCATCTGTGTCGATTCCTCAAAATTGCGTAAAACCTCACAGAGGTCTGACATCCATTCCCACTCCTCACTTCTGATTACAGGAAGTTGAACGGAGAGGCGACGACCGTGTAACAGCTGGTACTCCACTACTGCCCTCTGCTGCTCACAAAGCCGGGCCAACATGTGGAAGGTGGAGTTCCAGCGCGTGCTCACGTCACACAGCAGCCGGTGAGCTGGCAATTGTAAGCGCTGCTGCAGCTTCAACAGGCCGGCTGAAGCTGTTGATGACTTACGGAAATGTGCACACACGCGGCGCACCTTGGTCAAGAGATCATGCACATTGGGGTAGGTTTTTAGAAATCGCTGCACCACTAAATTAAATACATGCGCTAGGCATGGTACGTGTGTGAGCTTGCCGAGCTCCAAAGCCGCCACCAAGTTACGCCCATTATCACACACAACCATGCCTGGTTGCAGGTTGAGTGGCGAGAGCCACTGCTCGGTCTGGTGACTAATCCCCTGCAACAGCTCTGAGGCCGTGTGCTGTTTGTCCCCAAGGCAGATCAGCTTCAGCACGGCCTGTTGACGCTTCCCCACTGCAGTGCTACACTGCTTCCAGCTACTGGCTGATGGGGGAGTGGCGGTGTGTGTAGAGAATTCGGAGGTGGAAACGGAGGAGGAGGAGCCAATAACGTAGGTGCTGGTGGAAACCCTGATGGAGGTAGGGCCCGCAATCCTCGGCGTGGGTAGCACCCGTGCCATCCCAGGGTCCGAGTCGCTCCCAGCCTCCACGACATTCACCCAGTGTGCCGTCAGGGAAATGTAGCGTCCCTGGCCACAAGCACTTGTCCATGTGTCAGTCGTTAAGTGGACCTTCCCAGTAACTGCGTTGGTCAGGGCACGGGTGATGTTACGGGACACATGGTGGTGTAATGCGGGGATGGCACACCGGGAAAGTAGTGGCGGCTGGGGACCGCGTACCGAGGGACAGCTGCTGCCATCAGGCTGCGGAAGGACTCAGTGTCCACAAGCCTAAATGGCAGCATTTCGATGGCCAGTAATTTGGAAAGGTGTGAGGTTAGTGCTATGGCCTGTGGGTGGGTGGCTGGGTACTTTCTCTTGCGCTCAAATGCCTGGGGTAACGACATTTGGACGCTGTGCTGGGACAGGGAAGTGGATGTGGTCGCTGATGGTGCTTCAGATGCTACAGGTGCAGGGCGGGAGGTATGCGGGCCTGCGCCTTCGACAGGCGATTGGCCGGCACCGAAAACAGGGGAAGAGGAGGCAGTGGTGTGGCCTGCAGACACAGATGGGCGATCCAGGCGTTCCTCCCACTTACTACGGTGCTTGGATGCCATGTGTCGGATCATGCTGGTGGTGGTGAGGTTTCTAGTGTTCATGCCTCGGCTCATTCTGGTGTGGCACAGGTTGCAAACTACAATTCTTTTGTCGTCCGCACTTTCCTTAAAAAAACGCCATACCGCGGAACACCTACCCCTTGGCAAGGTAGATTTACGCAAGGGGGTGCTCCGTGGAACATTTGCGGGCCGGTTTGGTGCGGTCCGCCTTCTTTCTGTAGCCACACCACTGCCTCTTCCAGCCTGTTGCGGTGCTGCAGATGGCTCACCCTCAGGACTGCTGTCATCGCTCGGCTCTACACCTTCCCAGGTGGGGTCAGTCACCTCATCGTCCACCAAGTCCTCCTCCACTTCCTCACTCTGATCATCCTCCTCAAGTCTTGATCCCACCACATACTCAGTCATTGACAACTGTATAACATTCTCCTCAACAAGGTCTTGAAATAGTGGTTGATTTAATGGCAACTGTGTCTCATCATCATCATCATCATCCACTACTTCCTTTGACCTTAAATGCCGTTCACATCTGTCATCTTCTTGAGATTGGGTAGCCTCTAGAGGTTGTGAATCAGGGCACAAGATGTCATGTTCCTCTGCAAGCGTGCTTGGAGAGAGGGTCAAATGAAGGATTGGTGATGAGACGAGCTCCTCACTATATCCCAGTGTGGGATCACTTCTTTGACCAGACCGTGTATGGTGGGAGGAAGGATGATCAGAGTGAGGATTATGTTGACCAGACTCTTGGCTACTGAGAGTGGACTTGGTGGAAGACAGGGTGGTGCTTAACCGACTGGAAGCAGTATCAGCTGTCATCCAACCGACCACCTGTTCGCAGTGGTCGGACCTCGAGAGTGATGTCCTGCGACGCCCTGTAAAATTACACATGAAGCTAGGTATGGTGGATGTCTTTCTTTCTTGTGCTCTGGCACCAGGCACAGTTTCTCCGCGTCCTGACCCGCGCCCTGAACTTTCAGGATCACGTCCACTTCCCCGTCCCTTTTTACCCGCCTTCTTCATCTTACACAGAATATGTGACTTTAATATTTGAGTTTGAAAACTTAACAGTATTTCTTATTATTCTGCAACTCTGCAGAGTACACAGAATAGGCTGCTAAACTGCGGTGAAACACACTGAATGGAATATGTGAGTTTAATATTTGAGTTTGAAAACTTAACAGTATTTCTTATTATTCTGCAACTGTACAGAGTACACAGAATAGGCTGCTAAACTGCGGTGAAACACACTGAATGGAATATGTGACTTTAATATTTGAGTTTGAAAACTTAACAGTATTTCTTATTATTCTGCAACTGTACAGAGTACACAGAATAGGCTGTTAAACGGCGGTGAAACACACTGAATGGAATATGTGACTTTAATATTTGAGTTTGAAAACTTAACAGTATTTCTTATTATTCTGCAACTGTACAGAGTACACAGAATAGGCTGTTAAACGGCGGTGAAACACACTGAATGGAATATGTGACTTTAATATTTGAGTTTGAAAACTTAACAGTATTTCTTATTATTCTGCAACTGTACAGAGTACACAGAATAGGCTGCTAAACTGCGGTGAAACACACTGAATGAAATATGTGACTTTAATATTTGAGTTTGAAAACTTAACAGTATTTCTTATTATTCTGCAACTGTACAGAGTACACAGAATAGGCTGTTAAACGGCGGTGAAACACACTGAATGGAATATGTGACTTTAATATTTGAGTTTGAAAACTTAACAGTATTTCTTATTATTCTGCAACTGTACAGAGTACACAGAATAGGCTGTTAAACGGCGGTGAAACACACTGAATGGAATATGTGACTTTAATATTTGAGTTTGAAAACTTAACAGTATTTCTTATTATTCTGCAACTGTACAGAGTACACAGAATAGGCTGCTAAACTGCGGTGAAACACACTGAATGGAATATGTGACTTTAATATTTGAGTTTGAAAACTTAACAGTATTTCTTATTATTCTGCAACTGTACAGAGTACACAGAATAGGCTGTTAAACGGCGGTGAAACACACTGAATGGAATATGTGACTTTAATATTTGAGTTTGAAAACTTAACAGTATTTCTTATTATTCTGCAACTGTACAGAGTACACAGAATAGGCTGTTAAACGGCGGTGAAACACACTGAATGGAATATGTGACTTTAATATTTGAGTTTGAAAACTTAACAGTATTTCTTATTATTCTGCAACTGTACAGAGTACACAGAATAGGCTGCTAAACTGCGGTGAAACACACTGAATGGAATATGTGACTTTAATATTTGAGTTTGAAAACTTAACAGTATTTCTTATTATTCTGCAACTGTACAGAGTACACAGAATAGGCTGTTAAACGGCGGTGAAACACACTGAATGGAATATGTGAGTTTAATATTTGAGTTTGAAAACTTAACAGTATTTCTTATTATTCTGCAACTGTACAGAGTACACAGAATAGGCTGCTAAACTGCGGTGAAACACACTGAATGGAATATGTGACTTTAATATTTGAGTTTGAAAACTTAACAGTATTTCTTATTATTCTGCAACTCTGCAGAGTACACAGAAAAGGCTGCTAAACTGCGGTGAAACACACTGAATGGAATATGTGACTTTAATATTTGAGTTTGAAAACTTAACAGTATTTCTTATTATTCTGCAACTCTGCACAGTACACAGAATAGGCTGCTAAACGGCGGTGAAACACACTGAATGGAATATGTGACTTTGATATTTTAGTTTGAAGACTTAACAGTATTTCTTCCTATTCTGCAACTCTACACAGTACACAGAATAGGCTGCTAAACTGCGGCGAAGCACACTGAATGGAATATGTGACTTTGATATTTTAGTTTGAAGACTTAACAGTATTTCTTCCTATTCTGCAACTCTGCACAGTACACAGAATAGGCTGCTAAACTGCGGCGAAGCACACTGAATGGAATATGTGACTTTGATATTTTAGTTTGAAGACTTAACAGTATTTCTTCCTATTCTGCAACTCTGCACAGTACACAGAATGTGCTGCTAAACTGCGGCGAAGCACACTGAATGGAATATGTGACTTTGATATTTTAGTTTGAAGACTTAACAGTATTTCTTCCTATTCTGCAACTCTGCACAGTACTCAGAATGTGCTGCTAAACTGCGGCGACGCACACTGAATGGAATACGTGACTTTGATATTTTAGTTTGAAGACTTAACAGAATGTGCTCTAATCTGCAACTTTGCACACTAAACAGAATGTGCTCTAATCTGCAACTTTGCACACTAAACAGAATGTGCTCTAATCTGCAACTTTGCACACTAAACAGAATGTGCTCTAATCTGCAACTGTGCACACTAAACAGAATGTGCTCTAATCTGCAACTTTTCACACTAAACAGAATATTTTTTTTTTTTTTTTTTTTGTTTTTTTCCCCCCACACACAATATAACCTGCTGCCCCCACACACAGTAGTCCTAAAAAGGACTTTTGGTTCTTTTTTGTCACAATTTTTGTTTTTTCCTCCCTACACTGCCTTTCCCTTCCTATCCTCAGCTCTCCCTGGCTCAGACTGAGCCGAACTCGATGGTCAGGTGCTATACAGCACCTGACCACGGGTTCTGGCCAGCCAATCAGTGTAATGCCAGCAGCCAACATGGCTGCTGGCATTACACCGATGTCAGAGCCTCCCTGCACGTTTATTGGCTGCGCAGCAGCCGCAAAACGTGCGGGGAGGAGACCCGAACATGGCGGGCGAGCACATGCGGTACTCGTACGAGTACCGCCATGTGCCGAGCAGAGCGATGCTCGAGCCGATCCGAGCATCGGCCGAGCATGCTCGCTCAACACTAATAGAGATGTAAAGAGAGATAGAGATATACATAGAGATAGAGATATAAATAGAGGAGGAGATATGGATAGAGGCATGATTAGACATATAAATAAAGATATAGCTATAAATAGAGATAAATATGTACATTGAGATAGAGATATGGATAGATAAAGAGATATGGATAGAGATATAAAGAGATACAGATGTAAATAGAGATAGAGACATTGAAAATACATATAGATAGAGATAACAATATAAATAGAGATTGAGATATGGATAGAGATAAATATATATAAATATATATAAATAGAGACAGATTTGGAAAGAGATATGGGTAGATATGTAAAAAGAGATAGAAATATAAATAGATATATAAATAGAGATATAGATATGGATAAAATAATAAAGATAGAGATATTGATAGAGATAGAGATTTGGATAGATATAATTAGAGATATAGATATAAATACAGATAGAGATATGTATAGAGAAGGATATAAATAGAGAAATATAGAGCTATAAATAGAGACAGAGATATGGATAGATATATGGATAGAGATAGAGATATGGATAGAGACATAAAAAGAATGAGATATAAAGAGAGGTTGAGAAATATATAGAGATAGAGATATACATAGAGATAGATATATAAATTGAGATAGAGATATGGATAGAGATATTAACAGAGATATAAAAAGAGATAGAGATATATATAGAGATATGGATACAGACAGAGATATGTAAAAAGATATGGATAGAGATATAGAGCCTAGATTGTAAGCTCCTCGGGGCAGGGTCCCTTTCCTAATGTATGATTCCCTTGCTGCACTTTCCCTCACAAATAATGTAATGATTGTACTTAACCTTAATGCTCTTAACCCCAGTTCTGTCGTTTTCTTGTATTGTATTATTTCAACTTCTGTTAAGCGCTGTGTACATGTATGGCGCTATATAAATAAAGATACATACATACATATAAAAAGCGATAGAGATATCAATAGAGTTAGAGTTATAGAGATAGAGATAGAGTAAATAGAGATATGGATTACGATATGGATGGAGATATGAGTAGAGATAGATATATGGATAGCGATATAAATAGAGATAGAGATATGGATGGAGATATAAATATAAAGATTCAAATAGAGATCGAGATATGGATTGAGATAATGATAGAGATACAGATATGTATAGAGATACAGATATGAATAGAGATACAGATATGAATAGATATATAAATAGATATTGAGATATGGATAGAGATAGAGATATGAACAGAGATATGGAGAGATATATAAACAGAGATAGAGATATAAATAGAGATAGAGATATGGAAAGAGATATAAATATTGATTGAGATATAAAAATAGATAGAGATATGGATGGAGATAGCAATATATATATAGAGATATAAATAGAAATAGAGATATATATAGAGAAAGAGATATGGATAGAGATATAAACAGAGAAAGAGATATGGGCAGAAATAGAGATATGGATAGAGATAAAGACAGAGATATAGATATGAATACAGACATGAATAGAGCTATAACAAGAGATAGAGAAGTAAATCGAGATAGATATATAAAAAGAGATAGAGATAAAAATAGAGATATGGATAGAGATATAAACAGAGATAGAGATTTTGATAGAGATATGAATACTGATAAGCATAGAGATAGAGATATGGATAGAGATATGGATAGCGATAGAGATATGGATTGAGATATGGATAGAGATAAAGATAGAGTTATAGATATGGATAGAGATAAGGATAGAGATATAAATAGAGATATATTAATAGAAATATAAATAGATACAGAGATATGGATAGAGATAGAGATAGAGATATGTATAGGTATATAAAGAAATTAAGATATAAAAAGAGATAGATAGAGATATGTATAGATATATAAAGAAATTAAGATATAAAAAGAGATAGAGATATGTATAGATATATAAAGAAATTAAGATATAAAAAGAGATAGAGATATGGATAGAGATTTAAACAGAGATAGAGATATAAATATAGAAATCTATATAGAGATAAAGAAATAAAGGGATAGAGATACAAATAGAGATATAAATAGAGATAGAGATATGGATAGATATATAGATAGAGATATAAATAGAGATAGATATATAAACATATAAAATGTAATGCTATTTGTAATGGTTTAAATAGGGACAAAGAGTTTTTGTCACATTATCACTTAGTTGATTGACCTTTCCAACAGACCCAAGAGCATCATAAATACCTCTAAAGCCTCAGAGGACGAGTGCAATTTACCACTGACTGGTCAAAGTATCTGGATCTGGATTGAGTTCTCTTATCTGATTTCCATTATAAACAATGCAATGTGTACTTGTATTTAAGAGAGATGTTTTCATATTGATCTGTATAACATGCCTGAGGAAGAGACCTAAGGTCTTGCAAGCTTGCATTTTAAATCTGCTTAGTTAGCCAATAAAATAAAGATATGGACAGAGATAAGAAAGAGATTGAGATATGGATAGAGATAATGATAGAGATAGAGATATGGATAGAGATATAAATAGAGATAGAGATATGGATAGATATGTTGATAGAGATATGAATAGGGATAGAAATAGATAAAGATATACATAGATTTATGGAAAGAGATAGAGATATGGATAGAGCTATAAAGAAACTGAGAAATAAAAAGAGATAGATATAAGGATAGAGAAATGAGTAGAGATTTAAATAGAGATAGAGATATAAATAGAGAGATCTTTATAGAGATAGAGATATGGATAGAGATATAAAGGGATAGAGATACAAATAGAGACAGAGATATAAATAAAGATAGAATATGGATAGATATATGGAAAGAGACATGGATAGAGATATACATAGAGATATAAATAGCGAGACATCTGGCTAGAGATAGATATATGAATAGAGACATAAAGAGATAGAGATATGAATAGAGATAGAGATATAAATAGAGACAGAAATGGATTGATATATGGATAGAAATATGGATAGAGATCTAAATAGGGATATCAATATAGAGAGATATAGATAGAGATATAAATAGCGATAGAATTATAAATAGAGATAGAGATATGGATACTTATATGAATACAGATATGGATAGTGATTTGAATAGAGATATAGAGATAGAGATATGGATAGAAATATAGAGAAATCAATAGAAATAGAGATATGGATAGAGACATAAACAGAGATAGAGATATGGAGAGAAATATAAATAGAGATATGAATAGATACTGAGATATAGAGATAGAGATAATAGAGATATGGATAGAGATGCGAATAGAGATATGGATAGAGATAAAGATAGAGCTAGAGATATGTATTGAAATATAATAGAGCTAGAGATATAAATAGAGATATAAATAGAGATAGAGATATGGATAAAGATATAAAGAGATAGAGATATAAATAGAGATAGAGATACACATAGAGATAGAGATAAAAATAGAGAAAGAGATATGGATAGAGACATGGTTAGACATATAAATAAAGATATAGATATAAATAGAGATAAAGATGTACATAGAGATAGAGATATGGATACATAAAGAGATATGGATAGATATTTAAAGAGATAGAGATATAAAGAGAGATATAGATATACATAGAGATAGAGATAATAAATAGAGAAAGAAATATGGCTACAGACATGGTTAGACATATAAATAAAGATATTAATATAAATAGAGATAAAGATGTACAAAGAGATAGAGATATGGATATAGATATAAAGAGATAGAGATGTAAATGGAGATAGAGACATTGATATAGATATAAATAAAGAAAGATATATAAATACAGACCGAGATATGGCGATATATAATAATCCTTTAATAATCCTTTATTTATATAGCGCACACAGATTCCGCAGCGCTTTACACTCATATATAAAAATATATACAGATATAAATAGAGATAGAGATTTAAATAGAGATATAGATATGGATAGAGTAAATAGATATAGAGATATGGATAGAGATTTGGACAGATATATTAATAGAGATATAATTAGAGACAGAGATATAAATATGGATAGATATATGGATAGAGATATAAATAGAGATAGAGATATAAATAGAAATAGAGAAATGTATAGAGAAAAAGATATATGGATAGAGATATAAATAGAGAAAGATATAAACAGAGAGATATAGAGATATAAACAGAGACAGAGATAAAAATAGAGAAATAAATAGAGACTGAGATATGGATAGATATATGGATAGAGATAGAGATATGGATAGAGATATAAAAAGAAATACAGATATAAATAGGGATGGAAAAATAAATAGAGATAGAGATATGGATAGAGATAGAAATATGGATAGAGAGAGAGATGGATAGATATATAAATAGATAGAGATATAAATAGAAAAAGAGATATGGATAGAGATCGAGATATAAATATAGATATATTGATAGATATATAAATAGAGATACAAACAGAGACAGAGATATGAATATATATATTGATAGAGATATGTATAGAGATATAAAAAGAAATAGGGATGGAAATAGAGATAGAGAAATAAATAGAGAAAGAGATATGGATAGAGATATAAATAGAGATTGAGATATGGATAGATATATATATATGGAGATATAGATATGGATAGAGAAAAAGATATGGATATAAACATAGAGATAGAGATATGGTAGAGATATAAACAGAGGTATGGATAGAGATATGGATAGAGGTATAAATAGAGATATCAATATAGATAGAGATAGGGTTAGAGATATTAATAAAGATATAAATAGAGATAGATTTATAAATAAAGAGATATGGATAGCGATATAGATAGAGGTGTAAAAAAAGATAAAGATATAAATAGAGATAGATATATGGATAGAGATGAATAGAGATATGGATAGATATAAAGATAGAGATATGGATAGAAATATAATAGAGATAGATATATAAATAGTGATAGAGATATAAAGAGCTAGAGATGTAAATAGAGATAGAGATATGGACAGAGATAAAGATAGAGCTAGAGATATGGATAGAGATATAAACAGAGATAGGGATATAACTAGAGATAGAGATATGGTTAGACATAAATCAAGATAGAGATATAAATAGAGATATAAATAGACAGAGATATGGAAAGAGGCATAGATAGAGATATAAAAAGAGATAGAGATATAAATAGAGATATAAATAAGGATAAAGATATGGATAGAGCAAATAGAGATATGGATACATATATTAACAGAGATATTAATAGAGACAGAGATATAAATAGAGATATGGATAGAGATAGAAATATGATAGCTATATAATTAGAAATAGAGATATAAATAGAGATATGGATAGAGATATAAATAGAGATATGGATAGAGATAGAAATATGATAGCTATATAATTAGAAATAGAGATATAAATAGAGATATGGATAGAGATATGAAAAGAGATATGGATAGAGATATGAAAAGAGATATGGATAGTGATATGCATAGAGGTAGATATATGAACAGAGATATTAATAGAGATATAGATACAAATAGATATAGAGATATGGATAGATATATAAATATAGAGATATGGATAGCGATATAAATACAGATAATGATATGGATAGAGATTTGAATACAGATTTGGAGAGATATTTGGATCGAGATATAAATAGATATAGCGACAGAGATAGAGATATAAATAGAGACAGAGATATGGATAGAGATATGGACAGAGAAAGAGATTGGGATAGAGATAGAAACAGAGATAGAAATAAAGATGATTAGAGATATAAATAGAGATAGAGATATAAATAGAGATAGAGCTATGGATATAGAGAGAGAGAGATGGATAGCGATATAAATAGATAGAGATATAAATAGAAAAAAGAGATATGGATAGAGATAGAGATATAAATATAGATATATTGATAGATATATAAATAGAGATATAAATAGAGACAGAGATATGAATAGATATATTGATAGAGATATGTATAGAGATATAAAAAGAAATAGGGACAGAGAAATAAATCGAGAAAGAGATATGGATAGAGATATAAATAGAGATTGAGATATAAATATATATAGAGATATGGGTGGAGATATGTATAGAGATATGGATAGATATATATATGGAGATATAGATATGGATAGAGAAAAAGATATGGATATAAACATAGAGATAGAGATATGGTAGAGATATAAACAGAGGTATGGATAGAGATATGGACAGAGGTATAAATAGAGATATCGATATAGATAGAGATAGGTTTAGAGATATTAATAAATATATAAATAGAGATAGATTTATAAATAAAGAGATATGGATAGCGATATAGATAGAGGTGTAAAAAGAGATAAAGATATAAATAGAGATAGATATATGGATAGAGATGAATAGAGATATGGATAGATATAAAGATAGAGATAGAGATATGGATAGAAATATAATAGATAGATAGATATATATAGTGATAGAGATATAAAGAGATAGAGATGTAAATAGAGATAGAGATATGGACAGAGATAAAGATAGAGCTAGAGATATGAATAGAGATATGGATAGAGATATAAATAGAGATAGAGATTTGGAATGATATTTGGATAGATATATAAAAAGAGATAGAGATATAAATATATATATAGATATAAATGAGATACAGATATGGATAGAGTAAATAGAGATAGAGATATGGATAGAGATATAGATTTGGATGGAGATATTAATAGAGATATAAATATAGATATAAAAGAGATAGATATGTGGATAGAGAGAGATAGAGATAGAGATATAAATAGAGATATAAACAGAAATAGAGATATGGATAGAGATATAAAAATAAATAGAGATATAAGCAGAGATAGATAAATAGAAATAGAGATTTGGTTAGAGATAGAAATATGGATAGAGATATTAACAGAGATATAAATAGAGACAGAGATATGGAAAGAGATGGATAGATATATAAATAGAGCTAGATATATAAATAAAGATATAGATAGAGACAGAGATATGGAAAAAGATATGGATAGATATATAAATAGAGCTAGATATATAAATAAAGATATAGATAGAGACAGAGATATGGAAAAAGATATGGATAGAGAAAGATATGGATAGGGATATAAATAGATATATGGTTAGAGATACAGAGAGAGATAAAGATATGGCTAGAGATAATAATAAATAAAGATGGATAGCGATATAAATAGAAATAAAGATGGTTAGAGATATAAACAGAGATAGATATATGGATAGATATATAAAGAGGTAGAGATATAAATCGAAATAGACATATGGATAGATATATTGATTGAGATATGTATAGAGATATAAAAAGAATTAGGGATATATCTAGAGATAGAGAAATGGATAGAGATAGAGATATGTATAGAGATATATATAGTGATTGAGATATGTCTAGAGATATGGATAGATATATAAATAGAGATTGAGATATAAATAAATATAGAGATATGGATGGAGATATATGTATACACATAGAGATATGGATAGATATATATATGGAGATATAGATAGAGAAAAATATATTGATGGAAACATAAATAGAGATAGAGATATGGTTAGAGATAGTGATATGGATAAATATATAGAGACAGAGATATGTATAAAGATATAAAGATAGAGAAATGGATAAAGATATAAATAGAGGTCTGGATAAAGATATGGATAGAGATATAAATAGTGATATAAATAGAGACAGAGATATGGATAGAGATATAAACAGCAATAGAGATATGAATTGAGATAGGGATATGGATAGAGATATTAATAAAGATGTAATTAGAGATAGAGTTATAAATAGATATCTGGATAGAGATAGAGATATAAAAAGAGATACAGATATAAACAGAGATAGAGATATGAATAGAGATATGGATAGAGATAAAGATAGAGATATGGATAGAAATATAATAGAGATATAAATATAAATAGAGATAGTGATATAAATAGTAATAGAGTTATGGATAGAGATATAATGAGATAGAGATGTATATAGAGATAGAGAAATGGACAAAGATATTCATAGAGATAGAGATATAAATAGAGAAAGAGATATGGATAGTGATACATGGAACACGTTATGTATCTTCATAGAGGCCGGTAATTCCAATGCATAGGAGACAGGGTTGACTCTACAGAGTACCCGGAACGGACCCACAAACTGAGGAGCAAACTTGTAGCAAGGTACTTGCAACCTAAGGTTCCCGGTCCCCCACCTGGAATACAGGAGCCGGCAATTTTCTGTTGTTGGCATGCCGCTGGACTCGTAGGAAGGAATCACGTAGGGAGTTCTGGACCTGTGCCCATGTGGAGCGGAGTTGCCTAATATGCTCATCCAGAGCTGGAATCTGTTGTGATTGGAAGGTGTCCAGGAGCAAGCATGGTTGAAACCCATAGTTGATAAGAAAGGGTGAGCTCCCGGATGAGTTGCATACTGCACGGTTCCTGGCAAACTCTGCCCACGGCAACAGGTCAGCCCAATTATCATGATGGTTGGATACAAAACAACGTAAAAACTGTTCCAAGCCCTGGTTGGAACGTTCAGCGGCCCCATTAGTCTGGGGATGATAGGTGGAGGAAAAGGACAACTGAATCCCCATGTGGTTACAAAATGCCCTCCAAAACCTCAACACAAATTGACTCCCACGATCTGAGACCAGCACCTTGGGTACTCCGTGGAGTCGGAACACCTCCCTGGCAAACACTATAGCCAGATCCTTAGCAGACGGCAAGCCAGGGAGTGGCACAAAATGGGCCATTTTGGAGAATCTCTCAACTACCATGAGTATCAGCGTATAGCCCTTGAAAACCGGCAGCTCCCCCAGGAAATCAATAGAAACATGTGACCATGGATGGTCACCATGGGGAACAGCTTGCAATAGTCCCACCGGGAGCTGTCTAGGAGTCTTGGAATGAGCACAAGTAGTACAGGCTGCAGTGAATGCCGCACAGTCATCTCTCATGCCTGGCCACTAAAACATCCGGGACAGAGACCAGATTAATTGATTTTTACCAACATGGCAGGCCACCCGGGAAACATGGTAAGTCTCCATTAATTTAGCCTGAAAAGGCTCTTTAACCGATCGAACAACTCAGTGATGAGTGGAATGGGATAAGCGTTTTTTACCATTATTTTGTTGAGACCCCTATAATCAATACAGGGTCGGAGTTCCCCGTCTTTCTTTTTAATGAAAAATAATCCAGCCCCTGCGGGTGAGGAAGACTTACGAATTATGCCACGAGCCAAGGCGTCACTAATGTACTCCTCCATGGCCCGGTTCTCATCACACGACAATGGGTAAGTTCTACCCTTTGGAGGCATGGTGCCAGGCACAATATCGATAGCACAATCGTATGGGCGATGCTGCGGCAGAGTGCTAACCTCTCCCTTACTGAATACATCGCTGAACGACTGGTATTCATGCGGTAAGGAGGGAGAGGTACACAAAATCTTCGCAGGGTGCCTTAAACAATGAGCCCTACAATGCTCGGACCATGACAAGATCTCACACGCCCTCCAGTCCAATCTGGGATTATGCATAAGTAACCAGGGAAATCCCAAAATGACCTCAAAGTGAGGAGACTGAATATCTAAAACTGTAAGGTCTCCTTGTGAAGCACTCCGATGCAAACAGATAATGGGCATGTCTCCTGGGTAACCTGTGGTGGTACCAGAGGTCTCCCATCAATAGCTTCAATATCAAGTGGAGATTCTCTGTACAGTAATGGAATATTATGTAGTCTCGCAAAGTCTCTGTCCATGAAATATCCGGCAGCGACAGAGTCAATCAGGGCAGGAGTATTAACAGAATCGGCAGCCCAAGAGACTACAATATTGAGTACCGGTTTGTGTAATGTGCCCTCCGGGGACTGGTTTATGCCACCTAGGATCTGTCCCCTGCTTGAGCCTAGGTTCGTGACAAGTCTTTAGCAGGTGACCTGCTTTGCCACAGTACATACATAGGCCCTGTTTGCGGCAAAAGGAGCGTTCCTCCTTGGACAATCGTGTGAAGCCCAATTGCATAGGTTCTACACACCCACCTACAGGACCTAGAGGTATGGGAGGAGAGGGAGGCAAGGGTGGGAAATTAGCACTAGTAGCCGAATCACTTGTAGATCTCGACCTACGATCCTTATATAGACTCCTCTCCCTTATATAGGAGTCAATCAGAATGGTATAATCAATTAAACTCTCCAAGCCCTCTGGCAAATCTCTGGCCGCAATGTCATCTTTAATCCTGTCCTCGAGACCTTGCGCAAAGGCAGCCACAAGCGTCAAATTGTTCCAGCCTACCTCTGCTGCGAGCGTACAAAATTCAATGGCATAGTCGGAAACAGTACGTGTGCCCTGTTGGATTCTCATAAGACATTTAGCAGCAGAGGTAGCGTGCCCTGGGATTTCAAATACACTGCTGAATGCCCTCACAAATTCGGTAAAGTTATTGGTGATCGGTTTGCAAGTCTCCCAAATCGGATTTGCCCAAGCTAGAGCTCTGCCTGTCAGCAATGAGATCATAAATCCCACTTTACTCCTTTCATTGGGAAATGCCTGAGGTACAAGTTCAAGAAAAATCTTGAGTTGGTTCATGAACCCCCGGCAAAGAGTAGGTTCCCCGTCATATCTCAAAGGGAGAGGAGCGGTAGCAGAGAGCCCCTTAAAGGATGGACTAAAAATATTAGCCTGTGCCACTGGTGCCTGAACTGGGGTGGCCACCGAAGGCTGTACAGGTCTTTCAAGGCAGGCGGTGCACTCCAAAATAGTCTGGATAGCCATAGACAACTGGTCTAACCATTGCTCCTGAGCGTCCATTCTCCACAGGAGATTCTGGGAGCTACCTTCACCAGCCTTGTCTGTCTAAAGAACAGGAATGCCCTTCACAGGTCCAGACCCAGACAATGAAAGAACACTTCTGGATCTGACACAGGTCAGGGTACAATCAGCAGCAAGTATAAACAATAAATATAATGGTAGAGTGTAGAACTGGAACAGAACCTGGAACTGGAACAAAACCTGGAACTGGAACAAAACCTCAGCAGTACCAGCAAGGAAATGCCCAAAAGCAGAGCTAAGTACTGCAGGGCAAAATCCCCAATGGAACAGGGGAACAGAGCGAGGCAACAGGACTTGCCCAGAAGACCAGGCAGAGGATAGCCCAAGTGGCAGGCGCAGACTCACACACTCACAGGTTATAACCGGAGGCAACCGGAACAGGCACAAGCTGTAAAGTAACGCTACCGGGACAACTGTAAAGGCACAGGCTGTATACGTAGCGCAACCGGAGGCAATCGTAAGGCACAGGCTGTATAAGTAACGCAACCGGAGGCAATTGTAAGGCACAGGCTGTATAGGTAGCGCAACCGGAAGCAATCGTAAAGGCACTGCCTGTATTGGTAACAACCGGAAGCAACCGCAAAGGCACAGGCTGTATAGGTAGCACAATCGGGATCAACCGTAAAGGCACAGGCTATGGTAAAATGAGACCGGAGGCAACAGTGGGCACAGGCGGTACACAGAGAGCGGTAGTCAGCTAAAGCCTGGATTGGTACACAGAGAGCAATAGTCAGGTACAGCGAAATCGGTATACAGAATCGATAGTCAGGCAAACCGGGTCGTCAACAGAATAGGCAGAGAAGACAGGAGCAATGTCAGGCAAAAACAGATCATACACGGGACAGGATACACAGTAACAAACGTCTGGTCAGGAACACCACGAAAAGGCACCCAAGGTATTGAGAACAGAGTTTAAATAGGCAATTGCTGGGTGGAGCAGAGCCCAGTATCCAATAAGAAGCAGCAAGCAACAGGAAGTAGCAATGTCGACAGACAAGAGATAACAGCACCATGATATACCTTGACTTGGTGAGTGGGACCACGGTCCTCACCAGGGATTACCTTTTTGCCCCTGGATCTTTTGACCCCAGCCTGGGGGTGTGAAGTAGCTCCGCACCGGGGCAAGTGATGGACCTGACCCAGGGATTGGGACCACGGTCCTCCCTGCTGGGCATATTGTTCCTTTGTTTGGTGCCCCACCTTGGTGAGTCCTCACCAAGGACACTTTGTTGGCCTTGGCCCCTACTGACCCCAGCCTGGTGAGTGGATCCGTTCCTCACCAGGCTAACTGTTGCCCTAGCCACAGGGAGTGGGACCACCGTCCTCCCTAGGGAACTTAGGATTTGCCCCAGTGGGTGCATTTTCCCTGGATTGGTGAGTGGGAGTGTTCTCCTCACTGGTCCTCTGGATGCCCCTACTCTGGGCAAAAGAGTCCCCAGATTTGCCAGTGGCCCTTTGGATGTTGCCTCAGCCCAGGAGAGTGGGAGCAGCATCCCCTGCTGTCCCTGTGGGGCACTTGCCCAAACAAAAGGTGGAGATGTCCTCAGCTTCCCCCAAGTTGACCTCCAGGCGATTGAGAACCCAGAGACACGGTTGCCACTGGCCCCAGACCCAGGAGGGACTGCCCACAGTTCTGCCTGGAGCCTGGCCCAGGAGAGGCCTCCCAACTTGGTGCTGGTCAGGACCAAGAGGCACCAGTTTCCATGGCCCAGGACCAAGGGCCCTAGTTTTACTCCTGGCCCAGGACAAGGGGCACACCTGCTGTTTCCTGGCCCGGACAAGGGCTTAATGTTTTCCCCTGGACCGGACAAGGGGCCCAACTCTTTTTCTGGCCTGGACAAGGGGCTGATGTTTTCTCCTGGCCCGGACAAGGGGCTCAAGTTTTTCCTGACCTAGGACAAGGGGTTCAAGTGGACTCTCACCTCCAGACCAGGGGCTCAACACAGCATGGCTCGCCCATAGTCCCAAGCCAGCAATTACTCCAGCAACCGCTGGATTGGTACAAAAAAGGGGAGGAATATAACGGAGCATAGTCTGTTACTAGAGCCCTTGCCTGGGCCGGGAACTGTTATCCCAAGAACCCCAGAGACTGTGGACATTTCTGGGCCCAAAGAGACTGACAACCATGGACTGCTGGCTTGCTTCCAAGGAAATGGGCAGAAATGGTTAATTATTTGAGTTTAGCCAAAGTTACTTCCAATGTATATTGTAGCTACTCAAGCCAGTGTATTGTGAACTGTACTGAGACCCCCTGCCGTGTGGTAATTCATTCAAGTCCCTCAAGTCTTTGTGTCCATTGTCTGAGTTTAGCAACCCTTTTGTGTTTGAAATGTAATCATGTCTGAGTCATTGTATTTGCTAGACCATCTGCTGCTGGCCCCTTGTCTTACATGTTGTGATTTAATTATGTCCCTATTGTATCTGGTTGACCCATGTATTTCAATGTAAGGTTTGAGTATAAATATGTATGGTTTTGTACCAATAAAGAGTTAGTCTTATTCTGAGTGAACAAGGAGTCCTGGAGTCTTGTATTGCTCATGGTCTAAAGTGTCCACTCTGATACCCATCTGCGCTAAGTATCCTGAATTGTGACCGCTTGCTGCCAGCTTCCTGTGACCCGACTTTGTATGCTGTCAGGCGGTGATGTGGACTCCATCTTCTCTTTCTTGTGTTTCTGAGATCCTGTGACTGCGAGCTACAGTCAGGTTGAAGCCGTTCGATCTTCCTCGGTTCCTGCTACATTTTCCTGTTATCCGTTCAGCCGGGAGTAGAGGCCTCACTCTCTACGGCTCATGGTACCAGTTTGCAACCCAGATCTGGCTGTGCGTCCCTTTGACTCTTTCCCTGTTCGCCTGGCTTTCCTCTGACTCCGACACGAAGTTGACGCCGCTACCACTTTGTCGACTTTGACACGGAGTTTGTGACACCACAGTGTTCGAACAGTCCATCCATTTGTTTGACAGGTGCATCTGATGGCGTTGAGAGGGAGAAACCCGGGAACGACGGCAGAAGGTGACGTGGTCTCTTCTAGCTTCTGTTACATAGATATAAATAGAGATAGAGATATAAATAGAGGCAGAGATATGGAAAGATATATGAATAGATATATAAAAAGAGATAGAGATATAAAAAGAGATAGATATATAAATGAGATACAGATATGGATAGAGTAAATAGAGATAGAGATATGGATAGAGATTTGGGTAGAGATATTAATAGAGATATAAAAGAGATAGCTATATGGATAGAGAGAGAGATATAGATAGAGATATAAATAGAGATATAAATAGAGAAAGATATGGATAGAGACATAAATAGAGAAAGAGATATAAATAGAAAGATATAGAGATATAAATAGACACAGAGATATGGATAGAGATAGAGATATTGATAGAGATATAAAAAGAAATAGAGATTTAAATAGAGATAGAGAAATAAAAAGAGATACCGATATGGATAGAGATAGAGATATGAATATATATATATATATATATATATATATATATATATAGAGAGAGAGAGAGAGAGAGAGAGAGAGATACATAGAGATAGATAGATATATAAATAGAGATAGATATATGGATATAGATATTAACAGAGATATAAAAAGAGATAGAGATATAAATAGAGATATGGATAGAGATAAAGAAATGGATAGAGATATAAATAGAGATAGAGATATGGAAAGAGATATGGATAGAGATATAAATAGAGATAGAGATATAAATAGAGATAGAGATATAAATAGAGATATATAAATAGAGACAGAGATATGGAAATATATATGAATAGATATATAAAAAGAGATAGAGATATAAATAAAGATAGAGATATAAATGAGATACAGATATGGATAGAGTAAATAGAGATAGAGATGTGGATAGAGATATTTATAGAGATATAAATAGATAGAGATATAAAAGAGATAGCTATATGGATAGAGATAGAGATATAAATAGAGATTTGTATAGAGAAAGAGTAGGATTAGATAGAGGTAGCTATAGAGATACCGTAGATATGATATGAGATAGAGAGATATATATAGAGACAGAAATAGATACAGATAGGTAGAGACAGAAATAAAAAGATATAGAGATAGTGACACATGGAATTAGAGATATATATAGAGAGAGATAGAGAGAGAGATAGAAAAAATAGAGATAGAGATAGATATCGAGACTGAGATTGAGAGAGATAGAGCTAGGTATAGAAAGAGATAGAGATAGGTAGAGATAGCGATAGAGAGAAAGAGATAGAGATAGGTAGAGATAGAAAGAGATAGAGATATACAGAGACAGAGATATTAAGAGATAAAGATAGATAGATATACATAGAGATAGAGAGAGAAAGAAAGATATATAGATAGAGATAGATATAGAAAGATAGATAGATAGATAGATAGATGATAGATAGATAGATAGATAGATAGATAGATAGATAGATACTGAGAAAGATAGAGATAGATATAAAAAGAGATAGAGAAAGAGATAGAAATAGAGATCGATAGAGATAGCTATAGAGATGGATGGAGATATAGACAGACTTAGAGAGGTAGAGATAGATAGATAGAAATATATGGTGATAGAGATATATAGAGATAGAGACAGAGATAGAAATAGGGATAGACAGAATTAGAGAGGATTATTGATACAGATAGATAGAAGTAGCTATAAAGATAGATTTGATATGAGATAGAGATAGATAGATAGATAGATAGATAGATAGATAGATAGAGATAGAAAGTGTCACAGTAGGCAATAATGACAAGGAGAAACAGGTACAGTAAATGAACACCACCTTTATTGAATAAACACAAGTCAGGCAAAATAGAAAATACAACAGGAAGAGAGAGACAGGAACCAGAACCAGAGCAGGGAGATCCCACAGGGAATGGGAGACTGCTCAGGAGTGGTCCCTGTGAAGCCGAACACCCTTACAAGGGCTTGTAATGGCCAGAGCCCGGAGGCAGCAAAGTGGGTAGACAGACCAATCCTAAGGTCACTCGCAGAGTGGGTAGGCAGCCAGAGACCCAGGTCAGAACCCCGCGGATAGTGAGCAAAGCAAGGGGGTCATTACCAGAGCGGGTAGACAGCCAATACCAGAGGGTCAGTATCAGAGCGGGTATTCAGCCAATGCCAGAGGATCAGTACCAGAGCAGGTAGTCAACCAGAGCCACAGGTCAAGACCAAGCTGGTAGTCAGACAATGTCACAACACTGGTACACAAGACAATAACAGAAGCCAGGCCAAGAGTCATACACAAAAAAAGAGACAGAGATAGATAGCGATAACTAGAAATAGAGATATAGCGAGAGAGAGAGATAGAAATAGATATAGAAATAAACAGAGATATATATATAGAGATAGGTAGAAATTTAGAAAGATATAGATACATATAGAAAGAGATAGAGATAGAGAAAGAGATATAGATAGAGTTAGATAAAGATAGATAGAGAAAGAGATATAAATAGAGATAGACAGCGATAGATCGGGATAGAAATAGATAAATAGAGAGCCAGAGATAGATGGAGATTGTAATAGATAGAGAAAGATATATAGATGGAGACAGAGACTGGTAGAGATAGATAGAGATGTATAGAGATAGAATTAGACTGAGATAGAAATAGAGAGAGATGGAGATAGAGGTTGAAAGAGATAGGGATAGATTTAGAAACAGGTAGGATTAGACAGAGGTAGATAGAGGTAGCGATAGAGATTTATATGATATGATATGAGATAGAGATAGATAGATAGATAGATAGATAGATAGATAGATAGATAGATAGATATAGAGATATAGAGATAGAAAGAGATGGAGACAGAGATAAATGGAGAGATAGATATATATAGAAATATAGATATAGAGATAGAAAGATAGATAGATAGATAGATAGATAGATAGATAGATAGATAGATAGAGATAGAGACAGAGATAGATATAAAGGTAGAGAATAAGAGAGAGAGAGAGATAGAAAGATAGAAATAGAGATAGAAAGAGATAGAGATAGAAAGAGAGAGATACAGATAGCGATATAGATAGAAAACGATAGAGTTAGGTAGAGATAGATAGATATAGAGATAGAAAGAGGTAGATATAGAAAGAGATAGAGATAGATAAATTCAGTGATAGAAAGAAATGGAAATAGATAGATAGATAGATAGATAGATAGATAGATAGATAGATAGATAAAGAGAAAGGGATAGACATAGAAATTGATAGGATTAGATAGAGGTAGAGAGAGGTAGCTATAGAGATAGATATGAGATAGAGTTAGATAGATAGATAGATAGATAGATAGATAGATATAGATATAGAAAGATATAGATAGAGACAGAGATAGAAAGAGATAGAGATACATATAGATATAGAAATTTATAGAGGTATAGAGAGAGAGAGATAGACAGAGAAAGAAAAAGATAGAGGGAGAGAGAGATTGAGAGAGATATATACAAAGAGAAAGATATATATATATATATATATATATATATATATATATATATATATATATATAGATATATAGATAGATAGATAGATAGATAGATAGATAGATAGATAGATAGATTGGATTAGATAGAGGTAGCTATAGAGACAGATATGATATGAGATAGAGATAGATATATAGATAGATATAGAGATAGAAAGAGATAGAGATATATAGAGACAGAGATAGTAAGAGATAGAGATTGATAGAGATAAATAGAGATAGAGATATATATAGAGAGATAGAAAGCGGTAGATAGAGATAGATTTAGAAAGAGCTAGAGATAGATAGATAGATAGATAGATAGATAGATAGATAGATATAGTGATAGAGATTGAGAGAGAGATATATAAAAATAGATAGAGAGACAGTAGATATAGACTGAGATAGAGATAGAAAAATATACAGGTAGATAGGGTTAGGTAGAGATAGATATAGATAGAGACAGATAGAGATGTATAGATATAGAAATGTAGAGATAGAGATAGAAAGAGATAGGGATATACTTAGAAATAGATAGGATTAGATAGAGATAGATAGAGGTAGCTCTAGAGATAGATATGATATGAGATAGATAGATGGAGATATAGAGATAGAGACAGAGAGAGCAAGAGATAGAGATATACAGAGATAACTAGAGACATAGAGATATATATAGATAGGTAGAGATAGAGAGAGAAAAAGATAGAGATAGGAAGAGATAGGAATAGACATAAATAGATAGGATTAGATATAGAGGTAGCTATAGAGACAGATATGATATGAATTAGAGATAGATAGATAGATAGATAGATAGATAGATAGATATAAATAGATAGAGATATATAGAGACAGAGATAGTAAGAGATAGAGATAGAGATAAATAGAGATAGAGATATAGAGAGAAATAGAGATGAAAAAGGTAGATGTAGAAAGAGCTTGAGATAGATAGATAGATAGATAGATAGATAGATAGATAGATATAATGATAGAGATTGAGAGAGATAGAGATAGATACAGAAATAGATAGGTAGAGACAGAGAGACAGATAGATATAGATTGAGATAGACAGAGATAGTAAAACTTTCCCTCGGTAGGCACCTAGTTTCTTACGCCCACCCTGTCCTCCCTCACCTACCATAACTCCTAGTTCTGACCCCGCCAGGGGGAACCTATGCAGCTAGGCTTCACATGGCTTTCGGTGGAGGAGAGGGCTCAGCGCAGGAGGAGGGGCCTTTGCTTATAATGTGGGGAACTGGGTCATATGTTGCGTGCTTGCCCTATTCGTCCGGGAAATGCACGCACCTAGAGTTATGTAGGGGACAGACCCTGGGTGGAATTTCACAGTCCCCAGAGAGACTTCAGGACAAACCTATTCTTGAAGTAGTACTATCTTGGGCCAAGTCTTCGGTGGTGGCTCTGGCACTACTGGACACCGTCAATGACTTCAATGTTGAAGTCATTGACGACAGACCTCTACAGCCGACACACGTTACTCATGAGACTCACTCCTTGCCTCTAAGAGTAGGGGCACTCCATGTGGAGACACAACAGTTCCAACTGATACATTCTCCCCATCATACCATCATTCTGGGCTTTCCCTGGTTGCAGACTCACAACCCAAGAATTGATTGGCAGACTTCCGATATCCTGTCGTGGTCCTCTCATTGTACGAAATCTTGCCTCCAGCAGCCTACTAGAATATTGTGTGCCTCTACCTCGTTACCTGCTGAGTACCAGTCCTACAAAGAGGTATTTAATAAGGTAGAGGTCAGTATGTTACCGCCACACAGGCCTTATGATTGTACTGTTGATCTGGTACCAGGGGCCAGACCTCCTAAGGACTGAGTATATCCCTTGTCGGTGGAGGAGAACAAGGCCATGGAGGATTATGTGGCTGACGCCTTAACCAGACACATTATCCGGAAGTCTTCCTCACCTGTGGGCACAGGTTTCTTTTTTGTTAAGAAAAAGATGGGTAGCTTAGACCTTGCATTGATTTCAGAGGACTGAATAAACTGATGGTAAAGAATGCTTATCCGATACCGTTGATCACGGAGCTATTTGATTGTATCAAAGGCTCGACTATTTTCACGAAACTTGATTTGAGGGCCGCTTACAATTTGGAATGAATAAAAGAAGGCGAAGAGTGGAAGACAGCGTTTAACACCCGGAGCGGGCACTATGAATATTTGGTGATGTCTTTTGGATTGCGAAACGCTCCCGCTGTCTTCCAGAAATTCATTAATGATGTTTTGAGAGACCTACTACTGAGTTGTGTTGTAGTATATTTGGTGATCCATTTTACTACTTTGTAAGCACATAGAGCAGATGTGGCCCGGGTCCTACAACTTCTAAGGGAGAACAAGTTGTTCTGCAAGCTAGAAAAATGTGAATTCCACAAATCCCAGGTGATTTTCTTAGGTTACGTTATTTCATCCTCTGGCCTAGCCATGGACCCGCAAAAACTGTCTGCAGTCTTAAAGTGGCCACTTCCAGTGGGGCTAAGGTCCATACAGAGGTTCCTGGGCTTCACAAATTACTACAGGAAGTTCATACAGAACTTCTCCACAGCAGTCAAACATTTCACGGACATGAATCAGAAAGGTGCTAATCCTTCAGACTGGGCACCAGAGGCCTTGCAGGCATTTGAGGACTTGAAGTCAGCTTTTGTGAAAGCCCTGATATTGTCCCACCCGAACCCAACTCTACCCTTCTCCCTGGAGGTTGATGCTTCGGAGTCTGGTGTAGGCGCCTTGCTGTCCCAGCACGCGGGCCCTGGGAGACCATTGCTCCCGTGCATTTTTTTTCTCTATGAAACTGTCGAAGGCTGAGAGTGTATATGATGTGCGCAATCGTGACTTACTCGCCATCATCCTGGCTTTGAAAGAATGGTGTTATCTGTTGGAGGGCACAACCGTTCCTATCTTACGGAAAAAAAAAAAAACACCTCACATACTTGTCTGACGCAAAGAGGTTGTCTCCGCGTCAGGCCAGATGGGCCCTGTTCCTCCCAAGGTTTAATTTTGTGGTCTCCTACTTGCCTGGTACTAAAAATATTAGAGCAGATGCTCTTCATCGACAATTTGGGGCTGAGTCCCAGGAAGAGTCTCCTCTGGTTCCTATTATTCCTCTTAACTGCATCTTGGCTACGATATGTACCAGTATTACATCTCCATTGGGCAAGGAGATTTTGGCTGCTCAAGCTTCCGCCCTGGCAGATAAGCCAAATTGGAAGTGTTTTGTGCAGGAATCCCTCTGTACCAGACTGCTGGAAACATACCATTCCTCGAAGGCTGCAGGGCACATTGTGAGAGACCAACTAATATGGTCTATGACTAGACTCTTTTGGTGGTCCAGCCTGAGGGCAGATTGCGCCGCATTTGTTGCCACATGTTCCACTTATGCGCGGACCAAGACTCCCAGACATCTTCCGGTTGGTCTCCTGCAACCCATTCCTAATGGGGAACGTCCATGGTCGCACTTATCTATTGACTTTATGGTGGAGTTGCCTGTCTCAGAGGGTTACACAGTAATCCTCATGATTGTGGATAGATTTTCCAAGATGGCTCATTTTGTACCACTGAAGGGACTCCCCTCCTCCAAAGAGTTGGCCGAAATCTTTGCCAAGGAGGTGGTTCGTCTCCATGGTATACCCAAACTTGTGGTCTCAGATCATGGGAGCCAATTTGTGTTGCATTTTTGGAGAGCTTTTTGTGGACAGATGGGTATCCAGCTCTTGTTCTCTTTGGTTTACCATCCACAGACTAACGGTGCTGCAGAGAGGTCTAATCAGGCACTGGAACAGTTTCTCCATTGTTTTATCTCCGACCATCATGATAATTAGCTGAACCTACTACCATGGGCAGAGCTTCGCCAGAAATAGTGCTGTTAATTCTTCCTCTCAGAACTCTCCCCTTCTGATCAACTTGGGTTCCAACCTTCTCCCCTGCCTGAGTCCTTTGAGGCTCAAAATATTCCTGCTCCATTCCACATGGGTACAGATTCAGAGATCCCTGCAGAGCTCCACAGTGTGCTATAAGAGACAAGCAGACCGTAGGCATCTACCGGCTCCAGTGTTCCAGGGGGAGAGTATAGTTGTTCTCACGCAATAGCCATCTCCAGGTGTCTTGTAAAAAGCTGGCTTCCTGATTTGTGGGTCCCTTTCAGGTTCTCCACAAGATTAACCACGTAACCTATACTCTTGAATTCCCTGCTAATATGCGCATTTCTAATGTATTCCATGTGTCGCTACTGAAACCATTGGTCTGTAGCAAATATACTGCTGCTCCTGTATGTCCCAGACCTGTCCAAGTAGGGGACCATGAGGAATATGAAGTACAAATCATTTTGGACTCTCATAAGGTCAGAGGCCAGGTACAATATCTAGTCTATTGGAAAGGGTATGGGTCTGAGGAGGGTCCCTGGGTCGCTAAGAAAGATCTTCATGTACCTGCCCTTCTCTGTGAATTCCACTCCCGTAATTCCTCTGGTGCTGGTCCTCTTCTGCGGGCTAGAGGTCGTTAAGGGGGGGTTATTATCACAGTCTCCCTTAGAGGCCTAAGTTATCCTGTGCTTCCTTCCTCTGTGGTGTGTCGGCCGGCATGATTGCGGCTATTTCCGTATTGCTGACGTCATGAAACAGGCACTGGCACGGACGCCTGTTTATGGGCCTATTCTGTTTTGTTTAGTTGGGTCCCGCCTTCTTCTGCTCCTTTATAAACCTCCTTGGGCTTAGCAGTCATTGCCCTTACATGGTGTTTCTGATATTGTCTCTTTGGCTCCATTGTGACCCTTGTTCTTCTGAGAATCCGCTTCATGTATTACCCCGGCTTGTCTGACTACCCACATCGGTTCTGACCTGTGGCTCTGGCTGACTTACCCGCTCCATGTAGTCCCCGGCTTGTCTTACTACCCACATCGGTTATGACCTGTGGCTCTGGCTGACTAACTCACTCCGTGTGTGACCCCGGCTTGTCTTACTACCCACATCGGTTCTGACCTGTGGCTCTGGCTGACTAACTCGCACCGTATATGACTCCGACTTGTCTGACTACCCACATTGGTTCTGACCTGTGGCTCTGGCTGACTTACTCGCTCCGTGTAGTCCCCGGCTTGTCTTACTACCTACATCGGTTCTGACCTGTGGCTCTGGCTGACTAACTCGCCCCATGTAGTCCCCGGCTTGTCTGATCTGTGGCTCTGGCTGCCTACCTGCTCTGTGCACTCCTAGCGTGCCTTCTTGTTTCCCACTCGAACCTCTTTCCTAGTCTCCGGTACATCGCAGTAGTGCAGTGCACAGCACAGTGTGCAGCTCTGGGTAGGAGCCTGGGTCCTATCATCCTGTGGTCTGGGGTTGTGTGGGCTATACTATTATTGCTGTATATATTAATAAAGGTGGTTAAATTTTATATTGTGTCTGTCCTTCTTTGTCTGAATACCGTGACATAGAGATAGATATGATATGAGATAGATGGAGATAGGTAGAGATAGATAGATAGATATAGAAAGAGATAGATAGATAGATAGATAGATAGATAGATAGATAGATAGATAGATAGATATTGAGATAGATAGAGATAGATATAGAAATAGATAGATAAAGATAGAGAGACAGATAGATATAGATTGAGACAGGTAGACGTATAGTGTTTTCTATATTGCATTTTGTGTATAGCTTATTGCAAACAACGTATTGCTTTTGTGTATCACTTATTGTGTATAGCATTTTGTGTATATTGTATATCTTTTGTGTACAGCCTTTTGCATATTGTGTTTTGCATATAGCCTTTTGCTGTTCACGTATAGCATGTTGTGTATATCGTTTTGCACACTGCATATGTTGTGCGCATAGCGTTTTGTACATTTTGTATAGCGTTTTGAGTATTGCGTTTTGCTCATAGCGTATTGCTTTTGTGTATAGCTTATTGTGTGTAGCATTTTACGTATAGTGTATAGCTTTTTACATATAGTCGTTTTGCGTATATTGTATAGTGCTTTGTGTATAGCGTTTTGCATATAGGCATTTTGCGTTTTGTGTATAGATGCTTTGCGTCTAGCATTTTGCTTCTAGTATATAGCATTCTGCGTATAGTGTACTGCATAAAACGTTTTGCGTAGACTGTTTTGAGTATTGCGTACAGCGTTTTGCAAACAGTTTTTGACATATTCTGCATATAACGTGCTTCATATAACGTTTTGCATAATGCAGTGTTTTGCATACAGAATTTGACATATAGTGGTTTGTAAAGTACATAGTGTTTTGTCTATTTCTTTTTTGTGCTTTGCGTTTTGCGTGTAACGTTTTTGCATTTTGTGTTGTGCGTATTGCTTTGTGCATTGCATACGTATGCGTGTGTCGCGTATGTGTGTGTGATCCAGGCATATTCAGAAAGTAGGCAATGTTTTTAATGACTGGCTTGTTGAATTTTCAGTTCTTAGCTCTTTGAGCTCCAAAACGCTGTGCAACGCATTGCAAAGCACTGTTACACAACTCTCCATTAGTGAGCGTGTGCCTGTGAGCGTTTGTGTGAGTGGAAGTGTGGGTGAGTGTGTTTTGCATGTAGTGTATTGAGTTTTGCTTTTTCATATTGCATTTTGCTTATGGTTTGAGTCTTACGCATAACGTATTACTTTTTGCATAGAGCATATTGAGTTTTGCTTATATTGCTTATATATTGCTTATTGCGTTTTGCGTATAGCATAATGCGTATTGCATTGTGTCTATTTTATTTTGCGTTTTTGCGTATTGCATTGTGCATATAGCGTATTGCATTTTGCGTTCATCATTTTTGTGTGTTGGTTTTGGATAAAATGTAGCTTTTTGCATATAGCCTTTTGCATATATATATATATATACTAGGTGAAGAGCCCGTTACATGGGCCACAGTGCCACTGGCAGCCGGTCGCGGTGCAGTCATGCTCAGTAGAGACTGTCCTTCCCACCGCGACTGATACAGAGCTCTGTATCAGCCGCGGCGTGGGCAGTCTCTACTGCGCATGACGCGGCGTTACACATGATTTAGCGAATTATTATATAGGATATATATATATATATATATTTCAGGGCTCAAAATTTCCAAAATTTTGCCCTGGCTATTAGAAATTCAGGCCTGGTGGGTATGTTTTGGCTTGCAGTGGCGAGTAACTTTTCAGGTCTGGCTAGTAGCAAAGGACTTAAAATGATAAGCCCTGTATATGTGTGTATATATATATATATATATATATATATATATATTACTGTTCCTTTAAGGGCTGTTTTATCTACCTATTGAATCTTGGCCATGGTCAGCAGCACCTGTGTTGGGGTCACAACCAATCCACAGCCATTTCATGAACGTGACATAATGCACATCAACCAACCAATCAACGTGCCATAACCCAGATCAGCAGAATCACCAACTGTCATAACAGGATATATAAGATGGGGCTTGGAACTTTCAGGGCAGAGGTCACTCTGCATGACCAGGAGAAGAAGGAGGTGGCTTTACCTCTGAGTGAGTAGTGACTGATCTCCTGTGAAGGAACAATTCTAACATAGGGAGGGTCCTATCCTCTCATCTCAGACTGACTCATTATCCTCTGCCTGTCTTATGGCTGAGAATACTGGGAGTTGTAGTCCAATAAGAGCTGTGCTGGGTCCTTCCCTTTTTTTCTGTTAGTTATCTCCTCTTTAGCACTTCTTTATCACCCCTTAGTGAATCTCTCCGTAGGACTCCGTGAGGGCAAAGATGCTATAAAGACTAGTGGAGAGATGCATTAAGATGTGATAAAGAAGTGATAATGTGATTTCTTCTCCAGTGATATCACTTCTCCAATTCCTATGTTATTCTATGGAGCCTATGCCCTAAGGTTTCTTCAGCTTTGGAGATCTTAGTGAATAGGCTCCATAGAATAACATAGGAACTGGAGAAGTGATATCATTGGAGTAGTTATCTACATGTATCACCTCTTTATCATGTCTTAATGCATAACCCCTCTAGGACACATTAGAGACAGGACACCATAAAGACATAGGGGGGATATTCAGTAAGCGGTGATAAAGCAATGATAAAGCTATGATAAGAGGTGATAAAGCGGAGGCGACTTCTCCAGTGATATCACTTCTCCAATTCCTATGTTATTCTATAGACCCTATGCACTAAGATCTCCAAAGTTAGAAAAATCTTAGTGCATAAACTCCATAGAATAACATAGGAACTGGAGAAGTGATATCACTGGAGAAGTCATCTCCACTTTATCACCTCTTTATCACTACTTAGTGACTCTCCCCCCAGTACCCCATGGTGATGAGGACATTGCAATGATGGGGATATGGTGAAGACAAAGAAGACCCTGCACATGACTCTCTCTTTTCTTTTTTCTTTTTGTTTTCCCAGATGTAGTTCCGTTTCAACAGCAAAAGATGAGGGCATCCTGAAAACCGAGACGCTATACACCCATAGCACATTGATAGTCTAACAATCGGCGCTAAGAAAACTGAGATTATCACACCTGGTTATATGGTTGCCTGGGCGCATATATTATTTTATTTTTACTTTTTATTTTATATTTGATTTTTTTATTTTTATTTTACTTGTCTTAGAGTATCCATTGTATATATCATATAGGACCCGTGAAACTAGGGATACTTATTTACCTGATTTCTCGGTATCCTATATTTTTCACATGATAGTGAGTTATAGTATTTTGTGGGAAGATAGTATTATAGTGGTGATCATGGGTATGTTTGACTATATTTAGATACCATAGTATTGTTTGGGAACTATTGAGACCTTTTTCCTTTTATTTGGATTTAGGGTCACAATATTGCATTTTCCCATCAGCCATTTTCTAATTGGAAATAGGTTTTATATATATATTTTCTTTTAGATACCTGTTGATGTTATTTGTCTGATCTAGCTACTGTGCTCGTGGACACGCGATGCACATCTAAATACAATAAATCATCTCTATGTGTAATTGTCTCATAGGGTCATATTTTTTTAAATCTTTTCAAATATTGTAACCATTGGTATTCTTGCATTTGGACTGTTTATAACCAGGTGTGATAATCTCAGTTTTCTTAGCGCCGATTGTTAGACTATAGATTTATTATTTTATCTGGAACCAAGGAGCAAAGGTTCCTTTTCTGGAAGCTGCATAACTGAGTCTTCACGATTCCATTCTGCGCTACCTATTGTATGTATACTATAGCACATTGAGTCCAAGATGAGGATGCCATAAAGACCCTTTCTTCATGAAGACCTGAAGGTCATAAAGATAAGGACATCACAAAGACCCATATGTCTTAAATACCTGAGGGTTGATGCACTAATTGGTGACAAAGAGGTGATAAAGTGAAGAAGACTTCCCCTGTGATATCACTTCTCCATTTTCTATGTTATTCCATGGAGCCTATACACTAAGATCTCTCCTAACTGATAAATCTTAGTGCACAAGATCATAGAATAACATAGGAACTGAAGTGGTAATACTGGGGAAGTCATCGCCTCTTTATCACCTCTTAGTACCAATAAAGATGAAGGAGAAGTGATGCTGAGGAGATTGTAAGGTGCTACACAAAGTTGCTGTATCACTAGCCCTTTCCAAAACCCTATATAATAAAATTTTCTTGTCTGCAGTAACCTCTTAAAGTCCAGAGGGAAGGGCAGTCTTTTATGCCATGGTTCCCCAGAGGATTCTTCCAAATGGGTTTTTTTCCTCTCCTGACAGCTGAAGGATGACTCTCCGTGAGACCAGGGGTATAGCTTTTGGCCTGATTTTGGCCCTCATTGAGAAGACTTATTTAATGCCCTTGATAGTAAAATTGTCTTCAAGACACTGCATTCATTTCTGTATAAAATCAAGTCTAACACTCCACAGTTATTTAATGTGTTTTCCCTAAAAATGAATAAAAAGAAAATATAGCAGATTTATGGTATGCTGAGTCTTTACTGCATCTTGTGCTCACAAGAAAGAGACTGCTAGTTTAGAGAAGAGTTTGGTTATTGTAATCCAGCAAACAACAGCTGAAGGGCCGCATTGTCAGAATCTGGTTTACACACTAGAAGATGTTATTTGGATTGCTGGAAGTGAGGCCAAAGTTAGAAAGGTGTATATGGGTATGGGATGTGTAGAGGGAACTCTTAGCCACAGATACCACTTGCGTTTAATTATTTAACTGCTAGTTGAAGAGCTTGTGTACACGGGCCCCAGTGCCACCCAGCAACAGCCGAGGTGGAGTCATGCACAGTAGAGATGAGCCGAGGCTCATACGGAGCCTGAATTCAGACCGTAGTCCTCTCCGCTCACCAAAGGTGCGCAGAGAGGACTACGGTCTGAATTTGGATCCCTGCTCTGTTATCAGCTGCAGAGCGGGAAGTCTGTAGTGAGCATGACTGCAGCGCGCGCAGCCATCTCTGCTGCGCATGACGGCTTCTGACAAACTCAGTTAGCGAATTATTATATAGGATGTAACTATGTAGTGTACTCTGAAACCTGGGAAGGATTTGGTCCCATAGTCTCCCCACGCCCCACTTCCTGCACCCATGTCCAGTCACAGTCCTGTAATCATACCTCCCAAGCAGGGCCGGACTGGCCTACCGGGATACCGGGAAAAATCCCGGTAGGCCGCCAGCACTGGGGGCTGGCCAGGGCTGCTTAAATAAATGCACCAACTTTATAAATCCAATCATCAGCGGCCGCAAGGTAACAAGCGGCCGCGAGGTTTGAACGGCCGCACGCCGCATATAGTGAGTGGAGGCAGGCCGGGCCTAGACCCAGTGATGTCAGAAGCAGTATGAAAAGCACTGCGTCTGCGTCCTGGGTAGGCCGGCCGCTCCTACCTTAAGCACTTGTCTGCGGAGACTGAGCTGAGCAGGAGGCTGGGAGCAGAGACCGCGTCAGTAGACACGGTCACAGGCAAGAGGGGGGGGGATCAAGACAGCAAGAAAGGCAAGATGGGGATCAAGAGGTTTTATATAGAGGGAAAAGGGGGATAAATAGCAGGTAAAAGAGGCAGGGGGTGCAAGAGAGAGAAAAAGAAGCAAAAGGGAGAAAAAAAAGAGGCAAAAGGAGGGGGGATCAGGAGGGTGAGAAAAAGACAAAATGTTGAGATCAAGAGTCAAGAAGGGGAGAGAGAGGCAAAAGGGGGATCAAAAGTTAATGAGGGGGAGAAAGAGGCAAAGGGGAGATCAATAGAGGAAAATGGGGGAGGGGAGAAAAAGGCAAGAGGGGAAGAAAGAGGCAAAAGGGGGGGATCAGGAAGGGGGCAGAGAGAGGCAAGAGGGAGAGAGAGGCAAAAGGGGGATCAAGACAAGAATCAAGGCTGGATGAAGGCAAGAGGGGGAAAGAGGCAAAGAGGGGGATCAAGAGGAGGAGAATGGCAAAAGGGGGGATGAAAAGACAATGGGGGAAAGAGGCAAAATGGAGGATCAAGAGGGGTAGAGTGGTAAAAGGAAGATCAAGAGGGGTAAAGAGAGGCAACTTGAGGAGAGGGGGAATCAAGACCGGGTGAAATAGACAGAGGGGGGTCAAAAGTGGGAAAAAAGAGGCAAATGGAGGGGGGATCATGAGGTGAAAGGAGGGGCAATCAAGAGGCAAAAGGAGGGACCAAGAGGCAAAAGGAGGGGGAGAAAGGGGGATCAAAAGGGAGAAAAAGGCAAAAGGAGGGGGCTCAAGAGTCAAGAGGGGGAGAACAAAGCAAAAGGTGGGAATGAAGAGTGGGAGAAAGAGGCAAAAGAGGGGAATCGAGAGTCAAGAGGTGGTGTGTGTATATATATATATATATATATATATATATATAAACTCCTTATTACTCTGGTGGTGACATAACTCTGTATTGCTCTGGTGGTGGCATTCAGATGTGTTTTAAAATGCATGTTTCCCCTTTTATAAACAAGAAAAAAATGACATTATGCTATGAGGCTGGTATAATGACACAATGCTATGGGATTGGTCAGCAGTTTTTTCCAGGGCTGGTTTTTATTCCCAGTCCGGCCCTGCTCCCAAGTGTCCCTCTTTAGGAGGGATAGTCCCTCTTTTTGAACCAAATCTCTCTGTCCCACCCTGGTGTCCTTCTTTTAAGGAGATCAGACTGTGTGGTGTGTATATTAGCGTATTAAATTGCTCCACAGCAATAAATCTCACATTAATGTTTGTATATACTTCAATACGTGTTTAGTCTGTGTGATTAAAACACTTTGGTCTTGTTCTATAGCATTTATTCAGTTACACAAAGAGGTGTCAATAGGTCATGAAATAACCTAAAAATACTTGTTAATGCCCCACCCACTAGCCATGCCCCCAGCAATACCACCTAAAACATAAATGTCCCTCTTTGGCCATTTGAAATGGCCTGTCTCATCTCTCAGTCCTGTAATCACCTCTTTTCTCACTCACAGTCCTGTGATCACATCCTCTCTCACTCACATTCTCCTGATTACCTCATCTCTCACTCAACACGTTCCTGATTACCTCTTAACTCACTTATAATCCTATGGTCACCTCCTTTCTCATTCAAAATCTTTTAATCACCTCTCTTCTCACTCACAGTCCCGTAATCACCTTTTTTCATAGTCCAGTGATTATCTCCAATCTCAGTCAAACTCCCCTGATCACCTCTCTTTCACTCAGCCCTGCGTTCACTTCCCTCTCTCACGTCCAGTTTCCTGATCTCTTCTTGCACTCACAGGAGTGAGCCTCGGAGATTTTTAACGGGCAGACTAGATGGGCCAAATAGTTCTTATCCACCATTAAATTCTATGCTTTAAAGTTTTATAGATTGCATACCTCCCAACATTTCAAATTGCCAAAGAGGGACACTTTAGGTGGTGTTTTAGGTGGTGTTGCTGGGGCCGTGGCTGGTAGGTGGAGCACTACTGAGAATTTTTAGGCTATTTCATGAGCTATTGACACCTCCTTGTGTGACCTAATAAATTACTTATAACAAGACTAATTTATAAACACATATAGTGATGTTTAAACAAACAATAATGTGAGTTTTATTGCTGTAGAGCAATGTGATATACTTCACATCACACAGTCTGATCTCCTAAAAAGAGGGACATCAGGGTGGGAAACAGGGACAGAGGGATTTGGGTCTAAAAGAGGGACTGTCCCTCCTAAAGAGGGACACTTGGGAGGTATGAAAAATGTCCTGTGTTACTAAGCAAGCAAACCAAAAATGTCAAAACGATGGCTCTAGATGTATTCCACTCTTGTCCTAATATATATCCAGCAAAGTTCCTTACCCTGTATATGTACAGACACCAGCAGACAGTATCACATAAGAGTGGCAGGACAATATTCCATGTCCCAGGAATGTCTCTAGCCAATGAGAGAACTCCAGCTTACATGGAGAAATCCTCCGTCATTGGAGGAGGTTGGAACACAATAATACTTGGGGAGGGAAAAGATGTAGATTGACAGGCCGCTGTTCAGAGCTGTAACCACAGTCTGTCCAGACGTAAGGCCCTGGCTCCTTTTTAAAACTTTAAATTTCGGCAAAGCACGCATTTTATAACAAAATAAAACCACCATTACAGCTTATTGCTATATGAGGATCACAATGAGCTAAACTTGTATAAGGGTGATAGTTCCCCTTTAAACATTTATATTTAGGAAACAGAGACAGGAATTTGGGCCTCAGAGAGTGATTGTCTCTCCTGAAGAAGGACATTTGGGCGATATGGAATTGATACAATTTACTGAGGACCTCAGACTCACTGAGTCCAACACAAAGAATACAGGAATAAAGAGCCTGCTCAGCCTGTGGCTCCCAAGGTGCTGGAGGGCACAAGAAAAAAACATAAATAAAACATGTTTGATTGTTATATACAGTTTTTTTGTTGGAATATTCTAGGATCGATTACACTACAGATTATATCACTTGTTTTGCCTATTAATTTCCCCCTAAACTTCAATAAGAATCTGTGAGATAAAACCATACCAGCATCATGGAATTCAGTCATATTTGACTCTTTTTACCTTTGTGAGCCTGAATGTCATAAATATCCACTAGAGGTCAGTGTTGTAAAGCATTGCATTGCCTTGAAATTTTCACTTCTATAATTCCATCATTCAAATGCTTGGAGGATAAGTTATACCTCCTTATAATATCTCCCAACTTAATTTATTAGGGGTTAAAATCCTAATTGCCCTTATAATATTTACCCTTGCTCCTTGGTTCAAAAGATAACATTTTCAGTCAGTCCAGGATCCTTTTAAAAGGTCACACTGAAAAGTGCATGATATGAAAGGGCTCATTCAGCATATCATATTGTTTGTAAGGGAGACATGAGAATCTCACCATGCATAAAAAGCGTGAGATTCTCATGTTGCCTCCTTATATGTCGCTGTTTGTATCAGGACAGGAGACGGATATCTCTGGCCACAATCATTTCTTACATCTATGGGATGTCTAATTTTGCCCAAAGCTGTCTATCGCTCTGTAATAAGTGACATTGATGTGACAGCAGCAGCAGTGATTTCTGGAACTTCACTCTGTCAGTGTAATTTTTTTTAACCCGTTCGGCGCCGGAGAGGTATTGCGTTGAACACTGTCAGCGTTTTGACTCTACATTACCAGGTCTCCGGGCCAGAGTCTGATTCTTTGGATGTGGGGAGTTTCTATTGAAACTCTGCCCACTTCCGCTCCTTCCCAGTCTGTTCCTTCAACCCCATGCCCTCTTCCCCTCCTTTCCCAGCCTATTTTGCCTACTTTTTTATGTTTTACAAGTCCCACCCCCCACTCGTGATTAAACCCCACCCCTTTTATGACACATATCGTGTAATTTCTCACCCCTCAGTGGCACCACAGGACTCCCCTCCAGGGAGCCCAGACCAAAGAGTTCCCAGGTATGCCAATAGGTTGTAGTTACGCCTCTGCCCCAACAGATTGAGCAATCTTGATAGGTATTTCAGAAGCAATTCTGATTGAAAAGAGAGGAATATTAACATTTTAAGGACCAGAGGGTTAGGGTTGTTAGGGTTGTGCACCGCACTGGTCCTTAAAGGGTTAAACTCAGTAATTAACTTCCCTGGATCTTGTCACTCATAATAATTTGCATGAATAGTAGTAATCAAATTGTCAACACGTACATTTGGACTTCCGTGCGAAGATCACGTATACAATGCTTCACTGATTTGGAGACTTTGATAAGAAAGATACTCATCAATGTAATACTTGCAGCTGCTCTTCTTAGTGACAGGTGCACTGATTGCCCCTGGACTGGGGTCAGCGTTTTAGACCTTACTTAATCTCTTTGATGTTAATGATCAGTGATCAACGAGGATTTGAGGATTTTTTTTATCTTTCCACACTGTGTTTTTAGCTTGCTCCAGAATTGTTGCTTTTATTCTTAGTGCAGTGGTTCCCAAAATTATTCTCAGGGACACAGGCCATGCCTTTAGGATCTTCCTACATGTGCACATGTGACAATTAACGTGGCAGTGCCTTTGATAAACTTATGTGTACTCAAGCAGGGAGATCCTTAAAGGGATAGTAATGTTTCATAATAAAAACAGCTCTAATTAATCATCATAGTATTTGAACTTTGGAGAGTGTTATTTCAATTCTGTCAGAGTTGTAGTTCAGGAGTAATTCAATGACAAAGTGTCCCCCTCCCGCCCCTTTTACTGATGTAACACTGCTCAGCCAGATCAGAAGGGAGGTGCCCAGGTAGACTGCAGAGAGGGACAATCTTCAATTAAGATAAGGGAAAAACCTGAAAAGCTTGTCTAGGGGGGCAGGGCTTTCATTGTTCTCATAGGAAGAAGATTGTCCCCTGCTGTTATCTGTCTGGTCTTACAACCAGATTCACATCTGAGAAGAGATGGCTTACACTAGGTAAAAGGGGTGGGAGGGGAACTTTGCTTGTGAATATCTCTTAAACCATAAAGGTTTGAGAGATAAGACTTATATCGTTCTTCATGTTTTTTTAATGCTTACAAAATAAAATAAAGTTAAAACAAAGTATTACTATCCCTTTAAGACCTGTTAGGCTCCCCTGAGGAGAGGTTTGAGAACCACTGACCTAGTACATCAACTTTATCTACTGGTGTACACAAGAACTACAATAGATGGATTTAAAGGGGCAGTGCCTCCTAGAAGGCTATTTCTATACATACAGTAGTCAGATCTGTTTTTGTCCTTACATCTCTTATTCACATAAGCGTTGCGTACCCCTCTGGTGCTCAAAGGGTCAACACATTATGTTGCTGTGGCAATGGGAAAAGTCTTTGTTCTCAATTTCTTCTACTGGTGACATCAGATTCTCAGATTCCATCCGGCTGTTTCTGCTCCTTCTTCAGTTTCCTCAGCTTTTCATCATCTTGGACAGAAAAAGAAAACTCACAGCGCTAACTCATCATAAAATATCCATATAATAAATAGGATTTTAATGTGAATATAAAGATAAATATACAGATGGCAGTAAGGAATGGGAGGGTTCTCATGTCCCCCAGACATTAGGCCAAAGCCAAAAGTGCAAACACAAACAAAAAAGACAAACCTGCACTCCACTATGTAAAGTGAATATGTGTGCCCTGGAATGAGCATAAATTATCTCTTAGTAAATAAGTGTGCCCTGTATTGAGCATATATAATATTTCTTAGTGAAAAAAGTGAGAATTTAGTCCCACAAATTGGCCAATTCATGCATAAGCTTGCCAACCTGCCAAGGTATGGCAAGTCCGACTCTAATACATCTATAAAGATTACTACAACACGCTTTGCAATGAGTTGTTGCATACCCCTCTTGCACTCAAAGGGTTAAGAGGCCGGTCATGCTCTGCGTCCTGCCGCCGATGCAGTCATGCACTGTAGAGACTGCCTGAAAGCACAGAATGCTCCCAGCACAGAACTCCCAGCATTCTGTGTGTTTGGGCAGTCTCTACTGCACGTGACAGCTTCTGACAAACATCTTAACAAATTATTATATAGGATTAGAGTAGGACTTGACACAAAGTGAGATACCTTGGCGGGTGGCATGCTTATGCACGAATTGGCCAATTTATGGGACTAAATTCTCACTGTTTTCACTAAGTAATATTATATATGCTCAATACAGGGCACACTTATTTACTAAGATATAATTTTTTCATCATCTAAGTGGAGATGCACTAATGGTCGATAAGAGGCTGAGTTTTTGGTATGATGGCGCAATTGCTTCGATTACATCTTAACATATGCACTAAGATGTCATCTCCATCACATCCCTTAATGCCAACATTGGCATGAAACGGCCATACCTTCACTAGGCTTATGATTATGCAATGTCTACTTCAACAATGGTTCATTTACACACACATTGAAATGTAGTATAATGAGCCATTGTTGTATTCATGAGGGTGTGTTTGTCACATGCACTAAGCTCCAATCACTGCCTGTGCTATTGGAATTCACAGTCCCGGCTTCACCGACCTGAGGTTGGCAATGCTGGGTTCTTCCTATAGCTCTCTATGGAGCCAGAAGACAGATTGCTCCAGTAGAGACAACAGCTGCCATGCTTTAACCCTTTCAGTGCCACAGAGAACTTGCAAGGAGTGACCTGCAAGTCCTTTGTTTATATGAATCAGCTGATCCATCTATGTAAGTAAGTAAATAAGTAAGTACAGAATGGCAGAGAAGCTTTTATATGTAACAGCTTCTTTGCTGGTTCTCTCACTTTACAAATCAAATTTGGTAGGTAAAAGCATTTCATTTTCTAATTCTTTCAGTGCCACAGGGTGTGAAACACACACCCATTTGGCACATAAAGTATTAAGGGAGTACTGGTGGCATTTGTGTTGCTGATCTCTGAGCACATCCTTTCTGCTTTTTAACTTGCCCTCCCTAACACATGGCCTGTATTAAAGGGATAGTAGTGTTTCATAATAAAAGCAGCTCTAATTAATCATCATAGTATTTGGACCTTGGAGAGTGTTATTTCAGTTCTGTCAGAGTTGTAGTTCAAGAGTAATTCAATGACAAAGTATCCCCCTCCCTCCCCTTTTACTGATGTAACATTGCTCAGCCAGATCAGAAGGGAGGTGCCCAGGTAGACTGCAGAGAGGGACAATCTTCAATTAAGATAAGGGAAAAACCTGAAAACTTGTCAATGGGGGCAGAGCTTTCATTGTTCTCATAGGAAGAAGATTGTCCCTTTCTGTTATCTGTCTGGTCTATGGACTGCATTCCACATCTGAGAAGAGATAGCTTATACTAGGTAAAAGGGGCGGGAGGGGAAACTTTGCTTGTGAATATCTCTCAGACCCTTGTGGGTTTGAGGGATAAGACTTATATCATTCTTCATGTTTTTTAATGCCTACAAAATAAAATAAAGATAAAACTAAGTATTACTATCCCTTAAAGACAACCCTACATGCTAATGATTAAAGTACCTCCTCTTGTATAGCTAAGTCTTACTTCATATGACAAAGTATTTCATATTTCCCATGGTGTACACACGTCACCATAGCATCTACCCATAATGCATCCACTGACCCCCCCCAGAAGTTTAAAACAAGAAAAGTACTTATGTAAGATAAAATCAGCTACATTTAGAGGCCTCAGATATATTTAAATAATGGTGAAATTATCAAAACTAAATGTATGTTTTTAGATTTGTGAGGTCACCTTGGGATGTCAGGGGCAAGCTCTGCAATGCTTTATTTATTAAGTATAGTATTTTTTTCTTTATATAGGAGGCACTGCCCTTTATACAAAAAGTATTTTTCAGAGTTCTTCCATTTTCTCTTTACTAGAAATATAATATCTAGAATCATCAGAAAAGCAATGCTTATCTGATTGCTTAACAATAATATGCCCTCTAATTATTATATTACTGTTATCAACTGCCATATCATAGATAAAGCCACAATGACCCCAAGTGTATCTGCACTCACTTTATGGATGTGATAAGAGATCATGTGGAAATGGGATAAATATGAAAGGAATTGATTTCCCAAGCTCTCTAACATCCATATTGGGCAATGTTATTATAACCTTGTCTGTATATACAGTATACCATTCTATGAGGGTTCCTGTTTTGCTGCTAGCCACGCCCCAGCTAATTATGCAAAACTCCCCTTTAGAGATTGGCTGAGGAGGCAGGGGGCTTTGAATTGGCTCGGTCCCTACCTCCTCAGCCAATTGGGCAATGCGATTTGCCTCAGGAGGAAGGGGAAGGTGTTTTTGCACCAGAAAAGAGGAATCAGTGCTTCACCGCTTGTGCAAGTAGAGAAGTAGGGATTTTTTGTATTTTGGGAAGGGGACATGGCATGATGGCTGTGGAGAAGCAGAGAAAAAGGTGAGAAGGAATATGTTGTTTAGTAATGTCCTTAGTTAGATAAAAGATAGATGTTCAATGTTGGCAGATAAGGGAGTAACTTCACCAGATGTATAGCACAGTGACCACATGTCTCAGACATCTCCAGCATACCTTGGGTTACCATGGTTAGATTTTGTAGTACAATAGGAGTTTTGTACCCAGGCCTAGGATGGCACTTTACAGGGGGTGGCATAAAAAGCCACCCACTCATACTCCCCCACCTGCGGCTAAGCGATGTGTCATGCGTGTTGACCCAAGCTCATCGTGTGAGCCTCAGTGAGTGACAATGAGATGCCTAATTTAATGCAAGTGCATGTCACATGTCATATATGTGCACACACGCAGTGTTTGGCCGCCTTTTGAGTATGATTTCTTGAGTGCTGCTTGGTCTCCCTGATCCTCCTGGCCACAGGTACAATTCAGTATACTATTAGACTATTAACCATAAAGGGGAATAATCCCCATAAAAAGAAATCAAAACAAATATGTTTTTTTTACTACAAAGAGGCATAAATTCAGCAATTGAAATTAAAAACTATTAAAACACACAATGAGGAAGACAGCTGGGGCCATATGAATAGCCAGTGCATCCAGAAAAAAATTCAAGGATAAATATATTTTTTGCAGTAGTAGTTATTATTACTTTGAGCCAGCCAGGGGCGCTCTTGTTTCCTCTTTCTTATTTTTATTACTTCATAACGTGGACTTATCCAGCATAATACCTCTACTCCTTTGCCTAGCACTATATTAGTAACTAGTTGAACAGCCCGTTACACGGGCCACAGTGCCTCTGGCAGACGGTCGCGGGGCAGTCACGCGCAGTAGAGACTGCCCGCGCCACTGCTGATACAGAGCTCTCTGTATCAGCTGCGGCACGGGCAGTCTCTACAGCGCATGACTGCCGCACGTGCAGCAGTGTCTACTGCGCATGTCGGGCGTTACACACGATTTAGCAAATTATTATATAGGATGTATTGGGGGGAAACATTATGAAGCTGAAAGTTCCGCTTTAATTGTTTTTAATTGCTGAATTTATGCCTTTTTGTACTAATAAACTTATTTTGCATTGATTTACTTGGGGTGCTGTGCCTCCTTAATGAGTTCATATTTGGGGGATTCTTTCCCTTTATGGTTAATAGTCGTTTAGGGTTTATCTCAGTGTGCACCTGACAATATTGTTTATAATACCTCTATTTTCTTATTTACTGGTGCTAACTAGTGTTGAGCGAGCATGCTCGGCCGATGCTCGGATCGGCTCGAGCATCGCTCTGCTCGGCACATGTCGGTACTCGTACGAGTACCGCATGTGCTCGCCCGCCATGTTCGGGTCTCCTCCCCGCACGTTTTGCGGCTGCTGCGCAGCCAATAAACGTGCAGGGAGGCTCTGACATCGGTGTAATGCCAGCAGCCATGTTGGCTGCTGGCATTACACTGATTGGCTGGCCAGAACCCGTGGTCAGGTGCTGTATAGCACCTGACCAGCGAGTTCGGCTCAGTCTGAGCCAGGGAGAGCTGAGGATAGGAAGGGAAAGGCAGTGTAGGGAGGAAAAAAACAAAAATTGTGAAAAAAAAAGAACCAAAAGTCCTTTTTAGGACTACTGTGTGTGGGGGCAGCAGGTTATTTGGTGTGGGGGGAAAAAAACAAAAAAAAAAAAAAAAATATATATATATTCTGTTTAGTGTGCAAAGTTGCAGATTAGAGCACATTCTGTTTAGTGTGCACAGTTGCAGATTAGAGCACATTCTGTTTAGTGTGCAAAGTTGCAGATTAGAGCACATTCTGTTTAGTGTGCAAAGTTGCAGATTAGAGCACATTCTGTTTAGTGTGCAAAGTTGCAGATTAGAGCACATTCTGTTTAGTCTTCAAACTAAAATATCAAAGTCACGTATTCCATTCAGTGTGCGTCGCCGCAGTTTAGCAGCACATTCTGAGTACTGTGCAGAGTTGCAGAATAGGAAGAAATACTGTTAAGTCTTCAAACTAAAATATCAAAGTCACATATTCCATTCAGTGTGCTTCGCCGCAGTGTAGCAGCACATTCTGTGTACTGTGCAGAGTTGCAGAATAGGAAGAAATACTGTTAAGTCTTCAAACTAAAATTTCAAAGTCACATATTCCATTCAGTGTGCTTCGCCGCAGTTTAGCAGCACATTCTGTGTACTGTGCAGAGTTGCAGAATAGGAAGAAATACTGTTAAGTCTTCAAACTAAAATATCAAAGTCACATATTCCATTCAGTGTGCTTCGCCGCAGTGTAGCAGCACATTCTGTGTACTGTGCAGAGTTGCAGAATAGGAAGAAATACTGTTAAGTCTTCAAACTAAAATATCAAAGTCACATATTCCATTCAGTGTGCTTCGCCGCAGTGTAGCAGCACATTCTGTGTACTGTGCAGAGTTGCAGAATAGGAAGAAATACTGTTAAGCCTTCAAACTAAAATATCAAAGTCACATATTCCATTCAGTGTGCTTCGCCGCAGTGTAGCAGCACATTCTGTGTACTGTGCAGAGTTGCAGAATAGGAAGAAATACTGTTAAGTCTTCAAACTAAAATATCAAAGTCACATATTCCATTCAGTGTCTTTCACCGCCGTTTAACAGCCTATTCTGTGTACTCTGCAGAGTTGCAAAATTATAAGAAATACTGTTAAGTTTTCAAACTCAAATATTAAAGTCACATATTCCATTCAGTGTCTTTCACCGCCGTTTAACAGCCTATTCTGTGTACTCTGTACAGTTGCAGAATTATAAGAAATACTGTTAAGTTTTCAAACTAAAATATCAAAGTCACATATTCCATTCAGTGTCTTTCACCGCCGTTTAACAGCCTATTCTGTGTACTCTGCAGAGTTGCAAAATTATAAGAAATACTGTTAAGTTTTCAAACTCAAATATTAAAGTCACATATTCCATTCAGTGTCTTTCACCGCCGTTTAACAGCCTATTCTGTGTACTCTGTACAGTTGCAGAATTATAAGAAATACTGTTAAGTTTTCAAACTCAAATATTAAAGTCACATATTCCATTCAGTGTCTTTCACCGCCGTTTAACAGCCTATTCTGTGTACTCTGCAGAGTTGCAGAATTATAAGAAATAAAGAAATACTGTTAAGTTTTCAAACTCAAATATTAAAGTCACATATTCCATTCAGTGTCTTTCACCGCCGTTTAACAGCCTATTCTGTGTACTCTGCAGAGTTGCAGAATTATAAGAAATACTGTTAAGTTTTCAAACTCAAATATTAAAGTCACATATTCCATTCAGTGTGTTTCAACGCCGTTTAACAGCCTATTCTGTGTACTCTGTACAGTTGCAGAATTATAAGAAATACTGTTAAGTTTTCAAACTCAAATATTAAAGTCACATATTCCATTCAGTGTGTTTCAACGCCGTTTAACAGCCTATTCTGTGTACTCTGTACAGTTGCAGAATTATAAGAAATACTGTTAAGTTTTCAAACTCAAATATTAAAGTCACATATTCCATTCAGTGTGTTTCAACGCCGTTTAACAGCCTATTCTGTGTACTCTGTACAGTTGCAGAATTATAAGAAATACTGTTAAGTTTTCAAACTCAAATATTAAAGTCACATATTCCATTCAGTGTGTTTCAACGCCGTTTAACAGCCTATTCTGTGTACTCTGTACAGTTGCAGAATTATAAGAAATACTGTTAAGTTTTCAAACTCAAATATTAAAGTCACATATTCCATTCAGTGTGTTTCAACGCCGTTTAACAGCCTATTCTGTGTACTGTGCAGAGTTGCAGAATAGGAAGAAATACTGTTAAGTCTTCAAACTAAAATATCAAAGTCACATATTCCATTCAGTGTGTTTCAACGCCGTTTAACAGCCTATTCTGTGTACTGTGCAGAGTTGCAGAATAGGAAGAAATACTGTTAAGTCTTCAAACTAAAATATCAAAGTCACATATTCCATTCAGTGTGTTTCAACGCCGTTTAACAGCCTATTCTGTGTACTCTGTACAGTTGCAGAATTATAAGAAATACTGTTAAGTTTTCAAACTCAAATATTAAAGTCACATATTCTGTGTAAGATGAAGAAGGCGGGTAAAAAGGGACGGGGAAGTGGACGTGATCCTGAAAGTTCAGGGCGCGGGTCAGGATGCGGAGAAACTGTGCCTGGTGCCAGAGCACAAGAAAGAAAGACATCCACCATACCTAGCTTCATGTCTGATTTCACAGGGCGTCGCAGGACATCACTCTCGAGGTCCGACCAGTGCGAACAGGTGGTCGGTTGGATGACAGCTGATACTGCTTCCAGTCGGTTAAGCACCACCCTGTCTTCCACCAAGTCCACTCTCAGTAGCCAAGAGTCTGGTCAACATAATCCTCACTCTGATCATCCTTCCTCCCACCATACACGGTCTGGTCAAAGAAGTGATCCCACACTGGGATATAGTGATGAGCTCGTCTCATCACCAATCCTTCATTTGACCCTCTCTCCAAGCACGCTTGCAGAGGAACATGACATCTTGTGCCCTGATTCACAACCTCTAGAGGCTACCCAATCACAAGAAGATGACAGATGTGAACGGCATTTAAGGTCAAAGGAAGTAGTGGATGATGATGATGATGATGATGAGACACAGTTGCCATTAAATCAACCACTATTTCCGTCTCAAGACCTTGTTGAGGAGAATGTTATACAGTTGTCAATGACTGAGTATGTGGTGGGATCAAGACTTGAGGAGGATGATCAGAGTGAGGAAGTGGAGGAGGACTTGGTGGACGATGAGGTGACTGACCCCACCTGGGAAGGTGTAGAGCCGAGCGATGACAGCAGTCCTGAGGGTGAGCCATCTGCAGCACCGCAACAGGCTGGAAGAGGCAGTGGTGTGGCTACAGAAAGAAGGCGGACCGCACCAAACCGGCCCGCAAATGTTCCACGGAGCACCCCCTTGCGTAAATCTACCTTGCCAAAGGGTAGGTGTTCCGCGGTATGGCGTTTTTTTAAGGAAAGTGCGGACGACAAAAGAATTGTAGTTTGCAACCTGTGCCACACCAGAATGAGCCGAGGCATGAACACTAGAAACCTCACCACCACCAGCATGATCCGACACATGGCATCCAAGCACCGTAGTAAGTGGGAGGAACGCCTGGATCGCCCACCTGTGTCTGCAGGCCACACCACTGCCTCCTCTTCCCCTGTTTTCGGTGCCGGCCAATCGCCTGTCGAAGGCGCAGGCCCGCATACCTCCCGCCCTGCACCTGTACCATCTGAAGCACCATCAGCGACCACATCCACTTCCCTGTCCCAGCACAGCGTCCAAATGTCGTTACCCCAGGCATTTGAGCGCAAGAGAAAGTACCCAGCCACCCACCCACAGGCCATAGCACTAACCTCACACCTTTCAAAATTACTGGCCATCGAAATGCTGCCATTTAGGCTTGTGGACACTGAGTCCTTCCGCAGCCTGATGGCAGCAGCTGTCCCTCGGTACGCGGTCCCCAGCCGCCACTACTTTTCCCGGTGTGCCATCCCCGCATTACACCACCATGTGTCCCGTAACATCACCCGTGCCCTGACCAACGCAGTTACTGGGAAGGTCCACTTAACGACTGACACATGGACAAGTGCTTGTGGCCAGGGACGCTACATTTCCCTGACGGCACACTGGGTGAATGTCGTGGAGGCTGGGAGCGACTCGGACCCTGGGATGGCACGGGTGCTACCCACGCCGAGGATTGCGGGCCCTACCTCCATCAGGGTTTCCACCAGCACCTACGTTATTGGCTCCTCCTCCTCCGTTTCCACCTCCGAATTCTCTACACACACCGCCACTCCCCCATCAGCCAGTAGCTGGAAGCAGTGTAGCACTGCAGTGGGGAAGCGTCAACAGGCCGTGCTGAAGCTGATCTGCCTTGGGGACAAACAGCACACGGCCTCAGAGCTGTTGCAGGGGATTAGTCACCAGACCGAGCAGTGGCTCTCGCCACTCAACCTGCAAGCAGGCATGGTTGTGTGTGATAATGGGCGTAACTTGGTGGCGGCTTTGGAGCTCGGCAAGCTCACACACGTACCATGCCTAGCGCATGTATTTAATTTAGTGGTGCAGCGATTTCTAAAAACCTACCCCAATGTGCATGATCTCTTGACCAAGGTGCGCCGCGTGTGTGCACATTTCCGTAAGTCATCAACAGCTTCGGCCGGCCTGTTGAAGCTGCAGCAGCGCTTACAATTGCCAGCTCACCGGCTGCTGTGTGACGTGAGCACGCGCTGGAACTCCACCTTCCACATGTTGGCCCGGCTTTGTGAGCAGCAGAGGGCAGTAGTGGAGTACCAGCTGTTACACGGTCGTCGCCTCTCCGTTCAACTTCCTGTAATCAGAAGTGAGGAGTGGGAATGGATGTCAGACCTCTGCGAGGTTTTACGCAATTTTGAGGAATCGACACAGATGGTGAGCGGCGATAACGCTATTATCAGTGTAACCATCCCACTTCTGTGTCTACTGAAACGCTCGCTGCTCACAATTAAAACCGACGCTTTGCATGTGGAAGAGGTGGAAATGGGGGAGGAAGAGCTTACACAAGGTGATAGCCAGAGCACCCTCACTTCGTCTTCTCAGCGACAATTGGAGGAGGCGGAGGAGGAGGAGGAGGAGGAGGAGGAAGACACGGTTGCCTCCGCTACAGAGGGTAGCCATGGAACTTTAGTTCCATCTCTTCAGCGTGGGTGGGCAGAAGAGGAGGAAGAGGATGAGGATATTGAGAGTCAGCCTCCTGGTGAGGACAGCGAAATCTTGACTGTTGGTACTCTGGCACACATGGCTGACTTTATGTTAGGCTGCCTTTCCCGTGACCCACGCGTTGTACGCATTTTAGACAACACGGATTACTGGGTGTTCACCCTTCTGGACCCCCGCTACAAAGAGAATTTCTCATCTCTCATTCCTCCGGTGGAGAGGACAAGCAAAATGGTGCAATACCAGAAGGTTCTTGTTGAAAAATTGCTCCAAAATTTTCCATCTGACAACGCTGGCGGCAGAGTACGTGCTACCTTGGCCAACCGAGAAGGGGAGAAAAGGGGAGCACACAGCAGTTCCGAGAAAGGCAGGGCAACACTCTCCAAGGCGTGGGACACCTTCATGACACCCCGGCAGCACCCTCACCCTGATGCGCAGCCTAGTGTCACAAGGAGGGAAACGTTTTGGAAGATGGTGAAGGAGTACGTAGCAGACCGTGTCAGCGTCCTCAATGATCCCTCTGTGCCTTACAACTACTGGGTGTCCAAGCTGGACACGTGGTATGAACTGGCACTCTACGCCTTGGAGGTGCTGGCCTGCCCTGCCGCCAGCGTTCTGTCTGAGCGGGTATTTAGTGCTGCTGGTGGCATCATAACAGATAAGCGTATCCGCCTTTCCACCGACAATGCTGATAGGTTGACACTTATAAAAATGAACAAGGCCTGGATTTCCCCTGACTTCTCCACTCCACTGGAGGAAAGCCCCGGGGGAACATAAACTCACTTTATATATGTTATTTACAATGATGGGAATACTCTGTATTCCCATTCACCCCTTCCACCCAAAAAACGGGTATATGGTTGACTCTTAATCTTCTCATCCTCCTCCTCCTCTTCCATATGCCCTGGGATATAATTTTTATATAGGGCCAGCTCACCAGCGTGCCCTGGGATATAATTTTTATATAGGGCCAGCTCACCAGCGGGCCCTGTGATATAATTTTTATATAGGGCCAGCTCACCAGCGGGCCCTGTTTGCCAATTTTTATATAGGTCAGCTCACCAGCGGGCCTTCTCATATAATGTTTTATTGGGTCAGCTCTCTAGCGGGCCCTCTCATATAATGTTTTATAGCGTCAGCTCACTAGCGGGCCTTCGCATATAATGTTTAGGATGGTCAGCTCTGCAGCAGACCCTCACCCATAATGTTTTAGATGGTCAGCTCAGCGCACGTTTCCCTCTTAATCATGGCCTCAGTTCTGAAAATCAAGGAAATTTTTGGGATAATTTGCCTCTGCGCACGTTTCCCTCTTAATCATGGCCTCAGTTCTGAAAATCAAGGAAATTTTTGGGAGAATTTGCAGATGATATACAAGTAAATATACAGCAAATATTGTTTGGTAACAATTTTTCGCCTAAAGTCGTTTTTATTTTCCTTTTTGTGTGTTTTATGGTCAGTCTGTAAAAATGGCGTACTACGGACGAAAGATCGTTCCCAGCAGCGATGTTGGAGTCCAAGATGCATCCAGACATCCTCCCTATGCTGTCCCTGAACCATTTCTGTGGTGTTTCCATCATTTTCTTCCATTTTCCTATGGACCAGGCACCCTCCCCTCATCAGAGCAGGGGGTGCCTGGTGTAATGCTCGAGTCCTCCCATTGACTTCAATGGGGCTCGGATGCTCGGCCGAGCACTCGAGCCTCAGGGGGTGCTCGGTCAGAGCACCCGAACATCCGAGCATTGGGGTGCTCGCTCATCACTAGTGCTAACCATATTGTTTGGGGTGTAGGGTAGTGAGGAGAGAGTAGATTTGTGAGATGGTGTATGTGGGAGGTACAGTATGTTTGCAAGAGCCTGGAAGGGTGTTTTGTTCTAAAACAAACAAAAGGCCATTTTCATTAGAGAGAGAGGAGGCAAAGTGTTTGAGTTGGGACAGCATCCAGATAAAATTGGTGTCCCAATGTAGTCTGTGATGCACACCCCTATGGTACTCAAAGGGTTAACCTTGCTGTTTACCACCATACCTTAAAAGAGCTTTTGTGGTTGCTGATATTACCGCATGTGAGTTTAACATATTCAAGAAATAAAAAAAGAATTGATTTTGTCAAAATCTGTTAATTAAAAATATAATATGATATGCCTATAATCAAATACACCCACAAATTACCCCAAAAATAATACCAACCTTCATGAGAGCTTTTGATGGTTAATGAAAAACAGATAACAGAAATCAACCTGATATATATTAATGGTTAATAGCTGATTTACCAATCTGAACCAGCTGTAAAAAAAATGACCATTCACAGCAAAACACCATTTATGAATGATATGCATTACCAGCAAAATTTACACAAACGTTGTACCAACCCTGTGAGGGCTAAGAAACGTTATACTGAAAGAGGGTATCAGATTTAGATTTCAAGCCAATTATACCAAAATGGTACTACCAGTCATTATGAGGACATTTGTGGCTATTGCAAAGTATAGGTCAAAAGGAGGAATTTACAGGTTTTAGGCACATCAAAATGAAGTCATAATGAGTTGCTGAAATATCTTATTACCAGCCATGAAAAGGACCATAGTCAGCTCAACTCTTAAAGGGACAGTAATACTTTATTATTATTTTCCCTCATATTGTAGTTATTTGCAAAATAAGTTAATAGCCCCCAGGTTCATCTCTCAAACGTTTATAGTTTGAGAGATAACCGAAGGCAAAGCTCCCCCTCCCTCCCCCTTCCCTGAAGTCAGCGTTGTACTGACTGCAGGGATATCCGGTCTGACTTTCATCAGGCGCCTCTGCAGCAGAGCCACAATCGCGTTAGTGACAAAGAATTATTTCACTGAAACGGTCTTCTACGTGTGCTTGCAAACCAATCACATGTAGAAGACCATTTCAGTGAAATAATTCTTTTTCACTAACGGGATCTCGGCTCAGCTGCAGAGCCGCAATCCTGTTGTACGACAGACTTCCCCTGCAGTCAGTACAATGCTGACTTCAGGGAAGGGGGGAGGGAGGGGGGAACTTTGCCTTCGGTTATCTCTCAAACCATAAAGGTCTGAGAGATGACCCTGGGGGCTATTAAATTATTTTGCAAATGCCTGCAATATGAGGGATAGTAATAATAACGTATTAATATCATTTTAACTATACAGTGAAAATAAAATTATCAAGAGCATGCGAAAAAAATTAAGAAATATATACCAATAGCAGCAATGTTTGCACATGGAATAGGTAACTGCTCAATAAAAAATAGGGAAATGAAAAGGATTTCATGTAGCCAGATGCACATTTCGCTATGGCTTATATAAAAGGTATTTGCTTCTGTACATTCCCTCAGACCATCTGCATGCGCTTCTCAAGAGCAGCATTCATCTCTGCTGAAGGAGGAAACTCTGTCGCGTACTTTTTCTTTCATTGACAAAAATCCCCAGCAGCTAGGGGACTCTGATGTTTTTTTGTGTTTTTTTGTGTAGGGCCTTGGCAGAGGAGGCCTTGTAGGAGCTGTGACAGGAGAACCTAAACTGGGCAGTATGTCAAATAGTTTCAGTCTTTCCCTTACAAAACAAACTGGAACTCTGGCGCCCTCAAAGTCACCAAGTGAGGATTGAACAAGAGTATAAAAGATGTCCTTATCTACAGGGAGATTCCTGAGGATCTTGAAGGCTTAATTGCTCTATATCTGGATGTGGACCTGCATAGACAGGAACTTCCAAAAAGATTGGGAGAGCAGTGATAGAAGCCACTGGATTCCACTTCCTTCTCAAATCTCTCCAGTGGAACAATCTTCAGATCCTGAGGAATGGAGGTTGGCAGCTTAAGATGCCACACCCTGGAGTTCTTTCTGTACTATGAAAAAAGGGTCATCTTATGACAGTGTCCTGTGCATCTGAGAAATGCCAGTGCTTAGGGAAAAAAGGAGGGACATTCCTAGGCAAGACATCTTCCTTCCCTCCATCCTCAACTCAACTCTTTGTTCCTATTTGTCACAGCTGGACTGGAAGCTCTGTTTCCACTCAAGCCTTTCTGATTTCAGGAAATGATGGACTTTTTGCAGATCACTCATGGGCCATCACATTTCTGCACCCAAAAACTGTGACCTTTGTTAATCCTAGATGAAGATGCCAGTTTCTGAGCACTGAAATGCAGTTGATAAAAGAATTTTGATTGCAGCTCCCACTTCTGCTCTGGCAACTTATTGAAAGAAGTAGTATATTGTGCACAGATTTCCCAGAGGATCAATAGACTCACCTTAAAAAGAAACCGGCAAGGATCCCATGAGGCCGATCAGCAGAGCCCTTCTGATTAATTGCATTGTGAAACGTAAAGCTGAGATCAAGTAAGGGCACAACTTACCAAACATCTGGATGTTGCCTTTGAATTGTATATATTAATGCATGTTCAAGCAATTTTTCCTCTATGCATTCCTTGCTTACACCAGTACTATTATTACTGTATGCCTTTGGGAGATAAAATAAACCAGGTTTTTAGTTCAGTGCACGTTTAGTTCAGTGCACATTTAGTTCAGTTTAGTACAGTACACGTTTAGTTCAGTGCACGTTTAGTTCAGTTTAGTTCAGTACACGTTTAGTTCAGTGCACGTTTAGTTCAGTTTAGTTCAGTACATGTTTAGTTCAGTACACGTTTAGTTCAGTGCACGTTTAGGTCGGTTTAGTTCAGTACACATTTAGTTCAGTTTAGTTCAGTACACATTTAGTTCATCTTAGTTCAGTGCACGTTTAGTTCAGTGAATGTTTAATTCAGTTTAGTTCAGTGCACATTTAGTTCAGTTTAGTTCGGTGCACGTTTAGTTCAGCGCATGTTTAGTTCAGTACACGTTTAGTTCAGTTTAGTTCGGTGCACATTTAGTTCAGTACACATTTAGTTCAGTTTAGTTCAGTGCACGTTTAGTTCAGTGAATGTTTAATTCAGTTTAGTTCAGTACACATTTAGTTCAGCTTAGTTCAGTACATGTTTAGTTCAGTGAATGTTTAATTCAGTTTAGTTCAGTGCACATTTAGTTCAGTTTAGTTCGGTGCACGTTTAGTTCAGTGCATGTTTAGTTCAGTACACATTTAGTTCAGTTTAGTTCGGTGCACATTTAGTTCAGTACACATTTAGTTCAGTTTAGTTCAGTGCACGTTTAGTTCAGTGAATGTTTAATTCAGTTTAGTTCAGTACACATTTAGTTCAGCTTAGTTCAGTACATGTTTAGTTCAGTGAATGTTTAATTCAGTTTAGTTCAGTGCACATTTAGTTCAGTTTAGTTCGGTGCACGTTTAGTTCAGTGCATGTTTAGTTCAGTACACATTTAGTTCAGTTTAGTTCGGTGCACATTTAGTTCAGTACACATTTAGTTCAGTTTAGTTCAGTGCACGTTTAGTTCAGTGAATGTTTAATTCAGTTTAGTTCAGTGCACGTTTAATTCAGTTTAGTTCAGTGCACGTTTAGTTCAGTGAATGTTTAATTCAGTTTAGTTCAGTGCACCTTTAGTTCAGTGCATGTTTAATTCAGTTTAGTTCAGTACACATTTAGTTCAGTGCACATTTAATTCAGTTTAGTTCAGTACATGTTTAGTTCAGTGCACGTTTAATTCAGTACACGTTTAGTTCAGTGCACGTTTAGTTCAGTTTAGTTCATTGCACGTTTAGTTCAGTGCACGTTTAATTCAGTGTAGTTCAGTGCACGTTTAGTTCAGTGAATGTTTAATTCAGTTTAGTTCAGTGCACGTTTAGTTCAGTGAATGTTTAATTCAGTTTAGTTCAGTGCACTTTTAGTTCAGTGCATGTTTAAGTCAGTTTAGTTCAGTACACGTTTAGTTCAGTGCACGTTTAGTTCAATTTAGTTCAGTACACGTTTAGTTCAGTGCATGTTTAGTTCAGTACACATTTAGTTCAGTTTAGTTCAGTACATGTTTAGTTCAGTGCACGTTTAATTCAGTACACGTTTAGTTCAGTACACGTTTAGTTCAGTACACGTTTAGTTCAGTGCGTTTAGTTCAGTTTAGTTCAGTACACGTTTAGTTCAGTGCACGTTTAGTTCAGTGCACGTTTAATTCAGTTTAGTTCAGTGCACGTTTAGTTCAGTGAATGTTTAAATCAGTTTAGTTCAGTGCACGTTTAGTTCAGTGCATGTTTAATTCAGTTTAGTTCAGTACACGTTTAGTTCAGTGCACGTTTAGTTCAATTTAGTTCAGTACACGTTTAGTTCAGTGCATGTTTAGTTCAGTACACATTTAGTTCAGTACACGTTTAGTTCAGCTTAGTTCAGTGCACATTTAGTTCAGTGAATGCTTAATTCAGTTTAGTTCAGTGCACATTTAGTTCAGTTTAGTTCGGTGCACGTTTAGTTCAGTGCATGTTTAGTTCAGTACACATTTAGTTCAGTTTAGTTCGGTGCACGTTTAGTTCAGTACACATTTAGTTCAGTTTAGTTCAGTGCATGTTTAGTTCAGTTTAGTTCAGTACACAATTAAGTTCAGTTTAGTTCAGTACACGTTTAGTTCAGCTTAGTTCAGTGCACGTTTAGTTCAGTGAATGCTTAATTCAGTTTAGTTCAGTACACATTTAGTTCAGTTTAGTTCAGTGCACGTTTAGTTCAGTGAATGTTTAATTCAGTTTAGTTCAGTGCACGTTTAATTCAGTTTAGTTCAGTACACGTTTAGTTCAGTGCACGTTTAATTCAGTTTAGTTCAGTGCACGTTTAGTTCAGTGAATGTTTAATTCAGTTTAGTTCAGTGCACGTTTAGTTCCGTGCACGTTTAATTCAGTTTAGTTCAGTACACGTTTAGTTCAGTACACGTTTAATTCAGTTTAGTTCAGTGCACGTTTAGTTCAGTACACGTTTAATTCAGTTTAGTTCAGTGCACGTTTAGTTCAGTACACATTTAGTTCAGTTTAGTTCAGCACACGTTTAGTTCAGTGCACGTTTAATTCAGTTTAGTTCAGTGCACGTTTAGTTCAGTGAATGTTTAATTCAGTTTAGTTCAGTGCACGTTTAATTCAGTTTAGTTCAGTACACGTTTAGTTCAGTGCACGTTTAATTCAGTTTAGTTCAGTGCACGTTTAGTTCAGTGAATGTTTAATTCAGTTTAGTTCAGTGCACGTTTAGTTCCGTGCACGTTTAATTCAGTTTAGTTCAGTACACGTTTAGTTCAGTACACGTTTAATTCAGTTTAGTTCAGTGCACGTTTAGTTCAGTACACGTTTAATTCAGTTTAGTTCAGTGCACGTTTAGTTCAGTACACGTTTAATTCAGTTTAGTTCAGTGCACGTTTAGTTCAGTACACATTTAGTTCAGTTTAGTTCAGCACACGTTTAGTTCAGTGCACGTTTAATTCAGTTTAGTTCAGTGCACGTTTAGTTCAGTGAATGTTTAATTCAGTTTAGTTCAGTGCACGTTTAGTTCAGTGCACGTTTAATTCAGTTTACTTCAGTACATGTTTAGTTCAGTGCACGTTTAATTCAGTTTAGTTCAGTACACGTTTAGTTCAGTGCACATTTAGTTCAGTTTAGTTCAGTACACGTTTAGTTCAGTTTAGTTCAGTACAAGTTTAGTTCAGTGAATGTTTAATTCAGTTTAGTTCAGTGCACGTCTAGTTCAGTGAATGTTTAATTCAGTTTAGTTCAGTGCACGTTTAGTTCAGTACACGTTTAGTTCAGTTTAGTTCAGTGCACGTTTAGTTCAGTACACGTTTAGTTCAGTGCACGTTTAGTTCAGTACACGTTTAGTTCAGTTTAGTTCAGTGCACATTTAGTTCAGTTTAGTTCAGTGCACGTTTAGTTCAGTACATGTTTAGTTCAGTGCACGTTTAGTTCAGTTTAGTTCGGTGCACGTTTAGTTCAGTACTCATTTAGTTAAGTTTAGTTCAGTGCATGTTTAGTTCAGTTTAGTTCAGTACACATTTAGTTCAGTTTAGTTCAGTACACGTTTAGTTCAGCTTAGTTCAGTGCACGTTTAGTTCAGTGAATGCTTAATTCAGTTTAGTTCAGTACACATTTAGTTCAGTTTAGTTCAGTGCACGTTTAGCTCAGTGAATGTTTAATTCAGTTTAGTTCAGTGCATGTTTAATTCAGTTTAGTTCAGTACACGTTTAGTTCAGTGCACGTTTAATTCAGTTTAGTTCAGTGCATGTTTAGTTCAGTGAATGTTTAATTCGGTTTAGTTCAGTGCACGTTTAGTTCCGTGCACGTTTACTTCAGTTTAGTTCAGTACACGTTTAGTTCAGTACACATTTAATTCAGTTTAGTTCAGTAAACATTTAGTTCAGCTTAGTTCAGTACGTTTAGTTCAGTGAATGTTTAATTCAGTTTAGTTCAGTGCACATTTAGTTCAGTTTAGTTCGGTGCACGTTTAGTTCAGTGCATGTTTAGTTCAGTACACATTTAGTTCAGTTTAGTTCAGTGCACGTTTAGTTCAGTGAATGTTTAATTCAGTTTAGTTCAGTGCACGTTTAGATCAGTGCACGTTTAATTCAGTTTAGTTCAGTGCACGTTTAGTTCAGTGAATGTTTAATTCAGTTTAGTTCAGTGCACGTTTAGTTCAGTGTATGCTTAATTCAGTTTAATTCAGTACACATTTAGTTCAGTGCACATTTAATTCAGTTTAGTTCAGTGCACGTTTAGTTCAGTGCATGTTTAGTTCAGTACACATTTAGTTCAGTTTAGTTCAGTACATGTTTAGTTCAGTGCACGTTTAATTCAGTTTAGTTCAGTACACGTTTAGTTCAGTGCACGTTTAGTTCAGTTTAGTTCAGTACACGTTTAGTTCAGTGCACGTTTAGTTCAGTTTAGTTCAGTGCACGTTTAGTTCAGTGCACGTTTAATTCAGTTTAGTTCAGTGCACGTTTAGTTCAGTGAATGTTTAATTCAGTTTAGTTCAGTGCACGTTTAGTTCAGTGCATGTTTAATTCAGTTTAGTTCAGTACACGTTTAGTTCAGTACACGTTTAGTTCAGTGCACGTTTAGTTCAGTTTAGTTCAGTACACGTTTAGTTCAGTGCTTGTTTAGTTCAGTTTAGTTCAGTACACATTTAGCTCAGTACACGTTTAGTTCAGCTTAGTTCAGTGCACATTTAGTTCAGGGAATGCTTAATTCAGTTTAGTTCAGTGCACATTTAGTTCAGTTTAGTTCGGTGCACGTTTAGTTCAGTACACATTTAGTTCAGTTTAGTTCAGTACACGTTTAGTTCAGCTTAGTTCAGTGCACGTTTAGTTCAGTGAATGCTTAATTCAGTTTAGTTCAGTACACATTTAGTTCAGTTTAGTTCAGTGCACGTTTAGTTCAGTGAATGTTTAATTCAGTTTAGTTCAGTGCACGTTTAATTCAGTTTAGTTCAGTACACGTTTAGTTCAGTGCACGTTTAATTCAGTTTAGTTCAGTGCACGTTTAGTTCAGTGAATGTTTAATTCAGTTTAGTTCAGTGCACGTTTAGTTCTGTGCACGTTTAATTCAGTTTAGTTCAGTACACGTTTAGTTCAGTACACGTTTAATTCAGTTTAGTTCAGTGCACGTTTAGTTCAGTACACATTTAGTTCAGTTTAGTTCAGCACACGTTTAGTTCAGTGCACGTTTAATTCAGTTTAGTTCAGTGCACGTTTAGTTCAGTGAATGTTTAATTCAGTTTAGTTCAGTGCACGTTTAGTTCAGTGCACGTTTAATTCAGTTTAGTTCAGTACACGTTTAGTTCAGTTTAGTTCAGTACACGTTTAGTTCAGTGAATGTTTAATTCAGTTTAGTTCAGTGCACATCTAGTTCAGTGAATGTTTAATTCAGTTTAGTTCAGTGCACGTTTAGTTCAGTACACGTTTAGTTCAGTTTAGTTCAGTGCACGTTTAGTTCAGTGCACGTTTAGTTCAGTGCACATTTAGTTCAGTTTAGTTCAGTGCACGTTTAGTTCAGTTTAGTTCAGTGCACGTTTAGTTCAGTGCACGTTTAGTTCAGTTTAGTTCAGTGCACGTTTAGTTCAGTTTAGTTCAGTGCACGTTTAGCCCAGTTTAGTTCAGTGCACGTTTAGTTCAGTACATGTTTAGTTCAGTACATGTTTAGTTCAGTGCACGTTTAGTTCAGTGCATGTTTAGTTCACTTTACCTCAGTGCACGTTTAGTTCAGTTTAGTTCAGTGCACGTTATGATTTTGTTGGTATGCAATAATTACTCTGCATCAACCCAATTGCTGTCACACTGCACATGCATTTGCTGAGTATTCTAGAGTTTATATCTTTTTGTCACCCTATTCACAATATTTTATAAGGTACTGTATTATTATATTGTTAGCTATCTATAGCCTTTTATTGCATTAACCTTTTGAGTGTCAGAGGGATACGCCATGCATTGCTCTGCAATCTCTATCAGAACACTCAGGCATTTTCTGAGCTTCTTCTGGTTAATTTCCTACTAGTATATCTTACAGTTTACCTTCAGCCATAGCCTCTATTGTATGAGGTATATTGCTTTTATATTGTTATTCATATTCATTCCTCATTAACTTGTTTGCTTCCAGACTGCTCAGGCATTTCCTGAGTATCTAAGGGTTCACCACTGTAACAAACAGGATTGCCACAAGTCACATGGCATAAGAGGTGGAGTCTCTCCTCCCCCTGGCTAGGATCATGTGGATAGATAGTCATGGAAGCCTGTTTCAGCCTTCCCCCACCCAGACTCAGAGGCAGATGACTAACAGCTGAGATTGATGGTTTTATGGGGGGAACAGCTATTCACTGGGAATGTATGTTTGTGCTAACTCCCCTTCCCCCACTGGAGGTTCCTACAGGATGTGACCAGAGCCTTGTGTCCACCTCCCCCCCTTTTAATAACCTTATCTAATGTTAAACCCAGCGTGTCATGTTTTATCCATATGGTGACTGCCCCTTTTATCTCAACCATGTTAAAATGCTGTGTTGGTTAAAAATAAAGTAGTTTGTGATTTACCAAGAAGGAGTGTGTTTGTCTCTCCCTGAAGTATCCAGGTATATTGCTGTTTGTCATCCACTATTGAGCAGTTACTCATAGAGAGGTGCCAGGGGACTAAATAGCTAGAATATAGTATACAAACCAGATCTATCATTGCAGTATATCCTGCATTGTCTGTGGATACACAACTCAAAATACCGGGTCTTAGTGCTTAGTATAGAGGTTTGCTGTGCAGGTTAGAGAAAGGAACCCACAGATGATAACGTGCCTGAAGTGCTATACCTTCTGTGACAGAGACTCCAGGGCCATATCTTCACAATCACCTTTTTCTCATTTTCATTGTTTTTTATACCTTACATTTGTTATCAGGTTTTATTTTCCTTCTTATATTAGTTTTAACTTCATCTATATTAACAGGAGATATCAGATATTTATTTGTGATTGATACTTGTCTGCCTTTTTATGCAACTTCAGCCATAATTATACACCTGTGCTATCTAAATATTCCACGACTAGTTGAAAGGCCTGTTACATGGGCCACAGTGCCACTGCCAGCCGGTCGCGGGGCAGTCATGCGCAGTAGAGACTGCCCGTGCCACGGCTGATACAGAGCTGGATGCTCCAAAGGAGCAGCATGCTTAGCAGTCTCTTCTGTGCATGACTGGTCGTTACACACGTTTTAGCGAATTATTATATAGGATGATACCTTGATTGCTTCATATAATCTAATCATTGGTTATATGTTATAGGGTCATGTATTGTGTTTTTCTTTATATTAATAAAGTTTTGTTTTAATACTACCCTTTGAAGATATCTCCTGTACTCTGTCTCCCCCTTGTTCCCAATTTCTTATGCACTTCCTTGGATCCAACACTGTTTTAGAGGTCTGAAGCACTGGATAGGACTCATTTATTTAACTCTGATATAGTGTCACTAGGGGACAGTATTCAGGATTCTTATTACATTGCTTGTATTTAGAAGTTATATTCACATTTATCACTGTGTGCATATCCCTGTTAGCCTTCTCTTTGCTCTATCTGGTCACACTTGAAAGGGGATTTGTTGTCACCAGCTTTTCTGTTCTTTTCCATATAGTATTTCAAGCAATGAATCCAGCCAAAGTCTCTGCAGTCTCACGCTGACATCAACCCAAAGATCAACAACTATCCAACTTTTATTAATGTTTATTAATGTTTGCAAACTATTAGATTTTTATCCAGAATTTTGCTGAAGTGGCATGCTCTATCATTGCTTTAACTAAGAAGGGAACTTGTACCCAGCCCTGGCCTCCAGACTGTGTAACATTTAAAAAGTCTTAACAATTGTGTCATTTTCCAATTCCTTAAACCTTCACCATTGTAAGTTGATGTTTCGGAGCAGGGTTTTGGGGCATTTCTCTGTCAAAGGGATTCAATAACTAATTGTGTTCAATTCAATCTAAATATTTTCTCTCTCAGAAATAAACTACATGGGGAACTGTTGTACAGCGCTGCGGAATTAGTTGGCGCTATATAAATAAAGAATAATAGTAATAACTGAGAATTATTAGCCATTAAACTAGACTTTGAAGAATGGTGCCATCTATTGGAACAATCTACAATTTCTGTTATATTCCTAACCAACCACAAGAACTTACAGTACCTGGAAACACTCAATGCACTAACTCCAGGTCGACTAAATGGTTCATATTCTTACTTGTTTCAGTTTCATATTGTCCAGGATTTAGGAACACAAAGGTTAATTCTCTATCTTAATGATTCATTGTATGTATAATTTCAGCATTATCTGTTATAATCCTGCTAAAGATTCAGAAGTCCCAAGACTCTCTCCCTAGGGACTTTTCCACAACACATCATCTTTTGTTTGTTCTTTTCTGGACACCCATCAGTGTCCATCCTCTGGTCATCTTGGAATAATTAAAACCCCAAACCTTATTGGTCATCAGTTTTGGTGGTCAGCACTCAAGAAAGATTTTACAGTTTTTATTTACTCCTGTGTCTCCTGCACCAGGAATACAATCTAGAGCCCTAGACAAGAGTTCCTCAACTATTATCCATTCCTATGTCTCATTGGATTCACCTAGCTAGGGAGTTATTGATTTACCTTCTACAAACAAGGACACATCATACTGGCTGTTGGTCACCGTTTCTCAAGGCATGCTTATTTTATTTATTTGCCCAAACTGCTAACCTCTAAAAAATTGGCTTTTTGTAAAGGAAATTTGATGACTCAATAGGTTTCCATTGCAGATCGTTTCCAACAATGGAACACAATTTATTTCTACATTCTGTAGAACATTCTCTTACCATCTTGAGACTGAGTTGCACATTTCATTAGCTTGCCATCTTGAGTCCAATAGGAAACAGAATACAGTAACCAATGATTGGATTTGTTTCTTTGATATTTCATAAATTCTCAGCACTGTAACTGGACAGTTCTTCTTCAACTTGCAGAGTTTGCTTTTAATAGTCTTAGACTTGAGTCTCTTCTATGCTGTCCTTTCTACACAGCCCTGGGCTTCAACCCACACTCATTTCCCATAAGTGAGCAGTTCAGTACTCCTGCTGATAATACCCTGGTGGATGATTTACAATAACATTGGTCAAAAATTTGAGACAGGATTTCCAGGACCATGTTTCAGCGCACGTAAGACAACAAATGAAAATAAGAAATGTATCCCTGCTTCTGTTTTCCCCACATGGAGATGAGGTGTATTTGTCTACAAATAACTTGAGACTCAAACAGCCCTCTGCCATGTTTGATCCTAAATTTATTGGAACTTTCAAGAGCTTGACTGAAGTCACTCCAGTGGATACCTCTTCTTTCATGAATATACCAAAAACCTTCAGTTATCTGTTTTGAAACCTGTAACTAACAACTGCTATTTCTGTTCCTTCCATCCTCCTGCATTAGATGGCTAGCAGGCATTTGGACTCTTGACTGGTGCATGGCTCCCTCTAATACCTCTTTGTCTGCTAGGGTTATGGCATGGAAGAATGTTTCTGAATAACAGCATCAGATGTTCATGATTATGCTCTATATTGAGCTATCTGTACAAACCTGGTTGCCAGGAGGGCTCACCTTGAGAGCTATCTGTACAAACCTGGTAGCCAGGAGGGCTCACCTTAAGAGCTATCTGTACAAACCTGGTAGCCAAGAGGGCTCATCTTGAGATGAATTTAGTGTTATGATTCTGTCAGCTTTGTTTACTACTTCATGGTTTCCTGGACACCCCCTATCTTCCACTGGAGATGCTTAGTTTATTTGCCATATTCTCCTATTATACCTTGCCCATTCATTCAGTCTGATTGTTTGCTTCAGTGATTTCATTTAGTGTTTGACCCAGTCTGATCATTCAAGTATGAAACTTATCCTCCTTTTCCAACCCTGGCTCTGTTTGACTCCAACTTTTTTCTACAATTCAGTACTTCTTCCCAGATCTCAACTACTTCATGTAGCTTATCATCTTGCCCTATGGGTCTCTCCAGTTCATTTCCTTGCTGTCGATCTTCATTGCCAGATTCTACAGCTGCTCTAGAGACTGCTCTCTCTCACTCCAGCATATCATCAGCTGTCTGCAACATTAGTGACTTCTCTGTCAGTCTCAGCTTTCCTACCAGCAATAAGCAGTTTGGTTGAGATCCAGCTACCTCTGATCTACAGCTTAGGTGGTCTTCCAGCTGCTTTGATTATGCCACCTCTAGCACTACACTTTGCTGCCATCTAGAGCTGAGTTCCTCCATTGCATTCTCACCCAGAAGTACTCTAGCTAAAATCCCAGAGCCTACCTATTGGATTCTCTATTAGACCCTGTCCTGGTGTCAGGAGAGGTATACTATCTGACTCCTGCACAGGTGATCCAATACCTGGTCCAGCCCTCCTAAGGTTTTTTGACAACCGGTAGGAGTCCTTTATATAGCAGTCTGGTAAATCTATATATATTTTTTCTTACACTACAGTTATGTTGTAGTGAATAGATTATCAATGTTAGTTCACAATTTGAAAATTTTACATATCTCTGCAGAACTGTAGGTGAGCATCTGTCTATTCAGTCTCTGTCATTTCTCATTCAGATTATTGAAATCTATTGTGTTTTGTGAGGAGAACCAAGGCCAGACTTCAATGCAGATCAGTTAATATAAGCAACAGCTATAACGCAAAACCCTCTATATAAATACATATACAAGAATGCTATATGAGGGACTCCTACCTAGATAAGTGCTTATGTAAAAAAATAAATACATAAAAATTAGCGCCACATTACGTCCTGAAAACTTTGAACAAAAATTTTCGTAAGAAGCTAAATAGTAGTATATAAGTCCTTCAATCTCATTCCAAGGACGAAGAGGCATTGGAATGTATTTTCTATCCCCCTTAATGCCAATTTCCATTCATGTATGTAACATATATCACAATTTTAAGCCATTTTCCTGCTCATGCTATGGAGCAGACATAAGTGTCTCGCTGGCCTTAAAGTCTAACATGCACCGTGCTCTGTAGTGATCATACACTACATTGCATTCCCTGGTGTGCATCCGCTAGCATTTGAGACCGACAGCAGTACAACTACTCTGGTGGATTTGTATATTAACCCCAGTAGGTTTAATGCACTAAAAAAGCACTGGAGCAATTATGTGCCAAACTAACTGCACTGTAGAGAACAAATACATTTTCCCCAAATTCCCACTGATTTAAAGGGGGCTTGCAACCCTTTGAATGCTAGAGAGATCTCTAACTTATTTCAAGCAATGTGTTGGAGTCCACTCTAACATTTCAGTGATAACCCCCCCCCCTTTAATTCAGTTAGAGTTTATTTATGACTTATGTTGCATTTGTTTTGCCAGTGTTGGATTCACATCCCATGTGCCCCTAGGAAAGGCACTCTAGTCTCCTTTAGCGCTGACCATGGCCATGGTTACACCCCCATTCCTAAAATAGCCCCGCCCTGGTCCCATTCACCGGCACAGAAAAATACCCTTGCCTATAACAAGCAAGAACACAAAAAAACACTAGCCTCTTGGTTGCCCTAGAGATCTATCACTCAGGGGGTTAAACAATAGCATGAATAGGAGTATATAGCGGGTGCAAGGACATTGAGATTGCTATGGCCACACCAACAATCCAGTGTGGCCAGCACAGCTGAGGAGCCCTATAGGCCAGTTGCCTACACTGCCTATTGGTAAATCCAGCTCAGTGTTTTGCCCCAGAATTACTCCAGTTCTTCTTAGTAAATCAGCTGCAGTAACCGTTTGAGGGCTATAGAGGAGTGCAATTCATTGGAGACTTGTGCTTTGCATACCACTCAAAGAGTTAATAGACACTGAAATGTCCTTATACATGGCTAATCCCTTATATCTAACAGATGACAGAAGCATGTAATGTCAAGGTAATTATGAGGGTGTCATATTAATACCAATATCCGGGATGAGCCGCTATCACACCCGAAATGACTGTGAGCCCAGCTGTCATCAATGCTGCACATGTTTGTCTTGGAGGATGGCTCATGATACATGGGAAAAGAAGTTTATAGTTTAACTATTATGTTTCTTAAACAGGACATGGGAGACAAATCAATTACGGTTGTCAGAGTAACTGTCACAAAGTACAGGCTGTTAGCTGGTACTGTCTGTTTGCACAAGATGATAACAGAATCAGCCCCACCTTCCTAACTGATAGGAAAATGAGTTCACATGAAGACACATTGCACTGCCTGAATAAATTGTTATTGTATCTAAAGCAATGCATTTACCATGGAGACATACACCTCTTCTTTTGGATTGTTCCCTAGTAAGTATTGCATTCACTGAGGCTGAGGTAATGAGAAGAAGCTGTGAGAGATGCATTAAGGTGTGATAGAGGGGAGATAAACTCTCCAGTTCCTATGCTATTCTATGGATCCTATACATTAACCCATTAATGACCAGTGGTCTGGGGAGTAGATTCCCTTTAAGGACTTCTTAGATCTTATTCAGTCACGTGTGCCTGCCTGCCGAATGGGGGGGGTCTATTAGTGACCTTGGTAGTGCTCACAGTGCTGTGAGCAAAAATATGTGATGTGCCAGGACCATCTTCGGTTCTTTATGTAAGTACATCCTTAACCCCTTAAAGACCCATGACGGTCCTGGACCATCATGGGTTGAATCCCGTTAAGGACCCATGACGATCCTGGATCCTGTCCCATCGCCGCCGCACGGAGCGATGGGATAGCGTGGGCTGATTGTAACTAAGCGCTCCGATACCGGGGCACTTAGTTTCAACCAGTAGCAACATTGTTGCAACATCTGATTCGCTAGATTAGCGAATCACATGTTGCAGAAGCAAAATGACAGGGGCAGTATTTACAAATACTGTCCCTGTCACATCTCTCTGCCTCCCTCCATCTTACACACTTCTGTGGTGGAGAGAGAGACATTGTTTTCCAGTGTTACAGAGCCTGTTCCAGCGTTTCTATGTAAAAAAAAGAAAAAAAAAAAATTCAAAATTAACCCATTGATCACTGGTGTTGCAGTGATCAATAAATACCCCCCCTCTGATCACTTTAACAGCGATCAATTTCTGCAGATCAGATTTTTGCTGATCTGTGGTACTTCCCCCACCCCCCTTGTATTTTTTTTTTTAATTTTTATTTATTTTTTAATAAAATATAATTATTTAGTGTATTTTAGGTAGTTTAGGTAGGTAGTTGGGTAGGTTTAGTCTACGTGTGTCAGGGAAAGGTTTAGGGTTAGGTTTAGGAGTAGAGTAGGGAAACCCCCCCCAAAAAATAATAGTTATATTTTAGATAGGTAGTTGACTTGGTTTAGGTAGGTTCAGGGTATACGTGGGTTAGGGTAAGGTTTAGGGTTAGATTTAGGTTTAGGGGTAGCGTAGGACAAAAAAAAACAAAAAACAAAAAAAGTTTCTTTTATTTAAAAATGTATTTTATATTATAAGCTAGTTTAGATAGGTAGTTGGGTTGGGTAGGTTCAGGGAATACGTGTGTTGGGGTAAGGCTTAGGGTTAGATTTAGGTTTAGGAGTAGCGTAGAAAAAAAAAAAAACAATAACCCCCCCCCAAAAAAAAAGTTTCTTATTTAAAAATGTATTTTATATTATAAGCTAGTTTAGATAGGTAGTTGGGTTGGGTAGGTTAAGGGAATACGTGTGTTAGGGTAAAGCTTAGGGTTAGATTTAGGTTTAGGAGTAGTGTAGGAAAAAAAAAAACAATAACCCCCCCCAAACAAGTTTCTTATTTAAAATGTATTTTATATTATAAGCTAGTTTAGATAGGTAGTTGGGTTGGGTAGGTTCAGGGAATATGTGTGTTAGGGTAAGGCTTAGGGTTAGATTTAGGTTTAGGAGGCGCGTAGGGAAAAAAAACAATAACCCCCCCCAAAAAAAAAGTTTCTTATTTAAAATGTATTTTATATTATAAGCTAGTTTAGATAGGTATTTGGGTTGGGTAGGTTCAGGGAATATGTGTGTTAGGGTAAGGCTTAGGGTTAGATTTAGGTTTAGGAGGAGCGTAGGAAATAAAAACAATAACCCCCCCCCAAAAAAAAAGTTTCTTATTTAAAATGTATTTTATATTATAAGCTAGTTTAGATAGGTAGTTGGGTTGGGTAGGTTCAGGGAATATGTGTGTTAGGGTAAGGCTTAGGGTTAGATTTAGGTTTAGGAGGCGCGTAGGGAAAAAAAACAATACCCCCCCCCCCAAAAAAAAGTTTCTTATTTAAAATGTATTTTATATTATAAGCTAGTTTAGATAGGTAGTTGGGTTGGGTAGGTTCGGGGAATACGTGTGTTAGGGTAAGGCTTAGGGATAGATTTAGGTTTAGGAGTAGCATAGGGAAAAAAAAAAAACAATAACCCCCCCAAAAAAAGTTTCTTATTTAAAATGTTTTTTATATTATAAGCTAGTTTAGATAGGTAGTTGGGTTGGGTAGGTTCGGGGAATACGTGTGTTAGGGTTAGATTTAGGTTTAGGAGTAGCATAGGGAAAAAAAAAACACAAAATACAAAAAAAAAAATGTATCATAGGAATAGTGACCGTTTGGGGTGAAGTTAGGTATAGTTAGGTATAGAAGTTAGTAATTTATTTAGTTTTCAGTATGTGTATACAATGCAGAGGAGGTACACTTTAGAAGAGGCATATTCCTATTTGGCGTCTGACTCAGACACCACAGACACTGAGTCAGATTTTGACATCAGTCAGTTTTTGGAGAGTGAGAACAGCTCTAGTAGTGATGACACAGGGCCTTCTATGAAAAAAAGATACATTGCTCCAACAGGTGCCCCAGCAACTACCCGAAGAGCTGCCCCAGCAACTGCCCCGGCAAAATGCCCCAAGAGCTTCCCCAGCAACTTCCCAAAGAGCTGCCCTAAGAAATGCCCCAAGATCTGCCCTAAGAAATGCCCCAAGAGCTGCCCCAAGACCTGCCACAAGTACTGCCCCAAGACCTGCCACAAGTACTGCCACTCCTGCTGATTAATGGGTATCACCAGCCAATTTATGCCCACAAATTCCCAAATTCACAGGCAACCCAGGAATTCAAGTGGATGTGACAGGATTTACCTATGTTCAGTTTTTTTATTTATTTTTGGGGGAAGAAATTTGGGGGGAAATCGTGTCTCAAACAAACTTATATGCAGCTCAATATATTGCTGCCAACCCATCAGCGTTTGTTTCCAAGGAAGAAATATGGCAACCCACAGACCTTTTAGAATTCAAGACATTCTGGGCCCTAACAATGACAATGGGAATAGTAAAAATGTATTAATTTATATATTGACAACTATTACATCAGCCTCCTTTTATTTAAGTCACTTTTTTATTTTGACACCGTGACCTGTGGCACTGTTAGGCACTATTGCAGGGAGATGCCCAAAGAACTTGTAGCAAAAAAACTAAAAACTGAGACGTCCCCAGCTTTGTGACAACAAGAGCTGCTCGCAGTTAAGTTCAAGGACAGAAAAGATGTCTACATGCTTTCCACCATGCATGAGGACAAAACTGTGGCAGTCTCTATTCCTAGAAAGGGGGTAGTAAGAAAGCCAGTCTGCATCAGAGACAACTCATACAGCCGTACCTCACCATGCGAAAGTGTAGGGCATGGTACAAAAAGGTTGTCATTTACATGATGCAGACTGCAGTATATAATTCTTTTTTGATTTCCAAATTGGCAAACCCCACTCTAAAACTTAGCTTTCTGCAGTATCAGCTCCATCTTATTTCCCAATTTTTGTTTCAAGGGGCAACAGAAATAATTCCACCAAAACCCGGGGTAGTACACTTTAGTTATAAAATCCCCCCAAACCCCCAAAAGAAAAACCCACAAAAGCACTGCAGGGTTTGCTATAGCAAGGGAATACAGAGAGAAACCCCCACTTACTGTCCTGATTGCCCTTCCAAACCTGGCCTCTGCATGGGTGACTGCTTCAAGCAATACCATGCAGCCACAATGCAGTAGTGAAAGTTTATTATTTGGCCACTTTTCCCCCCTGAAATATCTTGTTTTTTATTTTTCAAAACACATCCCTCCTTAGATCCACCACTATCAAAATATAATGGGAAGCAAAGCACCCTAAGTGTTTTCCATTTCTGATAATGGAAACACACATGTTCCCTACTAGGCCCAGTATCTCCCCCAAACCCTGACAAACCTATGCATATGGGGCATTGCCGTACTCGGACAATGTAAATCACCACTAATGTAAAGCACTTAAAAAATCTGCAAATATCATCTGATTGAAATCCAGAGCAACAATAAAATATAAGTGTGAAAAAATAGTGATTTTCTGCCTTACTGCAGGTTTTTTGAGGGATTGCTGATAGAGTGGCAGCGAAAACATTGAAAAAGTGCAAATAGAATGAAAGCCAGGGATGTGTACTCTTCTACAACAAATACTTTTGGGGGTAAAATTCATTGCAGCATTGACAAACAGTCTGAAATGAGACAAGGCACCTGCTGTAAAAATGGCATGTCTGTAAAAGAAAACTAACATGCTCCAACTGGGCCCAGTAGCTCCCCAAAACCCTGACAAACCTATGCATATGGGGTATTGCCGTACTCAGAAGAAGGAGCCAAACACTAATCAATGCAGTTTATAAAATCTTCTCTTATCCTGTGCTTGAAATTCACATCAAAATTGAAGTCTAAGTGTGAAAAACTCAGTTTTTTTCAGTTGTGTCAGGTTTTATGAGGGATTGGTGGTAAAATGGCTGTGTATAAAATTTGAAAACACACCTAAACTGAAAGCCTGGGGTGTCTACTTTCCAAAAATATACACTTTTGGGGGAAAATCTTAGAGTGGAACACTGTTATGCAGCCCCAAATAAGAAATGGCACCAGTGACGCAAGCTGTGAAAAAAAAAAAAAAAGTGTGAGCCTGGAAACACGCATGTTCCAATATGGGCCCTGTAGCTCCCCCAAACCCTGACAAACCTATGCATATGGGGTATTGCCGCACTCAGAAGAAGGAGCCAAATGCTAATCAATGCAGATCATAAAATTTTCACCTATTCTGTGCTTGAAATTCACATCAACATTGAAGTCAAAGTGTGAAAAATGATGATTTTTTTTACTTACGTCAAGATTTACGAGGGATTGGTGGTAAAATGGCTGCATAAAGCATGTGAAAACATACATAAAATGAAAGCCTGGGGTGTCTACTTTCCAAAAATATACACTTTTAGGGGGAAATTGTAAGGTGGAGCACTGTTACATAGCCCCAATTGAGACATTGCACCAGTTAAGCAAGATGTGAAAATTCAATATTTGTTTAAAATTGGGTCCTATAGCTCCCCCCAACCTTGAGAAACCTATGCATATGGGGTATTGCCGTACTCAGAAGAAGGAACTGAAAACTAAACAATGCATTTTTAAAAATCTTCACCTAACGTGCTTGAAATTCACATTGGCATTGAAGTCAAAGTGTGAAAAACACTGATTTTTTTTACTTCTGTCAAGTTTTATGAGGGATTGGTGGTAAAATGGCTGCGTAAAAATTTGAAAACAAACATAAAATGAAAGCCTGGGGTGTCTACTTTCCAAAAATATACACTTTTTGGGGGAAATTTTAAGGTGGAGCACTGTTACATAGCCCCAATTGAGACATTGCACCAGTTAAGCAAGATGTGAAAATTCAATATTTCTTTAAAATTGGGCCCCGTAGCTCCCCCAAACCTTGAGAAACCTATGCATATGGGGTATTTCCGTACCCATAAGAAGGAGCTGAACACTAAACAATGCATTTTTAAAAATCTTCACCTAACATGTGCCTGAAATTCACATCAACATTGAAGTCAAAGTGTGAAAAATGCTGCTTTTTTTAATTGCGTCAAGATTTACAAGGGATTGGTGGCAAAATGGTTGCATAAAAAATGTGAAAACATACATAAAATGAAAGCCTGAGGTGTCTACTTTCCAAAAATATACACTTTTGGGGGGAAATTTTAAGGTGGAGCGCTGGTACACAGCCCCAAATGAGACATGGCACCAATGACGCAAGCTGTAAAAATTCAAAGTGTGAAAATGGAGACACGCGTGTTCCAATTTGGGCCCCGTAGCTTCCCCAAACCTTGAGAAACCTATGCATATGGGGTATTGCCATACTCAGAAGAAGGAGATGAATACTAATCAATGCATTTTTTTTAATTTTCAACTGCAAAAAAACAAAATATTATCACAATTTTTAAAAATATTTCTGGAAAAATAGCTGCATAGAAAACTGCAATATTCTCCTGATTTTTTACCTTATGTTGTCTAGTTTTCAGAAACATATACCTTTGTGGGACATTTTTGGTTCTGGCACCGTCAACTAAGCTATGATGCTCACATGCCAATTGTTGAAAAATTACAGGTTGGAAATAATGGAGTCCATCTTGTAATATTTACCTTGTAAATGTGAGAAAAAGATTGAAATACTAGGCATATGGGGTACTCTTATATTTAGGAGAAGCAAATGAATATATTTTGGGGTACTTTTTTGTAATGAACTAATAGTATGCAAATCCTGAAAGGAAAATGTAAGCAAAATGTTTTTTAATTTTTTTTCCTCTTTTTTTCTATTTTAATCAAATTAAACAATAAGTTATTCATATAATTGTGGTATCAAAAGAAAGCCCTACTTGTACTTAAAAACCATTATATAATTTGTGGGTGTACAAAAGGAATTAAAGAGAAAATGTGGTTTAACAAAGATATAGTAAAAAAAGTAAAAATTGCTCCGGTCTTTAAGTGAAAACAACCTCAGATTTTCCCGGGGTTAAGATTTCTCTAGTTAGAGAGATGATAGTGCATAGGCTCCATAGAATAACACAGGAATTGGAGAATTCATCCCATTGAAGGTTATCACCTCTGTCTCACATTGTATTCACATATTATTACCTCACCTCCTGGACTAATTCTTGAGCAAATCAACTGCACCATGGGGGAGAAATAAAATGTCCTAACTGGCCGCTGATTAAAAACAATGCTTTTAGGCCTCTTTCATATTGGTGAAATCAATACAACGATACTACATTGAATCTGTCACCATATTGAAATATGACATGCTGGTCTATGATTCCATTCACACAGGTGACTATCGATCTGTGTGTTTGCACTAGAGTCCAGCATGCTGTACCTGTACTGTTTTCATGAGGGAATACAGTAAAGTTTCAGTATGGAAGGTGTGCATGGGGGGCCGTGGGGTCATTTGCAGACCTGTGACACAAGAGATATTGGAGGATGAGATGCTCATTGCAACATCCAGTGAATGGCGAATCCATGTGGGAGTTATATTGGCTGGCATTTATATGGGTCGGCTATAAGTAATGCTTCTCCTTTCAGTTGGTGGTGAAACTCAGCAGTGAGGAGTGAATATGCATGGGGGACCACACTGTCACGGGGGGCTACAATAGTTCTGTTGGTGTGAGAAAGAGGTCTTAACCTCATAACTGCTAGAGAAGTCTCCAATGAATTGGTCCCTACCATTTCAGTCAGTGGGAGTGTCTGTATGCCCCTGTGGAACAGTTGGTTTGCCCCAAAAATTACTCCGGGAGAGGGATTATGCACTAAGATGTAGTAAAGGTGTAATAAAGATTATATAACTCCTCAAGTGTGATGGACTCTCCATTTCCTATGCTATTCTATGGAGCACAACACCTGTCCAAACTGAAACATCATATTGCATAGAATAGATAGTTATTACACTGGATAAATTGTATCCTCTTTATCCCATATTACTGCATGTCTCCCATTTTTTTATTAGTACAATAACCTCTATGTACTGTGGGAATAAACCTCCTGTGATGACACACCAAGGTGAGATAAAGGTGTAATAAACTATCCAATGTGATAAAATGTCCAGATCCTGTTATTCTATAGAGCTCATGCATTAAGAACTTTCCAATTGAAAGGAGGCCACATAGAATAACATAGTACATTTGTGCATGTTTTGTGTGTGTGTTGTGTGTGTGTATTATATGTTTGTGTGTGTTGTGCCTATGTGTGTATTTTGTGTGCGTGTGTTTTTTGCGTGTGCATTTTGCCCATGTGTATTTTGTACGTTTGTGTTTTGCTTGTGTGTGCGTGTATTGTGTGTGTGTGTGAGTGTTGTGTGTGTTGTGAGTGTGTGTATTGTCTGGATTAGGTTCATGTAACATGATAGATAGATAGATAGATAGATAGATAGATAGATAGATAGATAGATATATCAAAGTCTTTGGAACAGTATCCTAACAAATGAATCAAATTAGTCAATCCAGAAGTATTACAGTTTAAACTGTTGTTTTTTTATATTACAGTGCCAGACATTTCACCTACAGTTCTCTATAGAATGGGATAGTGAGAACAGCTACAATTCTTGAATAACACAACTGCCAGTAGTGAAGGTTCCCTGTATCATATAGGTTTTCATAAAAAAGGTTACTGCTCTTTTAACCCCTTCTCTGCGTTCGGGCAGTCTCTACTGCACATGATTGCATTGCGTGAATGAGGCAACTCAAGACTGCATCGCGTGCAGCAATGAGGTAGCAGCCTCTTAACATTAACTGGACCTTGGCCGTGTACACAGGCTTTTACGCTAGTTTATATATATTAATTTTTTGGGGTAAGAAGACAAGTGACCTCTCATTTGAATCTGCCAGTTATGTAGTATCCATAGTGGTATTACTTGTCAAACTTTTCTTCTTAGATGTAATTAATATCACCATTTCAAATCAGTCACGATATTTCAAAAATGAAAACAGTAGAGAATGTCACACTTTTCAAAGATTTTAGTATCTTTGTAGTAGTAGAAATGTAAAACTTTAATAGAACTGCTACCTGGCTGCAGGTAATCCCTTTATTAAAACCCCCATTCCCCTTTTTTCCTGCCATGGCCCATTCCTCACTCCCCTTACCTATTCCCCAGTGAGAGGACAGACAGCCCTCCCTATTATTCTGGGCTCCTTCTCCCCCCACCAGGAGTTAGGAAGGAAGCAGGCTTATGGCCTTTAATAGGCTTTAGGTGCAATCCTGTACCCTCTGCCATTTTAGGAGGTGTTAGGCTTCTATTGCACTGGCAATGAATTGTTGCAATGTCCTGCAATTAATCTGTCTCCCATGATCTGGAAGCAAGAGTGGTTTGCCTGATAGTCGGCCGGTATGAGTGACAGCCAATATTATTGTCTGACGCCCATGTGGATTGGACATGCATTGAAGGCTGAGATGAGCATAGCAACCTCCACAAGCACCCGTGTATAACGTCTGTTGGTGGCCCCACAGGCTGCCATGTAGACATTCTTTAATGCAACTTTCCAGAGAACACAGTAAATTTATGGAATGCTGAATTGTGGTGCATTCCTGCATGGTGCCAGACTGTGGTGGGAAAACTTGGGGCAGGGCTTAGGGTTTCAAAGGAGAAATCTGACCTGATAATGGTAGGCCCTCAGTAAGTGGGTGCAGTAATGTGGTGCTCCTGGGCAATGCGTTTGATGGGGCATGCCATTTGGCCTTAAGGTGGCGAACTGTGTCCTGAGATCAGACCTGTGATTTGATAAGTTATTTCAGTAACATCACCAAGTAGTGGGGGCTGCCGGGGAAATGAGGTGTTGGGCAGGGCCTGCCTAGGAGCAGACCTATACAGTACGTGTGCCTGCCAGTGCCAGATCACCATGGTGTATGGTGTGCCACAATATGGGGCGGTGCCCCATCACCTCCCTTTTGTCATCTTACAACTGCGTCTGAGTCTTTCTTAAAGGTTACTTGAAACTGTGTCCTTGTTTTATTAAACGTTATTGCCATCTGCCATATGGAGGAGAAAGTTTACTTGGTGTGTGTGTGTGGGTTTGTCTTACATGGTTTAGAGGTAGAAATAAAGAGGGCATTTGGCATATACACCTTGGCAAGGTGGTGTGCCCTTGAACCTTTCTTCCTTCCCCCACCCTAGCCATGGAAGGCAGACTTTAGGAAAGCAGGGTTCCTGCCCTTTTCAGCAAAGGAGTGAGGAAGGTAAGGAGGCATCATCTGCCTACAGCATGAAAGTTGGGGGCGCTTAGGGTTTAAAAGGAGAATTCTTACCTGATGATGTAGACTCATTTTTGTTTCTTTTCTCTCCCTCCTGCTCTTTCTTAGATGCTGATAAATACCACATTAAATACCTCCACCAGAGTGGAAGAAATGTAGGGCAACGGGAATCTCAACTACCTTACTTAGGGCCAGTAATGTGGTGCTCCTGGGCAGTGGTTTTAGTGGGGCATGCCAGTTGGTTCCATTAGTCCTTAAGGGGGGGAGCTGCATCCTGTGACCAAGCCTGCCATTCGTGGGTGGCATTGCCAGTAACGACACCTAGAGATGCAAAGTGGTGTTGCTACCAGGAGCATTCCCTCCTTCCTGGAGGAGTACCATGGTGCCCTGGCACCCACCAGGGAGTCATGGTCTAGGGAGTACAGGATTTACTAGGTTAATAGTTCAAATAAACCATGACCTCCTTTTTGCTACCTTACAACTGCATCCAAGTCTTTCGGAAAGGTTCCCTGAAGCTGTGTCCTTGTCTTTATTAAACGTTATTGCCATCTGCCATATGGAGAAGGAAGGTTATATGGTGTGTGTGAGTTTGTTTTGTTTGGTTTAGTGGTACAAAGAAATAGGGAATTGTGCATATATAACTTATCTCAGAGCTACTGTATCATCAGCAGAAATACAGTGTAGACTCTGTCCTTCCTGCAGCCTTCTCCATGTCATGAAAACTGTAAGTGGCAACAATTCTCCTTATCAGGGAAGTCTCAACAGATTGTGCTGCTTGGAGACCGATTGAGCGGTTGCTTATTTAAAACATATATTTCCTTAATCTATAAATTGAGTTAACTGTCCTACATAGGGTGTTTGATAACAAACTACCTGGTCAGGTAAGCCATAAATAAAATCAATTTGATATGCAGCTAAGAACACACCTCACAAATTATAATAACAAAGACAAAACTCACTTTTACTGTATTGTAAATTTACACTTGAAATAAGGGGCTTGTTTAATAGAAGACTTGCTTAGGAAGCTGTCCTTTTTACAACACTCAGTTATATCTATTTAATATGTGTTTTTTGTTTTTCATTTGAACAGTACTGTTGTCTGTAACTAAACAGGAACATACCACCAACCTGAGAAAGTTTTATCTGTCCCATTAGAATCATGGGTGGGGCTTTCTCTCAATACCTACTCATGGTAAAGCTTGTTATGCTGAAAACTCAATACAGACCAAATTGGGGATCAGCAAATAGAGGCAAATGAAGATTATATGCAAAAATGTATAAATAGAAAGGGTAAACTGAGAGGGGGGTCCAAAAGCCCCCGTGGACTCTTTTGCCCCATCAGATTAGGCAAAATCAAAGTTTTTGCACCACAGTATTGAGACATGTTTGCAACTGTTGTTATGCCCCCCCACCAGCTTTTGTTCGCTATAACTCTCATCATCTTCATGTGGTCAGCAGCCATCTGAGGATGATGGGAATTGTAGTCCAACAATATCTGGGGGGTGATTCACTAAGCGGTAATAAAGAGGTGATAAAGTGGAGATGACTTCTCCAGTGATATCACTTCTCCAATTTCTATGTTATTCTATAGAGCCTATGCACTAAGGTCTCCAAAGTTGAAGAGATCTTAGTGCATAGGCTCCATAGAATAACATAGGAACTGGGGAAGTGATATCACTGGAGAAGAAATCTCCACTTTATCACCCCCCTGGAGCTCTGTATGTTGCTCGCTCCATGTCTATACTCAGGGATCAGTAATAGTTTTTACATGTAAAATAAATAAAAGTATTATTTTTATTATTATGGCATACTTATTTTCATTTCTGGAAATCCCTCTCATGAAATCCATCTTTTGCCACCAAATATCTGACTGCTTTTTATGGAATGCAACTTATTCCTATAGGTGTAGATCCCCTTTAAAAATGAAAGAAGGATGAAATGAACTGTCATAGATTTCTATTGATTCATCCCTTAGTACTACACTAAGGCAGCCTGCAGACTATTGTCCAGCCAATTAATGTTATCAGGGCCATTTTCAGCTACAGATAAACTAGAAAAACTGCACTGAAGTACTAACAGATAAAAAATAAATCATATATTATGAGGGATGGGCTAAAAGTCCATTTTTTTTTCCCGCTGGAATTTTTGCTGAAAACCATCAATTTGCCACTTTCCTGCTTCCTGTTTGCTAACTCTTAGAAATTTCTAGTGGGAAATGTATACTCAGTATGTGTCATTATGACTATAACTCTGCAGTTGAGCAAGGTTGGAGGTTGGGATGTCTGGTTCTGTGGCTGTCAGTGCAGTAGGACGAGGCTAGGGGTCAGTATGTGTGGTTCTATGGCTACCAGTGCAGTGAGACAAGGCTGAAGATTTGGATGTGTGGTTCTGTGGCTTCCAGTGCAGTGTGACAAGGCTGGAGGTTTGGAGGTGCAGTTCTATGGTTACTAGTGCAGTGTGACAAGGCTGGAGGTTAGTATGTGTGGTTCTATGGTTCTAGTGCAGTGGGAAAAGGCTGGGGGTCAATATGTGTGGTTCTATGTCTGCTAGTGCAGTGGGACAACGCTGGAGGTCAGTATGTGTGGCTATCATGGGACAAGGCTGAGGGGGGGTTTAGTATGTGTGGTTCTATGACTACAGTGGGACAGGGTTGGGGGGTCATAGCAGTGGGGATAGTTTTGAGGCCATCCAGCTGCTGCCAGACTACAACTCCCATCATTCCCCACCAATTGGCTGGCGTGGGCTGATGGAAGTTGTAGTCTGGCAGCAGCTGGAGGACCTCACATTGCCCATCAGTGCTACTAGACACACAAAGCTGGATGGCCATGATATGTGATTCTTTGGCTACCATGAGGCAACGGTGGGAGGTCATGTGTGGGTCTGTGTCCACCATTGCATTGAGACAAAGCTAAAGGTTCAGTATGTGTGGTTCTATGGGTGCAATTGGGCAGGGCTGGTGGTTGGCATGTGTGGTTCTATGGCTACCAGTGCAGTGGGACAAGGTTGGAAGTTCAGTATGTGTGCTTCTATGGCTACCAGTTCAGTGTGGTTCTATGTCTTCCAAGACTGCAGATCAGATTGGGTGGTTCTATCTGATCTGCAGCTATCTGAACAGCAGATTACTTTCGTAATAAAATCTGTCTTCTTTCATCTGAGAAACATAGCCAGAATACAACACTTAATTCCAGTGGATGATATGCCAATAATGTCTTCTCGACTAGATTATTGTAATGTACTTTACTTGGGCCTTCCAGAAAAAGAACTCCATCACCTACAGACAGTACAAAATGCAGCAGCCAGACTACTGACCAATCAAACTCGATCATGTCACCTAACACCTGTTCTCCACTCCCTACATTGGCTTCCAATTTAAAATTGGCCCGCTGACCTTCAAAGCGTTAAATAATCAAGGTCCATAGTACCTGAAAGAGCTCCTGACACCTTATATTCAATCTTCAGTCAGCCAACAGATCTCTCCAGACCTCAGGTTCACGGGCATTCAGCCACTCTGCCCCCACATTCTGGAACTCTTTACTGTCCTCAGAGAGGCTCCATCATTACAGACTTTTAAAAAAGCTAAAGACCCATCTATTTTATCAGGCATTCAGTCAACTCATCTGACCATAAGGAACTCTTAAAGGGATAGTAATGTTTCATAATAAAAACAGCTCTAATTAATCATCATAGTATTTGGACTTTGGAGAGTGTTATTTCAGTTCTGTCAGACTTGTAGTTCAGGAGTAATTCAATGACAAAGTGTCCCCCTCCTGCCCCTTTTACTGATGTAACACTGCTCAGCCAGAGCAGAAGGGAGGTGCCCAGGTAGATTGCACAGAGGGACAATCTTCAATTAAGATAAGGGAAAAACCTGAAAAGCTTGTCAAGGGGGGGAGGGTTTTCATTGTTCTCATAGGAATAAGAGTGTCCCCTTCTGTTATGTCTGGTCTATGGACTGGATTCCACATCTGAGAAGAGATGGCTTACACTAGGTAAAAGGGGCGGGAGGGGAAACTTTGCTTGTGACTATCTCATAAACTATAAAGGTTTGAGAGATAAGACTTATATCGTTCTTCATGTTTTTTTAATGCCTACAAAATAAAATAAAGTTAAAACGAAGTATTACTATCCTTTTAATTTTTATGTCTGTTTATATGTTTGTCATGTGCTTTGAGTCTCACAGGGAGAAAAGCGCTATAAAAATAAATAATATTATTATTATTATTATTATTGCTACACTGCGACAAGTCTGGGGTCAGTATGTGTAGTTCTTGTGCAGTGGAACAAGGCTGGGAGTTGTGGTGGGAAATATCTGAAAAACTGGACTTCTGGTAGGATTTCCTACAGAAAGACAAATGTGCAGTTTTCTTACCTTTCGTCTTTTCGCACATCCCTGTTTATTAAATACGTGTTGCCATTATGCAGACTTCAAAAAAGAATATGACATGACATCAGCCCCCATAACTAAAAGCTGTTCTGTGCTGCATCTCACTTTATCAATGCACAAATGAGTGATATCACTACATTTATCAACATTGAGTGTCTCCTGGTGATTCTTCAACTTTATCTGGATTTGTCCAACTTTGCTGTGCTGTTGTCTGGTTGGGGATGATGGTGGTTGTAGTCTCTAACATCTACACACACACATTCATAATATATTTGTTTTATTATTATAACTTAGACAGAGAACTTAGAATAACTATATATACTTGTAACCTTGATTACACCCTTGAATGTTAAAGATGCCCTGAAATTACAGATTGAGTGTTAGGGTTGCCTTGAGCAACAAGCGATTGAAAACCACTGTTTTACATCTAAATCTTTATCTCTAAATTTAACAAATCAATTGCACCGGTGTTTCAGGTTGAATAACAAAGCATTGAGGGAATCACCTCCCTACCTACTTATTGTTAATGTTTAATGATTTGCAGATCATGAATGGGAATCACCTTCATCCATTAAAGTTAATGATTTCAAAATGTTGTCTAGCATTGATTTTAAACTAAAACTAAGAGGGTTTATGTCGTATGGAGACATGGCATTCACAATGTAAGTTCTGAGGAGCCTGTTCATGTAAACATTACCCAAACTCTAACATAGTGAACTAGTAGCATACATAGTAACACAACAATCTCCTTCTAAAGTCAATGAAAAATGCTGAGATTATTTCTTGGACAGTGTAATGAATCATCCTCCAAACAGCACTTTTCCTTGAGTTCTGATACCTTCTTTACCCATATAATACATGTGTACGTATATCTGTAAAATAACAGAAAACCTGTCTCCGGCAAAGAACCCAAAAGCTTATAGTATTTACATTGCTCTGCTTGGTGTCACATGGAATGTTGGTAATGCAGTGGAAATATTGCAAGCTTTGGATTTTTTTGCTAGTCTCTGATATGTTTTAGAAGTGTAAATGAACAAATGTGTATAATATAGGTGCGGTACTATATACAGTGGTAGGATTTCTGGGTGTATAAAAATAGTAATTGTAAGCTAAAGGACTAATATTATGAAGGGTTATATATATATATATATATATATATATATATATATATATATATATATAAAAATGACTGCTGTTTCATTTACATATTGCCATATTAAATTCTGGAAATGCAGTGGAACATGTTAAAGGGATAGTAAACTCCAAAAAAAAACTGTTAGCGAAATGATAGGAATAATAAAAAAATATGTAACGCCCTTATTCCCATCTCTCAAACCGTTATGGTTTGAGAGATGTAAGAAAATAAAGACCTCCGCTCCCTCCCCCTTCTCATGCATCCGATGTATAGCGGATGTCATGAAATCCTGCTTCCGGGACCAGACGGCGGCTCTTCAGGAGCACTGACATCGAGATATCTAAGTATAATTACTTCATCGGAATGGTCCACAACGTGTGCTTGCAAGCCAGGCACATGTTGTAGACCATACCGATGAAGTAATTATAGTTAGATATCCCGATGTCAGCATTCCTGAAGAGCCGCCGTCAGTCGGGCGACCGGATTCTGCCTCTGACAGCTTTACAGCTCATCAGGAAGAAAGGGGAGGGAACGGAGGACTTTATTTTCTGATATCTCTCAAACCATAACAGTCTGAGAGATGGGAATGAGGGCAGTAAGTATATTTTTATTATTCCTATCATTTCACTAACAGTTTTTTTTGGAGTTTACTATCCCTTTAAGGTTTGGATTCTATGCTAAAGACAGGGTTTCTGATTCAGACATGTAAAGGTTCCTACTAATATACTGTACAGGATCTGTACTTCTTTCAGTAAATCCTATTGATAATTTTCTTGATAACAATGGCCATTATCAAATAAGATGCAATAATCAGGGCCTTACAGGCCTCCAAAGCATGTAGTATGATCACTGTTTAGAGCATGACACTTAGTTTTTATTCATGTTTTGTCACTTAAAATACCATAGTGGGGTTGGCTCCATGGACTGGTCTTGGTGAGAGAGATTGGTTATTGTGCATTTTGAATGACACCTCTCCCTTATGATTCTGAGGCTTTCCTCCCTGAGGTAGGCCGAATACTGGGACCCTGGGCCAGTGAGGAAGGCAGAAGAAGACTCCAGAGTCAAAGACCCAAACCTTCTGCAGGTCTCTGGCCAGGGAGGGAAAAGTCAGGTGGCCCTCCAACGAACTGGGGGGAAGCTAGGCACAAAGAAATTCACTCACATTGTGCTCTCTAAGAAATTAAAAAAAAACAAAAAAAAAACTCAGTTTACTGTCATTAACATGAATTGCATTTAGCTCTTTGAGGGCTAGAGGGGTATCCAACACATTGCAAAGCAATTAGTTGGATACCCCTCTAGAGCTCAAACAGTTAATTCCAGTCTGAACTCCTGTTCTCCTCGCCATATCTTAGTGAGTACTCCCTACTGATGGAAGCCTTCAGGACCCTACTAGGGTACCAAGTACCATTGCACTGGCCCTGTGTAGAAGACAGAAGAGGACACTGGGGACATCTCTTATCCCTTTAAAGGGATAGTATCACTTCAAAATTACTATCCCTCATATTGTAGCCCTTAATAAACTGAGTTAAATGACACCAGCAGCATCTCTCAGACCTTTATGGTTTAAGAGATAGCCGCTTTCAAAGTTTCCTCTCCCCTGCTGTGAGCGTTCTGCTGCCAGCAGGAGAATCCGGTCTCTGAATCAAGCGGAGGCTCTTCAGCAGAGCCGATATCTCATTATGGAAGGAAAAATGATTAATTAAAACAGTCTTCTACATGTGCTTGGTTACCAAGCACACTTAGAAGACTGTTTCAATGAATCATTTTTCCTTCCATAACGAGATATCGGCTCTGTTTAAGAGCCTCCGCCTGTCCCGGGACCGGATTCTCCTGCTGGCAGCAGAACACTGACAGCAGGGGAGAGCAAAGTTTGAAAGCAGCTATCTCTTAAACCATAAAGGTTTGAGAGATGCCGCTGGTGTCATTTAACTCAGTTTATTAAGGGCTACAATATGAGGGATAGTAATTTTGAAGTAATACTATCCCTTTAAGAGGAGAAATAAGCAGATAAGAATGCCAAGGTAAGTATTTATACAGTAACCTTTATATTATGTTTGAAAGTGATAAAGACTCGCGGACACAGACTGATAAATAGCAATGTAGGATAACACTGATACCACCACGTCACTTATAGAATTGTGTAAACAAACAAATGAGCGCACCTCGAGGCTGATGGACTAAGAAAAAGTGGTGTAATTCTGAGGCAAACTTACTGTGCCATAAGGAACCAATAACAATTCCATTTGACTTAAAGGGACAATATAACCTAAAGCAACTTCACTGATTATAAAAGAGCTTTCAAAATCACCTACTGTAAAATTTCAGGTATAATACGCACCTGTGTACAATACGCAGGTATACATTATACCCAAGATTTTAGGGGAAAACAAGAGTACCTATGTATAATATGCACCCTTGTTTTTCCCCTTTCTCAAAAAAAAAAGAGGGCTGCCAGATACCTTGCCTCCCCCAGAGCAATCTGCTCTCAGAAGATCAGCCTTACTTCCACTGAAGCCCACTGAAGTCTGATTCCTCTTCAGTGTGGGCAGCATGCTTGCATTTTCCGTCTGCTTCCTATAATGCCTTGTCAGGACCTTCCGCTGCCAGCCAATGGTAATACCCTGTGAGGATCTCAGGGTTCTCGTAGGGCAATACCGTAGATCCAGTGTTTAGATCTCTGTGCAAGCAGTGGAAATAAGGCTGATCTTCTGAGAGCACATTGTGCTGGGGAGAGGGAAGGAATCTGGCAGCCCTCATTTTTTTTATTGGGATGATATAATAATAATAATAATTACAACATTTTCTCGTGTATAATATGCATTACGTACCACCCACTTCACAAAAGGTGAAGAGGGGCATAACAGAGTGCATTTTACCTGAGATTTTATGGAATATGTTGTATTAAATACAAACAATCCCTTTAATTTGCACCAAAACACAAAAAGGCAGCTAAAGAAACTATATCCCCACTATAGGATATAACAAACCAAAACTGTATATATTCAAAAAAATGTTTGAAGAGCCTATATACAAATAAATCAAAAGGAGAATACACTTTGGATTTATATGAGAATATTTATTATATGTAAAAGATGGAGATATATAAAATTGTATCTATATCACAATATTGAGTAATAGAACACTACAATTACATAAATCCAATATAATGTGCCCACATCTGTTGGCCCAGACACACCAACTGAAGCCACTAATCTGATATGTCAGAGGGTATGCTCCCACAGATCTGGACAACCGATATGTATATATACATAAACATTCTCAAATTAACCCTTTGAGTGCCAGAGTGGTACGCAACGCATTCCTTTGCAATGCGCTGCGTACCACTCGGGCACTCAAAGGGTTAAAAAATATAGCGTATGTATCCCCGGTGCAATCTACAGGGACAAACTCGCCCAAAGAATGATACAATACTACTCACATATTCCAACAACACCTGAACAATGCACCTCTACTTCAATATTGCGCCTTTAAATGTCCGTGCTGAGCTGTAAGACCACCGTTAAAGTGATAGTAATGTTTCATAATAAAAGCAGCTCTAATCATCATACTATTTGGACTTTGGAGAGTGTTATTTCAATTTTGTCAGAGTTGTAGTTCAAGAGTAATTCAATGACAAAGTGTCCCCCTCCTGCTCCTTTTACTGATGTAACACTGCTCAGCCAGAGCAGAAGGGAGATGCCCAGGTACACTGCAGAGAGGGACAATCTTCAATTAAGATAAGGGAAAAACCTAAAAGACTTGTCAAGGGGGGCAGGGCTTTCATTGTTCTCACAGGAAGAAGATTGTCCACTGCTGTTATCTGTCTGGTGTATGGACTGCATTCCACATCTGAGAAGAGATGGCTTACACTAGGTAAAAGGGGCAGGAGGGGGAAACTTTGCTTGTGAATATCTCTCAAACCATAAAAGTTTGACTATATCGTTCTTCATGTTTTTTTAATGCCAACAAAATAAAATTATGAAAAAAATTAAAGGGGAACTACCACCCCACAATAACTTAAAGTGTTAGTAATGTCTAAAAAAACTTTTTTGCATTTAGAAGAGCTTAAAAAGCTGATCTAAATGCAAAAAAACGTATCTCTTAAACCGCTATGGTTTAAGAGATACGGGCATTTAAAGTTTGATTTCTCCTACTGACAGCTGTAAAGCTGTCAGCAGGAGATCCATGTCGGTCGACACACTGGCGCTTGAGAAGTGCCGGGATCTCGTTATTTACACAGAATAGAATATAAACAGAATAGAATTACAGTGTATGTCTGTGATCATTCTGGTGCCTGAGTTTCTCCCTGTTACCTGCAGAATGAACCCAGCAGAGCTCTCTCTTCCTTCTGTATAGTGCATCCCCTGAATTGCAGTAGAAGCTTACATATTCGCATAGAAAATGAGCTGCACTGGCAGACACGCACATCCTTCCTTCTTCTGTCTTTGTAGAAAGCAGTATTGGTACTGCACAGTGCTTCCGTTTGGTATCCTATTAAAATATTGTCTTCTACATGACGACCCTCAAAAGAGCATCTTCAGAATGTCACCTGAGTTAAAAAGGCGGCATCAGAAATCTTGCATGTATAAAAAGAGAGTCATCTAAATGTCATTCCCCAGGTCACCCAGAGGAAACTGCAGTGGCAAGCCAAAGTATTGCATAGCAATTCTGGAGCAGTATTCCCCCCAAAAATATCATCACCTACATCTGCCTGGGTTGCCTGAAGCCACACGCAGCATACTTCCAGGATGAAAGCAGAAAGAGGAAATAATGATATGTGATGTCATACATTTGACTCAGGCGACATTCTGATGTCGCTCTTTTTAGGGCCGCCTTGTAGAAGGCAACATTTTAATAGTAGACCCTTCCATTCCAGGGGTAACCAACCCTGGACCTTAAAAGCTACCAATAGTGCATGTTAAGGATATTCAGCACAGATGGATTCATTAACGTAACTAAGACACTGATTGATCTACCTGTACTCAAGCTGAGATACATCAAAAACATGCACAGTTGGTACCCCTTGAGGACGGGGGCTGGATACCCCTGAAGAGACAGTGCCATAACTAGACCTAGTGCAAACATGTTTTTGGAACCCCTTAACACAAAAATATTCTCCCAGAGACATAACTAGAACCTATTGAGAGGTGGTGCCAATGGGCCCACTTGGGTTCTGGTACAATTGCACTCTCTGCCCCCCCCCCTCGTAGTTATACCCCTGCATTCATAGGAGGTTGCCTGTGCACATGGCCAACTCACCCGTTAACCTCATGGATTCTGAAACATCTCCAACACACTGCGAAGTAATGTGTTGGGTATGTCTATGGCACCCAAGAGGTTAATAAGATTCATTTATAAATAAAACCAACAGCAATCGTATAAGTTAAATATAATATTAGTTACCAAAATTTTGATACTCTAGTCTAAAGGCATCAATATAGCATTATCACTATGACTTCTACATATGTGTCAACATCAATTACTTGTAGAATAACAGCAAAAATATCACATTAACATAATCAATAGAACTATACAAACATAGTTTCAGGAAAGATGTGCAATGAAGGAAAGCTATTTACATGTCCCAGAATCTCAGTATTTCCACTCTTTCTCATCCGGTGTTTATGGATCAGGAGGAGGCTGAATTTCCACATGTAGAAATGTTTATCATTTTTAAATAATCTGCAGTGAATTGAGGGTCCCACATATATTATTGCCAGTGTTATGTCTCATGACAATGGGGTGAACTGGTTGAATGAGGCAATTTGAGCTGCAAGTAGCTACTGTATCTAATGCAAAAAAGTGGATTCATAATATTTACCTTCCAATAGCTCACACAGGGACAGACGGGGGCCTCTATCCTGAGTTAGATGTAGACAAACACCATCGATAGTGGAATAAGAGCTCTATGTCACTAATACTGCCCTATAACTGGAGCATCAACAGTACAATGGGGTGAAATCTGCACAAAGTAAAAAGACTACACAGCCAACTGCACCATAGGGAACAAATGCAAATTCTCAAAATTCTCATTGATATAAATGGGGCTTCAAAAGGATTTTAAGACCTCGCTAGCATTCAATAGTTTAAAAGTCCTATTTCAATTAATTGAAATTTTAATTTGTCCCATTTGGTGCATTTGTTATTCTCCATCATTGGTGCTTTTTGGTTTTTGCCCCCCTATATTTGGCCCTCAGAGTAGTACTTTTTGAGTGTGGCTCAGCTGACTGGTTTGTTATCTAGGCCCTCTAAATCTTCTATTGTAGGTTATGATAGAATTTACACCATGAGATAGTTATTTGCTGAGTAGACTGAAGTTTCTTTCAGCTCACAAGAGTTGTTTGCGGCTTCAGCTAAATCCAGAACACATGCTACAACTTTAGAACAATAAATAAAGTGGGATCATTTGGTTACACTACAACAGACATGGCTCATGTGCTGCAACACTCACAGGTCTGTACTCCAAAATGTCTGCCAAGACCCAGACTTTCTTTCTACACTTTTCTGTTTCATCAGTGGACAAGAAAGCTACTCACATTCCTGACTGTTTAGGCCAGATCCCATGTCTAGCCTCAGAGGAATTTGGGAGTTAGTGGTAGACATAGTGGAACTGACGGTCTGTATTAAATTAGTAATTTTGAAACAGATTTCAGAATCACATATATTTATGTTGGTATGTTTTTTATTTAAGACAATCATTTATATTTAGCTTTGCTTGTGTTCTGCTAACCATCCCATATGTCACTTCCTACCAGGCAATACTAGCTAATTTGCATAAACTCAAAAATAAAAAAAGCTAAATATCTCAGAAATAAAATAATACAATAAAATAATAATGAAATAAAAAATAGCTAAAAAAAATACAGGTGATTTTGAAATACTTTTTAAAATCAATATTTCTTATAAAGTGATAGTTCCACTTTAAGAATATTTGTGCCTAGGAATTCAGCATTGGTATCTTCATGAAAAGAGGGAAAAAGGAGCTGCCATACAGATATTTAAACATGGTGAGGTAGGAGGGGGAAGGTGCAACAGCCCCCTACCAGTTCACCATGCCCTTAACTCATCGAGTGTCTTATCCAACACAATGGAAGGCAGTATTTTGGATACCACTCTGGCACTTTAAGGGTTTCAGTGCAACATATTATACACCCCTCTGGTCTTCAGAAGGTTAACTATTCCTGAATAACTCAATGACATTATTTTTTAACAGGTTCTATTCATATTTATTTACTATCTAATTCTGTGCTGCAACTTGGCATTTTATTCTCAGTGATTCTGGGTAGGGATAGTCAAAAAATCACAAAATGTTTCCATGGGAACTTTCATGGAAATTAGCAATTTCCCACATTACCTAAGAAAAACTCCCACCCATAGAAAATACATAACATTTCCCCCCTTTACACATGCAAAATTGTCTGCAACATTTCCCGCCTCAGTTTTACTGCTGCTGGAGTTGAGAAATCAACAGCTAAAGGTAGGATAACACTTGCTTATACCATCCTGGCAGGAAAAGATGGGACACATTCCATGTGGGGAAAAATTAATTCTTACCATTGATTTTGATGCAATGAGAAAGGAGAGGAAAAGGCACTTTTTGTGGGAAATTTCCCGCTCAGTAGGAAGTGCCATTTTTGAGGTTAAAAATTTTACACACCCCTAATCTTGGGGCAAATATATGAATGCTTGAGTGCAGCTGCATGGTGTTAGCCTCTAACTCCTGTGACTACATGTATACGCAGTGAGTGAGTATGATCACTGTAGTGCATATCAATGGACAATCACTGCTTTCGTAGGACTTAATTCCATCAAGCCCCATAACACTTGCACGGAAACTCAGAAGACTGCAGATAATGTTGCCTATGTGGTGTTAATACATTGTGTACAATTTGACATTGATTAATCGATTGATTTCCAGAGGGGTGTGCAGAGCAGTGCATTGCAAAGTGTTTCGCATCCATCTGGCATTCAAATGGTTAATGGAACACCCAGAAAAGCCCACTGATTGGTGCAAGTGGCATTAAGGGTAGGAATTTTGGCTTGCATATCTTAGTAATTGGCTTTATATAGACATAAGTAGTAAATATCAAATCCAGTGACTGATTTGTTAGCAATCTGACTCATACATATATTACACACGCACACACACCCCTTCCCCATAGGACTTTTGATAAATGCAATGTAAATGACTCGGTAGATTATTAAAGAATTCTCATACAGTCATGTGCTATATTCACCAGAAAAGGTGCTACGCTGATATAGGCAGAACATGTGTGATTTTCAAAGGGCACTTTTTGGGCCTGGTGATTAATTTGCTGATATGTTTCTTTATCTTCCTAGAAACGACTACTCAATAATAAACACGTAAATGTCTCAACTGTGACTTATAGGAATACAATTTTTATGGTTTGTGAGCCATTCCATAAGAGTATAAGGGAATTACCATAGTTTATTATCATAAGAAGGGTAATAAAAACAACATTTTTAAAAGAAATATATTTGAAGAATGACTGAAACATGGACACCATTAAGAACTGGTGCTAAATTCAGAGTATGAAGTAAAATTTCAGACTCTTATAGAGAACACTGGGGGAATGTTAACCAAAATGTTAATGTCTTATCATTTCTAAAGGAACATTAAGCATTGAGAAAAAATACTGTTTTTTAACACGAGGTTTCTGTTGAGCAAAACAAGGGTACTGCTGTCAGATATTGAAGCTTAAACTTGTTATTTCTTTAAAGGAATTGTAAACCCATATAAGCTAAACAAATTAACCCCTTAAGGACCCTTGACGGTCCTGGCATGTCATGGGTTGGGGAGCCATAAGGACCCATGACATGCCAGGACTGACATGGAATTCAGGGAGTCTGTGGTCCTTAAGTGCCAGCAGGGAGCACGATCGGCCGGTCCTTAAGGGGTTAAAATATGAGTGAGATTTAATCTCTGAGCAAGCACATAGGCTCTATGGGGGCTTGAGACATCATCCCAACTCCTATATCACAGTTACCAACATGTGGACATGTGACTTGGTAAGTATTCACCCCTGAGCTACCACAGCAGGTGTAAATAGACTGTACTTCAGTTAGATTAGCTTACATGGGCTTACTGTTCGTTTATTGGTTAACATTAACTGGGGCCCAAATAGCAAGTTTTTTTGATAATATCTTCTATGGAGAGCTCGAGCTATAAACTATGGTTCTCCATAGCAAATGAGAGGAACAGCACAAACTGATGAAAATGGAAAATTCCAGAAGAAAGGGAGGAAGGGGTTCTTTATTATAAGGGATGCTAAACTGCAGAATTCTTTACCTAGGGATGTGGTGATGGCAGATACAATACAATAAAATACAATAATAGATGTTTAATTGGCATGACAGACAGATACATCCCCTCCACAGACACACACACAGATAGTACTGTAGACATATCAATAGTTTACATATAGATTAAGGGTACATTGGGGGAGATCCACTAAGCGTGATAAAGAAGTGATAAAGTAGAGATGGCTTCTCCAGTTTATCACTATTCCAATTCCTATGTTATTCTATGGAGCCTATGTACTAAGATTCCTCCAAATTTCAAGTTCTTAGTGCATAGGCTCCATAGACTAGCATAGGAACTGGAGAAGTCATCTCCACTTTATCACCTCTTTATCACCACTTAGTGAATCACCTCTAATATGTTTTCTGTCTCAGAGAATTAGATGCAATTTTAGTAATTTTACTATCTGCTAGTAGTTTAACATGGCAACATCAGTGGCGTAACAATAGGGGTCGCAGGGGTGGCACCTGCGACCGGGCCCGTCACTCCAGGGGCCCGGCCGCCCCCTGCGACCTCCTCACCTGCAGCAACTCCCACTACGGCTGCCAGTTCTAGTAATACAGAGCGCTGGCAGATGACGTCATCTCCCAGCCTCTGCATTACTAGAGCGGCGCGCGGGAGCTTCAGTTGTAGAGATCTGTGCCAAAGGAGGCACAGATCTGTCAAGCCACGCTGCTAGACCACCAGGGACTGGAGGTAGGAGCATTGTGGAGATGAAGGGGGCATTGTGGAAGAGGTAATGTGGAGATGAAGGGGCATTGTGGAAGGGGAAATGTGGAGATGAAGGGGGCATTGTAGAAGGGGAAATGTGGAGATGAAGGGGGCATTGTGGATGGGGCATTGTGGAGATGAAGGGGGCATTGTGGAAGGGGCAATTTGGAGATTTGGGGGCATTGTGGAGATGAAGGGGGCATTGTGGAGATGAAGGGGCATTGTGGAAGGGGCACTGTGGAGATGAAGGGGACATTGTGGAGTTGAAGGGGGCATTATGGAAGGGGCAATTTGGAGATATGGGGGCATTGTGGAGATGGGGGCATTGTGGAGATGGGGGCAATGTGGAGATGAAGGGGCAATTTGGAGATTGGGGGGCAATGTGGAGGTGGCCAATGTGGTTGAGGGGGTCTGGGGCCAATGTGGTCGGGGGGGGCCCATGGCAATTCTTGCACCAGGGCCTGGTGGCTTCTAGTTACGCCTCTGGGCAACATAGTAAATTAGGTTGAAAAAGTTCAACCTTTGCCTCAAAAACCAGAGAGATGAGAATTATATTAGCCTTCCTGCCCATCTAATAAGCATTATTCTGTTTACCAGATCTTCCTGGTTTACCTACTAATACACAGTATAACCCTGTGTATTCCTTCTTGAAAGAAATGCATCTAATCGTCTCTTAAATGTATTCACTGTATCTGCCATCACCACATCCTTGGGCAAAGAATTCCACAGTTTAACAGACCTTACTGTGAAAATCCTCTTCCTCTGTTCAAGCTGAAACCTCCTTTCCTCGATTTTGAAGGGGTAGCCCTAGTTATTTGATCCAGCCTTGAAATGAGCAACAGGAAGTTGCACTGTAAATAGACAAATATCCATCATAAAGTAGAAAAACATTATGTAGTCATTTTCTGATATATATAATGTGGCAAACTGTGAAACGGATAGATGCGTGTCTTTTTACTATGTAACTGTGTAAATGCACAAAATACAAATCTTGAGTTGCTATAACCTTTGATTGTTACATAGTTACATAGTAGTTTAGGTTGACAAAAGGTCCATCAAGTTCAACCCTATTCCTGTTTACTTCTGTTGAAAAATTCCTAATTGACCCAAATGGCAATCAGATTTCTCATGGGATCAACAAGCACTAAATAAATATTAATATTAATCCCAAATGCTAACACACATAACCCTCTATGTTCTGCTCTTTTAAAAAGTATCCAGGCCCTTTTTAAAGGCATCTAATGTTTTCAATAGCACCACCTCTTCAGGCAGTGAATTCCATACCTTTATTGTCCTTACTGTAAAGAATCTCTTCCACTGTTGTAGATGAAATCTTCTTTCCTTAAGACTTGGCGGGTGGCCCCTTGTCCTTTGTACCGTTCTGTTAATGACCAGGTCTTTGGAGAGCCCTTTGTATGGGCCCTGAACATATTTATATAGTGTTATCATATCCCATCTAAGACGCTGTTTCTCCAGTGTGTACAAATTTAACTTTTCTAGCCTTTCCTCATAACTAAAACTTTCCATTACCTTTATTATTATTATTAACACTTTCTCCAGTTCCATAATGTCCTTTTTCAGAAAAGGTGCCCAGAATTGAACTGCATATACAAGGTGGGGTCTTACCATGGACCTGTAAAGAGGCAGATTAATATCTTACTCCTATGAGTCAATACCCCTTTTAATACATGACAATATCTTATTGGCCTTTGCAGCCACCAGCTAGCACTGCCAAGTCTAGTGTCTACCATTACTCCCAAATCCTTTTAATTAGTAGATCTCCCCAAAGAAACACCATTTAGACTATATGTTGCATTTTTATTATTATATCCAAATTGTATAACTTTACACTTGTCTATATTGTATCTCATTTGCCATTTGCATGCCCAGTTACCCAATTTGTCCAAATCCTCTTGTAATGAAGACACATCTAGTTCAGACTGTATTACCGTACTTAATTTTGTGTCATCGGCAAACACTGATACATGGCTCACTATGCCCACTGGGAGATCATTAATAAACAAATTAAAAAGAAGAGGTCCCAGAACAGATCCCTGTGGTACTCCACTTATCACATTTGTCCAATTAGAGAACTTCCCATTTACCACCACTCTTTGCATTCTATATTTCAGCCAATTTTCAATCCACGTACAAACGTTTGCCTCAAGTGTATTTTAGTTAATTTGTACAGTAACCTTTTATGTGGAACTGTATCAAATGCCTTAGCAACGTCTAAATAGATCACATCAATCGCAGCACCCAAATCTATAGTTTTACTCACTTTTTCATAAAATGTAATTAGTAGTTTGACAAGACCTATCTTTCACAAAGCCATGTTGGCTCCTGCTAATGATATTCCTGTTTAAGATGAAATCTTGACTATATTCCCTAATTAACCCTTCAAACAGTTTCCTTGCCACAGATGTCAAGCTTACAGGTTTGTCATTGCCTGGCTGGGATTTTGATCCCTTTTTAAATATGGGCACCACATCTGTTTTATGCCAATCTTTGGACACCATACTGGAAATAAAAGATTCCCTAAAAATAAAAAATAACGGTCTGGTCAGGGCCCAGCTTAGCTCTTTAAGTACCAGTGAGAGTATACCATCTGGACCCATGGCTTTGTCTACCTTAACACCGTTTAATTGTTTTAACACTTTTTCTTGCTTCAGCTAATGACATGCTTGCTGTGACTGTTTATCACGGTGCACGTGATTGCCTCCAGAGTCTGTGTGTGCAGGCGACATTCATTACTTCCTGGTTGTCGCACTGTAACACATTTGCTATTCATATAGGCTACTGCTTGATGCCAGAGTCAGTCTCTGCCTACTTGCTAGGCCTTATAAGCCTCAGCCTGCCACTACTAGCTTGCCCTTTCATGGTGTACCTGTGCGTTAGAGCTCTTGTGAATCCGATGCTTGATTTCCGTGTATGACTCCTGGTTTCGTCTGACTTCGGCTCCGCTTGGTCTCTGACTGCTGACTCTGGCTGACTACCCATTCTGGTTTGATTCCTGGCTTTGGCTGACTACCCGTTCCGGTGTGACTCCTGGCTCTGGCTGACTACCTGTTCTGGTTTGACTCCTGACTCTGGATGACTACCCACTCCGATCTGACTCCTGGCTCTGGCTGACTACCTGTTCCGGTTTGACTCCTGACTGTTGCTGACTACGCGCTCCGTTCTACTCCTGGGTGGACTGATTGCCTTCCGGCTATGGCAGATAGTCTATCCTCTTTACCATTGGCTTACTATCTCCGCTAGCACTCTCGGTGCCTTGGTGATTCCTCCTTGCTAGTGGTGTACAGTTACGTCAGTCTGTGATACTGGCCTTCCCGTTGCCTACCATCCTGTACTGTGCCATTGGTTACCCTAGCATTCTAGGGAGATTCAGCCTCTGTTGCCTGTCAAGTCACCCTAGAGTTCTAGGCAGATTCAGCCTCTGTTGCCTGTCCAGTCACCCTAGCATTCTAGGGAGAGTCTGCCTCTGTTGTCTATCCAGTCACCCTAGTGTTCTAGGGAGATTCTGCCTCTGTTGTCTGCCCAGTCACCCTAGCGTTCTAGAGAGAGTCTACCTCTGTTGCCTATCCAGTCACCCTAGTGTTCTAGGGAGAGTTTGTCTCTGTTGCCTGTCTAGTAACCCTAGCGTTCTAGGGAGAGTTTGTCTCTGTTGCCTGTCTAGTAACCCTAGCGTTCTAGGGGAAATTCCCCTCTATTTCCAGGGGCTTTACAGCTGCTCCTGAACTAGTAGCTACTACCATCCCTGCTACTAGAGCTTACTGGCAGTCAGAGTGGTACTCTATCTGCCTCCAGTCAGGTGATCCTGCCCTTATCCTAACCTGCCCTGTGAAGGTTGAAGAAGTGTCCAGTCACTGTCCTCATACCTGGCCCTGTGAAGGTTGGGGAAGTGCTATTTATTTTATTATTGTGCTGTTCTTAATAAAGATCATTGTTTTACCATATTTGTACTTGTCAGTGTTGTTATTGCTAAGTCACTCTGTGACGCTGTTCTGTAAAAGTAACTTGCAGGTTCTTTTCCATTAGGTTTTCTTGGTAAAAACAGAAGAAATGAAGTTATTTAAAATATCTACTTTCTCACTGTCCCACTGACCATCTCACCCTTTTCAGATAACAAAGACCCAAAATTATCAGACTTTAATTTTTTGCCATTGATGTATTTAAATAATTTTTTTGGGATTGCTCTTGCTCTCCATAGCAATTATTTGTTTTTTTTTCCAGTTTAGCTAATTTAATCACCTTTTTACAGGCTTTGTAGGCATCTTTGCAGTTTGCAAATGCCTCTGCTGATCCCTCAGCTTTATAATGTTTGAATGCTACTTTCTTCTTATTTATTTCATGATTGAAAAATCTCAGCAGGTAAAGTCAAATTATTTAAAAATAATTTAAAAAGCAGAAGTTCACATTTTAAATAATATCCCCTCAATGATCTCTAAAAAAGGGTTTCTTCATTGAATTTCATATTCCATTGTAGAAAAACTGCTAAAATTGGTCATTTTACAAATATAATTATTTGGCATAATAATAATAATAATATTTTTTAAAGACATAGATATGATATTCCATTTAGACATTTCCAATGCATTTGAGACAACATGGATTAATTATTGTAACTTCACCATCTGGAAAACCTCCACAGTTTACAAATGTTGATGCACGCAGTTATTGAGGCATACAGTTATTGAGGTGTGCAATTATTGAGGCAGACAGTTATTGAGGTGTGCAGTTACTGAAGTGTGCAGTTATTGAGGCATACAGTTATTAAGGCTTACAGTTATGAAGCATGTAGTTAATGAGCTGTGCAGTTATGGAGATGTAGTTATTGAGGCATTGTACAGAGCTGTGGAATTAGTTAGCACTATATAAAGAATAATAATAATAATAATAATAATGTTGTAGTTATTGATGCCTGCAGTTATTGAGACATGCAGTTTATGATACATGCAGTCAATGAGGTGTGCAGTTATTAAGGCTTTCAGTTATGAGGCGTGTAGTTAATGAGCTGTGCAGTTATGGAGGTGCAGTTATTGAGGTGCAGTTATTGAGGTGCTCAGTTATTAAGGCATGTAGTTATTGAAGTTATTGAGACATGCAGTTTATGACGCATGCAGTCACTGAGTTGTGCAGTTATTGAGGCATGCAGTTTATGAGGCATGCAATCACTGAGTTGTGCAGTTATTGCAGAGTGCAGTTGTTGAGGCATGCAGTTATTGAGGCACCCAGTTATTGAGGTGTGTAGTTACTGATGCAGTTATTAAGGTTTTCAGTTATGAGGCATGTAATTAACGAGCCATAGAGTTATTGAGGCGTGCAGTTATTGAAGAATGCAGTTATTGAAGTGTGCAGTTACTGAGGCATACAGTTAATGAGGCATGCAGTTTATGAGGCATGCAGTTATAAAGTCATGCAATTATTGACGTGTGCAGTTACTGAGTTGTGCAGTTATAAAGGCATGCAGTTATTGAGTCTTGCAGTTAACGAGCTAGATATGCCACGACCCCCTCTATCCCTAACTTTATAGATGTTTTGGTCAATAAAATTCCTTGAATAACGGGGTCCCATATGGATGATGTAAGTACATATACGCTGATTCAAATAAATAAATATATACAGTTATAAACATTTGATATACAGTTATATCCATACAGCAAAACCCTGTGATTGGTGTTATAGACATTAGTTTCCATTCAACGATAGCCTGTTACCTCTACCGTTCTCAGAGATCTCTCTTTCTCATGCATGTATCTGATGACACTGGTCTTGTAATGTGCCTTGTTTATCCATTGATTGTCATGAGATATAGAGAATCTGTGTTTAATGAATAATTGTCTAAGTGATCTTTTTTCCCTTAACATGGTGACTTAATTATACATGGCAACATGAGTGATCTTTTGTTTAAAAATATGTCTACATATTTTGTTTATTTAGTAATGGATTGTGTGTAAACTCATAGATTCATCCTGAGTTTGAATACTGAATGTGTCTAGATATTTAGTTGATTCATTATGCAATACAACTAAATTGGCATAACACTAGGGATATTATGTCCTTATTACAAACCCATATGTCACTTAGCTAGTTACTTCTCTTTATGATAAACAGTATACAGGTAAAGGAACATTTAGGCAGTAGTGACCACAATATAACATCCTTTGAAATTTGCTATGAGAAGCCCAATAGCACGGGTTTCACCAAAACATTCATTTTCTAAAAAAGGCTAATTTTACAAAGCTAAAAGCAATATTAAAGGATATTCAGTAAAATGCAATCTTCAAAGATAAAAATGTACATGAATCATGGAATTTGTTTAAATGCTCTTAGACAAATATACATGTCAATAAATTTCATTGGGGAATATGTACAAGAGGAGTAAATTAAAACCAATGTGATTTATTAATGAGGTTTGCAGAGACATGAGAAATAAGAAGCAGGCCTTTAAAGGGATAGTAATACTTCATTTTAACTTTATTTTATTTTGTAGGCATTAAAAAAACATGAAGAATAATATAAGTCTTATCTCTCAAACCTTTATGGTTTAAGAGATATTCACAAACAAAGTATCCCTTCCCTGTTCAACCAGATCAGAAGGGAGATGCCCAGGTAGACTGCAGAGAGGGACAATCTTCAATTAAGATAAGGGAAAAAGCTGAAAAACTTGTCAAGGGGGGAAGGGCTTTCATTGTTTTAATACAAAGAAGACTGTCCCCTTCTGTTATCTGTCTGGTCATACAACCAGATTCACATCTGAGAAGAGATGGCTTACACTAGGTAAAAGGGGCGGGGAGGGGAAACTTTGCTTGTGAATATCTCATAAACCATAAATGTTTGAGAGATAAGACTTATATCATTCTTCATGTTTTTTTAATGCCTACAAAATAAAATAACGTTAAAACGAAATATTATTATCCCTTTAAAGTGCTTAAATCAGACAGGTCAGATTCATCATTTAAAAAATATAAAGAATGTCATATACACTGCAAACAAATTTTAGGCTAGCTAAAATTAAAAATGAGAGAAATATTGCAAACGAGAGCAAGAAAAATACTAAACAATTCTACAAGTATATTAATAACAAACAGGTTAAGGTTGATATTGGTCCTCTTAAGGCTGAGACAGGTGAACTGATTAGTCAGGATAAGGCTATGGCTGACACCCTAAACACATTCTTTATTTTAGTATAAACAAAGGAAGCAACAAGCAATGGGCAAATAGACAAAAACCGCAGAATTTCCTCAGTCATGTACATGGCTTACTGAGCACAAAGTCCAAAAGAGACTGGAAAATGTTATGGTGAATAAAGCACCTGGACCTGATTGTATACACCCAAGGGTACTTAAGGAACATAGTTCAGTAATAGCAAGACCATAATACTTAATATTTAATGATTCACTTTTTTCAGGCATGATGCCCTGTGATTGGAGAAAAACTGAAGTAGTTCCATTGTTCAAAAAGTGGGCAAGATCCAAAACAGGAAATTATAGACCTGTGAGCTTGACTTCCTTAGTGGGTAAGACATTAGAAGGGTTACTAACTGACAGTATCCAGAACTATGTGAAGACAAACAATATTATTAGTAGGTGTCAGCATGGTTTTATGAAGAATAGGTCATATCAGATTGATTTACTTACATCTTACAAAAGGGTAAGTAGTAATTTGGACAAGGGAATTGCTGTTGATGTAGTATACTTGTATTTGCAAAGCCTTTGATACAGTGCCTCACAACAGGTTACTGCATAAAATAAAAGGCTTTGGTTTAGGAGGTGATACCTATACATGGATTGAGAGCTCGTTAAATGATAGATGGCAGAGAGTTGTTGCAAATGGAACCATTTCAAGTTGGTATAAAGTTGTAAGTGGGGTGCCACAGGGTTCAATCCTGGGCCCAATGCTTTTCAATTTATTTATTAATGATCTAGAAGTGGGAATTGAAAGCAATGTCTCAATATTTGCTGAAGGCACTAAGCTATGTAAGGAAATACATACAGAGCTGGATGTTTTTCTCTGAAGAAGGATTTAAATAAACTGAGTGAATGTGCAAACAAGTGGCAGATGACATTTAATGTAGATAAATGTAAGGTTATGCAAATGGGTTGTAGAAACAAATATACTACATATACACTAAATGAGAAAAAAAATTGGGGAAATCTCATTAGAGAAAGATTTAGGAGTACTGAGAGACAATAGACTTCACAGCAGTGTGCAGAGTCACCCAGCTGCTGCAAGAGCAAATAGGGTACTATCCTGCATAAAAAGAGGCATAGATGCATGGGATGCACCTCTGATCTGTGGGGGAATTCTATATATTGTATGTATTTATGTAGATCTTTATTTACATGGCTCCACACAGTGTACGCAGTGCCTTACAATAGACGTATGTTACAATAAAAAAGAGTTGTAGACCATCCACTTCCTTGTTATGGGATGTCTTGAAGTGTCTTGCCATGCTATGTTTCTTACTCCCCTTAAGGATATTATTCCTATGCTCAAGGAAGCATTGCTTGACAAGTCTAATAGTACGTTCTACATATGGTAGTTGGCAAGGGCAGTGTAGAACATAGACAATGTAATCATTATTACAGTTGTAAAACCCTTGTATCTGCAGTATTTCTCCTGTCTGGTGGTTGTTGAAGGAGAAGAGAAAATAGATTACATAAGCAATTACTCATTAAACACAGATTCTCTATCTCTCATGACAATCAGTGGATAAACATGGCATATTACAAGACCAGTGTCATCTGATACATGTATGATAAAAAGAGATCAGAGGGTATCGTTGTATGGACACAAAGCGGATGGTTTTGCTGTATTGAAAACTGTGTATTGACTATTTATAACATCAAGCACGTGGATTGTAGACTGATTTGTATGATTATACAATTTATTCCATGAACATTTAACAATTTACAAGGCAGTAGTAGGTTTAGTGCCCTTTCGTGGTGCACCAGTGCCTTAGCTTCCTGTATTTTGCTCTCTGTTGTGACCCTTGCTTGGCTGTTGACTCCGATATGTGTATGAACCTTGGCCTTGTCTGACTGCCCCCTCCATGTAGGAACCTTGGTGTTGTCTGACTACTCACTCCGTGCAGGTACCTGGGCCTTGCCTGTATACTGCTCCATATTGAACCCTGGCCTTGCCTGACTACCACTCCATGTGGCCTCGGGTTAGTCTGTTGCCTTCCAGGACTGACCAGCGTCTGGGTTATTCCGTGGGTATTGGCCTTGGACCCTAGTGTTCTAGGGTATTGCTCTCCTGCCTTTGACCCTAGCGTTCTAGGGTTCAGTGTAGCCTCCTACCAGCCACCCTCTCTCCATCTTGCGTTGGTTGCGTTCACACTCCTTTAGAGAACTGTAGGCTAGAATCTCTTCTACGCTGCCTTACCTTATTCCTAGTAGTGCAGGCTAGGTTCAGTGTTCAGCTCCTGGGTAGTGGACTGTAGCACTGTCCTCACCCCTGACCCCAGGTAGGGTTGGGGAAGTGCTTTATCTGTATATTTTCCTTAATAAAGTGGTGTGGATCTTACCATACCTGTCTTGTGTTCTTTTTTTACCTGAGTCACTGTGACAGGTGCATGAAATTCTGGATCACATAGGATGTGAGAGGACGTTTATTCACAAAGCATGTATTTGCATCATCTATTTGGGTCACCGATATTCAAGGAATCTCATTGGTCAATACATCAATATAGTCAGGGATAGAGGGGACCGCAGCATCTCTATATCCAGAAGAAGGCACAGAATCGCGCAGAAACATGTTGAGCTGGGTAGAGAGACTGGTTCAAAGTGCTGCATGACTGAGACCACGTGTGATGAGGAGACACATTAAATCAGACAGGAGAGGTGGAGGAGAGGGTCACGGGAGAGAGATGAAAAGAAGGATGGAGAACACAGACATGCATTGACTCTGCAGAATTCAAGTAAGGGAACATCCTCGCAAGTGGTTTATTGTATCCATGCCAATTAAGACTATGTAAGAGTAAGGATGGGTGAAAATTTTCGCCTCAAACTGAAATTGGCGTAAAATCTTACTTTCCGCTTGGCGAATAATTTCCTGTGAAAAGTGCAGATTTTCCGATGTTTTCACCTTCATTGAAATCAATGGGAACATTGAATTTGCATACAACACAAAGCAAATATTATTTTATTTCCCAAAGACATAGTACAGAAAGGGCATGAGGGTGCCTGTGTTGTTGGGGTGTGGGGAAAGAATCAGTTGAACAGGGGATGATTTTGAGGGGGTTGTTTACCGGGATTGGGGGTAGTTAATAAAAAATAAATCCTAAATAAAATTAAAAAAAAAAGCATAAAACATGGTATAAAAGGGATCTGAGGTGGGTGCCTTTGTTGGCGGAGGAGGTAACGATGAATGAGGTGGACTGGCAGAAGGTGTAGTTGTTAAACTAGAGGAAGAAGGTGATGGTGATGGCGAGCTAGTTGTTTCACTCATCATGGAACTTCCAGTCTCTTTCTGGGTTTCTCTATTTTTTACACTGGTGCTTGATTTCTGTAATGGGTGTTTGGCTTTAACATGTTTGACATATATTCCATGGTGTCTGTGTTTCATGTGTGATATCAGGAAGGTTGAGCCAAGATGTGTTCCCTCCTTTCCCCTTCTCACTGACTTGTCACAAATTGTGCACAGTACCGTTGGTGATGACTGCACTGTGCCTACCCCAAGAGAAAAATAGTCCCACACCCATGACTTCATGGGGATGTAATAGATGGAGAAGAATGGCCTCTTTCTTCTTGTCCTCCACATTCCCCTTCACTGTCTGTGCTCTCAGCGGATGATGTTTCTGCTGTTGCTGCTACTGCCTCAAAATCAGTGCTGCAAATAGAGCCAGGAGTATTGCTGGCACTGCCAAATAGAACCTGTCCTAGTCTCACAGCACTTGTTGACCCCATTCCCACTGTGTCCATAGTGGTCTGTGGCACACTAGCCTGCTCCTCAGCATCCTGCAGCTCTTGCAACTCAGCAGCAGCAGGAATTAGAGCAGTTGCAAATTCAAAAAGGTTATTGCTACTGGTGGTGGTGGTGGTGATGCCCATCCTCATCCCTGTTTCCCATTCCTTCTCAGTTTCTTCACCATCACTGTTACTACTACTACTACTAACACCACGCACATCAAGTTCAACCCTAGAGTCTTCCTCCTCACAGTAACTAGAAATATGAGAATATTGATTACCCCCTCCTTCATTCCTAACACTAACAAGCTGCTAGACCTTCCTAGTAGTAGTAGTACTAGCACTGGCAGGACTGCTTGGGGATGGCAAGTGTGTCTTAGGGTCCCCTGCTGTCATACTTGGCATCATCTCCCCCTCCCCGAGTATTACAAGACACACTAGCAGCTTCAGCACTTGTGGCAGCAGCTTCAAAACTGGCAGCAGGCACAGCACTGGTGGCACTGGCATCAGGGGCAGTACTTCTGACAGCAGGCACAGTATTGATGGCAGCAGGTTCAGCACTGGTAGAAGGCATAGCACTGGTTGCAACAGTGGCAACATGTCTAACAGCAGTCACAGCACTAGTGGAAGCAGGGGCAGCAATGGTGGCATCAGGGGCAGCACGTCTAGCAGCAGGCACAGGCAGATGACCTGACCTACTTTCACTAGTACTACCCTTTTCTCCCTCCCTTCCCATTAAATTCCCCAAGATCCCTTGGGGTGATTTAGGAGGACTGGCCAGCATTGGTTTTGTAGTGCTCACTTCATCCTCCTCATCAGACTCAGTGGACACATAAGGGTCCTTCCAGTTCCTCCATTTATTCTTTTTAAACCTGCTCATAGTGATAGCAGTCACTATGAGCCTATCCTGCCTCAGTTTTGGAAAAAGATCATAGCAAATAGCACAGTGCATCTACCTCGCTCTGTAGCTGCTTCTATTGTGTTTGATTTCCACAAATACGTCATGTTTATATAGCAAAAATGAGAAAACAAATTTAATCAATGGGTGGAAACATTCTAGCCATTGAAAAAATGGCGAAAAATGTTGGCCAGTGGGTGAAAAAGTTAATTGCTAATTTTAAAACGTTTTTTCCAGCGAAAATGTGGACAACAACATAGTTTTCATGGAATTTCTCGCGGGAACAAGGCGAGAGATTTCGTTCACCCCTATGTAGGAGGTCATGACCTTACTCAGAGTTATTCTCCACTCTCTATTGCAAGTGGACAGTGACACTTAGGGCCATATGTTCAAAGAGGTAGCGAAATAGCTTTTGTCATTTGTAACAACTTTTCAGAGTACAGTGTCGTTGGGTTCATTAATATTTTCAGAGAGTGTCAGTTGTGATCAGAAATACGTTGTTTGTCCTGACTGGAATTGTCGTATGTAAAGACAAAAATTGTCTTAACTAACGACAAAAATGTCTTAAAAAATGTCTTAACTAAAGATAAAAATTCTCACATTCAGAACTTCACATTCCCTCCACTTTTTTCTTAACGTACAAATTTTGTCTTTTTGCAAGAGCTTTTTTTGTCATTAGTTACAAAAATTTTCTTTTCCTCTATATGACACTGGAGAATAGTTTAGCCACATCCTTGCCCCGCTCCTTTGCACGTCAATTCTGGAGTTGTATCGTACACAACGGACATTACAATTTTTTATACGTATACTCTATAGAAAATATGTCGTTCATACATACAATTACTTATTTTTGTCTTTCTTACTACATTTTTTTTGTCGTTATCCCTTTGAACATACGGCCCATAGTTTAGAACTATATTTGTTCACTGAGATTTCCCCCATATACTTTCTTCTGTGCTCACCTGCCATACACGTGGCTCTTCCTTAGGACATATTTACTACAACATTACCTTTAGAACATTTGGCACTCACTGCTGGCAACACAGTTGCACGGCACTTTTGATCAAGCAACATCTACTGTTCTGCCGTTACAGATATAGCAGGCAGAGGTAGAATACCTACATTTTTTATTTTCTTACTAAATATACAAAAACAAGATACAGAAAAAAGTATCAATTATTATTTCACTGCATACATTTGTTTGTATGCATGTCTTTGTGCCTTACTTATAATAAATATATAACATACGTATCACGGTGCCTGTGCTATGCTGGCGACATTCTGTCAGTTTCTAGTCCTGCTTACGCCTATTGGCTGAAGTGACTTTGTCCCGCCCAGTATTTGTCCTTAAATACTGGGTCTTGTCACTTCTTCAGTGCCCTTTCGTGGTGTTTCCTTTACCAGCGCTTGTTCCTGTTTTCGTGTGATCTCTGTGTACCGACCCGGACTGCCTGACTACTCTGCATCTCGTTCCTGCCTGTGTACCGACTCGGAGTGCCTGACTACTCTGCATCTCGTTCCTGCTCTGTGTACAGACTCGGATTGGCTGATGTTCCTGCTCTGTGTACTGACCCGGCTTGGCTGACGTTCCTGCTCTGTCTACCGACTCAGATTGGCTGATGTTCCTGCTCTGTGTACCGACCCGGCCTGGCTGACGTTCCTGCTCTGTGTAGCGGCCCGGTTGGGCTCCATTGGCCGTATATCTGTCCTGCCTACGGCTCCATCCGGTCCTCAGTTGGGGTTGCCATATATGCAGAGGTTGGTCTTACTCTGGGCGCCTCAGGCTGTTCACTTGTCCAGGCAGTCGATATTGGTCTGAGCGTTGTTAACCCCTTCGGGGAAGGTGCCAATTCCACCAGCTATCCATCCATGCAGTCTACGTTGGGTGTCTTTCCAGGCATACAGTCAGTACTCCGCTACTGCTATGGCAGTTCACAAGCTTGTTCTGGGACTCCGTTGACTATTGTGGCGTTACTCGATATTTGTGCACTCTCTAGAGTGAGAGTCTTAAAGGGCCTCACGCTATTAGGGCCTGTCATTCTTCCTGGCCTAATAGTAACCCATTCAGTGCTGCCTCGTTTGAGTATCACACGAAAGTTACCTGACCTGTGTCAGTATATTGTGTTGCTGTATTGTACATATACTGGACCCGTGTGGGTATATATTACTGTAACCTGTCCTGTGTCAGTACTATATTGTGTTATATATTACTGGATTTTCCTCCATCTGGTTTATTGTTTTCTGAGTTTGTTCAATAAAACTGTGTTTTATCTAACCTACTGTGTCTGAGTGTCAAATTAACCGTTACAGCACTACACTGAGAGATTTATGTGTGTTGTCCTACCCCTTCCCTACTCTTATCACCAAATGCAAGCTGGCTGTAAATCTGCTCTGTGCATGAACAACTCCACAGAGAATAAGCAGACAGCTATTGATATACAAGAGAACCCCAGAGCAAGAGATGCACTGAGATAAACCCAGAGCAATAAAACAGGTGCTAAAAAACAACAGATACTTATAACAATCTAGAGCTGTGGAGGACTCCCAGTAAGATAGATGCTGGGGTGTGAGGAGTAGGGTGCAGTGCTGGCTGAAGTAGACTACCCTTAAGCAGTCGTGCTGTGGCCAAGGCCAGACTTAAGTTGCTGGTCGCAAAACAGTTCATTGTCTGGGGAGCCCGGGGAGCACCACACAGTTGGAGTGGGTATATCAGATATTACATTATTTACTGGTGAAAGAAATAGTTGCTTATAGTTTAATGGTACCACTTAGATTAATTGGGATCATGGTAATTTATATTTGTCCTTTAGGGTACAGATATTTTGCACTAGAATTGATCCACTTTGGTTTGTACATAAGGCCAATTCTGTGGATATGTGGCCCACAAAGGGTATCCTTTTGAAATGTTGCAAGCTTAAGAGCATGCAACCTTTTAACTAATTAACCAAGTTGCTATGATCAAAATGACAACATGACAATCCTGCTCTGAATGGCAGCGCGAGATTGTCATGTCACCTAATTAATGGTCGCATATACTGAATGAGCACACACTATATAGAAGTATAGAGGAGGTGGCATCTTCAAATCTTTTGTGGCACAGGGATGATGGTGTAATAGGAAGATGCCACCTCCTCTATACTTCTATATAGCGTGTGCTCATTCAGTGTTTTATACCAGCTCCCAGTGTTTTATCACAGCTACTTTGTAACTGTGAGGTGAATAAGCACAGGCATTGCAATCAATTCCACCTGTGCATCTTCAAGCTCTTCATTCAGCATTTGCCGGCCAATAGAGAATGTGAGTATAACTAATAAAATCTTTGAAGGAAGCATGAGTGGCTGTGTGCATTCAGTGGTCAGTGATTGCCAATGTATGCATGTGGCTGTCAATGATAGAATGAGTATGTGACAGAGTGATAGAGAGAGGGAGAACAGTTTGCATAATATAAATAATTTTTAAATAGTCTAGATGCTAATGGTGGAGATCGGGCAACATCAGTGGGATGGGCAATGACCTATAATTATAATATCGTTCACCAATTCATCCATAACCCATTCAGCCCTGCTATTCCCTCTATGTCTTTATGAGACTCATTTCTGTGTATGCGACCATTAATTAGGGACATGACAATCTCGCGCTGTCATGCAGTGCGAGATTGTCATGTCTCTATTTTGATCATGGCGACATGGTGAATTAGTTAAAATGTTGCACTCTCTTTCGTGTGAGACTGTCACAGTGCCTTACCTCGGCCTGAGCCATTTGGCCAGGAGCAGGGTTCTGGACGGATGCTCCAGCGTCACTAGCCGCATCCTTCGCTGCCTGCGGCCTGGTCGCATCTGGTTCATTGTTACTGGCATCATGAATCAGGCACTTGCCTGGATGCCTGTTATAGGCCCAGCTTGGGGGACCTAATTGGTCCTGCCTTCTCCTACTCCTTTATAACCTCTATGGGCCTGTGTATCAGTTACCCTTACGTTGTTGTTCTGAGCAGTTCTAGTTCCACTGTATCCTGTATCCTGTGTATGACCCAGGCTTGTCTAATTATCCAGTCTGATGCTGACTTGAGGCTCTGTCTGACCATTCTCTCTTTGCGCTCCATTTGTCTTGACATCCAGTCTGGTGAGGACCTGTGGCTCTGGCTGACTACCCGCTCCGTGTATGACCCTGGCTTGTCAGACTATCCATTCTGGTGCTGACCTGGGGCTCTGTCCAACTATCCTCCCAGTGTAGCTTACTCCTAGTGGACATCCTATCTGGTGCAGACCTGTGGCTCTGGCTGACTACCCGCTCCATGTATGACCCTGTGCAAGCTGCCTGAAAACTGATTTAGTGTGAAGTGGAACACACAAAGGCAGCAAGCAGCTAAATATGCTCGTATAGAAGGTAGGCTACAAGATGGAGGAAAAGCCTAAACCGGGACGCTAAAACAGAGGGAGGAGACAAAAGAATACCGAGGACAGGGCCAGCGGCAAAAGGCAAAACAGAAGGAAGAACCGAAGGTCAGGGCAGGCGGCAGACAGAGAGAAGGTCAAGGACAAGCCGAAGGTCCGGGTCAGGCAGCGAGACAACATAATCGATAAGGCAAGCAAGGGTAAAAAAACCCGGAGAGACAAACGAAGCAGACGCAGGAAAAACAACGCTGGTACTGAACTCAACGAAAGAGCACTGACAGCAGGACAGGGGCTGTTTATATAGGCTCTCAGTGCTCAGTGACGTCGTTGCCGGCTCTCCTCTGATTGGGGAACATAGTACTAAATACTGCTTATGCGCGGCCGCTCGATGTGAGCAAGGAGAACCGTGCTTGTGCAAATACCTGGAAGACGCGCCGGACCGCGACCAGAAGCTAGGCGAGAACTGGTAGGCGACACCCTGGCTTGTCTTACTATCCATTCTGGTGCTGACCTGGGGCTCTGTCCAACTATCCTCCCAGTGTAGCTTACACCTAGTGCACATACTATCTGGTGCAGTCCTGTGGCTCTGGCTGACTTCCCGCTCCATGTATGAACCTGGTTTGTCTGACTATCCTAGCTGGTGCAGACCTGTGGATCTGTCTGTTTACCCCGCTTGTGGCTCCGTTACCTACAGACATCCATCCTGGTGCAGACCTGGTGCTCTGGCAGACTCCGGCCTTACTGACTGAAGGCATGAGTCAGTAGTCTCCATTGTTGCCATCCTTGTTGGGGACGAGCTCTTCCATACTGACTGCAGGCGTGAGTCAGTAGTCTCCTGTGTTGCCCCTTACAGGAGACTGTAGGTTCAGTGTTTCGTTCTCTTCATTTCCTGAGACTACCAGCTGGCTTCAGCCTAGTCTCCAGAAGTATGGTTGACCTGTCGGCAGGCTCCTATTGCTGATAGAGTCTCTAGCCTTTCCAGTCACCCACTGCTTGTATTGTCTTACTTACTTGCATTTGCTTATTATTATTATTAATGAAGGTGTTCTTAACTATACCGTCTGATTCCTTGTCTTGTTTTGCAAACCGTAAAACAGCGACCGTTCAAAAGTGAACCCCACTTTCTGTGTGTAAAGTCCACTCTATATTGATTACTTAGCATATTTCCCTGACTATAATATGCTTATTCCCATTAGACAATGAAATTCGATAGAACATTGCTAAATACCTGTCTCTATTTGTCAATGATCAGGGCAAACAGTAAAAGAGTGTAGCTTATCAGATGAAATGCTATCTCCCCAGCTTAACAAATAACCTACATCATTTTAAACATCGTTCTTAGAATGTATACTTAACCTGTGTGTAGATTACACTTATCAGAAAAAAAAATGTATGGTAGAAATATAACCACAACATTACAAATCAAAAGGAAAATGTACTAATAAGATTCAGTGTTAAACTAAATTCTGGAGCCATATTTTTTGTGCAGCTTTCTGAAAATAATGCCACTTGGGTTAAGGGAAGGACAGTACAACCCTAAACCTTCCTGTCCCAAATCCCCAGAGAAACACAGGAGAGCTGACAGTAAAGTGCCCAGATGATGCATTTACCATTATATTGTGGGTGGTGCTTAAAGCGGAACTTTGTATAAAGTCACCCTCCAATAATTAAGCACATGGCGATTAGCTTCATAATAGTTCTATTAGATCTCAGAAGTACCTGATTCTAAAGTAATGCTTAAAGGGATAGTAATACTTCGTTTTAACTTTATTTTATTTTGTAGGCATTAAAAAAACATTAAGAATGATATAAGTCTTATCTCTCAAACCTTTATGGTTTAAGAGATATTCACAAGCAAAGTTCCCCTCCCGCCCCTTTTTCCTAGTGTAAACAATCTCTTCTCAGATGTGAATCTGGTTGTAAGACCAGACAGATAACAGCAGGGGACAATCTTCTTCCTATGAGAACAATGAAAGCCCTTCCCCCCTTGACAAGTTTTTCAGGTTTTTCCCTTATCTTAATTGAAGATTGTCCCTCTCTGCAGTCTACCTGGGCACCTCCCTTCTGATCTGGCTGAACGGGGGGGGGATACTTTGTTTGTGAATATCTCTTAAACCATAAATGTTTGAGAGATAAGACTTATATCATTCTTCATGTTTTTTTAATACCTACAAAATAAAATAAAGTTAAAACGAAGTATTACTATCCCTTTAATCTTCAGAGACAGGAACCCAGGCATCAGCGCAGACATCTTGTCTTAGAGACGTCTGCGTGCCTGCGCTGTCAGTCCCGGCCTCCTCTAGTAGGCATTGCACTGTGCTGAAAGGCACCAGAAGGGACTGACGGCGCAGGCATGCAGACGGAACTAATCAGGCCGTCAGTCTCCGAAGATTAAGGATTACTTCAGAATCGGGTACTTCTAAGATCTGTTAGAACTATTATGAAGTTAGTTGCGAAATGCAACTTTATAAAAGGTGAAAGTTCCATTTTAATCAGGTGCATGTGGGTGGATGGTTGAAAGGAGGAATTTGCCATGTAACGGGTGAGAAAGTCAGCAGAATGAGAATGAAGTGGACTGAATGCGCATTTAACTCCATGCCATTCCTTTTTGCCTTTCTTAACATCCCCCTATAGCACTTCCAGGTAAATTGAGTCATTTTGCTCCACTTTCCTTTGTGACTAGTTAGTACATGCATAACTGGGTACCCCGATGTCCACAAGCCTCAGAGTAACAACTGGTGCCAGGAATGGGAATGTTCAAAAGAAGCAATTCGAGTAATAATGTGTGAGGGGCTTAACCAGAGTGGGTGGGGTTAGGGAGAGGAAAAGGCAGAGTTTGCCCTGAAAAGGGGTTGGATGGGTAGATCAATGGGCAGGGTTCTCAGAGAACTCATTTAAATTGAGAATCACCTATTGTCCTCAGAGACCTAGTAATCAAAGAGACAGTAAGGTCATAATATAAACATACATGGGATTTTTCAATATACTCTTATATAACGCATAGTATTTTCCTGTTGTCTGTACCTTTGTATTCCTCTTGAATGTGGGTAGAAATTGAGAGTGGGTAGAAATTGAGACTAAATGTGGTTGGTGTAAAAGGTAAAAAAGGAGGTAGTGGGTATATGCTACAAACCAAGAAATATTGATGACAATGTTGAGGCTCAACTGGTATTGCAAATAAGGAAAGCTGCCTAGCTTGGGCATAGTATAATTATGGGAGATTTTAACTATCAGAAATCAACTGGAAAAATGAGACCTGTCAGAGTGCTAAAGGAAGCAGGTTTGTGAGCATGACATGTCACAAATAGTGGAAGTGCCGACAAGAATGAACAATGTATTGGACCTAGTGATAACGAACAACGCAGAAATGGTATCCATTATTAAAGGCATAATAATACTTTGTTTCATCTTTATTTTATTTTGTAGGTATTAAAAAAAACATGAAGAACAATATAAGTCTTATCTCTCAAACCTTTATAGTTTGAGATATATTCAAAAGCAAAGTTTCCCCTCCTGCCCCTTTTACCTAGTGTAAGTCATCTCTTCTCAGATGTGGAATGCAGTCCATAGACCAGACAGATAACAGAAGGGGACAATCTTCTTCCTATGAGAACAATGAAAGCCCTGCCCCCCTTGACAAGTTTTTCAGGTTTTTCCCTTATCTTAATTGAAGATTGTCCCTCTCTGCAGTCTACCTGGGCACCTCTGTTCTGCTCTGGCTGAGCAGTGTTACATCAGTAAAAGGGGCAGTAGGGGGATACTTTGTCATTGAACTACAACACTGACAAAATTGAAATAACACTCTCCAAAGTCCAAATACTATGATGATTAATTAGAGCTGCTTTTATTATGAAACATTACTATCCCTTTAAGGTAAGAGAAAATTTGGGAAACAGTGATCACAACATGGTTACATTTGAGATTAGTCTGGCAAAGCAAAACTGTATAGGTTCAACCAAAACTCTTAATTTTAAAACAGCTAACTTCAAATTGTTAAGGGCTTCAATGCAACACATAGACTGGGATACTTTATTTAAAGGCAAAAATACTGAGGAAAAATGGTCAGAATTCAAATTTATGTTGCAGAAATGTACCCAACTGTATATACCAATGGGGAACAAATGCAAAAGAAGTAAGTTACAGCCAGTGTGGTTAACTGCACATGTAAAGAAGTAAATAGCAAGAAGAAAAAAAGGTTTCAAACTATTTAAGTCTGAAGAAACTGAACAATATTTCTTAAAATTCAGGGAGTGCAACAAAGATTGCAAAAAGGCAATTAGGGTAGCAAAAATAGATAATGAAACTCGAATTGCAAGGGAATGCAAGACTAATCCAAAAAAGTTTTTCAAATATATAAATAGCAAAAAACTTAAGAGGGCGTGCATTGGACCATTCAAAAAAATTAGATGGGTGAGTTGATTAGTGAGTATAAGGAAAAGGCTGATGTTTTAAACACTTTCTTTGCATCATTATATACAAGTGAGCAAAGAATGGTAGACGAGCCTCAAGTAACAAATAAAACAATACAATTATCAGATATTGGGTTAACTCGAGAAGATGTCATGGGAAGACTGAACAAAATTAAGAAAGACAAAGCACCGGATCCTGATGGTATACATCCTTAGTGCAGTGTTAGCAAAACCCCTATATTCTCTCACCACAGACTCAGTGCCACAAGATTGGTGATGAGCCAGTGCAGTGCCTCTATTTAAGAAGGGAACTAAAACAGAACCTGGGAATTATAGACCTGTGAGTTTGACATCTGTAGTGGGAAAATTGCTAGAAGGGATAATAAGGGACTATATTCAGGATTACAACACAAAAAATAAGATCATTAGCACTTATCAACATGCTTTTATGAAGACTAGATCATGCCAAACTAATCTTTTCAGCTTCTATGAGGAAGTAAGCAGCAACCTTAATAATAATAATGGCAAGGCAGTTGATGTAGTATATCTCGATTTTGCAAAGGCATTTGATACAGTGCCACACAGAAGATTGGGGTATAAAATAAGGAGATTGGGGCTAGGAGATAACCTTTGTAATTGGATACAAAACTGGCTGAAGGATAGGGAATAGTGTGTGGTTGTAAGTGGAAAATTCTCCAGTACAGTTAAAGTGGAAAGTGGAGTACCTCAGGGTTCAGCATTAGGTCCGCTGCTTTTTAACATGTTTATAAATGACATGGAAATAGATATAGAAAGCAAAATATCAATATTTGTAGATGACACTAAATTATGCAAGGTAATTAATTCATAACAGGATATTTGCTCTTTACAGAGTGATTTATATAAAATGGCAGATTGGGCAAACATATGGAATATGACGTTTAATGTGGGGAAGTGTGATAATAATCCCAAGGCTACTTATAAACTTAATGGAATCATTCTAGGGGACTCATTGCTAGAGAGAGACCTCGGTATCCTTGTCAACTACAAACTTGGAAACAGTGACCAGTGTCAAACAGCTGTAGCAAAGGCAAATAAAATCCTTTCTTGCATAAAAACAGGTAATGAAACAAGAGTGGATAACATTATTTTGCCATTGTACAAATCATTGGTAAGACCTCACCTTGAGTATGCAGTGCAGTTTTGGTCACCAGTTCTGAAAAAGGATATAGTAGAACTAGAGAGGGTACAGCGGAGAGCAACAAAATTAATTAAGGGAATGGAGGACTTGACAGATGAGGAACGACTAGACAAACTTGGTTTATTTACTCTAGAGAAAAGACGACTAAGAGGAGACCTTATCACATTGTACAAGTATATGAGAGGTCAACACAAGGATCTCTGCGGTGAGCTAGTTTTTCCAAGGCCTGATCAGATGACCAGGGGACACCCCTTGAAATTATAGGAAAGGAGGTTTAGACTTCAGCAGAGGAAGGGGTTTTTTTACAGTAAGGTCTGTTAATTTGTGGAATACCTTGCCCAAGGAGGTGGTTATGGCAGATACAATGGATACATTTAAGAGAAGATTAGATACATTTCTTTTAAAAGGGAGCATACAGGGTTATACTGTTTTGTAGTAGGCAGATCAGGAAAGTCAGATAAAGACTAACTTATCTGGTAGCAGGAAAGCTATAACATTTTCAATTACTGGGGTATGAGGCAAAGGTTGAACTTGATGGACTTGTGTCTTTATTCAACCTAATTTACTATGCTACTATGAAGGAACATGTTTATTTATGTAATAGTGCCACAAGTGTACGCAGCGCTTTACAGTTTAAGAGTTTAGACAATACAGGGTTACAAGTGCTTTGTAAAGTGAAACGCTGGAAGTGAGGTCCCTGTCCGAAAGCTAACAATCTAAAATCTTGAAAATCAAGCTAAAAGCTTCCCCCTCCTGCCCCTTTCCATCACGTCATTCACACTTCCCTGAGATCTGAAAGCTGATCTGGACGGAGCTCAATGACGTACAATACTGTGTCAGTATAAGGAAAACACTGTCCGTCTTTATCATGGTGGTCAGGGTGTTCCTTATGCTGACACACACAATATTGTACCCTGTTGTGATACGTCCGATCAAACGACCGGCTTCAGATCTCAGGGAACTGTGAATGACATGATGGAAAGGGGCGGGAGGGGGAGACTTTTGACTCCATTTTCAAGACCAATACAAAGGTACAGGAGGTAGGAAAGATACTATGCATTAAAAAAATACATTGAACAAGCCTATGTATGTTTATAGTATGACATTACTATCTCTTTAACTCAGAAAACCAGCATCCCTGCTGTAGATCCAGAGAGTTCCCAGGTATGAGTGAGTTCATAACTTTAACCCTTTGAGTGCCAGAGGGGTACGCAACGCATTGCTTAAGGGGACGCTATCACCTAAAAACAACTTTGGTGATGAAAGAGCTTTTAAAAATCTCCTATATGTTGCATCAGCCATTTTTAGGTATTTAGATTTATAGATTATGCTATTTAAAGCATGCTGTGCAGACACTGTCTGTCTTAGTCCTACATTATCCCCCCCACTCACCGACACTTAACCCTTTCAGTGACATGCTTTAACCCTCTGAGTGCCAGAGAGATGAGCAACACTTTGTTTTGCATTGCGTTGCAAACCCCTCTGGAACGCTAAAGGATTGTAGTTCCAAGGGCCGGAGGGTTGCAGGTAATCTATAAATCCAAATAACACAGACTAGTTTTCTAAATAAAGAAAATGTCTAACACAGCATATATATTCACATTTTTCTTTAGGTGATAGGATTCCTTTAAAGGGATAGTAATGTTTCAAAGTAAAAGCAGCTCCAATTAATCTTCATAGTATTTGGGCCATGGAGAGTGTTATTTCACTACTGTCAGAGTTGTAGTTCAAAAGTTATTGAATGATAAAGTAGCCCCCTCCTGCCCCTTTTACTGATGTGACACTGCTCACCTCAGAAAAGAAAGGTGGTGTCCAGGTGGATTAAAGAGAGAGATAATCTTCAATTAACATAAGGGAAAAACCTGTCAAGAGAGCAGGGTTTTCATTGTTCTCACAGTAAGAAGATTGTCCTTTGCTGTGAGATAGTAATGTCAGAAAAAATGTATTAACTATATGGTAGATACAATTAAAAGAGAGTAATTGCACTTACTTGTATTTCTCAAACCGTTATGGTTTGAGAGATATAGGAAAATAAAGTTCTCCGCTCCCTCCCCTTTCTGCTTGACGAGCTGTAAAGCTGTCAGAAGCAGATTCTGGTTGCTTGACCAGACGAGGTTCTTCAGCAGTGCCAACATAGCGATACCTAAAGATAAATACTTAATCGGAATGGTCTACAAAGTGTGCTTGCAAACCAGGCACACGTAGACCGTTCCAATGAAGTATTTATTTTTAGGTGTCTCTATGTCCACAGGGCTGAAGAGGCGCCGTGTGATCCAGGAACCAGAATCTGCTTCTGACAGCTTTACAGCTTCAATTACTCTTGAACTACAACTCTGACAGTATTGAAATAACACTCTCCATGGCCCAAATACTATGAAGATTCATTGGAGCTGCTTTCATTTTGATACATTACTATCCCTTTAAGGACGTGTACTAAAAAGGAAAGTGGAGTAAAATGACTCAGTTTTCCTGAGCATGTTACAGTGGTGTCATTCTGTGTGTGTACAGGTAAGCACTAATGCAATCATATGCTCTAGTACACCCATGGAAGTGTGGGGAATGATTTCCATGTCTGTATATCAATCTGCAGGAAATAAGCTGCTCTGGCAAATTCATGCATTCCAAAGATGGATTAAGGCTCCATAGAGCCCCAGGCACTGTACCATCTGGGGCCTCACATCTCTTGATCCAGTGCTTTTTGACAACTGACACAGGATGTTAGCAGCATCAACAGCCTGGCCTCTGTCTTTGATGCCTCACCTGCAGGCAGGGTCCCTCATATTGCCTGGGATCTAGGCAGTAGCCTAGGGTGCCATAATGGATGATCTGGTACATTCATGCCAACGTGGTGGAAATGTAAGCATCCATTGGGTTAAGGTGGAACTGTCTCTTTGTAATAAATATGTGATCTTCAAACAGTTTTTAAAATCACCTATATGTATGTCTATGAGATATTTAGTTTTATTTATTTGTCATACACAAATGAGTTAGGTCTGGCTAGCAGGCAGTGGCAGTTTGGAGGATAGCAGAGTGGAATGTTAGTATCTGCCTGGCAGGGAGTGGCCTGTGGGAGAGCAGAGTGGAATGTTAGTATCTGCCTGGCAGGGAGTGGCCTGAGGGAGAGCAGTGTGGAATGTTAGTACCTGACTGGCAGGGAGTGGCCTGTGGGAGAGCAGTGTGGAATGTTAGTATCTGGCTGGCAGAGAGTGGTCTGTGGGAGAGCAGTGTGGAATGTTAGTATCTGGCTGACAGGGTGTGGTCTGTGGGAGAGCAGTGTGGAATGTTAGTACCTGACTGGCAGGGAGTGGTCTGTGGGAGAGCAGTGTGGAATGTTAGTATCTGACTGGCAGGGAGTGGTCTGTGGGAGAGCAGTGTGGAATGTTAGTACCTGACTGGCAGGGAGTGGCCTGTTAGAGAGCAGAGTGAAATGTTAGTATCTGACTGGCGGGGAGTGGCCTGTGAGAGAACAGTGTGGAATGTTAGTATCTGACTGGCAGGGAGTGGCCTGTGGGAGAGCAGTGTGGAATGTTAGTATCTGGCAGGCAGGGAGTGGTCTGTGGGAGAGCAGTGTGGAATGTTAGTACCTGTCTGGCAGGGAGTAGTCTGTGGGAGAGCAGTGTGGAATGTTAGTACCTGACTGGCAGGGAGTGGTCTGTGGGAGAGCAGTGTGGAATGTTAGTACCTGACTGGCAGGGAGTGGCCTGTGAGAGAGCAGTGTGGAATGTTAGTATCTGACTGGCAGGGAGTGGCCTGTGAGAGAGCAGTGTGGAATGTTAGTATCTGGCAGGCAGGGAGTGGTCTGTGGGAGAGCAGTGTGGAATGTTAGTATCTGGCAGGCAGGGAGTGGTCTGTGGGAGAGCAGTGTGGAATGTTAGTACCTGACTGGCAGGGAGTGGCCTGTGAGAGAGCAGTGTGGAATGTTAGTACCTGACTGGCAGGGAGTGGCCTGTGAGAGAGCAGTGTGGAATGTTAGTATCTGGCAGGCAGGGAGTGGTCTGTGGGAGAGCAGTGTGGAATGTTAGTACCTGTCTGGCAGGGAGTGGTCTGTGGGAGAGCAGTGTGGAATGTTAGTACCTGACTGGCAGGGAGTGGTCTGTGGGAGAGCAGTGTGGAATGTTAGTACCTGACTGGCAGGGAGTGGCCTGTTAGAGAGCAGAGTGGAATGTTAGTACCTGACTGGCAGGGAGTGGCCTGTGAGAGAGCAGTGTGGAATGTTAGTATCTGACTGGCAGGGAGTGGCCTGTGGGAGAGCAGTGTGGAATGTTAGTATCTGGCTGGCAGGGAGTGGTCTGAGGGAGAGCAGTGTGGAATGTTAGTACCTGACTGACAGGGAGTGGTCTGTGGGTGAGCAGTGTGGAATGATAGTACCTGACTGACAGGGAGTGGTCTGTGGGAGAGCAGAGTGGAATGTTAGTACCTGACTGACAGGGAGTGGTCTGTGGGAGAGCAGTGTGGAATGATAGTACCTGACTGACAGGGAGTGGTCTGTGGGAGAGCAGAGTGGAATGTTAGTACCTGATTGGCAGGGAGTGGCAGGTGGGAGAGCAGGGTACAACATTGGTCTCTGACAGGAATGCCAGTAATTACTGTTTCATTTGCATTAACAGACTTATAAATAAATAAAAAAATCTAAATATCTCATACTCTGTTGTTAAAACAAACCCCAATAAATATGTGATTTTAAAAGTTCTTTCAAAATCATGTGTATGTACCTTTGATCTTTAAGTGATCTGGAAGTTCCAGAAATATTTCAAACTGCCAATTACACTGTGGTAGTCCGGCATTCACTGAGATTTGATATATAGAGTAATCATGACTTACAAAGGGTCATTGAGTGAGTCACCGGCATACGCAGTGTACAGTGCAAAGGTCAGACACACCCCTGATGACTGAAATGCTAGGTATGAGTTTCATCACAAATAATCTATTTCATCCATTTAAGTAAAAATAAATATACTGATAACGATACCACAGTAAGGCTGATGCACTAAGGGAAGTAGACTTCTCAAAAGGATAACAATGCGCACCTTCCACAAATATCACCCTCAAAAAATGTGCAAAAGGATATACAGCAAGGTTTGTAATCTAGTCCAATCTTTAACTCTCGTCTGCAGCTCTTTTCCTGAGTGTCTTCAGTCGCACTCAATAAGTGTCTACACAAAAAGAAGAAAAGAAAAAAAGCGCAACGCTACCTGAGAGTAGGGACAGAGTTATTCATATTTATTGTTTTACATTTAATAAATTATCTTTACTTCAAACCGCACTGTTTCTGGAGTGGTGTTCCTCATTGACGAAGCCGGGTCGGGCTTACTGTGACATATATGACTTTAGACTCTGGTGAGTGATTCTAATTGTGGGGGTAACCACTTTTTTGATCAGATTTGCCCTTAGATTATTTCTGCACTCTCTAGTTTCAAAGGGAACCGCTCCATTTACAAGAGAATTCCCAATAGTCGTACAGTGAAGTGAAGCTGCCCAGGACGACGTCTGTGTAGAGGACCCTTGGTGATACCATCCTCTTAGACTTCAGTTATTATTGTTGGCTATACTTACAAGAAGAGATCTCGTAAGTAGATTTGGGTATATTGTTTTATACTGATATTTCAGATGCTACTCTCAGGTAGCGTTGCGCTTTTCTTCTTTTCTTCTTGAAGTAGACTTCTCAACATTCAAATGGCCAAAGAGGGACACTTTTGTTTTTAGGGGGTATTGCTGGGGGTGTGGCTTTTGGGTGGGACATTACCAATAATTTTTAGGTTATTTCATGATCTATTGACACTTCTTTGTGTAACTGAATAAATTATTTAGAACAAGACCATAATATTTTATTTACATAGATTCATTTATAAACACATATACTTAAGTTTAAACTAACATCAATGCAAGTGTTATTGCTGTGGAGCAATGTTATTATTAATATTTAATCTTTATTTATATAGCGCCAACTTATTCCACAGAGCTTTACAATAGACATACAGAGGTATTAAATAGTACAAGTCATTTGTAGAAAACATAAGGATCAGAGGGCCCTGCTCGTGAGAGCTTACAGTCTAGAGGAAGGTGATACACATATACACACCACACAGTCTGACCTCCTAAACAGAGGGACACCAGGGTGAGAAAGAAAGGTAGGGGGATTTGGGTCTCAAAGAGGGTCTGTCCCTCCTAAAGAGGGACGCTTTGGAGGTATGGTCACATAATACCTCCTAAAGGGGGACACTTGGGAGGTTTGGACACATAAAATCTCCTAAAGGGAGACACTTGGGAATTATGGACCCCTAATATATCCTAAAGAGGGACACTTGGGAAGTATGGGCCCCTAATATATCCTAAAGAGGGACACTTGGGAAGTATGGGCCCCTAATATATCCTAAAGAGGGACACTTGGGAAGTATAGACCCCTAATATATCCTAAAGAGGGACACTTGGGAAGTATGGACCCCTAATATATCCTAAAGAGGGACACTTGGGAAGTATGGACCCCTAATATATCCTAAAGAGGGACACTTTGGAAGTATGGACCCCTAATATCTCCTAAAGAGGGACACTTGGGAAGTATGGACCCATAATATCGCCTAAAGAGGGACACTTGGGAAGTATGGATCCCTAATATATCCTAAAGAGGGACCCTTGGAAGGTATGGACACATAAACCTCCAAAGGGGGGACACTTGGGGCTTTTAACTCCATGAATGCCAGAGAGGTCTCCAGTGCATTGATTTACCTAGCATACAACGGGTTCTCTCGAACAATCAAGAGGTTAAAAGCAGAGGCATCACTAGGTTTGGTGTCACCCGGTGCAGTAACTCATGGTGTCACCCCCCTGTTTAAACACACAATACCCTGACACCATTCAGTGCTCTGCATCCAGACACACAAAACCCTGACCCATTCAGTATTCTCCATCAACAGACACACAATACTCCGACCCAACTCAGTGCTCTACATCCACATACACACGGTATACCCTGACAATACTCACACTGCTCTGAACCCACGTACACACAAAACTCTGAACTAAAACACATTGCTCTGAGCCCACAGATACATAAATCCCTGACCCCACTCACACACACACACACAAAGTGACTGATTGGAAGAGATCGATATCTAGCCAATGAGAGCGCTCCTGCTTACAGACAGAAAGCCTCCGTCATCAGAGGAGGCTGGGTAGTGGGAAGGGAGCAGAGGCAGAGTGGCAAAAGCAGTGTATGCGGAAATAGGGTGCAGAGCACTCTGTAAGCAATAATTTTAGCCCAAATAGCGTTTTAAAAAATAAATAACGTTTTAAACATTAGCGCTATATATTCTACCTAATAAGCCTAACTTGTGTAGGGGTGAGAGATCCCCTTTAAACAAACATTTATGTGAGTTTTATTGCTGTAGAGCAATAAGATACACTTATATACCCACAACACACAGTCTGATCTCCTAAAAAGAGGGACATCAGGGTGGGAAAGTGGTACAGAGAGATTTGGGTCTAAAAGAGGGACTGTCCCTCCTAAAGAGGGACACTAGTGACGTATGGAATACTCCTGTCATAGGCCTTTGTTACAACTCCAGCCTGAGACAGTGCAGTGGCAATAGCCATATTCCCAGAGTTACATTGGTTTTGTAGACCAACCAATGTGAATGCATATTATTCATGGACTGACAGCCAATGAAATTCCATTGTTTGTATCCGCACTGACCACTGACCAATCAGCATACCTGTGAACTCTCAGGGTTTGACCCTCAGGGTGAGAGAGTTCTGTGTTACCTACTATAGCAGTGTTTCTCAACTCCTGTCCTCAGGACCCACTAACAGGCCAGGATTTGATGATTTTCTTGTTAGAGCACAGGTGAGTTAATCAATGTGAATGAGCCTCTGATCACCACTCCTGTCCTCAGGACCCACTAACAGGCCAGGATTTGATGATTTTCTTGTTAGAGCACAGGTGAGTTAATCAATGTGAATGAGCCTCTGATCACCACACCTGTGCTCTAGCAGAGAAATCCCTAAGTCCTGGCCTGTTAGTGGATCCTGAGGGCAGAAGTTGAGAAACACTGTACTATAAGATTTGCCCACAATTAAATGTTTTTTTAGTCACAAAATTCATGCCATTTGTACCAGAAATACAGGGGGTGATGTCCTGCTTGTCTTTGTTTGTATTTAGGCCATGTGATCTTTAAATTATATCATGTAAAAGGTTCTTTGAGGACCGACTGGAAAACCTCTGGCTTAGAGCAAGTGGGTGTATATTGCATACATTCTACATTATTGGATACTTTAAGGGTTAATATTTAAAAGATCTCAGGGTCAGTTCATCTTGAAAGTTCCCAGGTATGCCAAACAGTACAGGGTATACACTATTCTTGTAGTAAGACTAGCAAAGCTTATTCACTATTGTCAGACATACCCAATGAGAACCACTTTCTAATGATAACCTATGAAGAGTCTGGCACATGGTGTGATGGAGCCTGTCTGTCTGGTACTAGATAGCTGATTCAGCCATGTAACCTTATAAGAAAAGCACCTTTGTTCCAGAAATCCATAATGATTTGTTTGACACATTTAACAACTTTGGGGCATATTTATCAGGTCAAAAGTAGAGCAATTATGGGATGAAACAAAAGCATCAAAGGTATTAAGGGAGAATTAACCTTTTGGGTGCTAGAGGGAGCAACACAACACAATGCGATACAATGCGTTGCATACTCCCTCTAGCACTCAAAGGGTTAATACAGTTTTAAAATGTACCTATATTAAATGTATTTAAAAAAATAATAGCCATTTTCTGCAAAACCATAAAAATTGGAACATATAGGCAAAAAGAGGAAGCTGCCATTTGTGCTGTATGCTGGATCTCCTGACCTTGAGCTGCACTATGAAGAATAACCAATTTGTGATAATGTTGTAATGGGAACGTAAGTGCTGCGGTAGCAAAATCTGTGTCTATGTGCATAACTAGGAACTTTCAAGTGAAGCCTCCCAGAGAATTGTATAGGATGGGACTATTCATATCACTCAAAAAAGAGTCATAATGTAGACAGAACTTAACTTGGATGGGCAGGATTAGGAGACTATGGGCAGGGAAGTAGGCAGAACAGGACAGGGATGGGCAGAACCAGGCAGGGAGAGAGAGGTCTTACCAGGAAGCTGGAGGATCAGCCTCCATCCCCAGAGACCCAGAAATCAGATCTGAAAACTGGACCCTCCGGGGCAGATTGGGAAAGTTCCCAGGTGTGAATATCTGGCACAGCTTGGATCATTAGCTGCCTGCTTTCTGGCATTGATTTTAATGGATTCCAGTAATGTATTGGTTTTAGAACCAAGTCTATGATTGCACCTAAGTGCGGACTGTAGTCCATTCCCTGAAGGACATCAACTTAGGGGGGGGTTCACTAAGGGATGATAAAGAGGTGATGAAGTGGAGATGACTTCTCCAGTGATATCACTTCTCCAGTTCCTATGTTATTCTATGGAGCTATCCACTAGGATTTCTCCAGCTTTGGAGATCTTAGTGCATAGGCTCTAGAGAATAACACAGGAAATGTACAAGTCATCTCCACTTTATCACCTTTTTATCATGCCTTAGTGAATAACCCCCAGGAATTAGGGGCTCGTCCTAGTGGGAATGAGCTGGTGTATTTGTGTATTCGCCCTACTAAGCTTACAGAATTGTTTCACTCATTCCTGCATACCAGCACATGTTTTTTGTTCAAACAATTAAGTTTATTTTTTTAACCCTTTGAGTGCCAGTGAGGTATCTAATGCATTGCAGCGCAATGCACTGGATACCTTTCTGGCACTCAAACGGTTAAGGGCCAGAGGATTGTGTTGGATAAATCTAACAGCAATGTTAAAGTGAACCTTTCCCTTTAAGAGAAGTTTAGTTAAGGAAAGAAGTAAACATTGTCTGTACTAATTACTTATTTGTAATATAAATCATTTTTTGTTAAATTAGCCTTTATTTGTTGGTGGCCTAATCTGACAGTTTATGCTATGAATAAATCTAGGCAGATCCCACACACTGTGATATGAATTAATCTAGGCAAATCCCATACACTGTGATATGAATGGATCTAGGCAGATCCCATACACTGTTACATGAATGAATCTAGGCAGATCCCACACACACTGTTATATGAATGAATCTAGGCAGATCCCACACATTGTGATACGAATGAATCTAGGCAGATCCCACAAACTGTGATATGAAAGAATCTAGGCAGATCCCACAGACTGTGATATGAATGGATATAGGCAGAACCCATACACCATGATATGAATGAATCTAGGCAGATCCCATATACTGTGATATGAATCTAGGCAGATCCCACAAACAGTGATATGAATGAATCTAAACAGATCCCGTACACTAAGATATGAATTAATCTAGGTTGAGCCCACATACTATGATATGAATGAACCTAGGCCGAGCCCACACACTATGATATGAATGAATCTAGGCAGATCCCACACACTGGGAACATTCCTGGTAACACAGTGAGCATTAAGTTTACCTCTAACAGACTTTACCACACTTTACCACCACAACATAAAAGTTGCTTTCTTAAAAATGATTTATTTCACAGAAATAAAGGCAGATTTTAATTCAATGTAAAATAAAATAAGCTTGTCTTTATGGTGACAGGTCCACTTTAACTAACCCACATTTCTTCATAATAAAACTTTTTTTTATTATGACCTTTTCTGTTGTTTCTATAAATAATACTGAATATTCCAAAATGCAATCGCTGATACGCCTGCCTCCAAATGTCTGTCTATTGAAACTAATGAGATAACGCTGAGAGTTACTCATTAATCCTGGTCATCTCATAAAACTGGACTGGGAGTAAAATTTCCTGCAGAGAACAGAAGTCACCTCTGTCTGTAGGACTCAAGATAAGAAACCATGGGCAACTTCCATGTAAGTACTCTGAAGAGTTTGATGCTGTGCTTTGTTACAGGGGCAAATCCAGGAGGGGGATTTACTCGTAACCCACTGAGTGCCAGAGAGGTATTCAATGCATTGCATTGCAATGCATTGGATACCTCTCTGGCACTCAAAAGGTTAAGATTGTGCGCTAACTATTTCTTCAACGCTTTAACCTGATTAAAAAATCTCCTCTTAATGTTGCTTACGCCAAGAGGGGGATATATGTGTGTTTTCGCATGTTCCGTCCATCTGCACTTTTTTATGGCAGGACTGTCCAAGTTCAGTCAACAGGCCAGGATGTAAGGATTTCCCTGATTAATCACAGGTGAGTTAATCAGTGGATCATTCATTGTGACTGGCTCACCTGTGCTTAATCAGGGAAATCCTTACATCCTGTACTGTTGGTGGCCCTTGAGGTTTGAACTTGGACAGTCCTGTTTTATGCTATAGTAACATACATAGTAACATAGTTGATGAGGTGGAAAAAAAGACATGCCTCCATCAAGTTCAGCCCATGTCAAAACACCCCTGTTGATCCAGAGGAAGGCAACAAAAACAAGCCCTGAAGCCATTTCCAATTTAGCCCCAAGTGGGTAAAAAATTCATTCGTGGTTCCAAGCAGTCAGATGGTTCCCTGGATCAACATCTTATCTGCATTGAAGCCATCTGTTATAATTTTCAGTATTGTTCTGTGCTAGAAATGAACTAACAACAAGGTGCAGAGGAAACGGGTGTAACCTTACTCCATTTTCCTGCACAAACTATTGAATGGGCATTCGAGACTTCAGAATTGTGTGAGCAGATATGCATTATAGAGAACATACTTTCTATTTGAGTGGTGGACAACATGGCATCCTCCAGGCTTTTTCCAGATGACAACTCTCATCGTTTCCTTGTAATTGTCCTCTGGTAGCAGCTGGAGGAACAAGTTGCACAACACTGATCTAGTGCATACTCCTAAGTGCAGACGCAGGGGTTGGAAGGTGCCACTGGCACATTTGTACCTTTTCTCCAAAGTCTGATTTACAAAAAACTGATTAAATGAATATAATAACACTAGTGTAAAAGCCCGTGTAAATGGGCCAAGGTCCAGGTGATGTTAAGAGGCCAGTACTGCACTGCGTCCTGCCACCGACGCAGTCATGCACTGTAGAGACTGCCTGAAAGCACAGAATGTTCCCAGCATTCTGTGCTCCGAGCATTCCGTACTCCCAGCATTCTGTGCATTCGGGCAGTCTCTACTGCTCATGACGGCTTCTGACAAACATCCTAGCAAATTATTATATAGGATTATATTATATAGGATTATATACCTAATCAATTTTTGATTAGTTATATAATAACATTGCCTGGAATTAGTGGATAATTGTGCCTCAAAAAGCCATTGTGCACAGACCAGTGTCGGGCGACTTGTGGTGCCTCCTGATTTCTTTAGACAAAATCATGAAGGACCAACAGTTTCCCTGCCTTGGCTAGATGAGGTTAGTGGGAATTTTATTCCAGTGTCATCAGAAAGGACTGCAGGTTGCACATCTCCACAAAAACAATATCCATTTCTCATTTCTGGGTCTGTATGATTTGATTGGGGCAAATGAATGCAAGGGGGTTTCTCATCAACTGGAAACTTCCTCTTGGCTTGCCATTGTATTGTGTGAGACAAAGGAGTTACTATTTAGAGAAATACTGGTGGATGGATAAGGGAAGTAATATGTTTTATGTGTTAGTTTACAATTAAATCATTTCATAATTTGCATTTGTTTTTCATATAGTTGTGATGCTGTTAGGCTGATGATTTGGAACTATTAAGGAACAAACCAACTTCCCCACTGGGGACAAATAAAATGATCTTTCATTTAAATGAGTTTCTTAACCTCTTGAATGCTAGCGAGGTATACAACACATTGGATACAACTATTTGGAGACCTCTTTACCTATCATTGAACTCAATGGAAATCATGGGAATTTTATTTGTCCCCTATGGTGCAGCTGGTATGCCCCAGAGTTCTTCCAGTTAATGTGAAACATCTCAGCATCTGGTGACCCCCACATTATTTTTGGGTGTGACCAGTAGGCCCTTCACCAGTTTATATACCATTTACTGACTATTATTTAAAGGGATAGTAATACTTAAGTATTACTAATCCCTATAGTAAAGTCCTATTTAAACCTTTGAGTGTCAGAGGGGTACGCAAGGCACTATATAAATGCATTGCCCCCAGTGTCATCTCTCAAACCTTTATGGTTTGAGAGATGATCGCTCCTAAAGTTGCCCTCTCCCTCCCCCTTCCCCGAAGTCAGCATTCTAGCTGACTGAAGGGAAATCCAGTCATAGATAGTTTTCTTTTTCATTAACGCGATCGCAGCTGTGCTGCAGAGCCACCTGAAAGTCGTACGACTGGCTTCCCTGCAGTCAGCTAGAACGCTGACTATGGGGAAGGGGGAGGGAGAGGGCAACTTTAGGAGCGATCATCTCTCAAACCATAAAGGTTTGAGAGATGACACTGGGGGCAATACGTTTATTTTTAACAGGACTTTAATATAAGGATTAGTAATACTTAAGTATTACTATCCCTTTAACCCTTTCAATACTAGAGAGGTCTCCGAAGCATTGATTCACAATACTTTGGAGAGCTGTCTATTAACCAAGGAGTTAAAAGCTTTTCCGTGTTTGAGTTTTATAGGCTAAGGGTATTTTCTGCACTAGGAAGCAGCAGAAGGGACTGTGTGAAGGCTCATGTGAGGTGTAGGGGTGTGGGTAGAGCGATGATCGTTTGAGGGGTTATGCACTAAGGTGTGATAAAGAGGTGATAAGGGGGATATGACTTCCAATCATATCACTTCTCTAAGTCTTATGTTATTCTATGGAGCCCATGCACTAAGATTTCTCCAACTTTGGTTGTGCGTAACCCCATTGATGTGTCTTGCCTAGAGGTGGCAGGATGTAAATCCAGGCCTAAATGGTGCTAATCTTATTACAAGTAATTGTACAACTGGGATGCACTATGCACTAATAATGCATTTCACTGTCCCAAGCCCTGGGTATTTTGGGAACCTAGTAATTCCTTACTATGGTTCTGACTTCAAATCACATTTTAACTTACCTGTTCTTTAGACAAGAATGTTGATAAAGCATAATGTCAATTGTGGCGGTATTAGCACAGTTTTTTTAATAAAAATTAACGTAAAGAAACATTCTTTGAAAATAGGAAAGATTTCTCAAAGTAACAGCGCCATTTCTACAAATGTTGAACTAGATGGACGCAAGTCTTTTTTCAACCTAAGTTACTATGTTACTATGTTACAAACAATTTAATATATGGATATTTTTACTGTTATACTGTTATTAAAATTAGCATTTAAAAATGTATATGATTGGTATGAATGTTAAAGGGATAGTAAAACTTAGTTTTAACTTTATTTTATTTTGTAAGCATTAAAAAAACATGAAGAACGATATGTCTTATCTCTCAAACCTTTATGGTTTGAGAGATATCTACAAGCAAAGTTCCCCTCCCTCCCCTTTTACCTACTATAAGCCATCTCTTCTCAGATGTGGAATCTAGTTGTAAGACCAGACAGATAACAGAAGGGGACAGTCTTCTTCCTATGAGAACAATGACAAGTTTTTCAGGTTTTTCCCTTATCTTAATTGAAGATTGTCCCTCTCTGCAGTCTACCTGGGCACCTCCCTTCTGCTCTGGCTGAACAGTGTTACATCAGTAAAAGGGGCAGGAGGGGAATACTTTGTCATTGAATTACTTTTGAACAACAACTCTGACAGAATTGAAATAACACTCTCCAAAGTCCAAATACTATGATGATTAATTAGAGCTGCTTTTATTATGAAACATTACTATCCCTTTAAGTTCTACCATACCAACATAAGATTTGTTTTAATAATCTTTCATGGCTTTAGCGAATAAAAATGTTCATTATTTTTGGAAATTGCTGTTGAAAGACACTAATAATAATAATAACCAGATTTCTACTGAGGAAACAAAGATTCCCCTCAATGGGTTTCTTTATAACTTTTTATGTTTGGGGGAAACTCAAGGGTACCTACTACCCAGTACCAGCACATACATTTTTCCCAAAAAATGTAATAAAAAGAATTACAATATCCTATATGGAACTTATTTGCTAAAATAAAGAAAAATACTTTATAGCACCGGTTTTATTTTGTTTTTCATTTAAATCAAATTACATAAAATACTTATGGAGAGTAGGGCGTAACAGAGTAAAGGTGTTTTAAATTATATTCTAAATATAATTATATTAGTTGAAAATGCATGTATAGATTATTTTATCATTTATTGATTGAGCTGTAGAGAATAGTTAGTGCTGTACGATGAGACTGATGTACAAAGCTGGATTGGAGCAAATCAACTGAACCGTCACGGAAGGGGACACACAAACATTCCCATTGATTTAAATGGACTTTTAACTCCTTGAATGTGAGATAGGTCTACAAAAGCATTGCTTTGCACAATGTCACGAACTTCTCTATATTTGCAGGGGTTAACTCTTTGAGTGCCAGAGAGTTATCCAACACATTACAACACACTCAGAGGGTTAATAGCCCTGTTTAAAATTAATCCGAAGTGTGGGAATTTATATAACCTTTTTCCAAAATGCAGTTGGTTTGCTCCAGTGAGGTCTGCATTGGAGAGCATTGGGTTAAAAAGCTGTGTGTAAATCAACAGGAATTTAATTTCTCCCCTATGTTACATAGAAACATAGAATTTGACGGCAGATAAGAACCATCCGGCCCATCTAGTCTGCCCATTTTCCTACTGTAAAATCCTCAAACATTTTTTGGTCCTTGGTCTTTTCTTCTGTTAAGGACAGCCTTATGCCTATCCCATGCATGCTTAATTTCTGTCACTGTATTAACTTCTACCACTTCTGCTGGTAGGCTATTCCACTTATATACTACCCTCTCAGTGAAGTAAAACTTTCTTACATCACGTCTAAACCTGTGTCCCTCTAGTTTTAGACTATGGCCTCTTGTCCTAACATTTTTACTCCTTTGAAATATACTTCCATCCTGTACTTTGTTGAATCCCCGCATGTATTTGAATGTTTCTATCATATCCCCTCTCTCTCTTCTCTCCTCCAAGCTATACATATTCAGATCCTTTAGTCTATCCTGATATTTCCTTTCCTGTAGACCAGTCACGATTTTAGTAGCCCTTCTTTGAATTTTCTCTAGCGTATCTATATCCTTCTGGAGATGGGGTCTCCAGTACTATACACAATACTCTAGGTGAGGTCTAACCAAAGATCTGTAGAGTGACATCACCACTTCTCTTTTTCTGCTACTAATGCCCCTAGCTATTCAACCCAGCACTCTGCTTACATTCCCCACCGCTTTATTACATTGCCTGCCTACTTTTATGTCATTAGAAATAATTATGCCCAAATCCCTCTCCTCTGTTGTCTCTGACAGCACAGTACCCTTAATAGTATATTTTTTTATGTCCCAAGTGCATTATTTTACATTTATCAGCATTAAACTGCAGCTTTCACACTCTTCCATTCTTCTAATTTACCTAAATCATGTAAGTTGGCTTATTCCCCTTGGAATGTCTATCCTATTGCAGATCTTTGTATCACTAATAAAAATATAAAAAAGAATGGGCCCCAGTACAGATCCCTACAACTGGTTTACCCCAGAATTACTCCAGGTCTCTAGCTCTTCATAATAAGTCAGCGACATTCTGTAGTACATACCTCTCAACATTTCAAATGGCTGAAGAGGATTGGTTTGTTTTAGGTGGAGTTGTTAGGGACTCAAATGGTTGTCGGGGTATTACAGATAATTTTAGCTTACTTCATGATCTATGGACAGCTCTTTATGAACCTGAATACATGATTTATTTTCATACCTGGGAACCATGATTTTTGATTCCCCGGAGGGGAGTCCTGTGGTGCTGCTGGGGGGTGAAAAGTTTATGTGATTTGTGTAAAAAAAAAAAAAAAAAGCGCAAGGCTTAGTTGTGAGTGTGGCTTAATATACAAAACAAAGTAGGAGGAATAGGTTGCAGAAGGAGAAGTGGGCAGGGAGTGGGAGGAACAGACTGGGAAGGCACAGAAGTGGGCAGAGATTCATTACAATCTCCCCACATCCAGGGCATCAGCCTCTGCCCCAGAGACCTGGTAATTAGGAGCCAAAAAGGGCAAATCTGGAGAGTTCTCAGGTAGGTTTATTTTAGAACAAGACACATACTAAAGTTTAAACAAACATTAATGTGCGTTGTACTGCTGTGGAGCAATGTGTTACACATATACACACTACACCTTGTGATCTCCTAAACAGAGGAACACCAGGAAGGAAAGAGACAGAGGGATTTGGGTCTCAAAGAAGGACCTTTGGAGTTGTGGTGGTGTAACTACTCATTGCAGTGTCCAGGAGAAAAATGTTTTGTTCCCCCATTACAAAAATATTATTCCAGTGGTGTATAGAGACCTGATGATTAACAGGAACCTGCCAAAACTGAACCCTTTTCACCTACATTAGTTACACCCCTGGCCTCACTGCTTCCGTCTCTACTTAGCAGGGCCGAATTTCACATTAGGAAGAGTAGGCAATTGCATAGAGCTCAGAATTTTGAGGGGGGTGCCTCAGATGTGCTGGCCACACCCAAATTCTGCATCGTGGGTGTGGCCAGACCAGTCTCGATGTCCCTGCACCAGTTTTATACCACTTTACAGGCTATTGTAAAGCTATCCACTAGAAATCTCTCTAGCAACCAAGAGGTTCAACTCTTTGTTCGTTCTTGCTTGTTATTGTGCAAGGCTATTTTGTGTGCTGGGAAACAGTGGATTGGACAGGGGGAGGAGGAGTGGGGGTGTAGCCATGGGTTTAACCAAGGTCACCTACAGTGCCTTTGTTGCAGACAAAGGGTTAAAATACACATTTTTTTTTTAGGGGTGCACCGAAATTTCGGTAGCCGAAACGTTTCGGCCGAAAATGGCATTTTCGGCAAAAAGCCGAAATAAAAAAAATGGCCGAAACGGGGAGCCGAAACAGGGTAAGCTCTCTCAGTGCTCGCTGAACTGCCAGAGCCTTGTTATGTTAAGTCAGTGTCCACAATTCTGCGCTATGCTACCAGAACGTTATAGTTACATAGCAATGGTTTTGCTCGTTATGTTCAGTCAGTGTCCTCGCTTCTGCAGCATGCTCTCAGAACGTGTTAATTCTCCACTTTAAAAGTTGCTATCTTCACTATACTACAAGTCCCATCATCCTTACCTTGCCTGGTGCCGAACATAGCTTTGTTTGAGTGCTAAACAGAGTTGTGAATGAACGCTGCCTCACTCTCTCTCCCCGCCCTGTATTCTGCTTGCAAAGCAGGGTGGGAAGCGGAACAGCGCTCATTCACAACTCTCTTTAGCACAAAGCTATGTTCGGCACCAGGCAAGGTAAGGATGATGGGAATTGTAGTAAAGTGAAGATAGCAACTTTTAAAGTGGAGAACTAACACGTTCTGAGAGCATGCTGCAGAAGTGAGGACACTGATTGAGCAAAACCATCGCTATGTAACTATAACATTCTGGGAGCATAGCACAGAAGTGAGGATGCTGACTTAACATAACGAGGCTCTGACAAAACTTTGTCCAGAGAACTTTTCATAGATTGCAAGCCATTTATTTTGAAGAACACTGCATATTTAGTTTGATATTTTAATCCATACAGTGTTATGCTATAGTGTAAATTTTAGAGTAAAATTATATTAAAGCAATGCACCCTGGGACTTGTAGACCTGTTTAGTAAGCAGTATTGTAACCTTCAGATCATGGGACTTTCACTTTGACTGTGCCATTGTACTTGCTCTACTATATTTTTTGTTTATATATTTCTGACGTTTCGGTTTCGGTACAAAATTTTCATTTCGGTGCTCCCCTATTTTTTTTTAAATTTCAATAATAGTTTAGGAGATATTTAGCTTTATTTGTTTGTTTGTTTGTTCTTTTATTTATCCATTTATGCAAGTTAGATAATACCGGCTGACACAGCTGTATGCTAAATACTGCGGTGTAGAATACGTACCCTGCTCTCTCTTCCATCTCATGCTAAAACATAGATATATTGATTTCTGACTGTAAAAAGGTGTCTCTCTCTATTTATTACAGTAAGCTGGAGGGAAGAAAGAAAAGCATGAGGAAGTGACAGTTGGGAGGGAGAGCAGTTGGATTGTTAATATTGTTAATGTTAATATTTAGCACATAACTGTGCCAGCCTATACTGTCTAACTTACATAAAGTACTAACACATAAAGCTAAATATCTCAACACTATTATTTTAAAGCGGAACTTTCACATAGTATACAGTCACCCTCCAATAATTAAACATATGGCAACTAGCCAGCCAGTCCCTTCCGGTTACCTTGTGGCACAGTGCAATGCTTCTTAGAGGAGACCGGGACTGACAGTGCAGTTGTGCAGACAAGATGTCTGCGCTGATGCCTGGCTTCTGCTCTCCTAAGATTATGGATTACTTTAGAATCTGGCACTTGTGAGAGGTAATAGACATATTAAGAAGCTAGTCGCCATATGTTTAATTATTGCAGGGCAACTGTATACTATGTGAAAGTTCCACTTTAAATAAAAATGTGTCTTCTGTGAGATTATTGGTAAATGGGTCTACTTTAACCCTTTGAGTGCCAGAGGGGTGTTCAACATATTGCAGAGCAGTTATGTTTTATTATGAAAAAAAAAAAATACATTGCTGGAATTTTTCCTGACTCCACCTGCTGGGAGATGATTCATTCAAAGGTTATAAGTGTTCAAACTGTCGCAAAGGGGTAGAGCTGTTACTAAGACATTCTAAGGAGATCTGTAGCCTAAAGCTCAACTCTCTCACAGAAAGCAATAGGAAAAAACTGTCTAAACACTAGGTGGCACTCATGTTAACGTTTGTTAAGCTATAATGACTTTTGAACAAAGTATCTATCTGCAGTAGGAATACTTTTGTTTAATTCAGCAGGAAATACCCTACAATAAAGATATATCTATAATAAAACTTTACTGTTCGTTTAAATATAGTCTTAAATTAGAACAGGTAATACAACTCCCCCAAAGGTTTATAAAAACAGGATTATAGGTTTCAACAGGACTAATAATTTTTATTACTCATTACTTTCACGGAAATACCCAGCTACAGTCCAACTCTAAAGCATCCGACACTGATAACAAATGTTAAAGCCTTTCCCTGTCTTGTCTGGCATGCCTGGATGTGCGTGGGTCAAGGCACAGTGGGTCATACTATAAAGATAGACAGGAGCTCCCTTCCTCAACTAAAAGATTAGAAAGTTGTGATAGAAGTAACAACTTCTGCCTGAGAGATTAAAACTCTGAGCCCTACCCTGCATTATAAAAGTATGTTTTATGATAGGCCATATATTTAACCCCTTTAGGACCAGTAAGGTGGCCACTTGTCCCGGATTGCCCAGGACAGTCCTGGATTTTAAATGTGTCCCATGTCCCAGGCCAGGGCCGGATTTGCCACAATGCAAAGTAGGCATCTGCCTACTGAGGGGCGCCTGCCAATGGGATACTTTATTTTTCTTCTCATTCTTTGAAAAGATTTTCAAAGAACCGGTGCCCACTCCCTCGCATTGCACCTCCCTGGCAGGAGGTCTGTCCGTTTCCTACCTCCCTGGCTGGAGATGTGTTGTCTGTGCTGAAGCTCCCTCGTCAGCTCTGTAGGAATGCAGAGCGCTGGGAGATGACATCATCTCCCAGCGCTCTGCATTCCTGAATAGGAGACCGCGCAGGAGCTTCAGCAACCACAGGACTGACTGTACCAAACGAGGTACAGACAACAGATCTCCTGCCAGGGAGGTAGGAAACGGACAATGGGAGGGAGGCAGACAATGTGAAGGCAACATGGAGATGGTGGGGGCAAGTTGGACCCGAAGGGGGGCGTTGTGAGGGCAATTTGGAGCTGCTGGGGGGCAAGTTGGAGCTGATGGGGAGGCAACATGGAGATGGTGGGGGCAAGTTGGAGCTGATGGGGAGGCAACATGGAGATGGTGGGGGCAAGTTGGAGCTGATGGGGGGCAATTTGGAGATGGTGGGGGCAATGTGGAGCTGATGGGGGCAAGTTGGAGCTGATGGGGCAATGTGAGGGCAATAAAGAGATGATGGGGGCAATGTGGACATTAGGAGCATTGTGGAGGTGTCCAGTGGAGATGGCCAATGGGGGGGGGGGCGCTTTAGATTTCTGTGCCTTCAGGCTCCTGAGATGTAAATCCGGCCCTGTCCCAGGCAGCTCCCTTCTGGCAAAATACAAAGTCCAGGAATGAAGACACCAGAGCTCAAAGTTCTAAACACTAGGAGATCTTCCCTTCTCCTACTGTGACAGGAAGTGATGCCTCTGCTGGGCTACAAGAAAATGACTTCCAGTCAGCGCTCTAAACACTAGAAAGAAAAGTGAGCCTCAAAAAAGAGCTGCAGTCAGAGCAGGACTTCCCAATAGGCAGACTAGGCACCTGCCTAGAGCTCCACATTTTGAGGGGTTCCTCAGCTGTGCTGGCCACACCCACAGTCTGAATTATGGGTGTGGCCAGAGCATTCTTTGGATCAATGCAGTAGCTTATACACCACTTTACAGGCTATTATTTAACCCCTTGGATGCTAGTGAGCTCTCCAATGCATTGCGGAGCAATGCATTGGAGATCTCTCTAGCAACCAAGGGTTAAAGCTTTTATGTCCTTGCTTGTTGTAGTCCAAAGGTATATTCTGTGCCAGGAAACAGTGGATGAGACTGGTGGAGTGGTCCTGTGAGGAGTGGGATGTGGCCATGGGCAGAGCTAAGGGTGCCCAGAGTGCCTTGCCTAGGGGAGCCAGGAATGTAAATCCAGCCTTGGCTGCAGTACAGTTTTGTTGTAGTATAGCTTTGGGTGTGAAGTACAACAGACATCGCTTTTGGTCACAGTTGTCAATGAGTAGTTCTCCCTCCAGTGTTTAGCACTCTGGGGTGAGCAGGAGAATGAGCAAGTAGCGGCACATTGATGTCCAGTGATGTATAGTGATCCCTCCCACATCGCTTCACTAGCACTGAAGACAAGTGCTCTGCTGCTCTCGTCTCCACAGTATCTCTGAAAGGCAGAATAGAAATGTGGTCGCCATAAGGACCAGATCTCTCAAGGGGTTAAAAAATGTGGGTCATGTTACAAAATTGTGTTAAGTTTTTGTATTGGCATTTCAAGAGTTAACATTAGTGAGAAAAGGGAATAGAAGAGAAGGACAAACCATGGCCCAGAATTCATTGCATCTGATAAGTGTTATCAACTGTTTTATTCTAACAGATCCCCATTGATGTCTATGGAGACATCCTATATAATAATTCACTAAGGATGTTTGCCAGAAGCCGTCATGCACAGCAGAGATGGCTGTGCACGCTGCAGTCACGTGCAGTAGAGACTGCACACACCAAGGCTGATACCGAGCGGGGAGCTCCGAATTGAGACTGGAGTCCTCTCTGCGCACCTTCCTGGGACCAAGCGATCCCAGGAAGGTGCGCAGAGAGGACTATGGTCTGAATTTGGAGCTCCCCGCTCCGTATCAGTTGCGGTACGGACAGTCTGCACTGTGCATGACTGCAGAGCGGCCAGTGACGACAGGATCTGGCCACCAGCCGAGGTTGCTGGGTGGCACTGTGAACTAGTTTGTAGATAAAACCCTTGGTAACATTATCAACTGCAATGTAATCCAGTCTTGTGTCTTTTGCAGTTTTGTTTTGGTGTTTAATTATTTTACATTCACAGTTATTTCAATATTTTCCTTTTCTTGATATTCAGTTTTCACATTATTAAGGGTATATAAACCATGCCGTAATTAATGTACACGGATACTTGTCTTAATCTGGGCCTAAAATGTTAATATGAATCAATTTGGTGTAGATTGGTTTCCAAAAATAATATTTAATTAGCACCGGAAATCATGTCCATGGGGTAGACATCTTTCTTTTTGATTGACTCCAAGATCACAACCTGGGTACCTGCTTGTCTCATGTGCCTTGAGAAGTACTGTAGAGCTGAGGATTGGAGTGTCCAATGTCATATTGTGGGTGGAGCTTAATTGAGTGGGTGTGGTTGGTGGTTGAAAGGAGGAGTTTGCCATGAAATGGGTAGGAAAGAAGGTGGAATGGGGCAGGAGTGGGCTGAACAGGTTGGAAGATGGGTTGGGTTACAGCTAATTTCACAAATCTAGAGAATCAGCCACTGACCCTGGAGACCCGGTAACTTTAGAAAATAAAATACTAAGTGCGCTATCACAAAAGTGAAAAAAATCCATCAATCTTGCTCTAAAAATATTACTACATAAAGGTCAGCAAGAAATAAAAACTAACACCACCACTCTATGTGTTATAAAAAAAAAATCACAATTTCATAAATATTTCTGCGCCCTAAATAATATATAAATCATCTAAATAAAGAAAAAGAAAAAAATGAAACAAGATCTATCCCAATAGAAATTATTCTGTAAATGATCGGCACTATTATTTATGACTTGATCAATGAATATATATCAAAGCGGAGACTTAAACAGCATAGCAAATTGTCTTAACAAAAGTATCAATATATATCAAATACAAGACTCAAACAATGTAACAGATATTCTAAACAAGAGTATCTACGTCACTGGTGGTGAAGTAGATACTCTTGTTTAGAATATCTGTTACATTGTTTCAGTCTTGACTTAGGCCATTGGCTTCTATACCTTCACACTTTCCTCTGCTTCCGCCAAGCTGCAACAAGTAGACCTCACAAAAAACAACCCCCCCACCAAGAGGGAAGGTGGGATGCAGCTCAGGCTGTGACCAACCTCACCCCGGGCAAGATGGCTGCCAGTGCGTTTTGTCTTCCCACTAGGCATGCTCCCAAAACATCACCCCCACATCCACCCTAACCTTAAGACCCTCCCTCTAGGCAAGCACCACCTATCTTAAAGCAATGCATTTCTTACCCATCTTGCACTTAAAGGATTAACCTGTTCCCAACTGCTCCAGACGGGTACTTTAGAGCATAATGGGGGACACACTCTACTGTCCTTAGGACATTAATGCCAGCAATCCTGTTGCATCTGTCTTACAGTATGAACAGGAAAATGGAAAATTTCCTCCGTGCATTAATACATGGCATTAAACAAGGCATAGGGGAAACAAACCCCTCTGAAATACCCATACACTACCCCACTTCACTCCCCATAGAGCAAGCCGGGATTAAGTGGAGAATTTTTTATGTAAGTAGCTTAGTAAATTGGCATTATTTATTTGTACATTCATACATTCACCCCAATGCGTGACAATGAGGAGCATTATATTTTGGTTTATAGACCCGATATGTAGCTTTTTGGGTTAACTGAATATAATAATTTTCACTTGTCTGATGAAATATTTTGTGTGACTAATGTTAATAATTAATTAACATAACAGTCACATTTATTGCTCCATTTCTAGTTTGTTAGATAACAGATAATCCAAAGCTTTGATCATGGTGGGAGTGAAACTGAACAGACGAGCAATGGATATTTTATTGGGTAACAGTTGTGGCATGATATCTGCACCAGATGCTGTGGCATGCGCACTCACTCACAGACACACACCCACACACACCAACAGACACCAATACACACCAATATGCATGCACACACACCAATACATACACCAATACGCACACACACACACCAATATGCACACATACATACACCAATACACACACACACATACATACTCCAATACGCACACATGCACAAACAACAATACACACCAATATGCTTGCACACACACACACACACACACACACACCAATATGCACACATACATACACACACATATGCAAGCACACACCAATACGAACAAATACACGAACACACCAATACGTGCACAAATTAATATACACACACGCATAGACACAAGCACACATATGCATATTTTAATTGTTTTATTTCTTTGATGTACTATTAATAAATAAAGTTAGCATATTGGCATTGGGTTTTTGGTTTGTATTTGTCTATCCATATTACAACTGTGATTGTGCACATCTGTCTCAAGGCTTACTCCTCCAGAACTTGACCTGCAGAATCCTCAATTGTTCCGCTAATCTGTGAACACTCCAACCAGCAAAATTCCCCTCTTGTTTACTTTATACATAAACACAAAGATATGGATTAAAATGGCAGCAGACTTTTATTTCCAATTAATAAATAAATAAAGAGGACCTTGCCAGTATTACATATACTGAAGAATAAATTCCATAACCAACATTCAATGAGAGTACCCAACTATGCCGTGCCATCCTCCTTTGAATATTTTGACTGCTGCTGCCATTAGGTGAGGGCAGCACCAACAAGAAGAGATCATAACCACTGGCGTAACTATAGGGGTCGCAGGGGTTGCACCTGCGACCGGGCCTGGCCTCCCCCTGCGACCCCCTCGCCTGACGCCCGCAATTAAGTAAAGCAGAGCGCTGGGGCTCTGCTTTACGAGAGTGCTGGTCTGCAGAGGGAGATCAGTATGGTTTGTCCTTTGTACACACAATTAATTTACTAGAATGAATCCTATATGTATATACACATATTATATATATATATATATATATATATATATATATATATATATATATATACATACACACAGACATATACATACACATACATTGTTAAATACATATGTGCAAGTTACTCATAATTATGACACCTGGACAAATAAATTATAACATTTCAACCAAAAAGTCAAAATTAAGGCAATACAAAATCACAGTAAACAAGAGAAAGGGAAGATATAGACACATCCCAACTGTGATGGTGAAATAGGAGAAGAGTACATAAAAATAGGGGAGGAAGGGTTTGAGTGGTTAAACTAACCCTACCCACAGTAATCAAAACCTACATCCCTACCCATATTTTTCCCCTATAACAGCAACTCCCAACACTACACCTCTTCATATTATCCAAGATGAAATGAAATATCGCATAAGGGCCCCACAAGCCAGGAACAAGGCCATTGCCTATTTATAAGTGGCAGCATTACAGTGGGAATTACATTCTATAAAGGAAGTAACATTGAACGCAGTTAGAATGTTACATATTAAAGCTTGCTTATGTCCCTTCTACATATCCTGTATGAGAACATAATAAACAGGACAGGAAGGTGCGTGTTACCACATGTTCAGACCTAGGAAGACTGAGATATCTTCATTTCCTCTAAATCATTTTCTGACATAGCTCCACCCCACACAGTCAGTATGCTTCTAACTTAACCCTTTGCTTCCCAAATCTATGTATAGTTGCTTTTTCATTTATAGCCCACTAATCTTAATCTATAAGACCTGGTTACAGGACATTCGATCTGCTGTCATGTGCCCTTACATTTATGGTTACTGGGCTTCCCATCTGGTGAGTGGGGAACTGGCAGCACTCTGGGGAAGCTTGTGTTATATAACAGTAAAAACACAGCAGACAGGAACCTGTTTTCAATAACAGATTCTGGTTTTGTGCTCCTTTCTTTTCGTTTCCGCTATACCTTCAACTGGTTTACAATTTTGCACTAACTAATTCAACAATTAATCATTTGCATATGGAAATGCAGGTTAATGAACCACCGTCATATTCATGTTGGTGTGTTTATATGTTAATGTGGCTGCTCATCACAGGCAATAAGCTCCAATAGCTTTCTCTTCTGTCAGAGTTCACAGACCCAACATCAAATCTTAGACTCTGCCTGTCTCTTCCTCGGCCTGGCATTCATCTGCTCTTTGCTATTTTGGTTTTTCCTGGCAAATGCATGGACGGTGGTAGCAACTGAGTGAATGCTAGCCCGAGGTGGAGACAGGCGGAGTTGTGATCATCTGGGAACGTGTGAGGTGAAACAGAAGTGAGGGATGTTTGATGAAGATCCCATATCAAGAATTGCTCTGATGAGTGCAATAGGTTTATTGTAAATGATTCTGCCACTCATCTGTATATGAGATGTCACATCTTTGCAGATAGTCTTGTGTAAGGGCCTTACCTAAAACGGGATGGCTTTTCATGCCATGGTATACAAATCCTATACAATAATCCACTAGGATGTTTGTCAGAAGTCGTCATGCACAGTAGAGACTACGCATGCTGCAGTCATGTGCAGTACAGACTTCCTGAACATGCCGCAGCTGATACGGAGCAGGGTGCTCCGAATTTGGACCGGGGTCCCCTCTGCTCACCTGCTCACAAACACACATATATTCTTTTAAGGGCTTCCACGCTCATTTATATGTTTTTCATTTGTTTTAATATTTTACACTTATCTGATGTAATACATTTTGTATCAGTGCCACTACACTGTTTTTCCTTTTTGTTTTTGTAAACACGGGACTTACTAGGTACTCCACTGCAGAGTGTCTCACCCCTGTGTTTACTTGAATCAGCTGATTGGCAGATAGCTGGCTCAGCTGGTCCAGTCAGTAGAGAAGGGCAGAGAAACTGTTTCATTCTGGAACCCTTTCAGTGTCCTGGGGTGTTCAATCCACATGCTAATGGCACTGAAAGAATTAAGAAATTGATAGAGTATTTGTGTGCTGAAGTCTGAGGGGATCCTCTCTGCTCCCTCAGTGGGCAAGTGAGGGAGCAGAGAGGATGGTTTCAGACTTCAGGGTTGTTGAACTGCTGGCAATGTGTAATGGAGGGCATTCCTTCCACATCACCCGCAGTTTAATAACCCTTCATGCAAATGAGTACCAGCAAAAAAAGAGCTGTTGTGTGTTAATGTTAAGAGGTGTTTTCATCCATTGTAAAGGATGAAAACACCATAAATTGCAATTCAAGTGTCTGAGTTAGCCAAGAACAGGCAATAAGGGACTCAAGTTATCGCAGGAAAGTTAACACCTATTTTTTTTCAACTTGAGTCCCTTATTGCCTGTTTAAATAGCCAACACAGACGCTTGAAGTTAAAAAACCTAAGTGGATGTATTGATATGGGGCTCTAAGACCCATATCAATACACCCAAAGTATAAAAAATGTTTCAGACATTAGTAGAATTAATCCTATGAGCGCCAGTGGGGTATAATTACCCCGCCGGCATTCATAGGGTTAACCCAACTAAGTTAAAAAAAAATCACATTACAAGTAACACTTACCATTAATCCTGATGTCCAGTGGAGTCCTCAGCTTCCTGGTCATCTTCTTTCCTTCTCTTCTATCTTCTTCACGTGAAAGAAAAAAATAAGTTTGAGTTGAAAGCATACATACTTTAAACCCTTGAGTACCAGAGGGGTACTCAATGCATTGCAAAGCAATGCGTTGCGTCCCTCTCTGGAGCCCACAGGGTTAAAGTACATAGTAGTGTGCCACATCTTCAAATAAAGATCCCCCAAATGTAATAATAAACATGTCGTGAAATGTTTGCTATATATCATAATGAAATGGTATGTCTTTCTTCTTTAAGTAAATAAAAAGCCAACTTAGCGTTTCGACATTGCTGTCTCCACCGCTGTGTGAGGTGCTGAGGTGGAGGCGGAGACAAAATAAGGTGGCACACCCCTCCCCTCTTCTTCTTCACGGGCCGATGCCCGCTCCGGTCTAAGAGAATTAGAATTGAGGCTGCCCTCATATATACATGAAGCTGCTGCTCATACAGAATGGACATGTCAACAATATGACAGTGATGAGCAACTCAAGCGCAGCTTGGAGATTAGTGATGGTCTCTGGGTAGTTGCAGCAGTGAAGGTGTACACAACAGCCTATGAGGCTGCTTTTCAGGCCAATCACATCAGTGATTAAGTCATTGTGATGTTCCTTGAAATAATCCAGTCACAGGATGACCACATTGGTATCAGCCAGTGACGTAATGTTGATGCCTATGTGGAGAACCTGATTTAAAGTACACACCTACCCAGGGCCGTTGCAAAAATTTTTGCCACCCTAGGCAAAACCTCATTTTACCGGCCCCTTGGCCTCACCCCTTGTGTACCACCGGTTTATGCCTCGTCCCTGTATGTGTATAAGTGTCAGTATATGCGTGTTCCCTATATGTGTTTAAGTGTCAATGAGTGCGAGTCTTTGTAGGGGCACTGCGGCCCGTGTAACCGGCTCATCAACTAGTTTATAATAAATGAAAGAACAATAAAAATGGATTCCTGTTTTTCGTTATTGGTACAATGTACATCAGTGTTGAGCCTCTACGGGCCATATGTTCAAAGAAGTAGCAAAATAGCTTTTGTAGTTTGTAACGACTTTTTAAAGTGCAGTGTTGTTGGGATCAATAATATTTTCAGAGAGTGTCGGTTGTGATTGGAAATTTGTTGTTTGTCCTGACTGAAACTGTCGGATGTAACGACAAAAAAATGCCTTAACTAAGGACAAAAATGTCTTAAAGAATGTCTTAACTAAAGACAAAAATTCTCACATTCAGAATGTCACATTCCCTCCACTTTTTTCTTAACGTACAGATGTTGTCTTTTGAAAGACCTTTTCTTGTCATTAGTTACGACAAATTTTATTTTCTTCTATACGGCACTGGAGAATAGTTTAGCCACGCCCTTGCCACACCCCTTTGCCCAGCAATTCTGGAGTTGTGTCGTACACAACGGACATTACTAGTTTTTTTTCGTATACTGTATAGAAAATATGTCGTTCATGCATTCAATTACTTATTTTTCTCATTCATATGACAATTTTTGTCGTTATCCCTTTGAACATATGGCCCATAGATTATAAATCATTACAAGTAATATTTTGTGGGTGACTTGATACATTTTGAGGAAGTAAACTACAGGGAGTATTATTCACAGCATTCAATAGATATGAAAAGACCAAACCCAGATATTGTTTTATAGCCTTACAGTTTGTTTTAGATTGTGCCTTATACCCCTTATCTCATGCTCTTAAGAATAGAGTCAAAGTTCATCCTGTTTAAATACCTCAAGATAATCATGTTATGTGCCACTATATAAACCCACTTATCACAGACCAAATGTTCTAGAGCAGGGCTACAGGGACATTATAACAAAAGGAAAAACTGGCAGCTGCCCACAGCAAACTGGGGAAATGACCCCCCCACACAGCGAAGGGGAAAATCTGGATGACATACAGCAGTGTGAATACTTCTATATCTCTCTCTCTCTTTGATGATCTGGGGCACACAATGTGGGTAAATGCACTAAGGAGGGATAAAGAGGTGATAAAGTGGAGATGACTTTGCTAGTAATATCACTTCTCCAGTTCCTATGTTATCCTATGGAGACAAAAGCTATATATGTCTATCCTGCTGTGTAGCACTATAAGTTTAGTGCCCCCAACAGGATATCTAAGAAAGCGCCACACAACAAAAAATATCAGGAATATTTGTATGATCAATTATTGCTTTTTTTTTACTTATAAAGCCACAAGTTCTTATGCTTTCCAGAGGATTCTTTGCTGCTGTTGAGGACAGGCGGGGACCCTCTGAGACACCAATACTTACAAGAAATAAGAAAGAAACAGTGCAGAAGAAACTCCTCTAAGTGTAATATCTTGTGAACTGGATGTCCTTCACCTTCACCACGTGCTCCATAAGAAATGCACTCACTTGTTTGAGAGGATGGAACTGCCTCTCAATATTAAAACATCCCACCCCAGGATGGTTACACCTCTCTGACAGCGGGTCTCCTCTGTTGATTGATGTGAATTCTCCACATGAAACACTCAAGTTCTCCTCAGTGGATCTTACACTTTCAGGCTTTATTTAAGAGACTTCCCCTCTTGACAATATGGTGAACCACAATAATAATCTCTTATTTATTTATAAGAGCATCTTTGTAAAGAATGCATAAGGGCACGGGTATTATTTGACTTTAGATAAAGATTTATTCCAGTATAACAAAATAACAGAAAGTAAATACATTTAAAAAGCAATTGCTTTTCTTTCAACAGAAATAATTAATAAAACTACTCTAAAATAACACTCTACGAGTTTTGTGAACTTCTGTTACTTCCTCATGAGCGTCTAGCAAACAGTGTTCATCTGCCTTACCTCCAACATTTATGCCAAAAGTAATCCCCTCAACTTGCCAGCTTTCCCGCCAACCGGGTTATTTCCAAGGCCGCCTTCTTCACCGGAGAGCTACAGTCCCATTCCAAATACGTCATGCTGTTCATTCGTGAAGCGCAATCTGGTGTGCATCCACTGTGCTTACCATAGATGGAATACTATTGTCCAAGCGTTCCACACCTGGAGCGTCTTGTGTCATTGGGATTTACAGGAAATCAACTGTATACAGCTTTCTCTACACGTGAGCTTTGGTGCAGTATGCACTCGAGTTTCACATGTATTACAACCGCGCTCTCCTATTCCTACCCACACATACTGTGTGTTCCACCCGTGGAACGCATCATCCAACATACCTGGACATATCGGTGGATGTCACCACTCCCGTTTTCAACTGACAAACCCCATGTAATGAGTACCACTCTACTCTCCACTGAATGTACCATTAGGAGGGCATTCGCAATAATAGAGTGTTATTGTAGAATAGTTTTTTATTAATTTATTATACATTCATTACAAAGATGCTCTTATAAATAAATAAGAGATTATTATTGTGGTTCACCATATTGCCAAGAGGGGAAGTCTCTTAAATGAAGGACGAAAGTATAAGATCCACTGGGGAGAACTTGAGTGTTTCCTGTGGAAAATTCACATCAATCAATGGAGGAGACCCACTGACAGAGGGGTGTAACTGTCCTGGGGTTTTATACCAGGGATGTTTTATACCAGGGATGTTTTAATATTGAGAGACAGTTCCAACCTCTCAAACAAGTGAGTGCATTTCTTATGGAGCACGTGGTGAAGGTGAAGGACATCCAGTTCACAAGATGTTACACTTAGAGGAATTTCTTCTGCGCTGTATCATATGGAGACAATGCACTAATATCTCTCCAACATTGGAAATCCTAGTGCATAAACTATATAGATTAACACAAGAACTGGAGAAGTGATATCACTGGAGAAGTGATCTCCACTTTATCATCTCTTTATTACATCTTAGTACATAACCTCCCATGTGTTAGGCCAGATGTGAAAACTCTGCATTGTTTGAAGCCAGGTGTGAATACTTAGTATTTTGTTAAGCTACTGTGGATGCATGCACTTAGCATTATGTGAGCCTAGGTGTGAACACACTGCATTCAATAAAATTAAATTTAACTCCTTGAGGACCAGAGGCATATGCAACACATCGCTTCACAATGTGTTGTACACCTCTCTGGTCCTCAAGGGTTTTAATGTAAGCACAATCCTGTGTCAAGCTGGTATTAGTTGCAATAATTGGAGGGCAAAACGTGAGATGTTCATTGCATTGCAGGTCTTGTAGTTGAATCGTGTGGAGTTGTGACAGCAGTTGCCATATACAGCATGTCAGTCTAATGGACTGAGCACACGACTAGCGAAGCCTATGGTTTTGAGCCACAGATTTCCTGGTTTTGACCAGTCCCCTTCTCAGCTGGGAAGGAGTACTTTTTTGAGACCCCCAAATCTGCTGATGAGAGCTGTTTTGGGGTTCTATAGGGTGGACCTGGCTATCTGCAAACAGTGGTCCCACTTAGTAAAACATGATTGTTTAATAAAAATTAATTGCCCTTTCAAGAGTAATTTTCTTATCCATCTTAAAGTCACACTAACAACTAAAATCATCTGGGGTTATATATATACATAACTACCCTGTAGTTTAGCGTATCACCTATGACAAAAATATCTGTTTCCTGAAGCCTAAAATCTAGTTTCATTTGTATGCTTTGAGGGTAGCCATCCCTGATTTTTACAGGGCTCCCTGGCTTCTACTACTAACAATCTAGATAGGTGTCTGAAAATTTTTAGTGCTGTAATATCTGTAAACTGGCTGATATAAGTTAGCAGTCTTTCTGAATACATTAGTGATTAACCACTTTAACCCCAAAAACATATTTTTTGAAAATACTAAAGGACACAATTATAAAAAGGCAGGTAAAATACAAGATATGTCCAACCTTTGTGGCTGCTAACAGCTTATTTATGTAGCACAGCTCTGCACTTTGCAGATAGTTAGCAGGATGTTAGGCCAGGCTCAAAAAGAGATTAGTATGTGTACAGAAATGTGACCACTGAACGTTTATCACCAGGGGTATGGTAAGTACCAGCATAAACTCAGTCTCTGAGTCTCATGTTTAAAGCCCAGAATTGCTTTGCCAATACACACAGAAAATTATATATTACACTGCAGGCCGGTAAAAATTGGCTTCTTTCCAATGATAAGTCTATGGAGGAAATGCCTTGGCCGGTATTTTTTTGAAGAAAAGGTGGCAACCCTAATTATCTCCCTAAATGAAATGGTGCATTCTAAGGCCTTAAGCCCAGGTAACATGGGGGAACATACCAACTCTCTTGTTTATCGTGGGGTCCACACATGTCCATTACAAGTGTAGTTTACATCCTAGAATGAACTTCAGGATAGTGCTCACCTCTAAAAATAATCCTATCACCCATCTGCTCTTAACCCTTTGGGCACACCTTCCAAAATTTAATTTGCCTAAAGAGGGACACTTGTGTTACAGGTGATGTTGCTGGGGTGTGGCTGGTGGGCGGGGCATTGCTGAGAATTTTTAGGTTATTTCATGCTCACGTGATACCTCTTTGTGTAACTGAATAAGTGATTTACAGCAAGACCAAGTTATATTTACACAGACTAATTTATACACACATATACTGACGTTTATACAGATATTAATCTGTGTTTTATTGCTGTGGAGCAATGTGATACACTTATATACACACCACACAGTCTGATCTTCTAAAAATAGAGACACCAGGGTGGGAAAGAGGGACAGATGGATTGGTCTCAAAGAGAGATTGTCCCTCCTAAAGAGGGACACTTGGGAGGTATGCCTTTGGGTAACAGAAGGATATCCAAAGCATTGCTTCTGATAGGCAAGCAGTCCTTTTTTATACATAATGTCACAGTAAGAAAAATTCTACATATATTTTGTTTGAAACATTTTGGTTAAGGGAATGAGGGACCCTACAGAAACCATCCTGCTGTTACCCTTTCATTCTGTCACCCTAGGTAGCTGACTCATTTGCCTAGCGCTTACAAAATCGCAATATAGCCCTAGGTGTGAATTCATCCTTAGTGATCAGTACTAGGAATTTACTAACACCTCATGATATTCAGGACCAATTGAAGATGTTGTTAACTCTTTAACCAAGGAGCAAGGGCAAAATTCCCCAAGGCCATTCAAATTTTCTGTCCATAGAAAGGTAAATGGGGCTTCTTTTTATTTCAAGGTGCTATTGATCCTTTAACTAAGAAGAGAATGTTCCAGTTATGGAAAAAAATGATTTGATCCCTGCTGATTTTGTACGTTTGCCCACTGACAAAGAAATGATCAGTCTATAATTTTAATGGTAGGTTTATTTGAACAGTGAGAGGCAGAACAACAACAAAAAAATCCTGAAAAATGCATTTCAAAACAGTTATAAATTGATTTGCATTTTACTGAGTGAAATAAATATTTGACCCCTTTGCAAAACATGACATAGTACTTGGTGGCAAAACCCTTGTTGGCAATCACAGAGATCAGACATTTCTTGTAGTTGGCCACCAGGTTTGCACACATCTTAGGAGGGATTTTGTCCCACACTTCTTTGCAGATCCTCTCCAAGTCATTAAGGTTTCAAGGCTGACGTTTGGCAACTCGAACCTTCAGCTCCCTCCACAGATTTTCTATGGGATTAAGGTCTGGAGACTGGCTAGGCCATTCCAGGACCTTAATGTGTTTCTTCTTGAGCCACTCCTTTGTTGCCTTGGCCGAGTGTTTTGGGTCATTGTCATGCTGGAATACCCATCCATGACCCATTTTCAATGCCCTGGCTGAGGGAAGGAGGTTCTCACCCAAGATTTGACTGCACATGGCCCCGTCCATCGTCCCTTTGATGCTGTGAAGTTGTCCTGTCTGCTTAGCAGAAAAACACCCCCAACGCATAATGTTTCCACCTCCATATTTGATGATGGGGATGGTGTTCTTAGGGTCATAGGCAGCATTCCTCCTCCTCCAAACACGGCAAGTTGAGTTGATGCCAAACAGCTCAATTTTGGTCTCATCTGACCACAACACTTTCACCCAGTTCTGCTCTGAATCATTCAGATGTTCACTGGCAAACTTCAGACGGGCCTGTACATGTGCTTTCTTAAGAAGGGGGACCTTGCGGGAGCTGCAGGATTTCAGTTCTTCATGGCGTAGAGTGTTACCAATTGTTTTCTTGGTGACTATGGTCCCAGCTGCCTTGAGATCATTAACAAGATCCTCCCATGTAGTTTTGGGCTGATTCCTCACTGTTCTCATGATCACTTAAACTCCATGAGGTGAGATCTTGCATGGAGCCCCAGACCAAGGGAGACTGACAGTTATTTTGTGTTTTGTCCATTTGCGAATAATCGCACCAACTGTTGTCACCTTCTGCATAGCGATGGTCTTGTAGCCCATTCCAGCCTTGTGTAGGTCTACAATCTTGTCCCTGACATCCTTGGACAGCTCTTTGGTCTTGGCCATGGTGGAGAGTTTGGGATCTGATTGATTGATTGCTTCTGTGGACAGGTGTCTTTTATACAGGTAACAAGCTGAGATTAGAAGCATTCCCTTTAAGAGCGTGATCCTAATCTCAGCTTGTTACCTGTATAAAATACATCTGGGGGCCAGAAATCTTGCTGATTGATAGGGGGTCAAATACTTATTTCACTCAGTAAAATGCAAATCAATGTATAACTTTTTTGAAATGCGTTTTTCTGGATTTATTTTGTCTCTCACTGTTCATATAAACCTACCATTAAAATTATAGACTGATCATTTCTTTGTCAGTTGGCAAACGTACAAAATCAGCAGGGGATCAAATAATTTTCCCTCTCTGTACATATAAATATATAATGCATTACAGTGAAATGTACTGATTCTTATATTTCCCTTTCCTCCAGCCAACCATTCGGCATCATCATGACTTTAATGCAGAACGAGACGCTAAGAAATTGCAAAAAGCCTGCAAGGGGGCAGGTAGGTGAACAATTTAGTCTTAGAAAATTAAAATGAGCAAACACAACAAAGCAGGGATAAAATAAAATCAAGAATGCCAAAGAATGTATATATGTCATTCTATAGTCTAAACAGGCTACCGTATTCATTTCAGTTAGTTTGACTAATCGTGGTTGTTTGATATGTGCATAAATGCATTCATAGGCCCTGTTTGCCTGCTCTGACATCAATGAAACAAGATTTATTAAGGGAATGGAGGTCTTGAATCTGAGCTGTCACTTTGCAATAGACAGTTGAGTTTGAAAGATCTTTCAAAATCACCTATACGTTATGGTAGCCATTTTCTATTTGAAACAATGGATTATGGGATATTTTGCTTTATTTATTTGTCAGTTTAAGCAGTATTGACTGGCATGCCAGCCAGATACTAACATTCCACATTGCTCTCACTTTCAGCCCTCACTCACTATCACCCAGAGAGCAATATTCCACCCTGTTCTCCTGCCCACTTATCACTCTATGTCTGCCAGATACTAGCATTCCACACTGCTCTCTCTCTCACCTGTGCCAGCCAGATACCAACATTCCACACTGCTCTCCCTTTCACCTGTGCCAGCCAGATACCAACATTCCACAGTGCTCTCCCTCTCACCTGTGCCAGCCAGATACAAACATTCCACACTGCTCTCCCTCTCACCTAACCCAGCCAGATAGTAACATTCCCCCATATTCTCCCTCCTATTTGCCACTTCTGGTCAGCCAGCACTAGCTAAGTTGCATAAAAAGGCAACAAATAAAGCTCAGTATCTCATATACTATTATTTGAAATAAATAATGGCTAACAGAACATATGCTGATCAACTCCAGTGGCAGTGCTGCTGTTTGTACTATAGTAGTGGTTCTCTATATTTTTTGTTCAGGGAGCCTCTAAATCTATATATTTGGATTCGCCTAACATTTTACATTACTTGTCAAGGGAGATATGATGGGTACAAATAAGTAATATATAGTTTTTCCTAAGTCTCACAATCAGAATAACAAGCAGATGGGACAAAATTCCCCTTTGTTCCTATTATACCTTCCACTTGGAATAAATGGTGCTAAGGGGAGAATTTTAGGAAAACATAGCGTAGTAAGCTGGCATTAAGCACGTATAAATGTAAAAAATTGGTTCCTTGCCCGGTTAACACTGAATACCAGAGAGGTGTGCAATGCCTTGCATACCCCTCTGACAAGCTAAGGGTTAACCGCTGAATCATACTTGTACATCTTTCCTTTAGTATCCCTGTATCCCTTAACCCCTTGGTTGCTTGAAAAGTCTCCAATGCATTGTGAGGGAATGAGTTGGTGTAAAAAGGGGTTAATGAAGTTGTGAAATAGAAGTTTCCAAAATAAATCCTGGTAACAAAGTGTTATCAGAAATGGAGAGTTAGTACCGCTGCCAAGATATAATCTGGAAAATGAAGAAAACATAACTGAACTGTAAACCACATTAATGGATTTCCTTTTTTGGGTTGCAGAGCAACTTCTACTTTTATTGAAACATTAACAATCATTAAGTTTTTACTTGGACAAAGAACAAGTACACATGATGCTAAAACGTGGTTGTTATACTCAGCGATGGGCCTAATGATTGATGGCCATGGTAGAAAATAATGTTTTGACCCCCAGTTCACTGCAGACTATAAAAAACATCCTAAACAGTTTCAGCATTAAATGGGCCCTGAAGGTTGGCTGGGCCCTGACGCTTTGCACATGCTGCTCCTATGGTAGTTTAGCTCGTCGATTTACATCCCAGGAGTTCCTAGGCAAGGCACTCTAGGTGCCCTTAGTTACGCCCATGGCCACACCCTGTTCCTCACAGCCCCCCCTCCCCCAAGTTCAATCCACTGTTTGCTAGCACAGAAAGTACCCTTGGCATAGAATAAGCAAAAGTGAAGAAAACACCTTTAAACCCTTAGTTGCCATCTGCTAGTAAATTAGGGTGTTCTAACTACTGGGAGATTCTTCATTCAAAAGTTAATACAGTATCAACTCTTTTAATGAAGCAGTAGTGTCCTGACAAAGCAGCATTTAGTTTCCGTTGCTCTCCAGAGAAGTTGAGCCTGAGACTAAGCTCCCTATATAAGCTGTTAGTAACATCCCTTACTTATCATGACTGTTTAAGCCATACTAACGCTTTAATGAAGCATCTCTCAGGAGTGGGGGTCACCTTGTCATTCAGCAAGAAAGAAGCTTCAATGAGGGCTTTTTTCTGGGAGCCCTCAGGGGTACTTAAAGGGATAGTAATACTTAAAATATAAAAAAATATGTTGTAGGGTTTATCCCCCTGAGTAAAACAAGGGTACTCCCACTGCTGAAAGATGTTTTATTAAAAAGTTATTACAGCTCAAAGTTGAATTTTTTAGGTGCAATATCACAGTGGCCTGAAACTGTACAGTGGCGCTGTTGCTACACCATCCTATGGACAGCTCTGGTCCCGGGACCATAAATCTCCATAGGATGGTGTCGCAACAGAGCCACTGTACAATTTCAGGCCACTGTGATATTGCACCTAAAAAAATTCAACTTTGAGCTGTAATAACTTTTTAATAAAACATCTTTCAGCAGTGGGAGTACCCTTGTTTTACTCAGGGGGATAAACCCTACAACATATTTTATGTATTAGTATCCCTTTAATACGAGCAAATTCTTTACAAGAACACTTTATTCTATATAGTATCAATTAACAACAATAACAATGTTATATGGTACCAGCGTGCTTTTCCAGAGAAATAGCCCTGGCTCCAGGTGCTGATACTGAGAATTAAACAGACAGACACAGAATTAATCTCACTCATGGGATTTCTTTAAAGGGATATGTAAAGGTAAACTTTAATATCTAGTCAGCATTTCGATTATATAGATGCCCATTATCAAGACCCTTGATGAGGGGTATCTCTGTACTCAAAACGTTCACCAAGCATTAAAGGGGAACATTCACCTCTAAAAAAAACTTTTTACCATATGTTTAGTTATGAAACTAGTATTAGGAAATGTGTTTTTTTTGGGGGGGCATTTACATACTTTTTAAGCTAGCACTTCCGCATTATGTGGCACGCTAAATCTTTGGCACAGCTCTTCATGACCTCCCAGGGCTGTTTAATTCTCCTCCCTCCCAGCTGCCCCAAGGAGCATATTCATGCTTCCCTTCAGGGACGTGCACAGACATTTTGGGGGGCAGGGGTTCAAATGAAAAAATAAAAAGGGCACTTCTCATAATTATTTAATTTCTTTTTTTTGTTAAAAGGGCACAAGGGCATTTTGGACAAAAAGGGCAAGCTCCCCTTGGTGTCTATGTGTGCACGTGCCTGTTTCCCTTCGGTGTGGTGTGAATTTCTTGTATCATTACAGTAAGTTGTGTTGCAACCTCAGTATAATGATAAACAGAGCTTGCTGTAATGATACAAGTGATTCACACCACACCAAAGGGAAGCATGAACGTGCTCCTTGGGGCAGCTGGAAAGGAGGTGGGGGGAGAATTAAACAGCACTGGGAAGTCATGAAGAGCTTTGCCGAAGATTTAGCGTGCCGCAAAATGTGGACGTGCACAGCTTGAATACTAAATATATCTTAAAAAGTATGTAAATGCCCACCCCCAAAAACTACATTTCCTAATACTAGTTTCTGAACTAAACATATGGTAAAAAGTTAGAGGTGAATGTTCCCCTTTAAAGTTTACCTTTTCATATTCCTTTGATGAAGTCCCACAAGTGTGATTCATTCTAACAATATAAATATATTTCCATAATGAAACATTACTGCTGCATTAAATGCATCCAGAGAAATCAGTCCAGGCACACAAACCACCTCCTGTTAGTTCCTTATTTTCCAGCAAACAACACAGAGAAGGCTAGTAAGGCTGATATACTCAGAAGTACTGTGGGGAGATGCACTAAGGTGTGATAAAGAGGTGACTTCTCCAGTGATATCACTTCTCCAAGTTCTATGTTATTCTATGGAGCCTGTGCACTAAGAGTTCTCCAACCCTGGAGATCTTGGTGCATAGGTTCTATAGTAAAACATAGGAACTGGAGAAATCACTTCCACTTTATCACACATTAGTACATAAACCCCTTGGACTGATTCTGAGGAAATCCAAGTGCACCATAAGGGACAATTAAAATCTCCCGGTGATTTATATGGGATAAACATAGTAACAAAGTTGATGAGGCTGAAAAAAGAAAAATGGAGGCGTTCTGGTCTAACCATTTGCACTAAAGGGGAAAATGCAAAATTCCCATTGACTTAAATGAGGATTTTAATCCCTTGATTGCTAGAGAGGTCTCCACAGAAGACACAGCAGGAATCGCTTCCCCAATTGCTTCCCCCATCCTGCTGCAGAAACAAAACAGTCTGTGGCTAATTTACTAAGAAATGGAGTCATTCTAGATCAATCCAACTGCACGATAGGGAACAAATAAAAACTAACTTGATTCTGTTGACTTAAAGGGACTGACAATGCCTAACGCCAAATCACTAAGCTACTTAAACTAAAAATTCTACATTTAGAACTGCTTGCGCCAAGTGAAAAGCAGTGACAATCACTAGCGGTTTCAGATTGTTCCCCTGTGTATGCAGGAGGAGAAGCTTTCAGGGGTTCCTGGGATAAAATCTTAATGACAGCAGACCGAGTACTCTGGTATGCTCTAAAGTGATCCCTCTATTGCATCCTCTAAGTGCAGCCGTTGAAACTGGACATTAACGTCATTGGGCTGAATTGGCGGATTCATAAATTCTCCCCACTGAATCTATGTTTGTTGCATAACCTTTCACCAGTCTGTATTTCTCCAGATATCCCCAGAAATGTAACTGTATCCTGTTTGTATTTGACTTTCACAGGAACAGATGAAAAAGCAATCATTGAAATCCTAGCGAATAGAACCTCAGAGCAGAGGCAAGAAGTCAAACAAAAATACAAGAGCCTGTATGGCAAGGTAATGTTCACTATTGTACTACATACTAACAAACACAGCAAGGAAAACACAGGGTATCTAGAGAGAGGTTTCCAAAATATCTAATAAGTGCACAATAACCATACCTAAAAATTGTTTTCTGCAATTCTGCTTCAAAAATTTAGTGCAATTTCATGTGCATAGACCAGGGGTGGTTAACTTGCTGTTTAACACATAATCTAGCTGTTGTTGGACAACAATTCCCATCTTTCCAGCCCAACAATACCGGAGGGTTCTTTCCCTGGCATAGACATAAATAGAACATCACTGGCTGCTAAATTCTTTCCTCTCGTCAGATAGGGGCAATGGAGTTCAAAGGTCAACTAGAAACCCCCTCTTGGTTTGCCTTTGTCCTGTTATTCATTGTATCTTGGAAATAAATAATGGGATTAGTCAGCTTTTCACCCAAAAGTAGCATTAAATCAGTGTTTCATCATTCCAACAGTGTGACCCCTCACCCAGGAGTTAAAGTGGAATTATGTCCTAGGAATAAGTCAGTTCATTGTTTTAAGTGATAGTAACGATTCAAGTTGTTTCAAAATAAAAGCAGCTCCAATTAATCTTCATAGTATTTGTTTCAATGCTGTCAGATTTGTAATTGAATGATAAATTTCCCCCCTCTCACCCCTTTTACCTAGTGTAAGCTACCTCCCCTCAGATGTGGAATCTGGTCTTTAGACCAGACATCTCACAACAAGGGACAATCTTCTTACTGTGAGAACAATGAAAACCCTGCCCCCCCCCCCGACAGGTTTATCAGGTTTTTCCCTTATGCTAATTGAAGATTGTCCCTCTCTGCAAGCCATTTGGACACCACCTTTCTGTTCTGAGGTGAGCAATGTTACATCAGTAAAAGGGGTAGGAGGGGGACACTTTATCATTCAGTTACTCTTGAACTACAACTCTAACAGCATTGAAATAACAGTTTCCATGGTCCAAATACTATGAAGATTATTTAGAGCTGCTTTTATTTTGAAACATTACTATCCCTTTAACACAGTGACTTACCTAGATAGAAGCCGTACATTCTTCAGTCAGTTGTAACTATCTGTTTATTTTTAACTATAGCTACAGTTTATTGCATATAATGATCACTGGTGAAGTTTGCCTCTAGGTCACCTCTTCTAAAAGTAAGCGGGCTTCAATAGACCTGAATAACTTGTAAGTGATTCTAGTTATCATCAGACTGAAAGACTGAAATTGAAGCCACTAACATGAGACTTAAACAGAGATTAAAAGCAAATTAAAGCAGTAAATATAAATAGTTTACAGTTACCACCTACCTATGAAGATCATTTTGATAAACAAACCAAGAGTCACTCATTCTTAGTTCACAGTTCCCTTTTAACTCAGTTTTATTTCCCAGCTCTTTCATGCCAAAACATCCCTTTTGCCAGGAGTTCTCTCTGAACATTCGCAGGTTGTTCTACCCTCCAATCAACTGTCTTTCTCTTGACCCAAGCAACTAGCTCAGGGACATACAACCCTTGATACTCTAGCGGTTGGAGACGACAGTTCATATTGTTCATGAGAACCTCTGTACTCATAAAACTAAAAAAAACAACAGAAGAAGAAGAATTGGTGTTTCTAAATGCTTTTTCTTTTTTTTCCCCTCAGGATTTGGACAAAGTGCTAAAAAGTGAGCTGAGTGGAAACTTTGAGAAAACTGCCCTAGCACTGTTGGACCGACCATGTGAATTTGATGCACGTGAGCTCAGGAGTGCTATGAAGGGAGCAGGAACCAATGAGTCGTTGCTCATTCAGATCTTGTGCACACGAGCCAACCAGGTACAATATGTACAGAATTCACAATACGCCTCTAGAATTCACTTCCATGGAACATTCCGTCAGTTCCTTATAAACTTGGGAGTAAATTTGTGCACTAGATATGCAACAAAATCTTATATAAAACAATTATAACAGATTGTATAGTACATATAATTTATAATGAATATTAATTGCTGATCTTATCTAAAGAACATGCTAATCTTCATTATAAAGATATTATTATAATTCTTTATTTATATGGCGCCAACTAATTCAGCAGCGTTGTACAATAGAGAATAGACATACAGAGGTATTAAATAGTACAAATCAAATGTGGAGAACAGAAGGATTAGAGGACCCCGCTCGTGACAGTACATTTGGGACCGTAGTCATTAAGATAAAGGGGAGTTATTCTGAAGCAAACCAACTGAACCCGAAATGCCCATTGATTTAAATGGGGCTTCCAACCTCTTGAATATTATAGGCCTCCAATGCATTGCTAATCAATGAGTTGGACACCTGTCTAGCATTCAAGTGAAGAGGAATTTTGTTTCTTCTCTATGGGACAGTTGATTTGCTGCAGATGTGCATACCTTGGAACCTTTAAGCCCAAGCACCCTGCAATATTATGGATGGATGGGGATGGGAGCATCCAGATTACACAATGAGTGTCATAATGTGGGCAGAGATAAGAAATGAGAGTTGGTACCGTGTTAGCTGTAGAAATACAGGCGGCAAATATAGTCAGGTTGATACCTTTATTGGCTAACTAAGCAGATTTAGGATACAAGCTTTCAAGACCCTTTAGGATGTAAGCTTTCAAGAGGTCTTGAAATCTTACATCCTAACTCTGCTTAGTTAGCCAATAAAGGTATCAACTTGACTATATCTGCCATAATGCGAGCAGGACTTAACCAGGTTAAGGCAGGATTGGAAGACAGAAAGGTGACATTTTACCTGAAATGAGCAGTGCATTAGGCAGAGCAGGCAGGAGTGGGTATGACCATCCTGGTAGTGGGCAGGGTTATTGGGGATCTCAGAAAGCCAGAGAATCAACCTCTGTCCCAAGAGACCCAGTAATTAAATGTGAAAACCTCGGTCTCTGGGGCAGATCTGGGGAGATCCCAGGAATGCAAAACTGCACCTCTTTATCTTATTAAATATGCCTTGAAGAGCCTTTTATGTTCAAAAGAAAACTGGAGTAATTCTAGGACAAACCAACAGCACTATGGGGGATAAATAAAAATCCCCCAAAATTCCCCTTGATATAAATTGAGTTTTTAACCCCCATAATGCTATAGAGGTTTCTGAAGCATTTATTAAGAGACTGCGCTAGGTTTCATGGGGGTTAAAAGCCCAATTGAAATCAATGGGATTTTTCAGGGATTTTTGTCTCTTAAAGCGCAGTTTGTTCACCCCAGAATTGCTCCACATTGCCTTTATATAAGGGCACATTGACCTTGTTTGGGTATTACAGTGGGTGAGGCCATGAACCTGGTGGCAAAGCCCTTTCCTCTTCCCCTGCATCCATGTCCTCCCGATTCGCAGTTACTTTGTTTCTTTATCTCATTACCCAATACATAGACTGGATTAGCACGGATAATTTCCTTTCTTCAGTGCTCAGTTTAGGATCTCTAATACCAACATTTGCTTTTATTTTTCCAGCAAATAAAAGCCATCAAAGAAGCATACAAACGATGTAAGTTATATTGTTTTCTCTCAGTTAAGAAATGTATGGTTTTATGGTTATTGCTGCATCTTAATTTAAAATGTAAACACAAAACTGTTTTTTTTACAGTGTTTGATAGAGATTTGGAATCAGATGTTAAAAGTGAAACAAGTGGATACTTCCAGAAAATACTAATTTCATTACTACAGGTAGTTACACCACTAAGTGAAACATCAATCTATATAGCAAACACTATGGTAAATGTGTATGTGCTTCTCACCATCCTGCATGTGATACAACAGTGGTACTGAATCTTTGGACCTCTAGCTTTTGGAGCCAACTGCTGGTTGAGCATGATGGGAGTTGTAGTCCCCAACATTTGGAGGACCAAAGATTGATTACTCCGTTGAATTCTGGCGCAAACCAACATGGGGGACACATAAAAATTTCCCAAATTCCCTTTGCTTTTATTGGGGCATTTAACCCCAGTGCATTGTGTACCCCTCTGGCAATCAAAGGGTTAACCTCTTGAATGAAAGAGAGATCTCCAGTGCATTGCTATGGTGTAGTTGGTTTGCTCCAGAATTTGTCGATTTTACTTTTATACACAAGGCCATGTGTCCGGGCTCCTGTTTAGGTGCCTGTTATTTATGAATATAATTGTTCTCATTTAGTCACACTCTTGCTCCTATTTAGGTGCACAAGGTGCTCTAGGCCAGTGTTTCCCAATCACCTTCCCGGCCCTGTGGCTGTCCCTAGCAATATCAGTGTTGGTCCTTGGAATGAATCATGGGGCATTGTGCTTCAATAGAACCAACCTTAAAGTGGACCTGTCACCTTAATTCAAATGTGCATATCTGAAAACTTAATTAAAAATGGCTTATGTGTCATGCTAGCCAAAAGACTGGCAAATGTACAGTTAAGGAGATAGTCATACTTGGTACCATGTGTTAATATACACTAATGATTGCAACCTTATGGTTTATTATGTTAATTAAACTGTTCACTGCAATTTAATGTGCTAATGAAGCCTTTTCAGTAGGGTGACCAGACCTCACCTTTAACCGGGGACACATAGGAAATAGACATATTTCAGGACTGCACTGAAATCAAAGCAGTTCTGCAGTATGCATTTTTCCTATGCGTCCCCGGTTAAAGGTGAGGTCTGGTCACCCTACTTTTCAGTGATATTTCATATGCTAATTAGGCCATTCAGTGATATTTCTTATAAGCCAAAATAAAAAAAACAAAAAACACAAGGGGGCGCCCTAGTGTAATATCCTCTTAGAAAAGGGACAGTTCCGCCACCAAATAACACCTACTCGGTGGGTACTCACAAACAGATATGCTATCAAGATCACTTATATGATAAATAGCCCACAAAGGTGCACCTCCTCAACATGTTCTCTAAAAACAGATGGACATGTAATTCATAAGAAAAACAAAAAAGGAGAGATGGGCATCTCCCTCTCTCCTTTTGTTGTTTTTCTTTACAGGCCAGTTTTGGATATTTTCTATCACAGATGAATCAACAAAATGACTGAGCCAGTGAGTTACCTGGACTCCAATATCTGATTGCCAAGCCTGGTAACAATACAAGGCATCTGGACACTTGCATTGAACACCCCTGTTGTATTCATTCTGATTGCTTCATAATCTCTTTTTCTAGGCTGACCGTGATGAGGGTCTCAGTATCAATGAGGATCTTGCTGGTATGGATGCCAAAAGACTGTATGAAGTAAGTACCTATATCATCATAAGAAAATGGAAGATTTAATTAAACATATTGTATGTAAATTGTACAAGGACAGTTTTTCATAAAACAAAAACAGGATTTGATATAGCAGCTACATATATTAAGAATAAATAAACAAACAAATAAATCCATTCATTCATATAGAAATACACATACATAAAACAAATAACTTACAATAGGGATAAGAAATCTTGAGAAATCAGAAAGAAAATATAACAAATAAACACATTATTTGCAAAGGTTTAATATCTGAGAGATATATTCATAATTTATATTTTGAAATAAATAAGAATACTTATTAACCCTTTGACTGCCAGAGGGGTACGCAACACACTGATTTGGCACTCAAAGGGTTAAACAGAATCAATGCACCTGTATATCCAAAAGATTCTATAGAAAAAATGGGTTCTGTTTGTTGATTTACAGGAGAAATATTCTGACTCTCCATTGGCTGCTTTTCTCCAATAGGAAGAGAGCTGCTGATTGTTCAGGGGACTGAGTTGTATAGCTCTGCTGTCAATCAAACAGCCAATGTGGTTAGAAATATTACTTCCATGATTGTTTCTCTGGCTCTCTCCACGCCACCGAAGTCTAAGATTAAAAAGTCACAGAGGGACATGTGCCAAAAAGACAAGTAACCTATTTTGGTGGAAATGGACATTATCTCACTTTGCGGCTATTAAAGGAGAAGCAACACGTCCTAATAGTAACCCCCAGTTACCTTACTATGACTAGAAAAGTCTAGTGGTCACTATGGGTTTTTCCCTTGTGTCCTTGGTCAAGAGATAAGGTCTTCAGTCAGCCTTGGATGTCATGTCCATAGAGACACCCATGACAGTTGCAGGCAGAGTACATGAACATACTTAACCCTTTACAGAACAGCAGGATGCATAATCCATTGTATTAAGACTTCCAAGACCAAGTGTTAAGACAACCATGTTCAGTGGGAGGAGTTTGTGCCCTGCTGTCCTGCCAGCAACTATTATGTCCGCTTCCATGGACATGGCATGCAGACTGTTATCTCTTGAGTGAAAGAGTTAAGAATGTTTCTATCTGTACAATTTTTTTTTGTTTCCTTTAAAATAAAAATATTTCAAAGAAAACTCAGTTGTTATAAATAATAGTGTCATCAGTTTTTTTCCCCTCATCATTAAAGTGTAGAAAGCACTGACTGGGGGTTTAAATTCTCAGAACTGCCAGAGCAGTTCATTTGTCTGTATGTTCTCCTGTTAAGAGCAGAGCATTTTCCATATACAAAGTAATGGTTTGTTTATTCCTTCAGGCTGGAGCAAATCGATGGGGTACAGATGAATCAGAATTCAATGTTATCTTGGCATCAAGAAACTACATGCAATTAAGAGCCACATTTAAAGCATATGAAATTGTAAGTAGCAAACTAATTGTTTCAATCAGCAGAAATATACCCACTCAAAGGGTTTCTCAGAGCACCTAGATAGATACAAACTGGTGTCCTCTTGCTAGAATCCACCATTGCTTTCTCTAGTTAATAATCAGTTACCATTTTCAGTCTTCCACACATCCACTGGTAGTCACAGGACAACACATCCACTGGTAGTCACAGAACCAAACATCCACTGGTAGTCACAGGACAACACATCCACTGGTAGTTAGAGACCCACACATACACTATTAGTCACAGAACCACACATACACTAGTAGTCACAGAACCACACATCCACTGGTAGTCACAGGACCACACATCCACTGGTAGTCACAGAACCACTCATCCACTGGCAGTCACAGAAATACACATCCACTGGTAGTCACAGAAATACACATCCACTAGTAGTCACAGAACCACACATCCACTAGTAGTCACAGAACCACACATACACTAGTAGTCACAGAACCACACATCCACTGGTAGTTGCAGAACCACACATACACTAGTAGTCACAGAACCACACATCTGCTGGTAGTCAAAGAACCACACATACACTAGTAGTTACAGAACCACACATCCACTGGCAGTCACAGAACCACACATCCACTGGTAGTCACAGAACCACACATCCAGTGGTAGTTACAGAACCACACATCCACTGGTAGTCACAGAACCACACATACACTAGTAGTTACAGAACCACACATCTACTGGTAGTTACAGAACCACACATCCACTGGTAGTCACAGAACCACACATACACTAGCAGTTACAGAACCACACATCCACTGGCAGTCACAGAACCACACATACACTGGTAGTCACAGAACCACACATACACTAGTAGTCACAGAAATACACATCCACTGGTAGTCACAGAACCACACATCCACTGGTAGTTACAGAACCACACATACACTGGTAGTTACAGAACCTCACATCCACTGGTAGTTACAGAACCACACATCCGCTGGTAGTCACAGAACCACACATCCACTAGTAGTCACAGAACCACACATCCACTGGCAGTCACAGAACCACACATGCACTGGTAGTCACAGAACCACACATCCACTAGTAGTCACAGAACCACACATCCACTGGCAGTCACAGAACCACACATCCACTAGTAGTCACAGAACCACACATCCACTGGCAGTCACAGAACCACACATGCACTGGTAGTCACAGAACCACACATCCACTGGTAGTCTCAGGACCACGCATCCACTGGTAGTCACAGGACCACACATCCACTGGTAGTCACAGAATCACACACACACTGGTAGTCTCAGGACCACGCATCCACTGGTAGTCACAGAATCACACACACACTGGTAGTCTCAGGACCACACATCCACTGGTAGTCATAGAACCACACATGCACTGGTAGTCACAGAACCAAACATCCACTGGTAGTCACAGGACCACACATACACTGGTAGTCACAGAATCACACACACACTGGTAGTCTCAGGACCACGCATCCACTGGTAGTCACAGAATCACACACACACTGGTAGTCTCAGGACCACACATCCACTGGTAGTCATAGAACCACACATGCACTGGTAGTCACAGAACCACACATCCACTGTCTGACTCTCCATCTCTGTTCCTCTGTTCAGTCCTTTTCACAATCACTGCTAGTCACGGACATTGTCTGAAAGTTGTTCTACTGAGCATCTTTGTCTTAAGACAACCATTGGGTTCCACCAAACACCATCTTTATCACCACTCTTTTAGGAAAAGGGGAAACATGGAGCATTCCAGAAAATAAAAAAGGATTTAGGCTATAGCTGAAGATAGTGTCAGTCACATGCTGTAAGAGCAGCAGCCACACTAATAGCTTAACATCCAACACTCAGTTGTTTAAAGGGGCACTCATTCTAAAATACAAGTTACTCTTATATGACAGAGAATGTTGGTACATTTACATATGCATTTATACAAGGTAAGCCTGGATTACACTACAGCTGGTATCCTTATGAAGAGTTCTACTTACAACTTTCCCCAAAAACATCAGTTGGAATACAATGTATCACCTGCAGTTTGATGCAGACAAAGATCTTTCTTGTGAGTGTGTGTGTAGCAACTGCACCATTGAGGGACATTAACTGATTAAAATGCCCAATTATTTAACCCTTTGAATGCCCAAGGAGTGCACAACACATTGTTAAGCAATGCATTGCGCACCCCACTGGTATTCAAATGGTAGAGCCATTTCAAAAAAATTGCTTCACAAAGCAACTGACACCCCTCTAGAATTCAAGGGGTTAAGACCCCCATTTAAATCAATGGTAATGTTTATTTGTCCCCTATGGTGCCATACCTCCCAACATTTCAAATAGCTGAAGAGGGACACTAGTGATTTAGATGTTGTTGCTGGGGGGCGTGGCTTGTGTGCGGGGCATTACTGAGAATTTTTAGGTTATTTCATGACCTATTGACACCTCTTTGTGAACTAAATAAATGATTTAGAGCAATAACAAAGTATTTTATTTCCACAGACTAATTTATATACACACAGATACTGATGTTTATATAAACATTGATGTGAGTTTTATTGCTGTGGAGCAATGTGATACACTTATATACACACCACACAGTCTGATCTCCTAAACACAGGGACTGTGTTTAGGAGATCAGACTGTGTGGTGTGTATATAAGTGTATCACCCTGGTGTCCCTGTGTTTAGGAGATCAGACTGTGTGGGGTGTGTATATAAGTGTATCACCCTGGTGTCCCTGTGTTTAGGAGATCGGGCTATGTGGTGTGTATATAAGTTTATCACCCTGGTGTCCCTGTGTTTAGGAGATCGGGCTATGTGATGTGTATATAAGTGTATCACCCTGGTGTCCCTGTGTTTAGGAGATCGGGCTATGTGGTGTGTATATAAGTGTATCACCCTGGTGTCCCTTTGTTTAGGAGCTCAGATTGTGTGGTGTGTATATAAGTGTATCACCCTGGTGTCCCTGTGTTTAGGAGATCGGGCTATGTGGTGTGTATATAAGTGTATCACCCTGATGTCCCTGTGTTTAGGAGATCAGACTGTGTGGTGTGTATATAAGTGTATCACCCTGCTGTCCCTGTGTTTAGGAGATCAGACTGTGTGGTGTGTATAGAAGTGTATCACCCTGGTGTCCCTGTGTTTAGGAGATCAGACTGTGTGGTGTGTATATAAGTGTATCACCCTGGTGTCCCTGTGTTTAGGAGATCAGACTGTGTGGTGTGTATATAAGTGTATCACTTTGCTCCACATCAATAAAACTCACATTAATGTTTATATAGACTTCAGTATATGTGAGTGTAAATTAGTCTGTGTAAATAAAATACTTTGGTTTTGCTCTATAAATATGGGCCAATGTTTTTAAATCCCATTTATTGGCCATTATACTTATCACTCTGGTGTAGAATTCTGACAGTCCTGGTCTCCTGCCCTTCAAGTGTTAACCCTTTGAGTGCCAGAGGGGTGCATGGCGCATTGCCCTGCAATGAGTTGCGTACCCCTCCTGCACTCAAAGGATTAATATAAATTAACTCCTTGGGTGCCAAAGAGATCTCCAACACACTGTAACACAATGCTCTGTAGACCTCTCTCGCATCCAAAAGGTTAACCCTTTGAGTGGCAGAGGGACACGGAACGCATTGCTTTGCAATACGTTCCGTATCCCTCTGGCACTCAAAGAGTTAAAACACCAGCAGTCAGTGGATTTAAATTATTATAGCTTTGCAGCATGGTTTCTTATGTTCTCCCATTTCTTTGAAATCTCCTTTCCTCCTGTCCTTTGTTAAGTCCTTTGATGTATGTGTTTGTCTCTATCACATCTGCACATTCTCTTCTGAGAATCAGACCTACTAACTTATCGTGTGGCTTCCAATTCCTTCACTAGCTGCATGGAAAAGACATCTTGGACGCAGTTAAAAGTGAAACGTCAGGAGACTTGAAGAAAGCTTATTCAACAATAGGTAATTCACATATGGTGCAATGTTTGGCTTTCATAGCATTGTCTGTTTTCTCTATTTGTAAGCAAATTTGGCACCTAAGAATAAGGAGATGTGACTGTGATTGTAGCCATTGCTATATATAATTCTTAAATACTTACGGGTACAGAAAACTTTTGTTATGGATATATTATATGCACTTTATTAGGTGACACGGAGGCAAATGGCAAATAATGTGGCTGCAGCTCAATATATAAAACATACAAACGTGGTCAAGACGTTTAGTTGTTGTTCAACTAAACATTAGAATGTGGAAGATGATTGATATAAGTGGCTTTTGACCATGGTATCAGGGCTGGACTGGCCTACCGGGATACCGGGAAAATTTCCTGTATGCAGCCTGCACTGGGCTTCCCTGGGGCTGCTTAAAATCCAAAACAGCAAATCTCGCGGCCGCGGTCCTGTCACCTCATGGCCGCAAGATCTGAAGGACCGCCATCCTCCGGGCTGTGTCTCATGTCACTGGAGGCAGGCCAGGTCTAGACCAGTGACATCAGATGCAGCGTGGCCATCCGAACCTTAAGCACCAGTTCGGCTCTGAGTGGTATGATTGTTGGAGCCGGACAATGTGGGTCCAGCATCTCAGAAACACTGACCTCCTGGGATTTTCATGCACTACAGTCTCTAGAGTTTACAGAGAATGGTGCGATAAACATCCACTGAGCGGCAGTTCTGTGTGTGACAGCACCTTGTTAATGAGAAAGGTCAGAGGAGAATGGCTAGACTCGTTCAAGCTGATAGAAAGGGCACAAATACTCAAATAGCAGCAAAAGCAATGTCAGCCATATCCTTAACCATTTGAGTGCTAGAAGGAGGTCCACTGATTTACTTAGCAATGTACTGGACGCTTCTCTGGCACGCTCAAGTTAAAGGGATAGTAATGTTTCAAAATAAAACCAGCTCCAATTAATCATCATAGTATTTGGGCCATGGAGAGTGTTATTTCAGTACTGTCAGAGTTGTAGTACAAGAGTAATTGAATGATAAAGTATCCCCCTCCCTCCCCTTTTACTGATGTAACACTGCTCACCTCAGAACAGAAAGGTACTGTCCAGATGGCTTGCAGAGAGGGACAATCTTCAATTAGCATAAGGGAAAAACCTGATAAACCTGTCAAGGGGGCAGGGCTTTCATTGTTCTCACAGGTAGAAGATTGTCCCTTGCTGTGAGCTGTCTGTTCTTAAGACTAGATTCCACATCTGAGGGGAGGTAGCTTACACTAGGTAAAAGGGGCAGGAGGGAGATACTTACTTACTCTTGAACTGCAAATCTGACAGTATTGAAATAGCACTCTCCATGGCTCAAATACTATGAAGATTAATTGGAGCTGCTTTTATTTTGAAACATTACTATCCCTTTAAGCCTTGATAGGCATGTGTGTTCGAGGTGGAATATCTTTCCAAATTCCCCAGTCTTCACTCTGTGGTCACAGGAATGCTCTGTGATGCAATGGTTTCCAGGTAGGACCTGTCTGGAAGGATGTGGTTACACTTATTCAGTACTTATAGAACCAGGCAGATGTAACTGCTGCTTGATATTTACTGGCAAACCCCCAAACCAGTACACAATGGTCTAGTGACAGTCTAGTTATAACATAAACAGACTGTGCGCCAGAATTATAATTCTAACATACAGCATACTTCTGTTACCCACCAACTTGTGGACATTGCCACCTGGCCAAATCCACTGATTTAATTAACATACAAAGACACTGAGAACCAATATCATTGTACTATCTCCTTTCTCTATTATCATAGCTTCCTTTACTTCTACTCCTACAGCCGGTATTCATCAGATGTAAAGGACAACTATCACTTGGATGACAAAAGAAAAATTCACAAAGTTAGAACACCATAATGAATACATATTTTACAGACAAATATTAATTGTCGTGAATAAGGTATGGAAGGCAGAAAGGAATGAAGGGCACTCTCTGGGTCACCCAATTTTAGGAAAAACCTACAACAATAGCAAAAAAAACAAAACAATCCTGCACTGCTCCATACAAATAATCCAAATATGAACCCTGTGGAAACATATATATCATACCAACGTGCTAATATTACACATAAAACAAATTAATAATGAGGGGTTTAGTTGCAGAGTTTGGCCACCCCACCAAGGTACCCCATTTAGAGTCCAAACCTATATATGTTACCATTAAAAACACTGACATATTCTTCTAATGAAATTCTGATAAAAGAAACATGTTAGCTGGCCTAGTTTAGAAGTGCCTAAACCTTAAAGGGATAGTAATGTTTTATTAAAAAAGCAGCTCCAATTAATCTTCATAGTATTTGGGCCATGGAGAGTGTTATTTCAAATGCTATGAAGATTAATTGGAGCTGCTTTTATTTTCAAACATTTTAAGACTGCTTTTTCCCTTTGACAGAGATGTCGGCATTGGATGCAAAAAATAATGGTAAAATGTTTGAGAAGTTACGAACCATGGTATAAGAACTTTTTATACTAATTACAGACCATTTCAGTTACCAAAACTTTTTGAACATTGCGCCCTTAGTGAATGTTTATTGTCCATTTGTTATGAAGTTGCCTTGCCCCAGAATTAAATGAATAAAGTCTGTAGTGTCCATGTTATCAGGATCAGTCCTGCTGCTGTCATTGGTCACGTGCAGTTTAGTTTTTAACCCTTGGAGTGCCAGAGGGCCATCCAATGCATTGCGAAGCAATGCGTTGGATGACCCTTTGGCAGTCCAAAGGTTAAAATGTTAGTAATGTCCAAAATTTACTTTTAATAGAATTGTAGAGGCTAAAAAAAGATTATCATTCCCAAAAACCCATCTCTCAAACCGCTCTGGTTTGAGAGATATTGGTAATGAAAGTTCCTCCTTCACTCCCCTTCTCTTGATGTCAGTTGTAAAGCTGACAGAAGGGGATTCGTATCGGCCGACACAATGAGGCTCTTCAGCAGAGCCGAAATGCCGTTATTGGAAAAGAATTACTTCATTGGAAAGGTTTACAAAGTGTGCTTGCAAACCAGGCACACTTTGTAGACATTTACAATGAAGTAATTCTTTTGCAATAACGGGATTTCGGCTCTGCTGCAGAGCCGCCGGTTGTTCCCTGGACTGGGATCTCCTGCTGTCAGCTAGACGCTGACGTCAGGAGAGGCGGAGGGAAGGAGGAACTTTCATTGCCAATATCTCTCAAACCATAGCGGTATGAGAGATGGGGTTTGTGGCAATGATAATCTTTAATAGCCTCTACAAATCTATTAAAAGAAAATTTTGGACATTACTAACACTTTAAACCACTGGATAAACCCCCTTCATGTGTATTTCAAAGAAACAAAATGAAAGAGCGCCCAGTAGTGTAAAAACGTATAATCAATGTGCTCAGCATATACATGTAAGAACTATACTCACATTCACATATGGCCAACACTTGGAAATAACCAAAGTTGACAATAACGCTTGTGGAGATCTCACACCGTCCCCACTCAGTGATATCAAATACACAGCTCCGGGACAGGACACACAGACAAATGAACTCCAACCATTGATATATTTCTTCTTCAAATTTAATACAGCTCAATGGTGCATGTACAAAATACAATTAAAATCATAAAAATAGCAATAATGCCCGGCTACGCGTTTCGCTGTGAAAACCCCGCTCTTTCATTTTGTTTCTTTGAGATTGCATTACCACTGGGAGAGAGTATGGAAAGAGCAGCCCACCATTTATTTTAATGTATCCTGAGCTGGGTCAATTGGTATACTCAGCGTGCCTTTGAAGCTGTTGGTCATATAGGTGATTCAACAGCCTCACTTTTTGTGGGTACCCACGTGTGAGGTGGATTTCTGCTGGTGGAATTTTATCTAAGACTTGATTGCACTAGGGCGCTCCTTGTGCTCTTCCCTTTTTGTTTTCCTTAATGTGTATTTGTTCATTCTCTCTACAGTGCAATGCACCAAGGATTGCCAGGGCTACTTTGCCAAGAAGTTGCATAAAGCAATGAAGGGGGCTGGTACCGATGAGGCAACACTGATTCGCATCCTTGTCACCAGGGCAGAGGTAAGACTATCAAATATAGTTATTAAAGTAAAAATACGGCCCAATGGACAATGTTTTAGAAAAGGAAAGCCTGACTTGGGCTCCCATCATTTGGAAATTAAAAAGGGGCCAACTCTCTGCTTTCCAAAAAAGTAGGGTTGATTTATATGAAGTGTTCAGTGTTTTTTTTTTTTAAGTGCTCACCCCTAGCACACATTGGGAGAGATGCACTAAGCGGTGATAAAGAGGTGATAAAGTGGAGATGACTTCTCCAGTGATATCACTTCTCCAGTTCCTATGTTATTCTATGGAACCTATGCACTAAGATTCCTCCAACTTTGGACATAGTGCATAGGCTCTATAGATGTAGATGAACTGGAGAAGTCATCTCGGCTTTATCATCTCTTTATTAGAGTAGATAGATAGATAGATAGATAGATAGATAGATAGATAGATAGAGAGAGAAAGAGAGAGAGAGAGAGATAGAGAGATAGATAGATAGGAAACACTTAAAATGCTCTGGAGTTATATACTCTCAAATATCTCGGGGGCAAGTTGCACTAAGAGACGATGAAGGGCCAGAATGGCAATATGGTGGTGAAATCATGTCGATAGCACATCGACAGTATGCACAGAGATGTCTTCATCATCATATCGCTGTGAATACGACATCAATCGACACAATCAGCTACATCGCCATGAGTCCCCCATGCCTTCAACAGGTTTACTATTTTGTTTGACAATGGCTCATCTGCATATGGAAATGCAGGCTAATGTAGGCTGACCAGATCTCACCTTTAACTGGGGACACATAGGAAATAGCCATTTTGCAGTACTTCACTGAAATCAATGCAGTGCTGCAGTATGCATTTCTCCTATGCGTCCCTGGTTAAAGGTTAGGTCTGGTCAGCCTAGGCTAATGACCCATTGTGGTATTCATGTGGGTGTGTTTATGTTAATGTGACACATCACCACATGAACTAAACTCCAATAGCCGATACTGCTGTCAGATTTCAACAACCGTAGGTTAAGGAGCAGCCACTCTGAACTGAAAGCTGCGGGTACCTAGCTCAGTAAATGAACTCCATACTATCTGGTTTCTCATTACAAACTACACAGACAAAATTAACCAGGTGATGTTTATAAAGGACAGTTTATAGATGCATTTAAAAATGGCATGTTAACCATCTGAGTGCCAGAAGGGTACCTAAAGCTATGTTTAGTAATGCGCTGGAAACCCCCTAGCACTCATAAGGTTAAGGAAACGGTGATAGATTCATGGAATAGCCTATCAGCGGAAATGGTAGCGGCTAATACAGTTAGGGAATTAAAAATGCCTGGAATAGACATCAGTCTGTTCTGAGAACTATTTAAGTCTGAGCATTTATCTGGATAGGAAAACGGGCTGTCAAAATCCATGTTTCTGTATTTGTAGTTTAGCATTTCTGCGCTGTTGTTGCTAAAATACAGAATAACACACTCACATATATGCCCACACACGTGCACACACACACACACACATATATATACATATACACATACACGCATATATACACACACACACAAATATGCATTCACACACAGACACATATGCACACACACAGACACATGCACATACACACATACATACACAGACAAATGTGCACACACACATACATACATACATACATACACAAGATAGACACATGTACACACACACACATACACAAATGCACATACACATAGACAAGATAGACACACGAACACACACACATACATACACACTGACACATGCACACACAAACAAGACCAATATTTTATTTACACAGATTAATTTATAAACACATATACTGATGTTTAAACAAACTTTCATGTGAGTTTTATTACTGTGGAGCAGTATGATACACTTATATACACACACCACAGAGTCTGATCTCCTAAAAAGAGGGACACCAGGGTGGAAAAGAGGGACTTGGGTCTAAAAGAGGGACTGTCCCTCCTAAAGAGGGACACTTCGGAGGTATGCTTCAATAAAATTGATTAAGTATCATGCTGGCCAAAAGACTAGCAGATAGTAAATAAAAATATTCATATATCCTAATCTATGTACATGCTGTTTTTTGGCTAAAATAACACATTAGCAGTCTTCAGTGAACGTTTCAGTTTTGAAAACTTAAATTCAAAGGGACAGGTCCAGTTTAAGCATCTGTGTGAGACAAAATAGGAAGAGAGAAGTGAAAGGGAAAATGGCTGCCCCCAGACTGCTGAAAAACAGCAAGAGCAATATCATATAACTTATGTTTTCTGAAGGTATGGACAATTGTAAATACAGTCCTATACAATTTAAAATAGTGTCTTTCATATGATAGAAAATTGTATTTTAACACTTTAAGGACCAGAGAGTTGTGAAAGACATTGCTTTAAAGCTTTAACAGCAGTATTCCTTTAAAGGAACACTAATTATTCTGAATAATAATGGCCTCCACTTACCTTAATTTAGGCAGAACGTCCTAATGGCTATTGAATGTTTTGTATTGTTTGGTTTTCCACAATTAATCTTTAATTAGCATTGGATCACACTTCCATTGATGCAGACATGATTCTTTTTGCAGAACACAATATTTTCTAAGAAGGATATTAGGATTTTCTGCCCAGCTAGAGGGAGTCAAGTGGTGGTTTACTATTAGGAAATGCTCCTTCTCCTTTAAGCTGTGTCTTCTGGAAACTGCTTCTTTAAACACAAGAGGGCACCAAAGAGTTTTTTTTTTTTATCCAGAACAATTCATTGCTCAGAACTGTAAAACAAGAAAAGGTAAAAGCAAGCAAATAATTACCAAATTACCTTTGAAAAAGAGATGGATTTAAACACCATAGGGCCCTAGGGGAGGTACGAATTTGGGGACTCAGATCTGTTGGTCCTATGCTTCTGACACTACGTGCAGGTACTGGTATAGTGTTTATATATGACTTGGGAGCAGCTGTATGATGCAGATCTCTCCCAAAACAAAGTCACTGACACATGAGCTTAGCAACAGCCATAGCTGGTCCTCTGCCTGTAACCCATCATTTGTAGCCAGGGACCCTCGCACTGCCGTAGCCTAAATCAGCGATGTACAAGTTCAGGGCCACCAACAGGCCAGGATGTAAGGATTTCCCTGATTAAGAACAGGTGAGTTAATCAGTGTATCAGTCATTGTGACTGACTCACCTGTGATTAATCAGGGAAATGCTGGCCTGCTGGTGGCCCTTATGGACTGAACTTGGACAGTCCTGATCTACAATTATTTTATGGGATGATCCAGCGGACATGACATTTGCTAGCTGGACCACACGACACAACTTCTGCCAACTGCATTTGGTCATCTTAATGCTTTAACCCTTTGAGTGCCAAAGCAATGTGTACCCCTGTGGCGCTCAAAGGATTAAGGACCAGAGCAAAGTGAAATGCATTGCTTCACAGCAAATTGCACACCCGTCAGGTCCTTAACCCCTTAATGACCAGCCACGTGGCCGGCAGTTAAGGAACAAAGGGCATTTTGTTTTGTTTTTTTATATATTTGCTCCAATGGATTTGGGGGTCCTCAAACGGCTTGCCAGGACCGTTATGTGTCAACGCAAGTTTACCCATGACGGTCCAGGAACATCGTTTACTGATAGATGCTTTGCACACCCCTCTGGCACTCAAAGGGTTAACCATCTAGGGATATTTAAATTTTAATCCTTTCAATGCAAGAGGGGTATCCAATGCAATGTATTGAACAGCTCTCTGGCACTTAAAGGGTTAATCCAAAGCTTGTATATCAACTGCAATATGTGGGTTTATAAGCCTGGTTTATGTCCGTATGAATCATTTAAACTGGGCAAGCTGGCAGCGCCACAAGAGAAACAACTTTAATGGCTTTTGATGCAAGGCACATGGATGAGGACTTGTTGTTCTCTGTGTGTATACTGGGAGCCAACAATGATCATGTTATTGTAGGCAAAGACCGCTAACTCTCCTTACAAAAAGCAGGCACTTGGAATGAGCCTTTTATAAACAGGCACTTCGTCTAATAAATCCATCCATTTTTATTCCCCGCTGTTAGGTTAAACATAGCATAATGGATTAGTGGTTTGCAGAACAAAGGGAACATGAACTTGGAGGATATTGTTTTTAGGAATTGTATTGATTTGCAGTGGCCGAGCTTTCCTAATCATCGCCTCAATAAAAGGATGGCTTTGTCAGACGTCTCACAAATCAGCTGTTTGTATCAGAAAGTGTATTGGAGTTAATTAATCTTTTATGGAGCAGACTGGGGTGCAACACCTCTGCTCATTAAAGGGATAGTAATACTTCGTTGTATCTTTATTTTATTTTGTAGGCATTAAAAAAACATGAAGAACAATATGTCTTATCTCTCAAACCTTTATGGTTTGAGAGATATTCACAAGCAAAGTTTCCCCTCCCGCCCCTTTTACCTAGTGTAAGCCATCTCTTCTCAGATGGGGAATCTGGTTGTAAGACCAGACAGATAACAGAAGGGGACAATCTTCTTCCTATGAGAACAATGAAAGCCCTGCCCCCCTTGACAAATTTTTCAGCTTTTTCCCTTTTCTTAATTGAAGATTGTCCCTCTCTGCAGTCTACCTGGGCACCTCCCTTCTGATCTGGCTGAGCAGTGTTACATCAGTAAAAGGGGTGGGAGGGGGATACTTTGTCACTGAATTATTCTTGTACTACAACTCTGACAGAATTGAAATAACACTCTCCAAAGTCCAAATAATATGATGATTAATTAGAGCTGCTTTTATAATGAAACATTACTATCCCTTTAAAGTTTTAAAGTAGTAGTAGACTCTATTATGAAAACAAAAGTCACATATATTGCAGCACTTTTCCAGCTGAGTAAAACAAGGGTATGCTCACTGCTATGTTCCATAATTATTACAGTTCAAAGTTTAAATATATTAACAGTGCTACCTGATGTTCTGACAGTTCACTTTAACTTCATCTGGTGTTCAGAAAGTTATTCTACTGCGCTGTATGGCGGAGGGGAGCCATTGGCTACAGTTCTCCATAGAATGTTATGGTAACAGCCTGAACAGTTTGAACTGTTATAATCTTTTGAATAAAGTGACTACCAGCAGTTGAAGTGCCATAGTTTTACTTACTGCAAAAGTCCAACAATGTATTTTATATCTAGATCTTTTAAAGCTGGGGCATCCATGTTCAGTCCTTAAGAGCTAACGACAGTCCAGGATTTAACCCCTAAGGGACCAGTGACGTATCAGGACTGTCACTGCTGTCCTTGCCTAAAGGACCGGTGACAGTCCTGGCACGTCACACATCTTTTACTGTGAGTAGTAGTGGGTCTGAAATTGACCGATCCAAGACCAGAGCAGTCACTATCAGACCCCTGTTTGGGGCACCGGTATTCGTGATCAGTCATGTGTGCCAGCACTCAGAACCCCTCTGTCTGGCCCTTAATGGGACTTCACCCCCAGGACCGCTGGTTCATAATGGGGTTAAGGATTTCCCTGATTAATCACAGGTGAGTCAATCAAAATGAATGATCCAGTGATAAACTCACCTCTGCTTAATCAGGTAAATCCTTACATCCTGGCCTGTTATTGGCCCTTGGGGATAGAACCTGGACACCCCTGCTTTAAATGAATACGAATAACCCCCACTTACCATTATCTGGGAAGAAAATCTTAAAGTGATAGTAATGTTTCACAAAAACAGCAGCTGAAATTAATCTTCGTAGTATTTGTACCATAGAGAGTGTTATTTCATTACTGTGAGCATTGTAGTTCAAGTGTAATTGAATGATAAAGTCCCCCCCCTCCCACCCCTTTTACCTAGGGTAAATCCCCACTCCGCAGATGTGGAATGCAGTCCATAAACCAGACAACTCACATCAAGGGTCAATATTCTTACTGTGAGAACAATGAAAGGGGCAGGGGGATACTTTATCATTCAATTACTCTGACAATTGAACTACAACTCTGACAGAATTGAAATAACATTCTCCAAGGCCCAAATACTATGATGATTAATTAAAGCTGCTTTTATTATGAAATATTACTATCCCTTTAATGGCTGGTATGAATTGCTTCTTTATGGACAGGTTCCCCAAAATTAATATTTCATTAGTATACTGGATACCATGGCCACAGATGTCCACTTAACTCTTTGTATCCAGACTCAAGGACACAAAACCCCTTTCACCGATGTCTTCTTTCCTAAGAATAATGTCCACCTCCATTGCCATAATGTCCACTAATAATTAAAGATTCATTTAGTGAACCGTCCTAGGCAGAAGTAATTCATAGCAATCTTCACAATTTGCTGCCTAGATCAAGGTATGTGTGGGGGCTATTAATAGGAGCTGTTGATGTTGCTTTAAAGGTAAGTTCACTTTTAGGAATAAGTATCTCAATTTAACAGGGGACTTGGGTAGGTGTCCTTCATTCAGCTATTGCTGTTTATTTGTAACCATTGTACTGTGGTTGATTGTATTTACAGATCTCCATCTAAATTCTGCTTAATCTTTTGAGTTCCAGAGGGGTATGCAACTCAATGCGTTGCTTGCCCCTCTGGCACTCAAAGGGTTAATTTCACATACTCCTCACAATAGGCATCAACACCTGAATGAGAAATCCAGTAGAAGAATCCCATTACGCATTGTGGAAGCAAGAGGAAGTAACCTTCCTAATAATAACCCCCCTCTTACTTTAGCATGGCCTGAAACTCAGAATGGTTCCTAGGAATTTTTCCCTTGGTTCAAGTGAAAACATCTTTATTTGGTCCATGGATGTGGCCATGACAGTTGCTGATAGTTTTTTTTTTTAATTCAAAATGAAGCAGACAGAGTGCATGAGCTGTGTAATATGACCGTGTGCAAAGAGTCTGAGGCCCTGTAATCTTGCTGTCAACTCTCATGTGCATCTCTGTGGACCTGGCATCCAAAACTGACTGAAGATATTATCACTTGAACAAAGTCACAAGGATAAATTGGGTGTTAGTGATGATGATGATGATGATGATGATGATGATGATGATGATAGAAAAACCTGCTCTCATGTTAGGAGATCCTGAAAGCCTCCCACGTTGGAGGCAGAGCAGACAGCCTTGACACACCATATTGTAAAGGAAGGTACACATTTCAGAAACTGAGCAATGCAAATATCACGTTGCCATGCTTTGGCTTATTTGATGTGAAATGTATGTTTGTCTTGTTAACAGATTGATCTGCAGACAATCAAGGAGCGATATCAGGAACTGTACAAGAGGAGCTTAGCTGATGCCATCAAGTCTGATACATCTGGAGACTTCTGCAGAATACTCCTCGCCCTGCTACATTAAGAGGAAACCATACCTGCACCCAACAAGATGTCTATCTTCTAGCTTCATCCCACTCCTCTGTAAGGCCTTTGTTTAAAGGCCCAAGTTTAAAAGATGGCGGAGTCATTCTGGAACAAACCAACTGCAACATAGGGGTTAAATAACATTTCCACAATTATCATTGATTTAAATCTGAATTTTACCCCTATGAATGATAGAGAGGTCTCTAACGCATTGAGACCTTGCCAGCATTCAAGGTGTTAAAAACCCCATTTAACCCTGAGTGTCAGGTTAAATTCTGGAGCAAAACAACTGCACCAGAGGGAGGAAATGACAATTCCCCCCCCCCAAACACACACACACACACACACACACACACACACACACACAAACACACCAATTTAACCCCTTGAATACTAGAGGTCTTCTTTGCAGAACAATGCTTTAGAGATCTTTCTAGCATTCAAGGGGTTAAAAGCCCATTTAAATCAGTGGTAATATTTCTTTATCCATGCCGAGTGGTTCATGTTTTCAGCTCTCCCTCTTTCCCCCCACACCTGTTCAGGTGTGTGTGGGGGGGTAAATCTCCTATTTAACCCTTTCAGTGCCAATGCGTTGTGTACCCCTCTGGCACTGAAAGGATTAAACAAGGAGTTGTGTCTCTGTAATCAAACAAGGACCATGCTGGCTCGAAACGCGTAAGGTGGACACCTAATTAGCATTCATAATGCCATATAATAGAGCTGTTTGGGCTGTCTTTCTAATCAACATTGGAGAAATATTTATTTGTAAGGAACTGGAGATGATAAATCTTTTGAACTGCTGTCCTTCCAAGTTCTAGTCTTTGGGTGACTAGTTTCCATATGGTGAAGTTGGTTTGTCCCAGAATTCATCCAGTTTTCAACTGATCGTGGTGGCCCTATGTATGTTACATCCACTCTGTAAGACAGAGTGTTAAAATGATCACTATTGTCTGCATAATAACCGGTCTGAATTCATATTGATTTCTACTTTGGCATACAAAGATATGTCTTAAATACTTTTTCTTGACAAATAAAATGTAAAACTGTTCATTTATTATTATTATTATTCTTTATTTGTATAGCGCCAACTTATTCCACAGCGCTGTACAATAGGGAATAGACATACAGAGATATTAAATAGTACAAATGGAACATGGGAAACAAAAGGATCAGAGGGCCCTGCTCATAAGAGGTTACAGTCTAGAGGAAGGTAGGTTGGACACAGAAGGAGTAAGTGCTATGGGGTGTGAGTGCCTCCTGCCACATGAACTGCCTGTCAGTGGGTGGGAGACAGAAGTTCTATTGAGTGCAGTGGTCCAGGGAAGTAGTGGTTCTGTTTGGGAAAAAAGACTGTGAACAACGAGGTTGTGATGGGGATGTAGGTGAAAGAGTGATTTTAGAAGGGAATGAGAGTGAGCAGTGGTTGGACAGGCTGGTAGTCTGGACAGTTATGGAGGTAGTTGATAGACTTCCCTGAAGAGGTGAGTTTTCAGGGGGCATCTGAAGATCTGAAGGCTGGGGGAGAGGCTGATGGGACAGGGGAGGGAATTCCAGAACTCGGGTGCAGCACAGAAGAAGTCCTGTATGCGAGAGTGGGAGGATGTAATAAAGCTACAGAGAGGAGAAGGTCGTGTGCAGAGTGAAGATGGTGAGTGGGAGTGTATTTATATATAATTATCACAACTGTATTTCTCACAAGTTTACCAACAAATTGTAAATTGTATAGTGAATTAAATACGGTATTATTATCAACCTCCTTGGAGCTGGAGACCCTGCTAGTGTTCAAAGGATCATCTACAAAAAAAAACAAAACTGTATGTTTTACAGCTTGAACATCTATAATCCTGACCTGGCACATGCAAATAGCCCCTTGTTCTTGGTCTCCTAAAGGCAGGGGTAGTTGAGGACTACAGCTGGTTGAGATGATGAACAGATGACGTTTCAACAATTTACTGCCCCGGCCCCAAGGGTTATAGGTGAATCCAGATGTGGAGCCCTGGTTCTCAGGTGCTTAGAGAGCAAAGCTGCACCTCATTGATGGGGCCAAAGAAGGCATCAACCTAGTCTGGTGTTAGTTGCTTCCCTTGTTCAGAGGAAAATTTCCTAGCACTTCACGAATGGACTGTCATTTCTCTGCAGTATCATCATGGTGTACTGTAGGATATTTCTTCTCTGTGTATGGCAGCTATGAGCTAAAAGAGATTGTACCCTAGGTAGGATAAGGTCCTATACAGCAATATACAGTATTTGGCAGGCTTGTCACTAGAGCATCTTTGACCCTGATGTTGTACATGCAAATAACCCCTAGGGTTGGTCTCAATGGGGGAATCTAGATGTGGACTCCTTTGATCTCAGATGCCTAGAGAGAGAACAGCTGCACCTTACTTTTGAGGCTGAAGAAAGTGGAAGGATTTGTATGGAGTTCACTTCTTCTTCTTTCAGATGAGAATTGCCCAGCATTTTGTGGTTGGACAATAATTTCTGGCAAGATCAGTATAATGTGCCTCATGATACTTCTTCTCTGAGTACGGCACATGTGAGCTAAAACTGATTGCATTTTAGGTAGGAGGATGAAGTCCTATAGAATGTGCTAAAGTATTTGGCAGACTCATCCTCAGTTGAACATCTCTGACCCACAATTGAAATGTTTTGCAGCTCTGTATAGTAGGGATGTAGTGGGTGGGAGCTAGTGAAACAAAAGAGGGGTATTCACTAAGAGGTGATAACGTAGAGATGACTTCTCCAGTTTATCATTTCTCCTGTTCCTGTGTTATTCTATGGAATCTATGCACTGAGATTTCTTCAGCTTTGGAGATCTTAGTGAATAGGCTCTATAGAATAACATAGGAACTGGAGAAGTCATCTCTGCTTTATCACCGCTTAGCGAATCTCCCCCAAGGTTTGACTTGAAAGTGCCAGCTAACACAAGATGGTAGAAGACATTACCAAAGTGATTCTTGAAGTTCAGTATTCTATGCTTCTACGTTTCTATTTGCCAGTATGGACACCTCCAAATAATAACCCCCAACTTACCTTACTATGTCCATAAAATCCTAATCCACACAAGGACAACAGAGGGCACCTCATAGGGTAATAACACCCAAATATTCAAAAATCATCAACAATGCTAATGGCCCCTGTAAATTTTGCTTTTGTACCAATGCTCAAAAAAATAACATCCTCAATCAGTACTGGATGTCATGTCCATTAGAGGTGGACATGATAGCTGCCAACAGGACCACAGGACACAAACCCAGCCCACTGTGCATGGTAATACAAACTCTTTAAGGACAAGAGGAGTGTGCAAAGCATTGCTTTCTATGTGTTGTTCACCTCTCTGCTTCTTAAAGGGTTAAGTAGGTTCACTGACAACAACTGTCATGTCCACCTTCATGGACACGACATCCAAGACTGATTATCTCTTGAACAAAGATTCAAGGTCAAATGTTATTATGGCCACTAGGATTTTCTGTTCATAGTAAGATAAGTGGGGGTCAGTCATTATTAGGAGGTGATAATTTTCCCTTAACCAATTTGATTGCTGGGAAAGAAGTCATGTGATCTCAGAAGAAAATGAAAACAGTAGGACGGTATAATCTAGATGTCATTCTAAATGGGAAGAGAAAACACTCACAGTTCTAAGGGTAGAATGCAAGAAATGTGTGCAGTCACTATGTACAGTGTATTTTTGATGGCAAAATGATAAGCACTAGTGTTGAGCGAGCATGCTCGGCCGATGCTCGGATCGGCTCGAGCATCGCTCTCCTCGGCACATGGCTGTACTCGTACGAGTACCGCATGTGCTCGCCCGCCATGTTCGGGTCTCCTCCCCGCACGTTTTGCGGCTGCTGCGCAGCCAATAAACGTGCAGGGAGGCTCTGACATCGGTGTAATGCCAGCAGCCATGTTGGCTGCTGGCATTACACTGATTGGCTGGCCAGAACCCGTGGTCGGGTGCTGTATAGCACCTGACCATCGAGTTCGGCTCAGTCTTAGCCAGGGAGAGCAGAGGATAGGAAGGGAAAGGCAGTGTAGGGAGGAAAAAAACCAAAATTGTGAAAAAAAAGAACCAAAAGTCCTTTTTAGGACTACTGTGTGTGGGGGCAGCAGGTTATTTTGTGTGGGGGGAAAAAAACAAAAAAAAAAAAAAAAAAAATATTCTGTTTAGTGTGAAAAGTTGCAGATTAGAGCACATTCTGTTTAGTGTGCACAGTTGCAGATTAGAGCACATTCTGTTTAGTGTGCAAAGTTGCAGATTAGAGCACATTCTGTTTAGTGTGCAAAGTTGCAGATTAGAGCACATTCTGTTAAGTCTTCAAACTAAAATATCAAAGTCACATATTCCATTCAGTGTGCGTCGCCGCAGTTTAGCAGCACATTCTGTGTACTGTGCAGAGTTGCAGAATAGGAAGAAATACTGTTAAGTCTTCAAACTAAAATATCAAAGTCACATATTCCATTCAGTGTGCTTCGCCGCAGTTTAGCAGCACATTCTGTGTACTGTGCAGAGTTGCAGAATAGGAAGAAATACTGTTAAGTCTTCAAACTAAAATATCAAAGTCACATATTCCATTCAGTGTGCGTCACCGCAGTTTAGCAGCACATTCTGTGTACTGTGCAGAGTTGCAGAATAGTAAGAAATACTGTTAAGTCTTCAAACTAAAATATCAAAGTCACATATTCCATTCAGTGTGCTTCGCCGCAGTTTAGCAGCACATTCTGTGTACTGTGCAGAGTTGCAGAATAGGAAGAAATACTGTTAAGTCTTCAAACTAAAATATTAAAGTCACATATTCCATTCAGTGTGTGTCACCGCCGTTTAGCAGCCTATTCTGTGTACTCTGCACAGTTGCAGACTAGGAAGAAATACTGTTAAGTTTTCAAACTCAAATATTAAAGTCACATATTCCATTCAGTGTGTGTCACCGCCGTTTAGCAGCCTATTCTGTGTACTCTGCAGAGTTGCAGAATAGGAAGAAATACTGTTAAGTTTTCAAACTCAAATATTAGTCACATATTCCATTCAGTGTGTGTCACCGCCGTTTAGCAGCCTATTCTGTGTACTCTGCACAGTTGCAGACTAGGAAGAAATACTGTTAAGTTTTCAAACTCAAATATTAAAGTCACATATTCCATTCAGTGTGTGTCACCGCCGTTTAGCAGCCTATTCTGTGTACTCTGCAGAGTTGCAGAATAGGAAGAAATACTGTTAAGTTTTCAAACTCAAATATTAAAGTCACATATTCCATTCAGTGTGTGTCACCGCCGTTTAGCAGCCTATTCTGTGTACTCTGCACAGTTGCAGAATAGGAAGAAATACTGTTAAGTTTTCAAACTCAAATATTAAAGTCACATATTCCATTCAGTGTGTGTCACCGCCGTTTAGCAGCCTATTCTGTGTACTCTGCAGAGTTGCAGAATAGGAAGAAATACTGTTAAGTTTTCAAACTCAAATATTAAAGTCACATATTCCATTCAGTGTGTGTCACCGCCGTTTAGCAGCCTATTCTGTGTACTCTGCAGAGTTGCAGAATAGGAAGAAATACTGTTAAGTTTTCAAACTCAAATATTAAAGTCACATATTCCATTCAGTGTGTGTCACCGCCGTTTAGCAGCCTATTCTGTGTACTCTGCACAGTTGCAGAATAGTAAGAAATACTGTTAAGTTTTTAAACTCAAATATTAAAGTCACATATTCCATTCAGTGTGTGTCACCGCCGTTTAGCAGCCTATTCTGTGTACTCTGCAGAGTTGCAGAATAGGAAGAAATACTGTTAAGTTTTCAAACTCAAATATTAAAGTCACATTTTCCATTCAGTGTGTGTCACCGCCGTTTAGCAGCCTATTCTGTGTACTCTGCACAGTTGCAGAATAGGAAGAAATACTGTTAAGTTTTCAAACTCAAATATTAAAGTCACATATTCCATTCAGTGTGTGTCACCGCCGTTTAGCAGCCTATTCTGTGTACTCTGCAGAGTTGCAGAATAGGAAGAAATACTGTTAAGTTTTCAAACTCAAATATTAAAGTCACATTTTCCATTCAGTGTGTGTCACCGCCGTTTAGCAGCCTATTCTGTGTACTCTGCACAGTTGCAGAATAGGAAGAAATACTGTTAAGTTTTCAAACTCAAATATTAAAGTCACATATTCCGTGTAAGATGAAGAAGGCGGGTAAAAAGGGACGGGGAAGTGGACGTGATCCTGATAGTTCAGGGCGCGGGTCAGGACGCGGAGAAACTGTGCCTGGTGCCAGAGCACAAGAAAGAAAGACATCCACCATACCTAGCTTCATGTCTAATTTTACAGGGCGTCGCAGGACATCACTCTCGAGGTCCGACCACTGCGAACAGGTGGTCGGTTGGATGACAGCTGATACTGCTTCCAGTCGGTTAAGCACCACCCTGTCTTCCACCAAGTCCACTCTCAGTAGCCAAGAGTCTGGTCAACATAATCCTCACTCTGATCATCCTTCCTCCCACCATACACGGTCTGGTCAAAGAAGTGATCCCACACTGGGATATAGTGAGGAGCTCGTCTCATCACCAATCCTTCATTTGACCCTCTCTCCAAGCACGCTTGCAGAGGAACATGACATCTTGTGCCCTGATTCACAACCTCTAGAGGCTACCCAATCACAAGAAGATGACAGATGTGAACGGCATTTAAGGTCAAAGGAAGTAGTGGATGATGATGATGATGATGATGATGAGACACAGTTGCCATTAAATCAACCACTATTTCCGTCTCAAGACCTTGTTGAGGAGAATGTTATACAGTTGTCAATGACTGAGTATGTGGTGGGATCAAGACTTGAGGAGGATGATCAGAGTGAGGAAGTGGAGGAGGACTTGGTGGACGATGAGGTGACTGACCCCACCTGGGAAGGTGTAGAGCCGAGCGATGACAGCAGTCCTGAGGGTGAGCCATCTGCAGCACCGCAACAGGCTGGAAGAGGCAGTGGTGTGGCTACAGAAAGAAGGCGGACCGCACCAAACCGGCCCGCAAATGTTCCACGGAGCACCCCCTTGCGTAAATCTACCTTGCCAAAGGGTAGGTGTTCCGCGGTATGGCGTTTTTTTAAGGAAAGTGCGGACGACAAAAGAATTGTAGTTTGCAACCTGTGCCACACCAGAATGAGCCGAGGCATGAACACTAGAAACCTCACCACCACCAGCATGATCCGACACATGGCATCCAAGCACCGTAGTAAGTGGGAGGAACGCCTGGATCGCCCATCTGTGTCTGCAGGCCACACCACTGCCTCCTCTTCCCCTGTTTTCGGTGCCGGCCAATCGCCTGTCGAAGGCGCAGGCCCGCATACCTCCCGCCCTGCACCTGTAGCATCTGAAGCACCATCAGCGACCACATCCACTTCCCTGTCCCAGCACAGCGTCCAAATGTCGTTACCCCAGGCATTTGAGCACAAGAGAAAGTACCCAGCCACCCACCCACAGGCCATAGCACTAACCTCACACCTTTCAAAATTACTGGCCATCGAAATGCTGCCATTTAGGCTTGTGGACACTGAGTCCTTCCGCAGCCTGATGGCAGCAGCTGTCCCTCGGTACGCGGTCCCCAGCCGCCACTACTTTTCCCGGTGTGCCATCCCCGCATTACACCACCATGTGTCCCGTAACATCACCCGTGCCCTGACCAACGCAGTTACTGGGAAGGTCCACTTAACGACTGACACATGGACAAGTGCTTGTGGCCAGGGACGCTACATTTCCCTGACGGCACACTGGGTGAATGTCGTGGAGGCTGGGAGCGACTCGGACCCTGGGATGGCACGGGTGCTACCCACGCCGAGGATTGCGGGTCCTACCTCCATCAGGGTTTCCACCAGCACCTACGTTATTGGCTCCTCCTCCTCCGTTTCCACCTCCGAATTCTCTACACGCAGCGCCACTCCCCCATCAGCCAGTAGCTGGAAGCAGTGTAGCACTGCAGTGGGGAAGCGTCAACAGGCCGTGCTGAAGCTGATCTGCCTTGGGGACAAACAGCACACGGCCTCAGAGCTGTTGCAGGGGATTAGTCACCAGACCGAGCAGTGGCTCTCGCCACTCAACCTGCAACCAGGCATGGTTGTGTGTGATAATGGGCGTAACTTGGTGGCGGCTTTGGAGCTCGGCAAGCTCACACACGTACCATGCCTAGCGCATGTATTTAATTTAGTGGTTCAGCGATTTCTAAAAACCTACCCCAATGTGCATGATCTCTTGACCAAGGTGCGCCGCGTGTGTGCACATTTCCGTAAGTCATCTACAGCTTCGGCCGGCCTGTTGAAGCTGCAGCAGCGCTTACAATTGCCAGCTCACCGGCTGCTGTGTGACGTGAGCACGCGCTGGAACTCCACCTTCCACATGTTGGCCCGGCTTTGTGAGCAGCAGAGGGCAGTAGTGGAGTACCAGCTGTTACACGGTCGTCGCCTCTCCGTTCAACTTCCTGTAATCAGAATTGAGGAGTGGGAATGGATGTCAGACCTCTGCGAGGTTTTACGCAATTTTGAGGAATCGACACAGATGGTGAGCGGCGATAACGCTATTATCAGTGTAACCATCCCACTTCTGTGTCTACTGAAACGCTCGCTGCTCACAATTAAAACCGACGCTTTGCATGTGGAAGAGGTGGAAATGGGGGAGGAAGAGCTTACACAAGGTGATAGCCAGAGCACCCTCACTTCGTCTTCTCAGCGACAATTGGAGGAGGCGGAGGAGGAGGAGGAGGAGGAGGAGGAGGAAGACACGGTTGCCTCCGCTACAGAGGGTAGCCATGGAACTTTAGTTCCATCTCTTCAGCGTGGGTGGGCAGAAGAGGAGGAAGAGGATGAGGATATTGAGAGTCATCCTTCTGGTGAGGACAGCGAAATCTTGACTGTTGGTACTCTGGCACACATGGCTAACTTTATGTTAGGCTGCCTTTCCCGTGACCCACGCGTTATACGCATTTTAAACAACACGGATTACTGGGTGTTCACCCTTCTGGACCCCCGCTACAAAGAGAATTTCTCATCTCTCATTCCTCCGGTGGAGAGGACAAGCAAAATGGTGCAATACCAGAAGGTTCTTGTTGAAAAATTGCTCCAAAATTTTCCATCTGACAACGCTGGCGGCAGAGTACGTGCTACCTTGGCCAACAGAGAAGGGGAGAAAAGGGGAGCACACAGCAGTTCCGACAAAGGCAGGGCAACACTCTCCAAGGCGTGGGACACCTTCATGACACCCCGCCAGCACCCTCACCCTGATGCGCAGCCTAGTGTCACAAGGAGGGAAAAGTTTTGGAAGATGGTGAAGGAGTACGTAGCAGACCGTGTCAGCGTCCTCAATGATCCCTCTGTACCTTACAACTACTGGGTGTCCAAGCTGGACACGTGGTATGAACTGGCACTCTACGCCTTGGAGGTGCTGGCCTGCCCTGCCGCCAGCGTTCTGTCTGAGCGGGTATTTAGTGCTGCTGGTGGCATCATAACAGATAAGCGTATCCGCCTTTCCACCGACAATGCTGATAGGTTGACACTTATAAAAATGAACAAGGCCTGGATTTCCCCTGACTTCTCCACTCCACTGGAGGAAAGCCCCGGGGGAACATAAACTCACTTTATATATGTTATTTACAATGATGGGAATACTCTGTATTCCCATTCACCCCTTCCACCCAAAAAACGGGTATATGGTTGACTCTTAATCTTCTCATCCTCCTCCTCCTCTTCCATATGCCCTGTGCTATAATTTTTATATAGGGCCAGCTCACCAGCGGGCCCTGTGATATAATTTTTATATAGGGCCAGCTCACCAGCGGGCCCTGTTTGACAATTTTTATATAGGTCAGCTCACCAGCGGGCCTTCTTATATAATGTTTTATTGGGTCAGCTCTCTAGCGGGCCCTCTCATATAATGTTTTATAGCGTCAGCTCACTAGCGGGCCTTCGCATATAATGTTTAGGATGGTCAGCTCTGCAGCAGACCCTCACCCATAATGTTTTAGATGGTCAGCTCAGCGCACGTTTCCCTCTTAATCATGGCCTCAGTTCAATAAAATCAAGGAAATTTTTGGGAGAATTTGCCTCTGCGCACGTTTCCCTCTTAATCATGGCCTCAATTCTGAAAATCAAGGAAATTTTTGGGAGAATTTGCCTCTGCGCACGTTTCCCTCTTAATCATGGCCTCAATTCTGAAAATCAAGGAAATTTTTGGGAGAATTTGCCTCTGCGCACTTTTCCCTCTTAATCATGGCCTCAGTTCTGAAAATCAAGGAAATTTTTGGGAGAATTTGCCTCTGCGCACGTTTCCCTCTTAATCATGGCCTCAGTTCTGAAAATCAAGGAAATTTTTGGGATAATTTGCCTCTGCGCACGTTTCCCTCTTAATCATGGCCTCAGTTCTGAAAATCAAGGACATTTTTGGGAGAATTTGCAGATGATATACAAGTAAATATACAGCAAATACTGTTTGGTAACAATTTTTCGCCTAAAGTCGTTTTTATTTTCCTTTTTGTGTGTTTTATGGTCAGTCTGTAAAAATGGCGTACTACGGGCGAAAGATCGTTCCCAGCAGCGATGTTGGAGTCCAAGATGCATCCAGACATCCTCCCTATGCTGTCCCTGAACCATTTCTGTGGTGTTTCCATTATTTTCTGCCCTTTTCCTATGGACCAGGCACCCTCCCCTCATCAGAGCAGGGGGTGCCTGGTGTAATGCTCGAGTCCTCCCATTGACTTCAATGGGGCTCGGGTGCTCGGCCGAGCACTCGAGCCTCAGGGGGTGCTCGGTCAGAGCACCCGAACACCCGAGCATTGGGGTGCTCGCTCATCACTAATAAGCACTAAAATGTTACTGAATTGCGCATGCTTTTTCCTCAATTAGCAACATTTTTTAGCGATTTACCTAATTCAGCAAAACAATTAGCCCACAATTTCATGTCTGGCTAACTTTGCTGTTAATGTAGGAGAAATCACTAACTTTGCTGTTAATGTAGGTGCATGTACTATTCAGTATCAAGGCGTTAAAGGGATAGTAATACTTGAAATGTAAAATAAAATATGTTGTAGGGTTTATCCCCCTGAGTAAAACAAGAGTACTCCCATTGCTGAAAGGTGTTTCATTCAAAAGTTATTAATTTTCAAAGCTGAATTTTTTAGGTGCAATATCACAGTGGCCTGAAATTGTACAGTGGCGCTGTTGCTACACCATCCTATGGACAGCTCTGGTCCCGGGACCATAAATCTCCATAGGATGGTGTAGCAACAGCGCCACTGTACAATTTCAGGCCACTGTGATATTGCACCTAAAAAATTCAACTTTGAAAATTAATAACTTTTGAATGAAACACCTTTCAGCAGTGGGAGTACTCTTGCTTTACTCAGGGGGATAAACCCTACAACATATTTTTTTTTTTACATTTTAAGTATTACTATCCTTTTAATAGGTTTATTGCATCAAAACATAAGCAATCGCAAAAAGAACATAAATGTATGGCTTTTATAAAATAGCGAATACTCCACTTTCTTGCATTCCACCCTAAGACACCATAATATATATATATATATATATATATATATATATATATATATATATATATATATGTTCAAATTAACAACATTACTGCTCAAGCATGACTTTCAGTAAGGTGTGACGGGACTCTCCACAAATCCCTGGACTAAAAACATAGAACAGAAAAGAAGGCAAACCTTATCTTCTTCATAGAAACTATATCGCTGTGAATTTTGCAATGCATGTATTACTGATTATAGCACTTTATTTATCAAGCTGAGGTTTTGGTTGTCCAGTTTGACCAAACATGTTCAAGCTTGCTTACTATTCCAAGGTACCCCAACTGTAGGCAAGTTCTAACTAATACAGTTTACCATATCATATGGTTACATGGCGCTCCATAACAGAGGCTTTCAATGACTTACCATTAGGGGGTCACATGCAGTGAGTAATGAGTAACTTGAAAACCTGGCATGTGTCAGCCTCCTTCTATCACAATCCATACCTGTAGATTTCTGCCCCACTCCCTCCTAATTACTCCCTATAGCCTGAATGATGCAACTTTACCTTTCAACAACTTCCCATTGATTTAAATAGGACTTATTCCTTGAATGAGTTGAGACATTTCTAGTATCAGAGAGGTTCCTGTCATAAGAAGATTGAACAAAAGGGAAATATAACAATAGTCTATCACTTTCTAGTGTCTTCACAATATCTATAAATAAATACAATAAATTAACCCCTTACGGACCGGCAAATTGCGCACCCGAATCCGATTCAGGGCTCCTCGAACTGTGTGCAGCCACTCTGGGAGCCCTGAATTCAATGACGGTCCTGGCATGTCATAGGTCCTTAACGCAAATCTACCCATGACGTGCCATGACTGTCAAGGGTCGTTAAGGGGTTAAGGACCACATGGTTTGGGGGTGGGCCTCTCTAAAAAATGTAGCCGCCCTGTGATCACCATACCTTGGAACTTTTTCTTGTGGACTCCCCATAGCGGGGAGGCCTATGGTGCCTCTGGGGGAAATAGATGATGTGATTTCTGTGAAAAAAGGGGTGGAGCTTAATCACGAGTGGGGAACTAGACTGGTTGATGTAAAAAAAGCAGAAGGAATAGGCTGGGGAAGGAGGAGAAGTGGACAGGAAGTGGGTGCAACAGACAGGGAAGGAGCAGAAGTGAGCAGAGTTTCATTAGAAACTCCCCACATTGAGAGAATCAGCCTCTGTACCCGGAGACCCGGTAATTAGCAGCAAAAACCACAGTCTCCGGGGCAAATCCAGAAAGTTCCCAGCTATGGTGATCACAAAATTAACCAGTCCTTAATGTACAAACACGCGTGACAGTCCTGGAACGTCACACATCCTTAAGGGGTTAATTTAGGATAGCCGTGTTAATCCAGTTGTGTAGATGCCAAAAGAATATCACAGTATGTAATAATACCTTTTTGTTGGATTAACATTCAAGTTTAAGGACAAGCTTTCAAGATCAACCAGCTCACTTTATGAAGCTTGTCCTAATAAGATCAACCAGCTCACTTTATGAAGCTTGTCTTAATAATTGAATTGGCACCTATACACGTCAAGTCAATTTAATTTGTTGAGAGATAACTGGAGGTACTAATAACTGAGTGAATCAAGCAGGCACTAAAGAATAGACCAGTATATCTATCACAGGGGAGTTAAAAGTTACTGGCCCAGATATTAGGCCATCAGCAGCCCTCACATATCCATTGTTTATAAATAGTAACTAGAAACTAGTCCATTCTCCCTGGACAAACTAAGGAACAGAAAGTCCTGGGGGTCAATCACATGGAATAGAACTTCATGAACGTCAACAGTGATTGATGGTTCTCAGGATTATCTTAACAGTATTGGCATATCTGCCTGACAAGTGACCTCCTTGTGCTAGCTCAGTTCACTCTGATGCCAACTGCTGGCTCACTGGAAATCTGAATACTTTTTTTCTGAGAAACTCTTACTAGGAATTCAGGTTTCTGGCACTGACCACAGACAAGATTTAGAATATTTTTTGCACCAGAAGCATAACCAGAGCTTACTGCAACACCAAGCAAAATCCACATGTGGGTCCTAACCTACCCTGACCCTACAGGCAGCAGGAAGGATCTATGATCAAATCTTTATGACCCTTGCAGACCCAATGTTCCTTCTAAGATTTTGTGTGTGTGTGTTAATAATATGAGTTTCTGTTCTATATCATATACAGTAATATGCAAAAGTCTTAGGCAGGTGTGGAAAAAGTGCTGTAACGTAAGAATGCTTTCAAAACAGACATGTTAATAGTTTATATTTATCAATTAGCAAAATGATAGTGAGTGAACAGAAGAGAAATTTAAATCAAATCAATATTTGGTGTTACCACCCTTTGCCTTCAAAACAGCATACATTCTTCTAGGTATACTTGTACACAGTTTGTTAAGGAACTCAAAAGGTAGCTTGTTCCAAACATTTTGGAGAACTAACCACAGTTCTTCTGTAGTTTAGGCAGCCTCAGTTGCTTCCCTCTCTTCATGTAATCCCAGACAGACTCAATGATGTTGAGATCAGGGCTTGGTGGGGGCCAAACCATCACTTCAAGGACTCCTTGTTCTTCTTTATGCTGAAGATAGTTCTTAATGGCTTTGACTGTATGTTTGGAGTCACTGCCATGCTTCACTGTTGCCTGCAGACACTCATTCTTGTACCGCTTTCCAGTCCTTCGGCAAACAAACTGCCTTCTTCTACAGCCAAATATTTTAAATTTTGACTCATCAGTCCAGAACACCGGCTTCCATTTTTCTGCACCCCAGTTCCTGCGTTTTCATGCATAGTTGAGTCATTTGGCCTTGTTTCCAAGTCAAAGGTATGGTTTTGTGGCCACAAGTCTTCCATGAAGACCACTTCTGACCAGACTTCTCAGGACAGTAGATGGTTGTACCAGGATCCCACTGTTTTCTGCCAATTCTGATCTGATGCCACTGGACACCTTCTGATTGTGAAGGGACGTAACCATGATGTATCCTTCATCTGCTGCACTACGTTTCCTTGGCCGACCACTACGTCTATGTTTCTTTGTGCTTCTTGAAAATAGCTTGGACAGAACATGTGGAAGCCCCTGTTTTCCTTGAAATTTCTGCCTGGGAGAGACCTTGCTGATGCAGTAGAACTACCGTGTGTCTTGTTGCTGTGCTCAGTCTTGCCATTGTGTATGACTTTTGACAATAAATGGTCTTCAGCAACCTCAACTTGTTAGCAGAGTTTCAACCTACATATTAAATTGATGATCACAAGCACCTGTTTTGTATAATTCTTTAATCATACACCTGACTATATGCCTACAAAATCCCTTATTTTGTACAAGTGTACCTAGAAGAATTGATTATGTGTTGAAGGCAAAGGGTGGTCACACCAAATATTGATTTGATTTAAATTTTTCCTCTGTTCACTCACTAAGCATTTTGTTAATTGATAAATATAAACTATTAACATGTCTATTTTTTAAAGCATTCTTACTTTACAGCATTTTTTCACACCTGCCTAAGACATGTGCACAGTACTGGTGGGGAATTCAGGTGGAAGGGGTTTTCTTTCACTTTTTTCCCCACCATAACCTTTTCAGTTTGTGCTCCATATGTGCACCAAGCCTCAAAAGCAAGCCAGTAAAACCAACCTCATGCTGATGAGTTGCATAGACAACGAAACGGCCGTCCATGAGTGGTTCACTGGCTTTGCATCTCTTCCTGAGTTGTGTAGTAAAGCTGTTGCTCAGCGTACACATACTCTAAGGAATCCATGTATAAAGTGGAATTTGAGGCAAAAAGGTGATTCCTTGTTAAACTTCTTTGCATATGCCTACCCAGAATCCCTTGCAATAGTAACATCACTGCAAATGGGAGATTTCTGTGGGAAAAGCAAGTCTTATGGCTTGACTGGTGTGTCAAATTTTTGTTTAACATTGTATCTACCACCCACTATATATATATATATATATATATATATATATATATATATATTGCGTAGCGATGAGTTGGAGACTTCTAGCATCCAAAAGGTTAATCTATTTCTTCAATTGCTATTTCGAAATTCTAACTATAATGCATGGTTTTGGACTTGAGGTCTGACTGTGCATCTCTATAGGTGCATTTTGTTGCTTTGAATGCAATGCGTTGAAGACCTTGTTAGCATTTAAGAGGTTAAATGCATTAATTTAGGATGAAGATTTACAAAAGTTTCCATCATGATACACTTTGCCACTGTTTACAGAGGTCTCCTCTTCCAGTCACTGCAGGATAAAGTGCTCTAGATGTTCCTTCTCTAATAGCCAGTTTTAGATTTTTTTTTTCTCCAAGTAAAATTTCATTTGTCTCCTTCACCTCTATAAACACTTTCTGGAAAAACATTGCTGGAGGCACGGTCTGTCATTCTGAGATCTCCTCACCTTTCTGCCAAATGCAAGTCACATGTGACAACACTGAGAAGTACACAGGAGACTAAAATTAGCAGCAGAGACTTGTTGTGCCTGCTGGTAGCTATTTTGAAACGATTTAGCAAGTAGAGAAAGTGTCTTCAGGAAAAAACAAAGCCAGAAATCAGAAGCTATGAACTAATTATTGCTCTTAGCAAGCATCATGGAACCTGGTGTTAGCATGATATCTGGTCATCGTGGAATCCAGAGAAGCATTCAGTGACTGGGGCAGGAGAAGGACACATTTCAAGAGGTAAGTACCATATGGCTTGCAACTTTACATTCAGTTGGGTGCTTGTTTATGTCTCTATATTATAACTTATATAGCCATAGGGGTACTCAAAGCTTTATAGGTTTTACAATCAGGGATAATTTTCAGCAAGGTCATGCCAGGACGATAACCCAGAACATTTTTCTTAACTGGTGTTTCATGAGACTAACCGAGCAATACACCATTACCTGCAGCGTAGCATTACACCATTAGAGAATGAGGTGACCAACGGTTATATTCTAGAATTCTAGAGCAAACCACCTGCACCATAGGTAACAAATGAAAGGTCCTACAACCCAGATTGATTAAATTGTGACATATAACTCCATGGGGGAGATTCACTAAGGGGTGATAAATATGTGATAAAATGGAGATGACTTCTCCAGTGATATCACTTCTCCAATTCCTATGTTATTCTATGGAGCCTGTGCACTAAGATTTTTCCCGCTTTGGAGATCTTAGTGCATTGGCTCCATAGAATATCATAGGAACTGGAGAAGTGATATCACTAAAGAAGTCATACCCACTTTATCACCTCTTTATCACTGCTTTATCACCACTTAGTGAATCTCCCCCATCATCTCTACTTTATCACCTCTTTATCACGCTTTAGTGAATAACTCCCTTGAATGCTAGAGAGGTCTCTTGCATTCATGGGGTTAAAATCTCAATTTAAATCATTTGATATTTTCAGTTGTCCCCATAATACTATTGGATTGCTCCAAAATTTCTCCTCTCTAGCGCTCAAATTCATCCCCTGACACCTTTCTTTTTAGAACATCACTGGTGTATACAAGTGCAATCAGTGTGCTGAATGTATAAATTCATACCTCCTAGTATTCCAAATGGCCAAAGAGGTACACTTTTGGTGTAGGGGGTGTTGGTGGAGGTGTGGCTTGTGGGTGGGGCATTATCAAGAATTTATATGCGATTTCATGACCTACTGACACCTCTCTTTGTGTAACTTAATAAATGATTTAGAGCAAGACCAAAGTATTTTATTTACACAAACTAATTTATAAAGACATATAATGATGTTTAAACAATCATTTATGTGAGTTTTATTGCTGTGGGGCAATGTGATACACTTATACACACCACACAGTCTGATCTCCTAAAAAGAGGGACAACAGGGTGGGAAAGAGAGATTTGGGTCCCAAAGAGGGACTTTCCTGACTAAAGAGGGACACTTGGGAGGTATGTGAATCTGAAAGCACAGATCCACTGGAGTAAGTCTGAGTCCAGTGGCTGAATTTCAGCGTGTACAGTACAGAATACATGCGCTATAGTGTATACAGCTGAGCACACTCTGATATCATAAAGACTTTATTACCAGGAAGCTCCTGATGACCCATAACATGCCCAGAAAATGGTGTAAAATAACACAGTTTCCTCTACTCCTTGTTTAGAAATTAACCTTAAACAAGCAAAAAAATGAAAGAGAACCCCCATAAACTACCTCATTACCCACATGGTGCAAGTGTCCTTAATGGCAACATTTTAGGCATGTGTCATTAGGCAGGGGTATGGCAGCTCCTGATTTATTCACACATTCACCCTAGCAAGAGCAAGGACACCTGCACAAGAGCTTACAATCTAAAAAGGGTAAAGCAGACATGGTACATTCAGAGTGAGTACAGAATATAACTACAGAAGTGCAGTAGGGTGTAGCATAAACAATTCTTCCTGTTGGTATGAAGTGGGAGTTCCATATAGTCCTTAACCCTTTGAATGCTAGAGAGATCTCCAATGCATTCTGGAGCAATATGTTGGAGACATCAATTCAATTCGATGGGTTAAAAATAATTTCTCTATGAATATGTTGCGCCTAATATGCTTAGCAGAAATACTTACCTATGAAGAGGTCTGATATATCAGTTATTTTTGCATTGTTGTAGTCTACAGCTGCAGCATTCCAGTCCCCCAACTGATAATATGCTACTTACATTGTCCTGCTGAATGTGGGAGGAGTCTTTTTTTAAATTCGTATCATTGTGAATGGTAATGCCAGTTGTCTATAGCGCATTGGACTTAATGCAGACTTCAAATTAAAATCTGTAAGTACATTTAACTAGAGAGTATAATAAATACAAATACATAGCTATTTCAGACTCTTACTTTGGAGACTAGCAGAGGAAAAGTGATACCTTTATTGGTTAACCGAGTGCAAGCTTTCAAGACCTCTTAGGTTACATTGGCAGGCATGTTATAGAATTAAAGACACACACACCCACACACCAATACACACGCACAAGCACACACATCAATACGCATATAAGTACACATACACACATACACAAACACCAATACGAACACACACACAGTCTCACCCACACACACACACACTAACACAAACACCACACACGTATATTTAAATCCTTGAAGACAAACCACACTCACAGGACTCCTTAAAGTTGTGTCAGGTACATATTTATTGTATCAATGTTTCAGCTCTGATCTGGGCCTTTATCAAGATATAATATCTCCTGCTAAAGGCTCAAAGCAGGGCCAACACTGATACAATAACTATGCACCTGATTCACCTTTAAGAAGTCCTATGATCGTGCTTTGTCTTCAATGATTAGTATCTATAGTTTATCTATTCAATAACACACAGGCCATTATCACGACAAGTCTGTCTTGATAACGATCCGCTAATGCATTGAAACATTGACCTTTTGGCACAATAAACAACAATTGTTTTCAAGTCCTGTGAGTGCTCTGATTATATACAAAACATAGCATAGATTGTACAGCAGATAATCATTACACATTCATGACAGTGGAAAATACAAAAACCTTGTATTTTCCACTGTCATGAATGTGTGACGATTATCTGCTGTATCTATACTGTGTTTTTGCGTGTGTTTATAGATAGATAGATAGATAGATAGATAGATAGATAGATAGACAGACAGATAGACTCAGAGTTTTGACCAAAATCTCAGGGTTTCAGGGCAAAGGACCAAATTATTTGTATGCTACCTATTATATATTCTCTCCAGTTAATTACTTCATTAGTCTTTAAATTGGTACTACTTATACCAGTATGTGAGAGGGAGAAGTCCTGCTTGTCTTGGGTGTGATCATGCAGTGATATCTTTAAAGGGATAGTAACGTTTCATAATAAAAGCAGCTTTCATTAATCATCATAGTATTTGGGCTTTGGAGAGTGTTATTTCAATTCTGTCAGAGTTATAGTTCGAGAGTAATTCAATGACAAAGTATCCCCCTCCTTCCCCTTTTACTGATGTAACACTGTTCAGCCAGAGCAGAAGGGAGGTGCCCAGGTAGACTGCAGAGCGGGACAATCTTCAATTAAGATAAGGGAAAAACCTGAAAAACTTGTCAAGGGGGGCAGAGCTTTCATTGTTCTCATTGGAAGAAGATTGTCCCCTGCTGTTATCTGTCTGGTCTATGGACTGCATTCCACATCTGAGAAGAGATGCCTTACACTAGGTAAAAGGGGTGGGAGGGGAAACTTTGCTTGTGAATATCTCTCAAACCATAAAGGTTTGAGAGATAAAACTTATATCATTCTTCATGTTTTTTTAATGCCTACAAAATAAAATAACGATAAAACAAAGTATTTTGTATATTAATGGCTCTTTGAGAACTGACTTGAGCACCTCTTGATTACAGCAATCAGGAACATATCGCAGATAATCTACATTATGGGAACCATAACTGCTTAATGATCAGCCGCCACATAATGATCGGCCGGCAGTTAAGGATGACAGGTCATTTTTTATAACGCACTGAATTCCGGGGTCCGCGAGTGGCATGCAGCCATGCAGGGACCACTGAATTCTGTGACGTGCCAGGACCATCGCTGGTTCTTAAATGCCGGACCAGGCATGACGGTCCTGGCACATCAGGGGTCCTTAAGGTGTCAAGTGTTAATATTTACAAGATCTAAGGGTCAGCTGATTTTGAAAGGTATGTTTATAGATACAAATCTATGGTTTTCAGCTCTCATTATATAACTTGTCTGAAAAATAGTCCTATGTGATCTTGAAAGCTTGCATTCTAAAACTACTCAGTTAGCCAACAAAGGATTCACTTCTAATGGCAATTTTTAGTTCTCCCCTATAGTGCAAATGGTTTGCCGCAGAACGCCTCTACTTTTCTTTGAACGTTAGGTAGCACTATCTCCTTTACCTACTCTTACCTTGGTAAGTCCTTCTGTTAAAAAATTAAGAAACACTTATAGGTGTAACCATACTTTAATTTTAAGAGATTCATATATAAGTAACTGATGCTGATGTACTAAATGAAACTATAATAATTCTACAATATTTGTTTCTTAGTGTCCCTAAGTGGAAGGGGATCCCAGGCATGGGCCCTTGCTATCCATGTGCCTAGAGGGAATCAGCTGCACCACACTGACGAGGCCCACATAAGCCAAAACGTACGTCTGTGGTTTTGCTGATTCTCTCATGCAGAGTGGATTTGCCTGACATTTTGGTGCTGGGCTGTCTGAGGGTCGGACCAGTCTGATATGAATATAAATATTTCCTCTCTGCAGTGGCACATGGGAGTGAACAACACGGCTTGTAGCACCATTGAGGGCCCACTATGCCCAAAGACAAGACATTTATCTTGTTCATTCTCGATGGGTGCTCGTCACAATATTTGTTTCTATAATAGTTCTGGAGCAAACCAACTGCAACATTCTCATTCATTTAAATGGGTCTTTTAAGACCAAGAGTCTTAGCAAGGTTTTTCTCAATGCACTGGATACTCTAGCATTCATGGGTTAATCCTTTGAGTGCAGGTATCCAACACATTGCTTTGCATTGAGTTAGATATCTCTCTGGCACTCAAAGGGTTAAAGGCCTCATTTAAATCACTGAGAGTTTTTATTGGCACTCTATGCTGTTGTTGGCTTGCCTCAGAATTCCTGTTGGTTCATCACTCACAATATGTCTCTTTTTGAGCAGTCTCAATTGTTTGCTTATTGTTTTCTTGTAACAATGGCCAGGGGGTTGAAGCATCTTTGAATATTCCGCTTCAACCCCTGGCCAATCCAATGCCTAGAATTGGCTGACCAATCCTAGCCAAGTTTGTCACGGCTGTCTCAGCCAATCAGAACTTTTGGGCGGGAAGCTGACTGACCAATCCCTGGGTGGCCTACTTTCCCCCACGTTAACTCTATGGGGGACCTTTAAACCTGTCACCCAGAGCTTCGGCCAATCTGGAAGCTGCCTACTTTCCCCATGTTGTGTCAATGGCACCTTGTCATAGTTCTGCTGGCTGTCGTCGGCCCCGTGAATTTCACTCCTTAGCGGGAAAAAGTATCTGTCCAGGACCACTTTACAATGCAGAGTCCAGAGCTCCGTGACTGTTCTGTCACAGCACTAATGTCTGAAAGCTGATGATGCTCTCATAGGTCACAGTAACAAACAAGTCTCCTTGAGAATGATGAACCTGGGATTTTCCCATAGCTCTCTATGCAGCCACAGAGGACAGTTTGCCATGTCAGAGACATCAGCAACCATCACTTAACATAGTAACATAGTTGACGAGGCTGGACATGCGTCCATCAAGTCCACCCCATGCCAAAACACCCTTGTTGATCCAGAGGAAGGCAAAACAAAAACAAAACCATGAAGTCATTTCCAACTTAGCCCCAATGTGGGTAAAACATTCCTTCCTGAGTCAGATGGTTCCCTGGATCAACAACCTATCTGCATTGACGCTATTGTCATAATTTTCAATATTGTTCTGTGCTAGATAGGCTTCCATTGCTTTTTTGAAAGCAGTTGCATTATCTGGAAGTACAACATACAACTTAAGACTTTGAGTGCCAAAGGGCTATGTAATGCATTACACACACATGTGGCACTCGAAGAATTGTAACACACAGTTCTCTGCCCCAGCCTCCTAATAGTTGATTCAGAAAAAAGAGCACCTGCCGATCAGCTGTTACATGTATACAGCAGACTGCCTGATGATCAGCTGATTTACATAAACACGAACCACATATAGATTGACTTACAGAGTGTGGCTGTGTCTGTGTTTACATGAATCAGATGATCAATGGTTAGCTGTTTATATGTAATAGCTGGTCTTGTGGTTCTGTGTTTACCTTAATCAGCTGTCACATGGCAGTGGCAGAAGACTGTATATTTTATATTCATTTCAGTGCCACCAGGTTGTGCAGTGCATTGAAGATCGATGCATTGCACATCCCTTTGGCACTCAAAGGGTTCTTGGTGCTGAGGTCAGAGGGTAAGTGCATCCTTTCTGCTCCTCTACCTGCCCTCCCCAATACATCACCAGATTTACTTCATCCTCATATGCTAATGAACAAAGGCACCTTCCCAATCTCTTGTATACCTAATTGTTAATGCATACGGCAAAATGTGTTGTATTCTCCATGGCAAAATTAATTCCACACATGACTAGATACATATCACCATATTGCGTGCATTGAGGTGCATCCTCCTATTGACTTAAATTGAGTTTTTTACTTCTTACTGCTAGAAGTCTCCAACTCATTGTGAAGAGACCTCTCTGACACTCAAGGAGTTAAAACCCCCATTTATTTGTCCCCTATGGTACAGCTGGTTTGCTCCAATATTGTTCCAGCTATTCTTATTTAATCAGGTTCTAAATGTATTTGAGATTTTTTACATGTGTGACTCTGAAAGATATCAGCTTCTCTTGTGTGGTTTTTTTCTAGGCTGGTTAAATGTGCCATTATTCCTACCTGCTCCTAATAAGAAGACGGATGTTCTATGTACATAACTACTTATATCAGGGTCTTCTAAACTGCAAAAGTTGGACATAATGGACAAGGTGTCCTTTGCTACACAGACATACCACTTATTCTTATTAAAGTAATTCACCCACATAGTAGTTCAGAATGGGTGGTCATGCTTCTGACGACTATCTTTTCCATGATGAGAGCCTCTCCTGTGAACTACTAAGGCAGCTGAACAATTTAAGAGAAGCTGGCTTACTAATTGACGTCATTATTTGCTCTGGTGACTGGGAGTTCCCATGTCACAGAAATGTACTTGCCTCCATTAGTCCATACTTCAAAGCAATGTTCTGTAACAACTTCAAAGAGAGCAGCCAAGAAAAGGTGACCCTAATGGACATTGACTCAGACTCACTTCAGAACATTATCCTCTATAGTTACACGGGTGAAATTCTTATCACAAGGGACAATGTGCTTTACCTCATTCAAGCTGCTTCCATGCTACAATATGAAAAATTACTGGAAACCTGTTCCAGATATCTCCAGGACCAGCTGAATCCTCAAAACTGCTTAAGCATGATCCGACTGTCAGAATTCTTTAGCTGTTTCAATCTTAAACAAAAGGCCAGGGATATGGCTTTACAATGTTTCCCAGAAGTAGCTAACTCTGAAGATCTGAAAGAGCTTGGTGCCCCCGAATTACTCAACTACCTCGGAGATGATGACTTATGTGGTGAAGAGGAACAAGTGTTTGAGACCTTGATGACCTGGATCCGACATGATACCCAAAGACGTAAGTCTTATGTACATGATTTGTTTAAAATGGTAAGGATTCAGTATGTTCATCCAACTTTCCTCTTCCATTTCATTGCCAAGGACCCACTTATTCAGTCATCTCCGACTTGCAGAAGCATTTTGGAGTCAGCAAGCAGGTTGATCTTCTCTTTCAACACAACCATTGCACCTGATATCAAGCCCATGTGGCATGTGCCTCGACGATTTTGCCACCAGGAATTCCTCGTCAATGTTGGTGGAAGAAAAGATAACCAGCAGACCACAAGAGATGTCTTGCTGTATAATGAGAAGACTAACCAGTGGCTGAGACTTGCTAAGCTTCCACTACGTCTTCACAAGGCCTCCGCTGTGGGTTTACATGGCAATGTCTTTGTCCTAGGTGGATTGTCCATTGGCATGCAGATAAACACTGTCACCTCGGCTATGTACATACTATCCCTCAAGTTAAACCAGTGGCGCAAAGGGGAATCAATGCTGGCCCCACGTTATTCTCACAGAAGTATAACATATAAAAACTATATTTTTGCCATTGGAGGTATAGGTGAAAAACAGGAAATTCTGAGTTCAGTTGAAAGATTTGACAGCATTTATAATACATGGAAAAGCATGGCAAATATGCCTGTGGCTGTTCTACATCCTGCTGTTGCAGCTAAAGACCAAAGAATATACCTTTTTGGAGGAGAGGATGTTATGCAGAATCCTGTTCGGCTTATACAGGTAGTGTAAATACAAAAGTAGCCCTATCCATTTTACAGTAGTTCTCTCATTCATAACGTTCTGTGTTAAAGGGATAGTAATACTTCGTTTTATCTTTATTTTATTTTGTAGGCATTAAAAAAACACGAAGAACAATATAAGTCTTATCTCTCAAACCTTTATGGTTTGAGAGATGTTCACAAGCAAAGTTTCCCCTCCCGCCCCTTTTACCTAGTGTAAGCCATCTCTTCTCAGATGTGGAATGCAGTCCATAGACCAGACAGATAACAGAAGGGGACAGTCTTCTTCCTATGAAAACAATGAAAGCCCTGCCCCCTTGACAAGCTTTTCAGCTTTTTCCTTTATCTTAATTGAAGATTGTCCCTCTCTGCAATCTACCTGGGCACCTCCCTTCTGCTCTGGCTGAGCAGTGTTACATCAGTAAAAGGGGCGGGAGGGGGACACTTTGTCATTGAATTACTCTTGTACTACAACTCTGACAGAATTGAAATAACACTCTCCAAAGTCCAAATACTATGATGATTAATGAGAGCTGCTTTTGTTATGAAACATTACTATCCCTTTAAGTGAACAAAGATCTCCATGCAAGATGCCTACATCTGTAGATCAAAACATCAGTAAATTGCATTCAAAATAATGTCGGAAATTTCATTAAGAAAGGTTACCTCTTAATTTTAAAGAAGTAACACCTCATGATAATAACCTACTATAGCAGTGGTTCTCAACTCCTGTCCTCAGGACCCACTAACAGGCCAGGATTTGCTGATTTCCTTGTTAGAGCACAGGTGAGTTAATCAATGTGAATGATCCTCTGATCACATGATTTCCTTGTTAGAGCACAGGTGAGTTAATCAATGTGAATGAGCCTCTGACACCACACCTGTGCTCTAGCAGAGAAATCCCTAAGTCCTGGCCCGTTGGTGGGTCCCGAGGACCAGAGTTGAGAACCACTGCACTATGGCCAGAAATCCTGGTCTCTCTGAATTATGCCACTGTGCCTTTTCCTTAACCCCTTCGCGTCCTGTGACGTACCTGGACCGTCACGCTGGTCCGGCACTTAAGGACCAGTGATGGTCCTGGTACGTCACGTACGTTTACTCACCGCGCTCCTGCAGGAGCGCGGTGAGTAATACCGTGGACTGAAATTGATCGCTCCAAGACCGGAGCGATCTCTTTCAGTCCTCCTTTCGATGTGCCGCCCCACGTGATCAGTCACATGGGACGGCACATCGAACGCGTCTATCTGGTCCTTAAAGGACCAGACACCGCGGGATCGTCAGACCCTAAGGGGTTAATCAGTCATGGATATAATGTCCATATACATGACAGTTAACAGCAGACCCCAAGACCTCAAATTCTGCTCGCCGCTCATGGTAATCTTAACCCTTTAAGAACAAGAGGGGTGTGCAATGCTTTGTGCACATTTCTGATATTTAAAAGGTTATGTAGACTCGTCTGCTCTGCATGTAACTGTCATGTCTGCCTCCATGGACATGAAATTCAGGACTGAAAGCCGATGTTATCATGTGAACAAAGGCACAAGGGCAAAATTTGTAGTGGCCATTAGGATTTTCTGCTTATAGTATGGTTGGTGGGGGATTATTATTAGAGGGTGTTGGTTCTCCTTTAATGGGATAGTAATGTTTCACAAAAAAGCAGTTTTAATTAAACCTTATAGTATTGAGCCATAGAGAGTGTTATTTCAATACTGTCAGAGCTGTAGTTCAAGAGTAATTGAATGATAAAGTATCCCCATTCCACCCCTTTAGCTAGTGTAAAGCCGCCTCCCCTCAGATGTGGAATCTGGTCCACAGACCAGACAGATCACAGCAAGGGACAAACTTCTTACTGTGAACATAAGAAAAACCCTGCCCCCCTTGACAGGTTTTTCAGTTTTTTCCTTATGCTCACTGAAGATTGTCCCTCTCTGTGATCCATCCAGACAGTCTTGCAGCTCTGAGGTGAGCAGCGTTACATCAGTAAAAGGGGCGGGAGGGGGATACTTTATCATTCAATTACTCTTGAACTACAACTCTGACAGTATTGAAATAACACTCTCCACAGCCCAAATACTCCAAATAATTGGAACTGCTTTTATTGTGAAACATTACTATGCCTTTAAGCGTGATTGTAATACAACATTATATTCTCTACACTGAGTAAGTGGTCTCTGTACCTGGAAAATAAAATAATTGTTTAAAAAATTCTTGGGAATGGCAATAATTAATGTATTCCTGTTAAGACAAGATTAAGATATTTGCCAGTTCCACAACTACACCTACCAGCATTCCTTTTCAAACATACCTGGTTCTAATTCCTATAATAAAAAAAATTATATTTTTTTTTCTGATACTTGTTTTTAATATATTTTCGAAACTACTTGAGGGTAACATTTTTGCAAGCATTCTAATTTTGATATAATTGTTTCTACTGCAGTCTAAACCAGAGCTCCCCATAGATTGCAATGGAAGTGGCAGTACTGGGAAATGGAATGACCACAAAAATGTTGTATTCAAATTATCACAAAGTGTAAATTTTGAGCTGTAATAGCTTTTGAATTACAAATCTCACTGTAGTATGAGAACCCCTGTTTTACTCAATTGAAATAGCCATATAATATATAAAGATTTATATATATATATATATATATATATATATATATATATATATATATACAGTGTATATGTGTTTGTATATATATCAGTTGCTATCCAGATATCTCAATACATACACCAAGATATATCAAGTAGCAACAAGCCTCTCCTCTCCACAACTTCCTTTCTTAGAAAAGATCCTTACAGCCCTATTCAGGAAGCTAAAGAGCGCACTAACTGCACCATAGGGGACGAATACAAATTCCCAAATATTCACAATGATTTTTATGGGGCTTTTAAAGGGATAGTAATGGCTTAAAATAATAACAAGTTGTATCGTAGATAAGGAAAAAATAAATCTATTGGTGCAAGTCCTATCTCTCAAATCTTTATGGTTTGAGAGATAGAATGCTTTAAAGTTCCCCTCTCCCTGCTGTCAGCTGTAAAACTGACAGCAGGAGATTCGAGTTGGACGACTCGAAGCAGCTCTTCAGCAGAGCCGACATACAGAAATCTAAAAAGAAATACTTCATTGGAACGGTCTACAAAGTGTGCCTGGTTTGCTAGCACACTTTGTAGACCGGTCCAATGAAGGATTCCTTTTTAAGATTTTGGTATCTCGGCTCTGCTGAAGAGCCGCCAGCTGGTCCCCGGCTTACAGCTGACGTTAGGGAAAGGGGTGGGAGGGGGACATTTAAAATGTTCTATCTCTCAAACCATAAAAGTGTGAGAGATAGGACTTGCACAGATTGATTTCTTTTTTCCTTACCTACAATATTACTTTTTATACTTTTAAGCCATTACTAACTCTTTAACTCATTGAATGCCAAGGAAGTCTTCAACACACTGGAGATCACTCTAGCATTCAAGTGATTAAAAACCAAGTTAAATCAATGGGTTTTGTAAACGTTTGAGTGCTGGAGGGGGTGCCCAGTACAGTACAAAACAATGCGTTAGGCACTCGCTGGCACTCAGAGCGTTCATTTTTCTGCTATAGTGCAGTCAGTTTGCTCCAGAATTACTTCTCTCCTGAATACTACCCTTAGTTACCATGATCCCCAAAAATAAACATTAAAGGGATAGTAACCCCCCGAAAAATGTGAAGCCAAATGCTAGGAATCAGTAAAACATACTTAACTCCCATATTCCCATCTCTCAAACTGTAATGGTTTGAGAGATGTAAGAGAAGAAAGACCTCTTCTCCCCCCTCCTTCTCATGCATCCGCTCTATAGCGGACGTCATGAGATCCTGCTTCCAGGACCAGACGGCGACTCTTCAGGAGAGCTGTAATCGAGATATCTCGGAATAATTACTTCATTGGAATGGTCTGAAACGTGTGCCTGGCTTGCAAGCCCATGTTGTAGACCATTCCGATGAAGTAATTATACCGAGATATCTAGATCAGGGCTTATAATTTGAAGTCCTTTGCTACTAGCCAGACCTGAAAAGTTACTCGCCACTGCAAGCCAAAACATACCAACCAGGGCTGAATTTCTACTCGCCAGGGCTGAATTTTCACTCGCCATTGGTAGTGGCAAGTGGAAATTTTGAGCCCTGATCTAGATGTCAGCGCTCCTGAAGAGCCGTCATATGTCGGTTGACCAGATTCTGCCTCTGACAGCTTTACAGCTCATCAGGCAGAAAGGGGAGGGAGTGGAGGTCTTTCTTCTCTTACATCTGTCAAACCATAACGGTTTGAGAGATGGGAATATGGGAGTTAAGTATGTTTTACTGATTCCTAGCATTTGGCTTCATATTTTTCGGGGGGGGTTACTATCCCTTTAAATAGGTCAGGCCTAGGCATAGCTGGGAATGCTTTTTGACCCAGAGCCTCTGGTTTTTGTAGCTGAACTGGGTCTCCAGGGACAGTGACTGATTCTCCAGGAGGTGGGAGTTTTTATTAAACTCTGCTCATTTCTGCTTCTTCCCAGCCTATTCCTCCCACTTCTCCTCCTTCCCCACCCAATTTCTCCCACTTCTCCTCCTTCCGCACCCAGTTCCTCCCACTTCTCCTACCCCATCCTGTTCTTGCCACTTTGTGCCACTCCCACTAAGCCCCTCCCCCACCTGTGAACAAGCCCCACCCCTTTTTTGACACATATCCTGTCATTTTTTGTCCTCCAGTGGCACCACAGGAGAACACAAAGCTCCCATGTGTGGGCCTAGGAAACAGTGCACGTCTCACCATTGTTTGACTCCAGCTTGACTGCAACTTGTAGTTCGAGGACAGGCAATCTTCTACACATCCGCTGTTCAAAACTGCAACTCCCATCATCCATAGGCTGCTTGGGGATGCTGAGAGATGTAGTCTCCAACAGCTGGAGTGCTGAAAGTTGTCTACCCCTGTTGTTGTACTCAACAACAGCTGGAGAGCTTATGCTGCCCAGCCATGCACTGAATGGTAACTCATAATACAACATGAATAACAATCCCGTTGGATTATAAGTGGTCGGTGACATGGTGCTGCATAGAACCTACAGACTGGGAAAGAAATGTGCTGCGTACCCCTCTGGCACTCAAAGGGTTAACATTACTTGGACCTTGGCCCATGTACACAGGCTTTTACACTAGTATATATATATATATAATGTTGCCCTTTTGTCACTAGTTGGTGCTGTTGCTCACAATTTGATATAAAAAAAAGTCTAAGTTGTAATAACGTTTGAATGAAAAATGCATTGTGAAGGGGTAAAGCATTTCATATCAAGCAGTTTCGACAACCATGCAGGCAGCTCAAGCAGAATGACTGAATGCAATCCATGATTAATCAGGGGTATCTTGAAAATCTGCCCTGTTCGTGCTCTGACAAATTATTTACCTTGAAATACTCTACTCTATATTAAAATGAAAAAGAAGGGGGGGACGCTCATAGTGTTAATATGTGCCTATATTCAAAAATATTTAAGATAAAGCAATCAACTCACATTTTCAAAAGGCCATCCTTGAATAGTTAGTGGCTAAACAGGCAAGTGGGGGATATTACACTGCCCAACACGAAGATGAACTTCCAATCAGCTGCTGCCCAAATACATACCTTGAGTGTATCCAAATCAAAACGATCAGCAAATACTTTAAAAATTAGTTTAATAATGTATAAAAATAAATAAAAACAATGTATCAAAAGTTTCACCAACGCGTTTCTGGATCCAAAGATCCTTTCATCGGGGTGTCAGAAATGCGTTGGTGGAACATTTGATACATTGTTTTTATTTTTATACATGATTAAATTAATTGTTGACTTTTAAAGTATTGGCTGATCGCTTTGATTTGGATACACTGTACGTTAAGCACTGGAATATCTGTACAGGGTCAGCATTATACCCTTGTTGCCATTAGCCGGTTGAATATCTATCAAACCGATGATCACAGATTGTGAGTATGAGAATTACCTTTATCTGATCTGGAGATTATCTATTTTAATGCAAAGTGCCCCTTATATTCTTTCGCTTTTCCTCTATATTGTCCCACTTAATTATCATCCACTTTCAGTTGCTACTTTGCATCAATTTGCCTTGGTTGTGCTAGTAGAATCTTGTTTTTCTCTCCATTCTATTTGCATGATAGAGGAAAATTCTAATACTGAAGAAAATGGCTAAAAATGTAATAAAACTGACTGGGTATGATGGGAATTATATGTTGAACTGCTGGATGGTCTCAGTTTGCTCAGACCTCAACTATTAGATGTTGCACAGATTATCAATTAAAGTATAACTATCATTGATTTCAGATAGTTATAAATAAGTCAAGGATAATTTTCACCATAATAATGTATTTATTAATTTATTTTTAGGTATACAATATAGCCAGAAACATGTGGTTCAGAATGGAAACAAGGATGGTAAAAAATGTCTGTGCGCCAGCAGTTGTGATTGGAGAGAAGATTATCATAATCGGAGGTGAGTTCTGTTGGACTCTGTAAATGACACAGTGCCTAGTAATATACTATGTATTATTTCCACTCCCTGCTTCAGGCATGTATAAGAGGGACAGTGGCATACTAAGGTGGGGGGGGGGCGGTCCACCCAGGTGCCACTCATTAGGGGGGTGCCGCCAGGTGCCAGACTAAGGCACGAGTTTGCCCTTAACTTCCAAAGCAGCAGCAGTACCCACTGCTGCCTGGAAGGAAGACAGAAGTGCTGCCTTGTGTACGTGTGATGATTGGAGGAGGAGAAGACCTGGTCATGGAGTCGTGGGGGGAGAGAGCACTGAGCAGTGATGCCGCCAACAGGCTGTGGAGGCGGAGCGCGCTATTGCGCACGAACAGTTGGCGGACGCGTTGCAAGCAAGAAGAGTGAGAGGCAGTGTCCACCTGCTACCTTAGAGTCAGTCTGAGTCACCGGCACACCGCACTTGCATGTCGCTTTGGCTCTATTTTTTTCCAGGTACTTGGCTCTTATTTTGTGTAGGTTTGTTCTTCAAGTGCTGCCCTGCCACCGAGGTTCACTTGACACATTTACTATGTCGCCATGATACAAATGGCGCTGTGTAGTAAGGACAAGACCTCCGGTGGTGGGTCTGGGGAGTGGGCTGATGTTGGGGGAGAGTATAAACTATTACAGTAAAGAGTGATAATTAAATTCAGAGGATTGCTTTGATATTTTTAACCCGTGGATGCTCGATAGGTTTCCACACCAAGAGACTGATTACTTGCGGTATATCTCTTTTTGATTCGGGGGTGCCGGCGTGTTTTGGCACTCTGCTTGTTTAATCCCCTGGGCTGGGTCTGGTGATGCACGCCTGAGGCTGAATCTATATGTTTTATGGAGCTGATACCCTCTCTCTGCTGGGGCTCTACAGATAATAAAAGGAGAGAGAGACTGTCTTGCTGAGAGCTGCCCCGGCTCTCTCTCCCCTTCTCTGTGTCGGCAGGCAGTACAATGTTCACTTTGGCTGGGATGGTGCTCCATAAAAGTGAAAATCATCTGTTGACCCCTGTCACTGCCCAGTGTCCTGGCTGCCATCACTCAAATGGTTAATAACATGGCAGGTACATTTCCTATTTCCCCTCCAGTTGTTTACCCTGCAAATCTCTCTAAGTGTCCCATTATTGCTCGGCAGAGTCTCTTTACTTGGTGTGTTACAAATACAATGTATACCCGCAGTGTTTTTGTACATTTTAAAGTTGAGGGGGTGCCAAATCTAGGATCCGTTCCAGGTGCCAAATACTCTAGGTACGCCCCTGAAGAGGGATGGGTGTCTGTATGTGTACTAGCGTGCATGTGCACTTGCATGTGTGTGTGATTATGTATGTGCATTAAGTATGCATGATGTATGTGGGTGTGTAACAGAAGATCAAGTCCTTAGAAATCAATGAGAATAATTTCTGCCGAAAGGAGAAACATCTCATATTCTGCAAAAATTCTCGCAAGAAGGAAAATTACATTTTCACCTTTTCCTAATGTAACAATGTTAATGGCCTAATTAGTATTTTTCAACTGGAATGCATGACGCAATAATGCATTAGATTGGCCCAAGCCCAGCGTTTCTTGGGAACCTACTAACTCACCTGACCTGCAGACAGTTTTAGGACATGCTGCCTCAACCATACGGAGGGCCTGTCTGCAAACAAAATGTTTGGTTGCAGATGGATCACCAACACCATTGTCCCATGAGTTGATGAATATTGCCTTGAAAAAAATGCTGTTATTATGGTGCTATACAGTATTGTATTCCCTTGGTGTTAGGCCCCTAATGCACTGATCCAGTGCATACTTTCTGGCATTCATGTGATTAGATAAAAAGTTCCTCAACTTGTTCATTTTCATAAAATAAATGGCAACAGGGAAACAAGTCCACCATACTATGCAATCCATAGAATCCTAGAGAAGATCCCAACGCATTTTGCATTCCATTGAATGTGAGACTTCTCTGGCAATGTTAAGTTACAAAAATGGTCATTAAATATTGTTATGAATTAAATTTGCAATAAGCCAATAAATACATATAATTATCCTTAAATGTTTACTGAGATATTTTTGTTGCAGGTTACACCAGAAGAATAATTGCTTATGATACAAAGGAAAACAAATTTATGAAATGTGCAGACATGAAAGATCGAAGGATGCACCATGGGGCAACAGTTCTCCAAAATAAACTGTATGTGACTGGTGGCAGATGTCTAACTGCAGATAACACCATTGAAGATTCAGATTCATTTGACTGTTATGACCTTGAAACAGACACGTGGACCTCAAAGGGAAAGCTACCCAACAGATTGTTCGACCATGGATGCCTTACCTTGCAGTGTTTTCCATCGCATTTGCAGTAGAAATGAGATTCTCAACCTTCCTTGATCCTGAAACTTGTCAACACACATCTACTTACTGTACCAATAACTGCAGAGTTGCATAGCTAGTGAGGTTTTAAAAAGTCACATTCATCAGCTTCATCTTCTGCCAGATGTTTCTGTGGCACCAAGAGAAAGCAAACAAACTCTCAATGAAATAATTTCCAGTTTTGCCTCAGCGAAGAACAATTCCTTAGTCAGTAATACACTTTTTCTCCCCTTTCAGAACCACTACAGCACTCACCACAATAACCACTATATCAACACCCTTCCAGGTGGCATGTATAAAGGAGCAGTAAACTTTTTTTTTTATGAAAACACATATTTTATAGATCTTTTCCTACTGAATAAAACAAGGTCACTCCTACTGCTGTCAGATGTTTTAGTCAAAATGTATAACAGTTCAAATAATCATGAAGTGAATTTACTGTTTACTTCCTGAAAGTTCTAACTGACAGGAAGTGACTCAGCAGTTTCTATCACATTCCATGGAGAACTGTATATCACTGACTTTCCTCTCCATTATAATGTAACAGGAAACACTAATTAGAATTTGACCACTAGAGGGCAATGCTAATGTAAAAAAACATAGTTGTAACTAATAACTCTGGAAATATGAATCTCTTGGCAGTGGGAGTACCCTTATTTTACTCAGTAGGAAAATCCCTACAATATATATTTTTTTTCATAAAAAAGTTTACTGCTTCTTTAAAGCTTGATTTGCACTCTCTTCTCATCACCTAAGGATAAGAAAAGGCATACCATGTAACATCATGTAGCTTACAAACTGCCGTAATCCGTTTGACCTGCACCCTGAAAGTATATACTATGGTTTATAGAGAAGATTAAAATTACAGTTCCCATTCAACCAAACTGAATCTGAGGTACAGAATTCAACATACTCTTAAAGGGGCAGTGTCTCCTAGAGAAAAATTGGCATAAGCTATTCTGTTTGTATCATTATATAAACTTAGTGCTGCTGTTCACAGTGCAGTAAAATGTTACCATCCAGATTATAGTAACCAAATAGCAAATATATATTTTAAAACAGAAAAAGACATAAAAGTGTAAAATACAGCTCTGTGACCTCAACAAAATAAAAATACAAACATGTTGGGGGAGATTCACTAAGTGGTGAAAAAAGTGATAAAGTGGAGATATTCCAAAAGAAAACACATGGAAAAGAAAGGGAAATATTGCAAGACTGCTCACATTTCCAAATGGTCAGCAGAAAAAATCACCAAATCTGACAATCAAGCAGATGGTCACACATAGCACATAGTCAGCTGTCCCACTCACTTATACTCCAAAAAAGCATCCACACTGGAATACAAAGAATATTTAATGTAGAAGATGTCCATATAAAATAAATAACAGTAATGCTGATAAATAAAAAAATATATTACAAAATTACTATGCGTTTGCAGCGAAACGCGTAGCCATTTTTAATATTTTTTTTTTTATCAGCATTATTGTTGTTTATTTTATCTGGACATATTCTACATTAAATATTTTTGGATTCCAGACAATGTGGATGCTTTTAGGGATATAAGCGAATGGGGACGGTGAGATTTCATCATTTGATTGATTGTCAGCTTCGGTAATATCCTCTGCTACAAAAGATATGGAAAACCAGCGCTACCCCAGCTCCCTATGTAATAATGGGAATAATTGATGTTCTAGTACAATAGCGGCAAGTTCTGGCATGAATTAATAACAGCGCATCAATCATTCAAGAGTACAAAATTAAAAATTCAACAATTGTGGTAGAAAAGTATTTGAAAATGGTATCTCTATGTAGTCAAGTTTAAGGTCTTGAGCCTTTCACCATAAGCCTATCTGATGCTTCTAGTCCTGTCTTGTCTCAGGAGCTCCAAGACATATTTTCATGTAGAAACATAAAAGAGAAAACAAGGTAGGGAGGGACAGCGCAATAAGATAGCTCTAAGTGTAGTATTTTTATTCATTAAGTGATATAACAGAGATAAAATAAAACAAAGTAAGCGTATCTCTAGTCACCAATATACGGGTGTTAAAATACGAACACAAGGACCTCATTCTCTGTCCTTATACCAACGGAGATAGCTTCTGAGGAGATCTGGTATAGAGCTGCTGTTCCAGAGCTCGGACGGACGCCTTGCTGAGTACTGCACACAGGGGCGTGGAAGCCCAAGTTGGAGGTACGGTGAGATTGCCGGGAGCTGGGTACGACTGTGACAAGGCTTGTGCAGATATTATCCTATGTGCCTGCTATTTACCTAAATCAAGTTAAAGCATTCACAATTGGGGGTATCTCTCCCCGAACTTTAAACATCAGTGGATACCTGTGTTCTCAATATATATTTTGGTTTTGACCTACTGATGGATGTATTTGAGTGTATGGACATGCACAGTATAATTTGTTCTTATTGAAAAATATCATATTCCAATAAGCTTTCTTCAACTTTGGAGATCTTAATGCATAGACTCATAGAATAACATAGGAAGTGGAGAAGTGATAAACTGGAGAAGTTATCTCCACTTTATCCTCTCTTTATCACCGCTTAGTGAATCTTCCCCGTTATAGCCATAGACAAGTGTCAAAAAGTGCAAGCAAGCAACCAGGTATATTTGTGTGAAAAATACAAAACTAGTAAATATACGGCTGCAGGCCGTTCGGGGAGCCCTGAGTCGGATCGGCAAATGTGCCTGCACAGCCGGTTGTTAAGGGGTTAAACAACCAGAAACTAGAAAGAATATTACACTGAATAAAAAAATGCGGTACAGCTGAGTTGATAGGAATATGGCTAGAGCATATTGTGTATTTTGTGAACTAATACACGCCATATTTCCTGGAGTTTACCCCTTAAGGACTGGCCGATCGGGGTGTCGCGGTCACTTAAGGACCACGGAGCATTTTTTTTTTTTTTTTTGCTGTTTCCTGTTCCGGACTCCCCAAACGGCGTGCAGCTGCGGGGGAGGTCCGAAATTCCATGACAGTCATAGTATGTCATGGGTCGTTAAAGGGATAGTAATACTTCGTTTTAACTTTATTTTATTTTGTAGGCATTAAAAAAATATGAAGAATAATATAAGTCTTAGCTCTCAAACCTTTATGGTTTAAGAGATATTCACAAGCAAAGTTTCCCCTCCCGCCCCTTTTACTTAGTGTAAGCCATCTCTTCTCAGATGTGCATCTGGTTGTAAGACCAGACAGATAACAGCAGGGGACAATCTTCTTACAATGAAAACAATGAAATCCCTGCCCCCCTTGACAAGTTTTTCAGATTTTTCCTTTATCTTAATTGAAGATTGTCCCTCTCTGCAGTCTACCTGGGCAGCTCCCTTCTGCTCTGGTTGAGCAGTGTTACATCAGTAAAAGGGGCGGGAGGGGGACACTTTGTCATTGAATTACTCTGGAACTACAACTCTGACAGAACTGAAATAACTCTCCAAAGTCCAAATACTATGATGATTAATTAGAGCTGCTTTTATTATGAAACATTACTGTCCCTTTAAGTCAGATCTACCCATGACGTACTATGACCATCAAGGGTCGTTAAGGGGTTAAACAAAAGAGTAAACTTTAATACACAGTATAAATATGATCACAGATTAGACTGCAGTAAGGAGGTCAGGATCAACATAACATAAAATTTTATTGCAGAAAAGAACCATCTGGCCTATTCATTCTGCCCATTTCCACATCTTACATATTTCACAGAAGAGACACATGTCTGTCCCAGGTATTTTTGTATTTCCTAACAGTGCTTATTCCTACAGCCTCCTGGGAGATTATTCCATGAGTTTATCACTCTTCATAAAATAGTACTTACTCAAATTACTTTTGAGGTTTCTTTAACTTTAGATCATGACATCTTGTTCCATTATTCCTTTTTTTCTGAAAAATGCATCTCTCTTGAACTATGTTAAATCCTTTAATATATTTAAATGTTTCTTTCTATTGAATCAACTTTTTCTCTCCTTACTTATAAGCTGTACATGTTAAAGTGTTTGAGTCTATTCTGTTCTCTGTGTCATGAAGACCCTGTGTGGCTCTTCTCTGAACTGCCTCCAATTTATTAATGACCTACAGGAGTTGTGGCCTCCACATCTTTACACAGTACTGCAGTACTTCTCTCTTCCTGCTGCTACTTCCTATACAACCAAGAACCCGGTTTGCTTTTCCCACTGCTTTACTGTATTAATTGCCTACATTCAACTCATTAGAAATAATAGCATGCATTTGTACAGAAACAATTCTGTTTTACTCCTAACTATATATATATATATATATATATATATATATATATATATCATTGCACATCCTATACTTGCGTTTCCCAACAACCGTTCAGAAAACAGAGTGCCAGAGAGGTATTTAATGCATAAGAGTTCAATTAACACCTTTCATACACTCAAAGAGCAATGTGGTGCTACCATCAGTTACTGTATATATTCATGGGAAACCCTTCATGTCTTTGTTGGGTCATTTGAAAATAATGTGGCCAGGCACATCTGAGCATGCTCATTTTTGGAGCAACTTTGCATGTTTTTATTATAGCTCAAATTGTATTGCCACAGCTCAAATGCAATAGCTGAATAATACAATCCCTACACATTTCAGAGTCCACTGATTCTTCCACAGGGGCCACCTTTTTGTTTTCTAAAATATAGGATAATGTATTTTCTGTACTTGGAAGGATAGGTGCAGGTAGATAGTACCCCTGAGTATCCTTCGACAAAAAACACTGTGTTTAAATGTCGCTCTAATGGTCAGTTTTTAAATACTGATCTGTTTTATTTTATCACCTTTTAGTGGCCATTTAATTTGTTTTTGTGTGTTTTATTATATGTAAAGGTGACTTTTACTGCCAGGCAACAGTAGATGGGGCTGAAGATGGAGTCATGGGAAAAGTGCTTGGATAATAGAGAGGTCTCGAGTGTATTACTTCAAAGTGGTTACGTAATATATTTTTCCTACCTGAGGTATAATCCTGTTATTGACAAGTAACGTTGCATTTCAAACTATTGTGTTACAGAGTTTACAGCTAAAGAATGAATGATAAATACTAGAGACCATTATTAATTATAAGAATGTAATATAAGAATATTCTGGTTGCATTGTGTAAATTCATGTTTTTTTATTTAGCTACAAATGTGATTTTAAATGTGAAACTGTGTATGTTACCATTTAACTACTTTATTTAAAATAAAAGTATTAAATCAAACTCTGGTGTCCTGCAGTATAATTCACTAATCACTAACTACAGTTAAATAGAACATGTGAAGCAAAGTAAACTTAATTGTAAAGAGTATTGCAATATGCGTATACTTTGTTTTCCTTTTTCTCTGCAATGTGCAGGCATACCTCCCAACATTTCAAATTGCCAAAGAGGGACACTTGTGGTTTAGGGGGTGTTGCTGAGGGCGTAGCTGGTGGGCGGGGCATTACTGATCATTTTTAGGCTATTTCATGACCTATTGACACCTCCTTGTGTAACCTAATAAATGACTTATAACAAGACCAAAGTATTTTATTTACACAGATTAACGTATAAACACATATACTGACGTTTAAACAATCGTTAATGTGAGTTTTATTGCTGTAGTGCAACATTATACACATATACACAATCTGATCTCCTAAAAAGAGGGACATCAGGGTGGGAAAGAGGGACAGAGGGATTTGGGTCTAAAAGAGGTACTGTCCCTCCTAAAGAGGGACACATGGGAGGTATGTGCAGGTTGAGATATTTAAGAAATTGCTTCCCCTCTTTCTGGACACAGTCCATCATTTCAGTTCTATGCTTCAGGCTTAGCATTTAATTATTCCTAGATGTGTCACTGCTGGGTGTTACTGCAGTTCTTTATATCCATCCACTCCTCTCCCATACTTCACATATCAGCCCACTCTCATTCTCTCCTGCAGTTCATTGAACTGGGACACCCACAACGTGGAAGTCTGCCGTCACAACACACACACCCACATCCCATCACTGAAAGGGATAAGTGCCCCTGAGTGGGGGAGGTAATGCATGACATAGACAGGAAACACCTCTATGGCATACCTCAGGCACACGTTTTAGACCATTCCAATGAAGGGATTCCGTGTAAGTAACAAAATCCCGGCACTTCTCAAGCGCCAGCGTGTCAACCGACACGGATCTCCTGCTGACAGCTTTACAGCTGTCAGTAGGAGAAATCAAACTTTAAACGCCCGTATCTCTTAAACCATAGCGGTTTGAGAGATACATTTTTTTGCATTTAGATCAGCTTTTTAAGCTCTTCTAAATGCAAAAAAGTTTTTTCAGACATTACTAACACTTTAACACACTTTATAAACCTAAATGACACAAAGTTTTCTAAATATAAAATCGCTAATACAGCACATCAGAATTTTGAAAGCTTTTTCAAAATTACCAAAGTTATTTTTAGGTGATTGGGTCCAGTTAATCCTTCTGTGTCTATCGTAGACATGTTATAAATCCAGAAGATCACTTTTTCTGCAATTTCAATATTTAATCCTCCTCCTACATATTGCGCTTAAAGAGATAGTAATGTGTCACAAAAACAGCATCTCTAATAAATCTTCATAGTATTTGAGCCATAGAGAGTGTTATTTCAATTCTGTCAGAGTTGTAGTTCAATAGTAATTGAATGACAAAGTATCCCCCTCCCTCCCCTTTTACCTAGTGTAAGCCGCCTCCCCTCGGATGTGGAATATGGTCCTTTGACCAGACAGCTCACAGCAAGGGACAATCTTCTTACTGTGAGAACAATGAAAACCTTGCTCCCCTTGACAGTTTTTTCAGCTTTTTCCCTCTCTGCAATGTACCTGGACACCTCCCTGCTGCTCTGAGGTAAGCAGTGTTAGATAAGTAAAAGGGGCAGGGGGTACTTTACCATTCAATCACTCTTGAAATACAACTCTGACAGAATTGAAATGACACTCTCCAAGGCCCAAATACTATGATGATTAATTAGAACTGCTTTTATTATGAAACATTACTATCCCTTTAATCTTCTAAAGACCAGAGGGGTGTACAACTCGTTGCTTCACAACACATTGCCTGTATCCTAGTACCTGATGCATTCACGATATAGAACTTCAGATAGTACCTTTGGTATGCTATGGTCCAAGTCCCTATTTGCTATTTTGCATTTGTGTTCCATACACCTGGGGGGAGATTCACTAAGCGGTGATAAAGTGGAGATAACTTCTCCAGTTTATCACTTCTACAATTCCTATGATGTTCTATGTAGCCTATGCACTAAGATTTCTTCAACTTTGGAGATCTTAGTGCATAGGCTCCATAGGAACTAGAGAAGTGATAAACTGGAGAAGTCCTGTCTAGTTTATCTCCACTTTATCACCGCTTTGTAAATCTCCCCCTTGGTTCTTAAGCATCTCTTAGTCCTATAAAATTTGACACATGGAAGTGCTCCTGGATCTCTATATAAGGCAAAGGTCCCTGAGTTCTTCAAATTCAATATTATGTCTCTATAATACGGTGTTCCAATTACACCACAACAGAAAGGCAGATTGGTCTTGTAGCTCTCGGCCGTGCTGCTCCAAACTTGCCCATTATTCCTTCTCCTCCACACCAACCAGTCAAACCAAGTGTATGGCTGAAGTGCTGACCTTGACTTCAAGTCTGAACCGCTTTGTGAATTTCCCCCCTGGTTCTTAAGCAGCTCTTAGTCCTATAAAATCTGACACATGGAAGAGCTCCTGACTCTCTATATAAGGCAAAGGTCCCTGCGTTCTTCAAATTCAATAATATGTCTCTATAATACAGTCTTCCAATTACACCACAACAGAAAGGCAGATTGGTCTTGCAGTCTCAGCCGTGCTGCTCCAAACTTGCCCATTATTCCTCCTCCTCCACACCAACCAGTCAAACCAAGCGTATGGCTGAAGTGCTGACCTTGCCTTCATGTCTGAACCGCTTTGTGAATCTCCCCCCTGGTTCTTAAGCATCTCTTAGTCCTCATAACATCGCTTGCATTTCCAATTAGATTATAATTACATTTTGCAATTAGAATTGGATTTCAAAAGCAGTTTCATGATTTTCTATGTTTAATAGGGATGGGCGACTCAAACTAAAAAAGGTGAAAAAAATGGCACTCGCCACCTACCAGGAAATTTCCCACAAAAAGTGCCTTTTTCCCACTTTTTTCGCCTAGCTCATTGCATTGAAATCAATTTGAAGACTGATTCCTCCCCACCCCATAGCAGTTTTCTCTTCTTTTCCCACAGGCATATAAAAGACTGTCTGGCCCTCACAGCAGCCATTTTGTGTACAGCCATATAAAAGGCTGTCAGGCTCTCACAGCAGCCATTCTGTGTTTGTGAGAGGAGAGGGCAGCATGTTTTTAGCTAGAGGAGATAGGGGAATAAAGGGGAATTGAAGCTCAGTTTAGGAAGTCATTTAGGTAGGACATTTGTTATCTGTATTAGGGGAGTCTGGAGCACTCTGAGGCAGAGAAAGGAGGTTGACCCCACATACCCCCAAATTCGGTGGGACTGACTGGCAAGACATGAGATGCTGTGATAAAAGTTCCTTCTTGATCTGGCTGTTATTAACTCTGTGCTGGGGGAGTCTGGGGAGGTAAGAAGGGAGACACAATAAAAGGCATGAATGAATTCATTAGTTTCAACATGTTTCTCTGAGATTCACTTAAGACACAATCTAATATTCCGGATATTTAAAAGATATAATATCTGGAAAGAGAATTCATTCTCACAATAAAGATTACTAGATAGTGCCAGTCTCTTTTTTTCTCTTCCCAATAGCTGCACTGAAGTAACTGAATATATAAATATTCTTGAGACCCAAAAGATATAACATCTGGATAGAGAATTAATTCTCACAATAAAGATTACAATAGAGTTTTAGTTTTTCTTCTTTTCCCATCAGCTATATTGAATATAGAATTATATGGTTAAAATTGGGAAAAAAACATGGAGCACTTTAGGACCTGGGGACACCCTGCTGATAGGAGGCGGTCTGTTCTACAGGTATATAAACCTGTGATTTCAGCCCCGTTGCCACACCTCTGATGAAGGCATCTATGTATGCCGAAGCATGTCAGGTGAGCACTATTGAGGTCTCCTCTGTCTGCCACTTTTCGCTTACAGGGTTGAGACCACCTCAGTGTGAGTAACTGGTATGAGGGGCACCTCTGACCCACAGAATTTTAGGTCAGAGGAATGATCATGAATTCTTCCCCCACCGGTAATTTAGAATTTTTAATAATCAGAATCAGGCTAGTTCATATCCCTTAGTGGAGGACAGTGGAGGGGGTCTCCGTTTCTTCAATTTGAGTCTTTGATAACACTTCTGGGAACAGAATCAATCATCATCAACATCGTCACTGCTTCCAAGTCCAAGCCCCAATCAGCAACACACACTTCTGTTGAGTAACCAGCAGCAACAACATCACGTTTTTTTAACATCCACAACCTTATTATTTTTAATATTATTATTTATTTATATAGTGCCAACTAATTCTGCAGCGCTGTACAATAGGGAATAGTCATACAGAGGCATTAAATAGTACAATCAGATGTGGAGAGCAGAAGGATCAGAGGGCCCTGCTTGTGAGAGCTTACAGTCTAGAGGAATGGGAGTTTGACACAGAGGGAGTAAGTGCCTCCTGCCACATGAACTGCCAGTCAGTGGGTGGGAGTGCAGTGGTCCAGGGAAGGGGTGATTCTTGGTGATAGTGTATATGGAGGCAGTTTATAGGCTTCCCTAAAGAGGTGAGTTTTCAGGGAGCGACTGAAAATTTGAAAGCTGGGAGAGAGTCTGATGGGGCGGGGGAGGGAATTCCAGAGTTGAGGTTCAGCACAGGAGAAGTCCTGTATGCCGGAGCTGTGGAGAGCAGAAGGTCATATGCAGGGACTGACAGGGGGGTTTGGTGTCAGAGAAGCGATGAGTGAGGTAGATTAGTCTTGCAGCAGAGTTCATTAATGACTGTAGTGGGGTTAGTCGAGGGACAGGAAGGCCAATTAGTAATGAGTTACAGTAGTCAAGACGGGACATGATGAATGTTTGGGTTAGAATTTTGGTAGTGTCCTGTGTAAGAAAGGGTCGGATTCTAGAGATGTTGCGTAGGTGGAGGCGGCATGATCTGGAGATTAACTGGATGTGAGGAATGAAGGATAGGGCTGTGACCCCCAGGCAATGAGCTGTAGGAGTTGGTGTGATGGTAGCGTTGTTAATAATAGTGAGGGTAATTTCTGGGGTAAGGCTGGTTGTAGAGGAAGGAAAGATAATTAGTTCAGTTGTGCCAAGGTTAAGTTTGAGTTGACTGGAGGACATCCAGGAAGACACAGCAGACAGACAGTCGGATACTCGGGACAGAATGGAAGGGGAGAGGTCAAGGGAGGAAAGATATATTTGAGTGTCAGCAGCATAGAGATAATGGTGAAACCCAAAGGAGTTTATTAGTTTTACAAGGGACGCAGTGTAGATTGAGAAGAGCAAGGGGCCCAGGACTGACCCTTGAGGCACTCCATCAGACAGTGGGAGGGGTGGGGAAGTGGAGCCAGAATAGGAAACACTGAATGAGCGGTTGCAGAGATAAGATGAAAACCAGGAGAGTGCAGTGTCACAGAGACCTAGGGAGTGGAGGGCTTGGAGGAGGAGTGGGTGATCTACTGTGTCAAAGGCAGCTGACAGGTCCAAGCGAATGAGTAGTGAGCAGTGGCCTTTTGACTTGACGGAGAGCAAGTCATTGGCCACTTTAGTGAGGGTAGTCTCAGTGGAGTGATGAGGGCGGAATCCAGATTGCAAAGGATCTAGCAGGGAATGGGAGCCGAGGAATTTAGTGAGACGGTTATATGCGAGATGGTCAAGGAGCTTGGAGGAGAACGGGAGTAGAGAAATTGGCCAGTAATTTGACAGTGGGTTTGGGTCCAGGGAGGGTTTCTTTAGGATGAGTGTGAATAGTGCATGTTTTAAAGAGGATGGGAAGGTGCCAGTTGACAGAGAGAGGTTGAATAAGTGAGTAAGGATTGGAGTTAGTAGAGGGGAAAGTTCTTGAGTGAGCTGAGACGGGATTGGGTCAAGAGGGCAAGTGGTTAGATTTGAGCGAGTGAGGACAAGGGAAACTTCATCCTCAGTGACGGGTGGGAAGGAGCTTAGTGTGTATGCAGGAGAGGTGACAGGGCTAAGCTGGCTGGGTGGGGGTGGGAGTGATGAAATGTAATGTCTGATAGATTTGATCTTGTCCTTGAAGTGGGTGGCATGATCTGGGGCAGAGAAGTTAGTGGAAGGTGTTTGTGTTGGTGGGTGTAGAAAAGACTTGAAGGTTGAAAAAAGGCATTTCTGTTTAGAGGAAAGATTAGAAATTAGAGCGGAAAAGTATGACTGTTTGGCCAGGGAGAGGGCAGAGCCATATGAACGGAGAATTAATTTGTAGTGTATGAAGTCAGCTGTGGAGCGCGATTTCCTCCAGTGCCTTTCAGCAGTGCATGAGCACCTTTAGAGGTATCACATTTGTCTTGTGTACCAGGGTTGTAGTGGGGTAGTACGTGGGTGGAGTGGAGTTGTAGGTGAGGCTGTGTCAAGGGCTGTTGTGAGAGTGCTGTTGTAGAGAGCAGTAGTTTTGTCTGGACAAGTAAGTGTGAGGATGGGGTTGAGAAGAGGTTGCAGGGATGTGGAAATCATTGTGGATCAAGAGTATGCAGATTTCTTCACATGCTTTTGATCACGGTGGGGGGATTTGTTTTCGTGGTATGATGAGGGTTAATAAAAGAGGTTTCACATTTGGAGACATGTGAAATGTATCCACTTGGCAATAACACAGGCTGAGCAAATAAGAAAGATATTGCCGTTAAAATGATTGACAGATTAATCCTGAATTTTACCTTGAATTGAGAAGTTGGGCCTTGCAGCTTTCATCCAAAGAATGTTGGCAAAGTGTGGTTTCCCCTATCCCCTCAAGCACAGGAAAACAGAGTCTGTAGCTAAGACTAATCTATCCAGTATTGCTGAAAACAGATTCATAAAATCAACACCAGTACTAACCCTTTGATTGCCAGAGATGTATACAACACATTGCAATGCGATGCGTTGGATGCCTCTCTGGCAATCAATGGGTTAAAGGGGCACCAAACACTTACTGTGAAAATATGTAATATTGAAGGATTTGTTTCTGATGAGTAAAACTGGCACACTTTGGCTGTTGTGAGATGCTTTATTCAAAAGCTATTATAAAGCATACTTACTTTTTTAATTACTGCCTGTGAATGGCTAAATTTCGCAGAGACAAGCCTTCCATAGATGGGAATAGCAACAGAACCAGATTTAAACTCAAGCTATCAGAAAAGCACATTGGTTCTGTAATAATGTTTAAAAAAGGAATCTCACACATTATGGTGTACCCTTATTTTACTCAATAGAAAAGTATATTTGTATAAGTAGGACTTACTGCCTCTTTAAAGAGGAACTATACCCTAGGAATGAGTGAGTATTATGTACTAATGAGAAATGAAGACATGCAGGTCCAGACCAACTGTACCATAAGCATACCTGGGTACTCTCCAAATCTGCCCCAGTTTTCAGACTGAATTAATGGGTCGCAGTGGTGGTGGTGCTGCAATATAAGCAGAATAAGCAGCTGCTTAAAGGGGATATATCACTTAAAAAATGTTTGCCCATAGGTTTGGTTAGTAAAGTAGTATTAGGGAAGCTGTTTTTTTTTTAATGTAAATCATTTTGCAGATATTCTACTTTTAACTCAGATAGAGCTGTGCCGAATAATCAACGTACTGTATAATGCTGACCGGCACAGCTCTATCTGACTGCTTATTTCTCCTCCCACCTCACCCCAGCTGCCTAAGGGACTGCATACACTCTTCCCTTCAGTGTGCTGTGAACGTCTGCTAGCGTTACAGCAAGTTCTGGTAAGCATTATACTGAGGAGAAATAGGACGAACAAAAGAGCTGTGCTGTGCACATTATGCAGAAGTGCACAGCACAGAAGATAAAATAACTGCAAAAGGATTTACATTAAAAAAAACAGCTTCACTAATACTACTTGCCTATGGGCAAATATTTTTTAAGCGATACATCCCCTTTAAGGCCCCCACTTAGGGCCCCACAGCTCTTATAAAGTGCCGCCGCCCCTTGTAAACAAAATTATATGCCAATGTATTGGTAGAAATACCAACATGGGATAAAAAGGGGGCACCATGTGAAGTTTTTGCTTAGGGCCCCCCAAAAAAACTAGAGCCTCTCCTGATAGGTTGCCAGGAACAGACTTTGATTTTGTGGATTGATGAATTCAGCTGCAATCTCACCCACTTTCTAGTGTGTTCTGCCCACTCCTGCCCCATTGTGCCCACTTTCTCAGCAAATTATGGCAAACTCCTCCTTACAACCTCCAACCCACCCACAATAAGACACAAAACTCATCATCTGGAAACTCCCATCCTCAGCCTTACAGTGTTCCTCCTGGGGCTTGGGACAAGAAAGTTCCCACATATAAGGAACAATGGGGGACATTTAGTGTACTTGTTCTCTTTTGTGAATGGATCCTTAAAATGTCCTTTTTCCTTATTATGAGTGTTGGTATTAATAAAGTGTTCTAGTTAAATTTATCAATGTGGTGACAGTAAAGAATAAGAACAGACTAGGCATGGCCTTAAATATTTGCTGAAAATTCTGTCGCTAAATTGTCACAAATAGTGACATTTCTTTATAAATTCGCTGAGCCACTTTTTACAAACTTCTTTACTCCATTTTATAAAAAATACACACTACATGGCGTTATGTCCTCCTACACTGTCCTTAATACCGTAAAATCTCAGTTATAATACGCACCTGTGTATATTATACCAAAGATTTTAGGGGAAACCAAGAGTATCTATGTATAATACGCACCATTATTTTCCCCTTTGCTAAAAATTTTTGTAAGGCTGGCAGATACCTTCCCTCCCTCATCCGGCCCAATCCACTGTCAAAACAAGACTTAGTATTGGTTCAAGTTTAAGTCCCCACTGAAGTCCGCATCTTTTGCATTGAAGAGAAGGCAAGATACAACCTAACAAACTATATAAAGCTTCCCTGCAGGCAGCATGCTTCCATTTGCCGCCCGCTTCCTTCATTGGGCTTTTAGGACCTTCTGCCTCCAGCCAATGGAAGGGCATTACCACTGGCTGGAGGCGGAAGGTCCCGAAAGCCCATTGAAGGAAGCAGGAAGCATGCCGCCTGCAGGGAAGCTTTCCATAGTTTGTATTTTGCCTTCTCTTCAATGTAAAAGATGCGGACTTCAGTGGGGACTTAAACTTGAACCAAGTAAGTCTTGTTTTGACAGTGGATTGGGCCGAGGGAGGGAGGAAAGGTATTTGCCAATTTTTTTTTTTTTTTTTTAAACTCTCGTGTATAATACGCACCCCATACTTCACATAAGATGAAGTGCGGTAAAATTGTGCGTATTGTACCCAAGATTTTACTGTACTTTTATAACTACCAGAGACAATCTTACAGACATTTTATGGCTTCTTTTCCATTAACTCCACTTTTATAAATCTCCCCCATGGCACATAATTATAAAAGCAAACTGGAGTTATTCTGGAGTAAGCCGACTGCACCATAGGGGACAAATACAAATCTGAGTTAACCCTTTGAGTGCCAGAGGGGTAAGGAACGCATTGCTTCGCAATGTGTTCCGTACCCCTCTGGCACTCAAAGGGTTACATTAATGCATTGGAGACCTCTCTGGCACTGAAGTGGTTAAAAAACTCTATTCACATGTAAGAGAATTTAAAAATTTTGTATCTGTCCCTTATGGTACTGTTGGTTTACGCCAGAATAACTCCAGTTTGCTTTTAGAAATATGGGCCAAATAAACAAACTGCCAAAATTCCTCCATAAAGAAGCCAGGAAAGGTCAGTTGTTTTTATTATTTCATAAACTGAAACTCCCCAGCAGTAGAAGACAGCAGAGATAAATGTAAATATAGAAGTATATAGTTAGGTCTTTTTTTCTGTCTGAGCTATATCTGAGGAAGTGGTCAGGTGACCACAACATGTCACTCAGTTGCTTATTTAGCTAGCCTTGATTTTAGCTACATACATTTTGTTTATCACATTTTGTATTGATAATGCATTTTATTAAAGAAACCATTTCTTTGGAGATAATAAGCAGCACTGTGTGGATCTTTTACTGTGTGGATACCTGAGCAGAGTCAGGTGAATGACTCTACAGGCCTGTATTGTTGTTGTTGGGCATATGCCCTTCTACAACCACCACTTCTGTGAGTATAACTGATGCTCATTAAAGATATTTGTGTCACAAGAACAATAGGCACTATTGGGTACCCTCTTTTGTTGTTCTCTTTACATGTAGTTGAAATTGTCTGCTATTTGAAGGAAACCTTCCTAGGTGTGTCCTTATCTAAATCAAAAGGAACTTATTCTTAGGTTAATGACCCCCTTTAAATCAGTGCAATAGAAATGAGCTGACTTAAAGTGTTAGTAATGTCCACAAAAAAGTTTTCTGCATTTAGAAGAGCTTAAAAAGCTGAGCTAAATGCAAAAAAACGTATCTCTCAAACCGCTATGGTTTAAGAAATACAGGCATTTAATGTTTGATCGCTCCTACTGACAGCTGTGAAGCTGTCAGCAGGAGATCCGTGTCGGTCGACACGCTGGCGCTTGAGCAGAGCCACAATCTCGTTACTTACCACGAATCCCTTCATTGGAATGGTCTAAAATGTGTGCTTGAAAACCAGGCACACGTTTTAGACCATTCCAATGAAGGGATTTGTGGTAAATAACAAGATCGCGGCTCTGCTCAAGTGCCTCCATGTCGACCGACACAGCTGTCAGCAGGAGAGATCAAACTTTAAACGCCTGTATCTCTTAAACCATAGCGGTTTGAGAGATACGGGTTTTTGCATTTAGCTCTACTTTTTAAGCTCTTCTAAATACAAAAAAACATTTTTCTGGACATTACTAACACTTTAAAGGGATAGTAATATATGAAAATCAACCGAGCTCCAATTCATCAGTCTAGTTTTTCACCATGTAGAATGGTGTGTCATTTGTATAGGACTTGTAGTTCAAGAGTTATTAAGTTATAAAGACTCCCCCTTCCACCCCTTCTACATATGTTAAGCCACCTCCCCTCAGATGTGAATCCAGCCGCTTGACGGGACAGATCTCAGCGAGGGACAATCTTCATGCTGTGAGCCTTAGGAAAACCCTGTCCCCTTGATGAAGGAGGGTAGGATTTTCCTTACGTTCACTGAAGATTGTCCCTCTCCGAGCTCCATCTGGACCGGTATGAGAGGCAGCATGACGTAAGAAAAGGGGAGGAAGGGGAATTCTTTATAACTTAATAACTCTTGAACTACAAGTCCGATACAACTGAAATACTGTTCTATATGGTGAAAAAACTATACTGATGAATCAGAGCACAGTTGCTTTTTATATATTACTATCCCTTTAAAGAAAAATATGAGGTGCAAGTCTGGTAGATAAAGAGGTGCAATTCTCATACTGGGAACTCTCCAAATCTGCCCCTGAGACTCTGCTTATTAGATTTAATCACCGGGTCTCCGGGACCGAGGCTGATTTTCTGGCAGTGGGGTGTTTCCTATGAAACTTCTCCTTTCCACCCTGTTCCACTTCCTACCCACTTCCCTACTAGAGTGCTGATAAGTGCCACCCACCCAAGTGAGACCTAACCCCTTTTTGATGCAAATTGCATCATTCACATATCCCCGGTCGCAACACATAAGCCAGTTCTGGGGGCTCAAGAGGATGAGGTATCCAGGTATGGCAATTCTGGAGTAAACCAACTGCACTGAAAGGGACAAATGAAAATGTCCATTAAATTAAATGTGACTTTTAACACCTTATATGCTTGAGGGGTCTCAAATGTATCGCAAAGCAATGCACTGGGGACCTCTCTAGCAATCAAGGGGTTAAAACCCCATTTATAGCAATTAGTATTTTATTTGTCCTCAATGGTATAGACAGCTTACTTGAGAACTATTCTATGGGGAGATGCACTACACCTAGATACAGGTTCAGTTAGTTCCATCCCATGGTATGCATTAGGACCTGGTTATTTACCGTAGTGCAGACATACTATTCTAACACATAAGCAGATTTACACCAACGTTATTTGCTAATAGTGTATGTGGTGAATTATAGCAAACCTTAGTGCATATCCCGCTGTCCTTTATAATACATCATCCTCACTGTGTTGGTAAACTCATTACACATAGCATCTATAGGTTCTATAAAAGCACTAGGATAATTGAATCTGAGACCTTACGCTTCTGCCCACGTCCAAACCACAGGCGATACCCTGATTGAGAAGGATGGTCACCTGCAGTGTGGTGGGGGACATGAAGCACTGTCAAAACTACCTATATGGAACTCAAGCCAACTTGATGGTGTCCCTAATTTGAAAAACAAATTGCTCCTAAACAGCTATTAGAGCATCTTAAGCCTGATCCTGTGCTGGTAGACTTAGTAATGAGTATGGGTCTCCTCTGAGTAGCCCCAAAACATTGGTATTGTCTAAACCTCTTGGATCCTAGACATTCTTCTTACTCATGGCTGTGAATAGCGCTAAAGTGCTAATAAAGTGGTATATGACTACGTTATGTTATCTTGAGGCAACAATATTTTTAAAAAGTAAAAAAAAAACATTCCACAGTGAATGGCTGTTATAGTGAGAAAAGGAGAAGTGCAAAACTAGAAAAAGAGAAGAGAATCTCACTGCGCCAAATCACCTTAACATATCCATATAATTAATGCAGCTTTAAGATAAATATAAAGATATCTATATTGAAAGCAGCATGGAATGAGGGGGTTCTCCAGTCCTCCAAACATTAGGCCAGAAACCCAAAGAGAAAACACAGACAAAAAGACAAACCTGTGCTACTCTATATAAAATATATATGTGTCTTAAAGTTGCATTTATTAGATAGATATGTTAAGGTGAGTTGGCACAGTTCGTTTCTCTTCTCTTTTTCTAGTTTTGCACTTCTCCTTTCCCACTAAAGCAGCCTTTCTCTTATCCTATTTAACTATTTAATCACTCATGTAAATTCACAAATATGATTTCACTCTTATCTAATTTTCTTTTCTTAATATTGGCCTTTCATGACTAGGCCTTAAGCCTGTCATGGTGAGCATGCTCCCTGCCTGTTTGAAATTAACTACTTAACGACTTATGGGGAGTTGTTTAAAAGGTTGTTTTCAAGGAGAGCACTGTTGGATCCACAATCCTCTTATTTACACATAATGCAAGCCCTTTTGGGGTCTGTTGAATCAGGTAAGTCCCTTATATACAAACGAAAAGAATGTGACGAGCGCACACCGAGAAAGAGCAAAATAAAGTAGTTTACTCAAGGCATGTGTGGCCCCTCAGGTGCTGCTCAAGTCACGTTTTTCGCTCCCATGTGCCATTGCAGAGAGTGAATTTCCATATTCATATCAGTCTGGTCCCACCCACAGGCAGTCCAGCCCCGAAATGTCAGGCAAATCCTCTCCGCACGAGAGAAACAGCACAACCCCAGACGTACGTTTCGGTCTATGTGGACCTCGTCAGTGGGATGCAGCTGTTCCCCTCTAGGCACACAGAAGCAAGGGCCCATGCCTGGGATACCCTTCCACTTAGGGAGACAACAAACGAAAAGAATGTGACGAACGCACACCGAGAAAGAGCAAAATAAAGTAGTTTACTCAAGCATGTGTGGCCCCTCAGGTGCTGCTCAAGTCACGTTTTTCGCTCCCATGTGCCATTGCAGAGAGGAAATTTCCATATTTATATCAGTCTGGTCCCACCCACAGGCAGTCCAGCCCCGAAATGTCAGGCAAATCCTCTCCGCACGAGAGAAACAGCACAACCCCAGACGTACGTTTCAGTCTATGTGGACCTCGTCAGTGGGATGCAGCTGTTCCCCTCTAGGCACACAGAAGCAAGGGCCCATGCCTGGGATACCCTTCCACTTAGGGAGACAACAAACGAAAAGAATGTGACGAGCGCACACCGAGAAAGAGCAAAATAAAGTAGTTTACTCAAGGCATGTGTGGCCCCTCAGGTGCTGCTCAAGTCACGTTTTTCGCTCCCATGTGCCATTGCAGAGAGGAAATTTCCATATTCATATCAGTCTGGTCCCACCCACAGGCAGTCCAGCCCCAAAATGTCAGGCAAATCCTCTCCGCACGAGAGAAACAGCACAACCCCAGACGTACGTTTCGGTCTATGTGGACCTCGTCAGTGGGATGCAGCTGTTCCCCTCTAGGCACACAGAAGCAAGGGCCCATGCCTGGGATACCCTTCCACTTAGGGAGACAACAAACGAAAAGAATGTGACGAGAGCACACCGAGAAAGAGCAAAATAAAGTAGTTTACTCAAGGCATGTGTAGCCCCTCAGGTGCTGCTCAAGTCACGTTTTTCGCTCCCATGTGCCATTGCAGAGAGGAAATTTCCATATTCATATCAGTCTGGTCCCACCCACAGGCAGTCCAGCCCCAAAATGTCAGGCAAATCCTCTCCGCACGAGAGAAACAGCACAACCCCAGACGTACGTTTCGGTCTATGTGGACCTCGTCAGTGGGATGCAGCTGTTCCCCTCTAGGCACACAGAAGCAAGGGCCCATGCCTGGGATACCCTTCCACTTAGGGAGACAACAAACGAAAAGAATGTGACGAGCGCACACCGAGAAAGAGCAAAATAAAGTAGTTTACTCAAGGCATGTGTGGCCCCTCAGGTGCTGCTCAAGTCACGTTTTTCGCTCCCATGTGCCATTACAGAGAGGAAATTTCCATATTCATATCAGTCTGGTCCCACCCACAGGCAGTCCAGCCCCGAAATGTCAGGCAAATCCTCTCCGCACGAGAGAAACAGCACAACCCCAGACGTACGTTTCAGTCTATGTGGACCTTGTCAGTGGGATGCAGCTGTTCCCCTCTAGGCACACAGAAGCAAGGGCCCATGCCTGGGATACCCTTCCACTTAGGGAGACAACAAACGAAAAGAATGTGACGAGCGCACACCGAGAAAGAGCAAAATAAAGTAGTTTACTCAAGGCATGTGTGGCCCCTCAGGTGCTGCTCAAGTCACATTTTTCGCTCCCATGTGCCATTGCAGAGAGGAAATTTCCATATTCATATCAGTCTGGTCCCACCCACAGGCGGTCCAGCCCCGAAATGTCAGGCAAATCCTCTCCACACGAGAGAAACAGCACAACCCCAGACGTACGTTTCGGTCTATGTGGACCTCGTCAGTGGGATGCAGCTGTTCCCCTCTAGGCACACAGAAGCAAGGGCCCATGCCTGGGATACCCTTCCACTTAGGGAGACAACAAACGAAAAGAATGTGACGAGCGCACACCGAGAAAGAGCAAAATAAAGTAGTTTACTCAAGGCATGTGTGGCCCCTCAGGTGCTGCTCAAGTCACGTTTTTCGCTCCCATGTGCCATTGCAGAGAGGAAATTTCCATATTCATATCAGTCTGGTCCCACCCACAGGCAGTCCAGCCCCGAAATGTCAGGCAAATCCTCTCCGCACGAGAGAAACAGCACAACCCCAGACGTACGTTTCGGTCTATGTTGACCTCGTCAGTGGGATGCAGCTGTTCCCCTCTAGGCACACAGAAGCAAGGGCCCATGCCTGGGATACCCTTCCACTTAGGGAGACAACAAACGAAAAGAATGTGACGAGCGCACACCGAGAAAGAGCAAAATAAAGTAGTTTACTCAAGGCATGTGTGGCCCCTCAGGTGCTGCTCAAGTCACGTTTTTTGCTCCCATGTGCCATTGCAGAGAGGAAATTTCCATATTCATATCAGTCTGGTCCCACCCACAGGCAGTCCAGCCCCGAAATGTCAGGCAAATCCTCTCCGCACGAGAGAAACAGCACAACCCCAGACGTACGTTTCGTTCTATGTGGACCTCGTCAGTGGGATGCAGCTGTTCCACTCTAGGCACACAGAAGCAAGGGCCCATGCCTGGGATACCCTTCCACTTAGGGAGACAACAAACGAAAATAATGTGACGAGCGCACACCGAGAAAGAGCAAAATAAAGTAGTTTACTCAAGGTATGTGTGGCCCCTCAGGTGCTGCTCAAGTCACGTTTTTCGCTCCCATGTGCCATTGCAGAGAGGAAATTTCCATATTCATATCAGTCTGGTCCCACCCACAGGCAGTCCAGCCCCGAAATGTCAGGCAAATCCTCTCCGCACGAGAGAAACAGCACAACCCCAGACGTACGTTTCGGTCTATGTGGACCTCGTCAGTGGGATGCAGCTGTTCCCCTCTAGGCACGCAGAAGCAAGGGCCCATGCCTGGGATACCCTTCCACTTAGGGAGACAACAAACAAAAAGAATGTGACGAGCGCACACCGAGAAAGAGCAAAATAAAGTAGTTTACTCAAGGCATGTGTGGCCCCTCAGGTGCTGCTCAAGTCATGTTTTTCGCTCCCATGTGCCATTGCAGAGAAAAAATTTCCATATTCATATCAGTCTGGTCCCACCCACAGGCAGTCCAGCCCTGAAATGTCAGGCAAATCCTCTCCGCACGAGAGAAACAGCACAACCCCAGACGTACGTTTCGGTCTATGTGGACCTCATCAGTGGGATGCAGCTGTTCCCCTCTAGGCACACAGAAGCAAGGGCCCATGCCTGGGATACCCTTCCACTTAGGGAGACAACAAACGAAAAGAATGTGACGAGCGCACACCGTACGTCTGTGGTTATGCTGTTTCTCTCGTGCAGAGAGGATTTGCCTGACATTTTGGAGCTGGACTGTCTGTGGGCAGGACCAGTCTGATATGGACATGGAGATTTTCTCTCTGCAATGGCACATGGGAGTGAAAAACGTGAGTTGTAGCACCATTAAGAGGCTACCATGCCTAGAACAGGACACTTTACCTTGTTCGTGCTCGATGGGTGCTCCTCACAATTCTGTTTGTCTCCCTAAGTATAAGGGCATCCCAGGCATGGGCCCTTGCTTCCGTGTGCCTAGAGGGATTCAGCGCCACCGCACTGATGAGGCCCATATAGGCCGAAACATACGTCTGTGGTTATGCTGTTTCTCTCGTGCAGAGAGGATTTGCCTGACATTTCGGAGCTGGACTGTCTGTGGGCAGGACCAGTCTGATATGGACATGGAGATTTTCTCTCTGCAATGGCACATGGGAGTGAAAAACGGGAGTTGTAGCACCATTAAGAGGCTACCATGCCTAGAACAGGACACTTTACCTTGTTCGTGCTCGATGGGTGCTCCTCACAATTCTGTTTGTCTCCCTAAGTATAAGGGCATCCCAGGCATGGGCCCTTGCTTCCGTGTGCCTAGAGGGATTCAGCGCCACCGCACTGATGAGGCCCATATAGGCCGAAACATACGTCTGTGGTTATGCTGTTTCTCTCGTGCAGAGAGGATTTGCCTGACATTTCGGAGCTGGACTGTCTGTGGGCAGGACCAGTCTGATATGGACATGGAGATTTCCTCTCTGCAATGGCACATGGGAGTGAAAAACGGGAGTTGTAGCACCATTAAGAGGCTACCATGCCTAGAACAGGACACTTTACCTTGTTCGTGCTCGATGGGTGCTCCTCACAATTCTGTTTGTCTCCCTAAGTATAAGGGCATCCCAGGCATGGGCCCTTGCTTCCGTGTGCCTAGAGGGATTCCGCGCCACCGCACTGATGAGGCCCATATAGGCCGAAACGTACGTCTGTGGTTATGCTGTTTCTCTCGTGCAGAGAGGATTTGTCTGACATTTAGGAGCTGGACTGTCTGTGGGCAGGACCAGTCTGATATGGACATGGAGATTTCCTCTCTGCAATGGCACATGGGAGTGAAAAACGTGAGTTGTAGCACCATTAAGAGGCTACCATGCCTAGAACAGGACACTTTACCTTGTTCGTGCTCGATGGGTGCTCCTCACAATTCTGTTTGTCTCCCTAAGTATAAGGGCATCCCAGGCATGGGCCCTTGCTTCCATGTGCCTAGAGGGATTCAGCGCCACCGCACTGATGAGGCCCATATAGGCCGAAACGTACGTCTGTGGTTATGCTGTTTCTCTCGTGCAGAGAGGATTTGCCTGACATTTCGGAGCTGGACTGTCTGTGGGCAGGACAAGTCCGATATGGACATGGAGATTTCCTCTCTGCAATGGCACATGGGAGTGAAAAACGTGAGTTGTAGCACCATTAAGAGGCTACCATGCCTAGAACAGGACACTTTACCTTGTTGGTGCTCCTCACAATTCTGTTTGTCTCCCTAAGTATAAGGGCATCCCAGGCATGGGCCCTTGCTTCCTTGTGCCTAGAGGGATTCAGCGCCACCGCACTGATGAGGCCCATATAGGCCGAAACGTACGTCTGTGGTTATGCTGTTTCTCTCGTGCAGAGAGGATTTGCCTGACATTTCGGAGCTGGACTGTCTGTGGGCAGGACAAGTCCGATATGGACATGGAGATTTCCTCTCTGCAATGGCACATGGGAGTGAAAAACGTGAGTTGTAGCACCATTAAGAGGCTACCATGCCTAGAACAGGACACTTTACCTTGTTGGTGCTCCTCACAATTCTGTTTGTCTCCCTAAGTATAAGGGCATCTCAGGCATGGGCCCTTGCTTCCGTGTGCCTAGAGGGATTCAGCGCCACCGCACTGATGAGGCCCATATAGGCCGAAACGTACGTCTGTGGTTATGCTGTTTCTCTCGTGCAGAGAGGATTTGCCTGACATTTCGGAGCTGGACTGTCTGTGGGCGGGACCAGTCTGATATGGACATGGAGATTTCCTCTCTGCAATGGCACATGGGAGTGAAAAACGTGAGTTGTAGCACCATTAAGAGGCTACCATGCCTAGAACAGGACACTTTACCTTGTTCGTGCTCGATGGGTGCTCCTCACAATTCTGTTTGTCTCCCTAAGTATAAGGGCATCCCAGGCATGGGCCCTTGCTTCCGTGTGCCTAGAGGGATTCAGCGCCACCGCACTGATGAGGCCCATATAGGCCGAAACGTACGTCTGTGGTTATGCTGTTTCTCTCGTGCAGAGAGGATTTGCCTGACATTTCGGAGCTGGACTGTCTGTGGGCGGGACCAGTCTGATATGGACATGGAGATTTCCTCTCTGCAATGGCACATGGGAGTGAAAAACGTGAGTTGTAGCACCATTAAGAGGCTACCATGCCTAGAACAGGACACTTTACCTTGTTCGTGCTCGATGGGTGCTCCTCACAATTCTGTTTGTCTCCCTAAGTATAAGGGCATCCCAGGCATGGGCCCTTGCTTCCGTGTGCCTAGAGGGATTCAGCGCCACCGCACTGATGAGGCCCATATAGGCCGAAACATACGTCTGTGGTTATGCTGTTTCTCTCGTGCAGAGAGGATTTGCCTGACATTTCGGAGCTGGACTGTCTGTGGGCAGGACCAGTCTGATATGGACATGGAGATTTCCTCTCTGCAATGGCACATGGGAGTGAAAAACGGGAGTTGTAGCGCCATTAAGAGGCTACCATGCCTAGAACAGGACACTTTACCTTGTTCGTGCTCGATGGGTGCTCCTCACAATTCTGTTTGTCTCCCTAAGTATAAGGGCATCCCAGGCATGGGCCCTTGCTTCCGTGTGCCTAGAGGGATTCAGCGCCACCGCACTGATGAGGCCCATATAGGCCGAAACGTACGTCTGTGGTTATGCTGTTTCTCTCGTGCAGAGAGGATTTGTCTGACATTTCGGAGCTGGACTGTCTGTGGGCAGGACCAGTCTGATATGGACATGGAGATTTCCTCTCTGCAATGGCACATGGGAGTGAAAAACGTGAGTTGTAGCACCATTAAGAGGCTACCATGCCTAGAACAGGACACTTTACCTTGTTCGTGCTCGATGGGTGCTCCTCACAATTCTGTTTGTCTCCCTAAGTATAAGGGCATCCCAGGCATGGGCCCTTGCTTCCATGTGCCTAGAGGGATTCAGCGCCACCGCACTGATGAGGCCCATATAGGCCGAAACGTACGTCTGTGGTTATGCTGTTTCTCTCGTGCAGAGAGGATTTGCCTGACATTTCGGAGCTGGACTGTCTGTGGGCAGGACAAGTCCGATATGGACATGGAGATTTCCTCTCTGCAATGGCACATGGGAGTGAAAAACGTGAGTTGTAGCACCATTAAGAGGCTACCATGCCTAGAACAGGACACTTTACCTTGTTGGTGCTCCTCACAATTCTGTTTGTCTCCCTAAGTATAAGGGCATCCCAGGCATGGGCCCTTGCTTCCGTGTGCCTAGAGGGATTCAGCGCCACCGCACTGATGAGGCCCATATAGGCCGAAACGTACGTCTGTGGTTATGCTGTTTCTCTCGTGCAGAGAGGATTTGCCTGACATTTCGGAGCTGGACTGTCTGTGGGCAGGACAAGTCCGATATGGACATGGAGATTTCCTCTCTGCAATGGCACATGGGAGTGAAAAACGTGAGTTGTAGCACCATTAAGAGGCTACCATGCCTAGAACAGGACACTTTACCTTGTTGGTGCTCCTCACAATTCTGTTTGTCTCCCTAAGTATAAGGGCATCCCAGGCATGGGCCCTTGCTTCCGTGTGCCTAGAGGGATTCAGCGCCACCGCACTGATGAGGCCCATATAGGCCGAAACGTACGTCTGTGGTTATGCTGTTTCTCTCGTGCAGAGAGGATTTGCCTGACATTTCGGAGCTGGACTGTCTGTGGGCGGGACCAGTCTGATATGGACATGGAGATTTCCTCTCTGCAATGGCACATGGGAGTGAAAAACGTGAGTTGTAGCACCATTAAGAGGCTACCATGCCTAGAACAGGACACTTTACCTTGTTCGTGCTTGATGGGTGCTCCTCACAATTCTGTTTAAGTCCCTTATATACACCTTTTTATTTCATGTATGTCCTTTGTTTTTAATTGCACTACATTGTAGGGTGATTCCCGGAATGCCCGGGACAGTCACTTAATTGGGGTCTGCGTCCTGCATCCCGACTCGCCCCCCCACCGGGGCAATAGAAAGTCCCAGAATAAAGTAAAGCCACCCACACAGCACAGGCTGTCTGCCACTCAACCCTATTCTGCCAGTCCACGCACGTGACTGACAGCCACAGGCCTCCTCCCAGCTTATTATTTTATTTTTTTTGTCAGCATTGATGCGCAGGAGTGCGGGGTATGTAATGTCATGTGACCCGGCCGAGGAGCAGCGAAACTGAGAGCTTAGAGAAGACGGAGGTGTGTGGCACACTCTGAGAGGAGAAACACTTTCCTAGCAAGTGGGACTATCCTTAGTGTTTAACATGGGTAGGTTGGCTGGCAGGGATGGGGCAACTTGGTGAGGTACGTCATGCACTGCAAGTCTGTCAGTGAGGAATACTTTTATGTACATACTCCTCTCTGATTGCCTGACTGTGGCCAGTAGCGCTACATAACAGGCTGATGCCAACAAATGAGGGCGGCAAGCAGAGGAAGAGGGAGGTGAGATGGAGACACTGGACCGAGTTGTGTGCTGGAGGTATTCAAGGTTTTTTATTCTTCTCTCTCTTAGAAATAACCATGCAAGAAATAACTGGTGGTCATCATAATGATATTTAATTTGCACTGTATTTACACTGAAATTTGTTTATCTCAGATTTTATTTTCTGCACCTTTTCTTTTGTACATGTGTGTATACAGATGTGTCCATACATATATGTGTGTATAATACACATTGATGCCTAAATGCTCATCTGCATATATGTACAAAGTCATAAAGTGGAGCAAGTCAACTGGACAGTAGGGAGCAAATTATAATTCCATTGAGCTAATCTGGGTTTTTAACTCATTGAATGCTCAATATGTTGGTGAGATCTGTCCAAGAACTGTTCTAGTTCAGGGTTAGCCAATTGTTGAACCTCTAGCTGTTGGGTACTACAACTCCTATAATCCCCTACCTTCCAGTGACTGGTAGGGGATGATGGGAGTTGTAGTCCTCAACAGCTGGTTACTCTCTGACATCCAGTGATGTCAATGAGGGGTTGTGTGGTGTCAACTGACCCCAATGAGCTGATAACTCCCATCATGACAATGTCCCTGAATGGCAAAAATGAAATGTGGTCACCCTACTACGTTGGGACCCACAAATATTATAAAGAGCATATTTAAAGGGTCTCCTGCTCGTCTACGCATTTATTATAACATCTCCTCAGGATTTTTGTTTAGATAAGGTTTTCAGGTATGTTAGAGTAGGACTTGCCTGTAAGTGAAATACCTTGGCGTGGTGGCAAGCTTACCCACAACTTGACCAATCTGTGACACAAAAATGTCACTTATTTACTAAGAATTATTATATATGCCCATTACAGGGCACACATTAGTTCTTTATATAGAGTTGCACAGGTTTGTCTTTTTGTCCGTGTTTTCACTTTGGGTTTCTGGCCTAATGTTTGGGGGACTGGAGAACCCTCTCATTCCATGCTGCTTTTTATGTATCTATCTTTATATTTATCTTAAAGTTGTATTTATTATATGGATATGTTAAGGTGATTTGGCGCTGTGAGTTTCTCTTCTCTTACTGTAAAAAACCCTTTCCTTTTAAGGCAGTGTTAAAATACCAGGCATCTTCAAATATGAAAGGATTAAAGTACTGCCTGTGTTTAACGCTTTGAGTGCCAGAGGGGTTGCCTACCCCTCTGGCACCCAAAGGGTTAACATTCTGTGTACTCTGTGTCAAGGAAGTCATAAGTGACTGATAATGAGAAGAGCCCCAGGAATTACACACATCAATATAATAGACAGGGACAGATGTCAACATGCTACTCTTGGTTGTCATATCAAAGATTTAAAATCCCCACTCATTTAAATTAGTTTTTTAACAACTTTAATGCTAGACTGGTCGCCAACGCAATGCACTGGAGACCTGTCTAGCATTTAAAAGGGCAGTAAAGTTATTATTATGTTGTTGTTTAAGCATACCATTATTATTATTTTGTTTTTATGAAAAAAAAATATTTTAGGGAATTTCTTGACAAGTAAAACAAGGACGCTAACACTGTTAAGTAAGATTCAATGTTCTGTTGTGGTCAGTAGGTTGTGCTCTTACTATAAGTTTCTATTGAGATTTGCTGTAGTCTAAGACTTAATGAGGGTTACACACTAAGGTGATAAAGCGCAGATGACTTTTCCAGTGATGTAAACTCTCCAGTTTCTATGTTACTTTATGGAGCCTATACACTGGGATCTCTCTAAACTGTGGGATCTTACTTCATTGGTTCTATAGAATAATATAGGAAAATGGAGAGTTTATCATACTGGAAAAGTTACCTCCTTTTTATCCCTCCTCTGTTAAATCCTCAGCTCTTTGTCCTAAACCCAGGTCCCAGTGCGAGCAGTCCAACAGAGGGCCTTGGGGTCCCTACCCCTGAGCTGACCTTTCTTGTAGTCACACTGTCAGCCATTTTTTTCTCCAGAATGCAGATTTGTATTGATCCTTCCTCTTGTAGATGCTTCACTGAAAAATGTTCAGGGTGAAATAAACAAACTACTTGTGTGCTACTGTTTTGATTGTTTTTACTTGTTTGTTATTCCTGAGCGGAAAATAAATTGAAGAAGCTTTAATAATAATCATTTGAATTGAAGATGTGTTATAGTATGTATATATGTACTGAATTTTAAAACACACAGTGAAACCATGCTTAAATGTTTCAGACATAAGAAGAAAGTAATAGTGAGAGAGAGATTGAGAGAGCGAGAGAGCGAGAGAGAGAAACATGTCATTCTGAGACCAGAGAGCTTCCTGTCAGGGGCTGTGATAATGTTGAGCTATCTCTGCAGCAGAAAAGCCTTCCGCCACTACAGTATAGAGATCACCTGGTGCTGCAAGGATGGTGTTTCATTGTATCTCTGTCAGGAACACAAGAATAGGGGACAATGAAAATAAATAAATAAGTCAACTGTATTGGCAATTTGACTTTACATAGCATGTACTTGTAGAATATCTAAAGTCAAGAAGGAAGTTGACTGTCACTTTAAAAAAAAAAACAACTTACATTTATTTAACTTTTGAATGCAAGAGGGATGTTTAAAACAAGGTCCTAGATGCACTAAATGTCGATGTGGTGTCGATATGATATTGTCGTTGTGTTTGAATCACTCCGATAATTCGATCTGCACACACATCGACATATTCACAAAAATTGTCGGATGGAAGGGGAGGGTTGGAGAAGGTCCCTATTATCATACAGGATTTTTGAAGTGCTGTCGGTGTGGAAGGGATCTCCTCCCCTCACACATCACCAACACTATGACAATTCTGTACAGCATTCTCTGTGCTTCCCTACCCAACCAGCAGGGGAATACAGAGAAGGCTTTCAGCACCATGGACAGCATTGAATGCAATAGGGATGTGCATTGCTCACCCCTGTGGCATTCAAATGGTTACAATAAACAGAACTAGTACACCAAGCACTACATAATGTGCCCCCACCTTAGTATGGCGACATATTGCATATATTCGACATATTATCTTCATCCGACTTTCACATCAGGGACTGCCATTTAGGGCCGTATGTTCAAAGGGATAATTTCAAAAAAATGTTGTATGAAAGACAAAAATAAGTAATTGTATGCATGAACTAAATTTTTTCTATAGAGTATACAACAAAAAAACTAGTAATGTCCGTTGTGTACGACACAACTCCAGAACTGACGGGCAAAGGGGCATGGCAAGGGCGTAGCTAAACTATTCTCCAGTGTCGTATAGAGGAAAAGAAAATTTGTCATAACTAACTACAAAAAAATGTCTTACAAAAGACAAAATTTGTACGTTAAGAAAAAATGGAGGGAATGAGAATTATTGCCTTTAGTTAAGACATTTTTGTTGTTAGTAAAGACATTTTTGTCATTACATATGACAATTTCAGTCAGGACAAACAACATATTTCCAGTCATAACCAACACTCTGAAAATATTAATGATCCTAATGACACTGTACTTTGAAAAGTCCTTACAAAAGACAAAAGCTATTTTGCTACTTCTTTGAACATATGGCCCCATGTATAGATGACTCCATGTTTAGTCGACTCCATGTTTAGTCGACTCCATTTTTATTCTACTCCATTTTTTGTCGACTCCATTTTTTGTCGACTCCATTTTTACTTGAGTCTTTTATTCAACACTTAACCCTTTTAGTACCAGAGAGGTTGCAAATGCAGTGTATGTCGGAGAATGTATGTCAGAGAATGCTGTTCAGAATTGTCGTAGCTCTCCCTGCTGTTACTCCATAGGAACGTACAGGGAAGATCCCAGCTACGACAGCCTGAGGCAGGTGAAGTGGAGACTGTAAACTCCGACAGCAGAGTCGGCTATCAGAGTTTATTGAATGAGTCAAAGTGTCACATTAACATGTCAACACCCCCCCCTTACATACAAATGTGTCTCATTATGCTTCATTTCTATATGGAAATTAGCAATTGTCGATGCGAAGAGTAGAAATTCGTAAACCAGTCAAAGGAATGTCGGATTGATGTTGATTTTGGCTTTTTTGTCGGAATCATGTCGATCTGATGTTGTAGAGACTTTGGTGAATACGGTGGATGTGCCTACGACCCTGCTCCGACAGAACATCGACATTCGTAGCCCTCTTCAACCATTAGTGCATCTAGGCCACTGTGTTAATCCTTAGAAAAGCCATATATCTATACAGAGGGGGAGATTCACTAAGTGGTGATAAAGAGGTGATAAGGAGGTGATAAAGTAGAGATGACTTCTCCAGTTCCTATGTTATTCTATCGAGCCTATGCACTATGATTTCTTCAGCTTTGGAGATCTTAGTGAATAGGCTCCATAGAATATCATAGGAACTGGAGAAGTGATATCACTGGAGAAGTCATCTCCACTTTATCACCTATTTATCACCTCTTAATGAATCTCCCCCCAAGAGTTCTTAAAGGGATAGCAATACTTTGTTTTATCCTTACTTTATTTTGTAGGCATTAAAAAAACATGAAGAACGATATAAGTCTTATCTCTCAAACCTTTATGGTTTAAGAGATATTCACAAGCAAAGTATCCCCCCCCTGTTCAGCCACATCAGAAGGGAGGTGCCCAGGTAGACTGCAGAGAGGGACAATCTTCAATTAAGATAAGGGAAAAACCTGAAAAACTTGTCAAGGGGGGCAGAGCTTTCATTGTTCTCATTGTAAGAAGATTGTCCCCTTCTGTTATCTGTCTGGTCTATGGACTGGATTCCACCTCTGAGAAGAGATGGCTTACACTAGGTAAAAGGGGCGGGAGGGGAAACTTTGCTTGTGAATATCTCTTAAACCATAAAGGTTTGAGAGATAAGACATATTATTCTTCATGTTTTTTTAATGCCTACAAAATAAAATAAAGTTAAAACGAAGTATTACTATGCCTTTAATGTATTTACTTTCCAGCCCCTACCATTTCAGCTGGGAGGCTATTCCATGTATTATTCACCTTGCTTGATTTAAGTATTTCTCATTTTACCTTTCCCACTCCGATAAATAAATATCTAAAGGCTTTGCCTTACTTCATTGTTGTAAACAATAGAATGCCTGGGTGTTCCCACATAGATCCATTAACCCTTTGAGTGCCAGGGAAGTATCCAATGCATCGCGATGCACTGGATACTGGATACTTCTCAGTGGGTTAATAATAGTGAGTGAAAATGATGGTCAGTGAAAGCTCTGTCAGGACGCAGCTAGACTGCTGTTTTCATCAGGAGGAATCAGATACAAGTCACATGATTCACATCTATTTTTGGTCAAAGTACAAAAGGTTAACAGGCACGAACCACAACTGCGTCTTCCACATTACTTTGACTTCAATAATATTTTACCTAATTTATGTAATGTCGTGCATCTGTAACCTATTACTTGGTGAAGAAAAGCAGGATCCTTGTTTATGTCATGTGTCTTGGTAATGGAGATAATCTGAAGCCACCTGATTTAAAGGGATAGTAATGTTTCACAATAAAAGCAGCCGCAATTAATCATCATAGTATTTGGCCCATGGAGAGTGTTATTTCAATACTGTCAGAGCTGTAGTTCAAGAGTAATTGAATGATAAAGTATCTCCCTTCCACCCCTTATACTGATGTAACACTGCTCATCTCAGAGAAGCATTGTGGAAAATGAATATCTTGAAGGGTTTTACCTACTGTGTGTCACAAGGGTATTCTTTCTGCTGAGAGATGTTTAATTGAAAAGTTATTCCAGCTCACACACAATTTTTTTATATTAGTTCAGTGCTTCTTTGGCCTGCAATTTTAAGGTGAATCTGTTGCTAATACTTCCTATAGGCAACAGTTGTCACTGACAGTGGCACTCCATAGACTGCAGTAGCAACAGCACCATCCAAAAATGTCAAGCCGTGGATATATCACACCCAAAACTTGCACATTTTAACAAAAACAGGGTGCAAAACAAGAAAAAGAAAAAACAAGAAACAAGAAAAAGAATATAAAATTGGCGTTTATTCAACACTCCCCCCTTCAACCCGAGGAAATGCACTTATAGATATCAAATATAACAAGCACGTGCGATCAAACCAACAGTGATAGCATCATAAAGAGATCTCTTGCTTCAACATACCGGTATACTGATACAGCTTTGACTTTCTGCCACTTAACCCCTTTTGTCCTGGTCTCCACTCTAAAGTACCTTCACCTCTGATGTACTCTCTGCTCCTTCAGCATATTATTAGCCTCCTTTTTCTCCCTCCAGGCAATATGGGTCAGTGGCGTGTCCTCGCTCTGTAACTGGCAATTTTCTTTTTTGCAAAGTCCTCTTTTCCACACTCACCAATCTCTTGACCAACTTGATTAAACATCCAGATAATTCATCAGTCTCTCCTTTTGCTGGCTCAGTCAATAATAGTCTTATTCATTGGTCAACCCCGCGTTCAAGTTTCCTCCTCTAGTGGCTACTGTTGGCATCACATTATGTGGCTTCTGCATTTTCTGCCAGTAAATTTCCTGGACATAAGTATAAACACAGTGATTTATTGGCAAAAAGTTACAGTGCTTTTGAATATGTGTAAAAACGTGTGTGCTCAAAGTGAAATGTAATTGTTTAGCTTTTTCTAAATAGGTCTTTCTTCTCCTTAGTCCTGTAGGTTTCAGTTTAAAATATTAAGTTCACCCATATTGCCTGGAGGCAAAGAACATGGTTGGAAAAGGTGCTTCACCATCATTATCAGATTGTGTTGAAGTCACTAAATTTCCCTACATTTTTAGTAATTGATATACCAGTATATGTTTCTATTTGAATTATATAGAGAAAGGATTATTTAATAAAGTCACCTTTTTTATGAGTTAATAATAGTGATCACGTGGTTTTCTCTAAAACTCACTACACATGAGCGCTGGAATACATTTGGTTATTGTATATTTTGTGTAGATCCAGTAGCAGGGATCTTGTTCCTGGCGGCTATTGAGTAGTGAGGAGCGGCAATTCTTCTGTTTAGCTCCACCGTTGTACATTTTGAATACTTAAAAAATGTCCCTCATATCCAATACATGGTCTGTATCTTTACAAGGAGAGAATCTCGGAGTGGTATGCAGTGCTGTGATCATAAATAAGCTTCTCAGACACAAATCTCTTTGATGGTATACAGTGTAGTGATAATGAATAAGAGTCTCAGGAGCGAAATGCATTGATCAGTGTTGGTGATTACATCTGTTACACTGTATATCACTCCAGGAGTCTCTCCTTGTAAAGATATAGACCATATATTGGATACTAGTTTAAAATCTTGTGTACACGGGCCACAGTGCCACCCAGCAGCCTTGACTGGTGCCCAGAGCCTCTCTGCTCACTGGCCATGCTGCAGTCATGAGCAGTACAGAGTACCTGAACGGGCCGCGGCGCATTCGGGCACTCTGTACTACACACAACTGCAGTGCAGGCAGTCTCTGCTGCACATGACTGCAGCATGCACAGTCTCTACTGCGCATGATGGCTTCTGACAAACATCCTAGTGAATTATTATATAGGATGAGGTACATTTTGCAACTCATTGAGTGCCAGAGGAGTACACAATGCACTGCAAAGAAATGTGTTGCATATGCCTCCGGCATTTAGAGGGTTAAGTATTGTCACAATAGAGGAACTATTGTTTTTACTTAACACTGTGTTCCCTATCTATGTGAATGGTGCTGTGGAGGTGATTCCGACTGTGCGTGTAAATAAAAATCCTCTACATTCCCACTGATTTAACTATTTGACTGCCAGTGCTTTTCATTGTGTTAGATACCTCTCTGGCACTCAGATACTGGGGATTGTAACTGCATGGATGATAGGGAGCTCTACACCTCATGGCGAACTAAGCTAAATCAAGGAGAAAGAAAACAGACAAAAACATATATTAAAGCTCAGTATTTTACTACTTAAAGGGATAGTAACATGTTTTTGTTATATATGCTGCAAGTGCCACATATGTAAAACCAAGCAAGGATAAAAACAGCAGTAGGTGCACAGGTGTGGGTGTTTGCCAGCAGTAGAGCTCCATTTATGTTGGCACTTTGCTTTATTTTCTCACCTGCTGGATCCAGTAGCGTAGCACAAAATGTTGGGGTCCCCCTGAAATATCTGTTATGTGGGCCTCCATGCCCCTTCCCTGTACTTAAAGCCTTCCCCATCTTTACACACTACCCACACAATAATAACAACAGTGATAATAAACTGTATTTCAAAAAACACGTAGAAGCTGACTGTCACACCAGCTTTCTTTAATTTTCCCACCGGTAATGACAGAATTACACATACTCTGCCTTGTACCCCATCCTTGTTCCACTTTCCCACTGGCAGCCACATACACTGTCTGTCGCTACAATCTTTATGTCTGCTACCCTAGCTTTGTTCTGCTGTCCACTATTAGCCACAGAAAAACACATACACTGTGTGACACTCCAGCTTTGTTCCACTGGTAGCCACAGAACCATGTATACACTGTGTCACACCCAGAACATATGTTCTGTCTGTCACTCTTTCTTTGTTCCACTGTCTACTGGTAGCCACAGAGAAACACATACACTGTGTGTCACTACAGCCTTGTTCCACTGGTTGCCACAGAACTTCAAATCCACTGTACAAAACCCAAGCCTTGCTCCACTGGTAGATACAAAACCACACATACACTGTTTGACACCCCAGCCTTGTTCCACTAATAGCAACAGAACCACACCCACACTGTCTGACATCACTGCCTTTTTCCAATGATAACTGGTAGCCATAGAACCACCCCATACCACCCTAATGTCCATCTTTAGGAGGGACAGCCCCTCTTTGAGACCCAAATCCCTTTGTCCCTCTTTCCCACCCTGGTGTCCTCTTTTTAGGAGATCAGACTGTGTAGCATGTATATGTGTATCACATTGCTCCACAGCAATACAACTAAAATAAGAGTCAGTAAATGTTTTTATATATTAGTCTGTGTAAATAAAATAATTTGGTTTTGCTCTAAACCATTTATTCAGTTAAACAAAGATGTGTCAGTATGTCATGAAATAACCTAAATATTATATCTAAATATTATTATATACATTAGTCCACTGGTAGCACAGAAAAACATACACTATGTGACACTGGCACTTCAGGTTTGTTCCACTGGTTACCACAGAACCACACATACACAGGCTCCCCAGTCTTGTTCCACTGGTAGCAACGGAACCACACACCACAGCCTTGTTCCACTGTTCATTGGTAGCCACAGAAAGACACATGCACTGTCTGCCACCCCAGTCTTGTTCCACCGTCTCATTGTTAGCCATAGAACCACACATTTCTGACATCACAGCCTTCTTTGACTGTTCACTGGTTGCCACAGAACAACACATACCCTGCTTAACACTACAGCCTTGTTTCACTGGTAGCAACAGAACCACACACACACATTGTCTTTCACCACAACCTTGTTCCACTGACCAATGATAGCCACACAACCACACATATACTATCTGCCTCCCTAGCCCTGTTCCCAAGTCCACTGGTAGCCACAGAAAAACAAATACATTGTTTGACACCCCAGCCTTATTCCACTGGTAGTGACAGAACCAAATGCACACTGTCTGACACAACAGCCTTGTTCCACTGTTCACTAATAGCCAAAGAAAAACACATACCCAGGTTTGTCCCACTGGTCACTACAGAGCAATACATACACTGTATAAAACCCAAGTATTGTTCTACTTGTAGCATCAGAACCACACATATGCTATTTGACACCATAGCCTTGTTCCACTGGTAGCAACAAAACCATACACACACTATCTGCCACCACAGCCTTGCTCCACCATTCATTGGTAGCCACATAACCACACATATACTGTCTGTCATCCTAGCCTGTCCACTGGTAGCCACAGAACCACACATTACTGCCACCTCAACCTTGTTTGACTGTCCACTGGTACTTATAGTACCACACTTATGCTGTCTGCCATCACAGCCTGGTTTGAATGTCTGCTGGCAGCCACAATACCATGCAAACGCTGTCTAATACTCCAGACCAGTTCTACAGTCCCACTGGTAGTCACAGAACCTCATTTACACTGTCTGACACCATAGCCTTGTTTCACTATCTCACTGACAGCCACATACAGTGACTACCACCACAACCTTGTTCCATTGACCACTGATTGCCACAGAACTACACATAACCTGTCTACCATACTAACTTTTTCAACTGTCCACTGGTAGCCAAAGAAAAACACATATACTGTGTCACACTCCAGCCTTGTTCCACTGGATGGCACAGAACCACGCATACACTGTGTGATATCCCAGTCTTGTCCCACTGGTAGTGATAAAGCCACATACACTGTCTGCCACTATAACCATGTCCACTGACAGCCAAAGAACCACACATGTACTGTTTGTCACCCGTGCTTTGTTCCACTATCCACTGGTAGCCACATAAAAACACTTTCATAATCAGGTGCTGCAGAGTAGAGTGATGTTTATCAAAAGTTTTCCTCTGGCAAGACTGGGCTCCCAGAAGGGTGGCTTGGATATCCTTCCATATGTCTGGTATCAGCAGAAAAGACATCAGATGTATGTCTCCAGGATCGAAGTGCGGGGATTATAACCCAAGGCAGAAAAGATAGGAGAACATTCCACGGAATCTTGCAGCAAGTTATAGTGGAACTCTGCCAGGGGGAGTAAATCAGACCAATAATCCTGTTATTCATTACAGTAGCACCAAGGAAACTGTTCATGATTCTGGTTTAATCTCTCTGTCTGACCATTAGACTGAGGGCAGCAGGCAGTTGAAATGTGCAAATCAATACCAAGACTTTTACAGAGGCCCTCCAGAATAGTGAGACAAACTGTGAGCCTCCGTTAGAAATTATTTCTTTCGCAAACAGGTCAGCCAATTTATCAGAAGTAGGAAACTTAAGAACAGACGTAAAGTGACCCTGTTTAGAAAAGCAGTCCACTATGATCCGGACAACAGTCATACCTTTGTAAGGAGCGAGATTTACAATGAAATCCATTGCTAGATGGATCCAGGATAGCGCTTTCACAGGAAGTGGCTGAAAAAGGCCCATGAGTTATGTTGGTTTGGGCACAAACAGGACATGATGCGAGTCAGCCATCCCAGCTACATAGGCTCAAGAGAGGCTGTAGAGTCAGAATGGCTTGGAAATTGGGTTTTAGTCAGCTGGCTAGTCAAAGAGAGAACAATCTGCCTGAAATAATCAGATCTGCTCCCAGTCTAAAAGTAAATGCTTATTCATATCTAAAAACAGTGTGTAATTGTATATAATTTTTAATATTTTATAAGAGAAATCTCAATGTATTGTTCCTGGTAAAACATTTTCTAAATAAATAACTAAATAAATACTGAGCCAAGGGCTTTGTGAATTGCTGAAGGTCCAGAATAGCAGCTTCTGAAGCAGCTTGCCTGCCAGGGGTGTCAAATACATATCACAGGGCTGTTATGAAGATATCTGAATTTTCTAGGATGGAAGAAACACTGTCTAAGAGTGGAGAGACCCAAGCTAACAGGAATCTCAGCACTGGAACACTAGCAGGCCTGCACTGGGACAAAAATAGGCCCGGGCATTTAAGGCTGAGCAGCCCATTTTTGTTTTTTGAGCAGCCCATGGGGGGCTATAATCACGTGCGGTAATGAGGTGGTCGCTTTCAGAAAGTGAAAGATGGCCCAAACTCATTTAATGATTAATTTTTTTTAAACGCCCGGACCGGCCCACCGGGCAAATGCCCGGTATGCCCGATGGCCAGTCCGGGCCTGAACACTAGTCAGAAAGACACTATACAGGTGAAAGTGCCTGTGAGGCTGCTTGATATAGGCCTCAGAAGGTGTATCCTGGAAAGCAGATAATAGCAGAGCTGGAGTGAATGAAGCGAATGTGTCCAGAAAAACAGGCTGACCTGCAAATAACAGCGAACAGGACTTTCTGGACTTGGTTCTTACAGAAGGTTATTTTTAGGAAGTCACAGACTCCTGACTCCAGATACAGTGCCCTTCTGATAGTAAGGAAAAAGAAAAGAAACTCATCTCTATAGAACACCATAATGTAAACATAATATACATACTGTATACAAAATTAAGAACCCAAGTGAATAAGGGACAACCTAAGACAAAAGACATCCTGCACTACTCCATACAAATTACACAGATGTGAACCCTATATAGAGCATACATGGTACCAATGTGTTCATTTACTTATTTTTAAAAAAATTAGGGTTTTGTTGCATAGTTTGGCTAAAGTATGTTTAAGCTTGCTTACCTCGCCAAGGTGCCCCATTTTAAGCGAGTCCTATCTAATTCATATTGCCATCTTTATGACATAAGGGGATAGTTATACTTAAAATGTAAAAAAAAATATATTGTGGGTTTACCCCCCGAGTAATACAAGGGCACTCACACTGCTGAATGGTGTTTTACTCAAAAGTTATTACAGCTCAAACTTGAATTTTTTAGGTGCAATATCACAGTGGCCTGAAACTGTACAGCAGTGCTGTTGCTACAGCATCCTATGGACAGGGCTGGTCAGTTGGCCATAAATATCCATAGGATGGTGTAGCAACAGCGCCACTGTATAATTTCAGGACACTGTGATACTGCAGCTAAAAAATTCAAATTTGAGCTATAGTAACATTTGAATAAAACACATTTCAGCAGTGGGGATAATCTTGTTTTAACCATAACCACCAAAAAAATATTGCACTTCCACAGATGTCCATTCAAATAAAAGCCAATTTATTAATATATCACTTTGCACAATGCATACAAAATACCTTCATCCAAATGTTGTAACAATTTTCTACCACATGGAGAGACTAGATTGTTGGAATCACAGTCCAATAGATGACACCATGCTGGACCCTATTGATCAACGCGTTTCGCGCGATAAGCGCTTAATCATGGTCTTTGATCATGATTAAGCGCTTATCGCGCGAAACGCGTTGATCAATAGGGTCCAGCATGGTGTCATCTATTGGACTGTGATTCCAACAATCTAGTCTCTCCATGTGGTAGAAAATTGTTACAACATTTGGATGAAGGTATTTTGTATGCATTGTGCAAAGTGATATATTAATAAATTGGCTTTTATTTGAATGGACATCTGTGGAAGTGCAATATTTTTTTGGTGGTTATGGTTGTATATGTAGAGCTTTAGAGGACAGCTCAAATAAGTGCACCCACATGATATTTTCATATTCCCAGTGACATGACACAAGTTGCATTAGTCACTTAAAATTTGAAATGGACTTCAAAAGCAAAAGCCTTAAGTTGAATGGAAGTAAGAGCTACCGATATGTGATGTGGTGATGAGAAGTCGATAATCTTGTTTTACTCAGGGGGATAAACCCTACAATATATATATATATATATAGAGAGAGAGAGAGGGAGAGAGAGAGAGGCAGCTGTTTGCCGTTTCATCACAATAAAGTTATATTTGAAAAGTTCCATGGGTGCTGCCCTACATTATTTCCTCTATCAAATCATTTTGGGATGTGCACCTGGGCAGAAAACCTGCAAGAGAGAGTGCTTTCAAACTTTTACCTTTTGGATATATATATATATATATATATATATATATATATATATATATATTTATTAATTTATTTTTACATTTTAAGTATTGCTGTCCCTTTAAACAAACACAAAAATGTAGATTAAAAACTGCCCTTGAACACTGATTTAATTGGCAATATCCTTAGCTTCCAAAGGTCTGAATAAACATTGGGTTATAAAAAAAAAAATAATGGTTCAATTTAATATTTTTTTAAACCTCTTGCGTATCTCTTTCTTCCAAGACACCTTGTCAGGGTTGGCAAGCTTATACAATGCTTGGCCAAATTATGGAACAAAATCTCATATTTATTAACACAGTAGTATTATATATGCCCAAAACAGGACACACTTTTGCACCTTGTATAGAGAAGCGCAGTTTTTTTTTGTCTTGCATTTGCACTTTAGGTTTCGGCGTAATACTTGGGGGACTGGGGAACCCTTTCATTCTCTGCTGCTATCTATACATTCATGACTTTATGCTTATTTACACTTTATTAATTACTAGTTTAAAAGCCTGTGTACACGGGCCACAGTGCCACCTAGTAGCCTCGGCTGGTGCCCGGAGCCTCTCTGCTCACTACCCGTACTGCAGTCATGCACAATACACAGTGCCCGAACGCTGCGGCTGATACGGAGCGGGGCGCTCTGAATTCACACCGGAGTCCTCTCTGCGTATCTTCCTGAGACCAGTCCCAGGAAGGTGTGCAGAGAGGACTCTGGTCCGAATTTGGGGCGCCCCACTCTGTATCAGCCGTGGCGCATTCGGGCACTGTGTATTGCGCATGACTGCAGCGCAGGCAGTCTCTACTGTGCATGACTGCAATGTGCTCAGTCCCTACTGTGCATGATGGCTTCTGACAAACATCTTAGCGAATTATTAGGATATGTATGTATTATGGTGAGTTAGCGCTGTGAGCTATTCTTTTTTTTTTACTGGATGTAAATTGTTCTATGAAAAAATATGAATTACTAGTTGAACAGCCCGTTACACGGGCCACAGTGCCACTGCCACCCGGTCGCGGGGCAGTCACGCGCAGTGAAGACTGCCCGCGCCGCAGCTGATACAGAGCTGGACGCTCCTTCGGAGAGCCAGCTCTGTATCAGCCGCGGCGCAGGCAGTCTCTACTGTGCATGACTGCAGCGCGCGCAGCAGTGTGTACTGCGCATGTCAGGCGTTACACACGATTTCGCAAATTATTATATAGGATAGCTTCCATTTAATGTTGTAGTAATTGCACGTTTCTCTCCCTATTGTGTTATCTGCTGACTGAACAAATGTGACCTTCTGCTAACTGGTATTCACAACTGAGGTTCTGTTGCTAAATATATAATTCTGTTTTGTGCCATCATATTTATGGATTGCAAATAAAGTACTGTCTGTGCTTCTTGTCTTTCTTTGTGCGTGGAGTGCAGGTGTGAACTAATACGAAGATGTCACCATGGGGTATTAAATTATCACTATGTCATTACTGGGTGATGTTACTTCTTGTTCAATATGATAGTTGTCATATGACATGTGGCACTGCAATTCAGTTGTGTAACCTCTGCATGAAGTTTACAAGATCATAAACCACACATTCCATCTAGTTAATAAAATGAGCAGTACTGCAGTCACGCATGGAAACAGAACACTGAAAGACGCCTAATTATCTTTCAACAGTGTTGCACTGTGATCACATGCTCTGTTCTCATTAGAATACAATGTACAGAGACAGAAATCAATGATGAAACTCTAGCATTAGATAATGAAGCTGGTGTATTAAGTAGAACTCTGAAGTTATGCACTAAGGTGCGATAAAGCTGTGGTAACCTGACCAGCGTGGTAAATCCCCAGTTTCTATCTTAAAGGGGAACTACCACCCAACAAAATCTTTAGCTTAAAGGGATAGTAATACTTAAAATGTAAAAAAATATATGTTGTAGGGTTTATCCCCCTGAGTAAAACAAGAGTACTCCCACTGCTAAAAGGTGTTTCATTCAAAAGTTATTAATTTTCAAAGTTGAATTTTTTAGGTGCAATATCACAGTGGCCTGAAATTGTACAGTGGCGCTGTTGCTACACCATCTTATGGAGATTTATGGTCCCGGGACCAGAGCTGTCCATAGGATCGACTCCATAGACTCCATTTTCCAACCTTTGGCAACGATTGTGGATAGGATTTTACAACCTCATGTTCTAGTCACGCCTGCCTACCTGGCGGATACCGCTGATTTCTTGAACAAACTGGGCACCTTGACCCCACCGGAAGAGGATTCATTGCTCTGTACATTGGATGTACAATCATTGTACACGGCGATTCCCCATGAGGAGGGTATCAGGTGCATCAGGGAGACCTTGGAATCAGCTGGCCTCCAGGAGGGCATGATTACTTTTTGTTTGACGATCCTCAGAATTATCTTGACTAAGAACTACTTCAGATATAAATTTGTGTTCTATGAACAGCGACAGGGAACTGCCATGGGGGCCAATATGGCGCCGGCTTATGCCAACCTTTTCATGTCAAAATTTGAACATCTGCATGTATTTTATAACAATCCCTTTTCTGAATATATCTCCACATGGTGGAGATATATAGATGATTGTTTTATGATATGGAAGGGAGGCAAAGCGCGTCTGGAGGAATTCATGGTGTTCATTAATTTGTGTCATGAGACTATCAAATTCACGTCTGAAGTGGATTCTAGGGCCATCAATTTCCTGGATGTTAGGATTGAAAAGGGTATAGACGGTTTTAATACCTCATTGTTTAATAAACCTACAGACCAAAATACATTATTACATGTAGGAAGTTTTCACCCCAGACACCTTAAATTGGGATTACCATATAGCCAGATGATAAGGGCAAAAAGAATTACCAGTAAGGCCGATAAAGTTGAGGAGGCAATTGATAATGTTTCTAATAAGTTTAGAGAGAGAGGATACGATCAGAAAACACTGAGGAAGGCCAGGGAACGCGTTAATTTTTTAAACAGAGAAGACCTCTTGGCTAAGAAAACTAAAAAATTAGATAACAGGTTAAAGTTTATCCATACATATAATATACATTCTAAAGCGATTCAAAATATTATTCTGAGAAATTGGCGTATTTTGCAAAGTGATCCGGCGATAGGTCACCTTTTTAAGGAGAAAACATGTATGACATATAGGAGACCAAGGAATATTAGGGACAGGTTAGTTCATGCTGAAGGAAGAGGTGAACAAAAACAGACTTTTCTATCAACAAAAGTGTATGGTACATACCCCTGTCATACTTGTGTACATTGTAATGGGGTGATCAAAGGAGAGGAAATCAGACATCCACGTACAGGAAAGATTTTTAAGGCTAGAGATTTCTTCACATGTCTCAGTACATATGTGGTTTACTTACTTAAGTGCCCGTGTGGACTGGGATATGTGGGGAAGACGACCAAAACATTGAAGGAAAGGATTGGTCAACATAAATCGGATATCAGAACACATAAGGATACGTCTGTGGCAAGGCATTTTAATTCAATGGGCCATAATATATCCCAAATGAGGTATCAGGTGTTGGAACAGGTTAAGCCCCTTAAGAGAGGTGGTAATAGAGATAGGGCATTACTTCAGAGGGAAGCAAGGTGGACTTATATCTTAAATACAGTGGCCCCACAGGGCCTTAACAAACGTATAGAATATAGATGGTTCCTATGATGAAATAGAAAAAAAATTTTTTTGAGGGTCCTTGGGTACTCTATTTGATAGAAGCTGCTGTTTGTGGATAGAGTTAATAGAAAAAATATAGGTGTTGCAGTGTGGTAACAATGTCGATTGCTAGTTTTTAATGTATGTTTTATTATTATCTTTATTTTTTTATAGGTGATTGACCTCGGGTTTAAAACATATTGGGAGCACAAGATGACAGGAAAACTCTATGATTATATCCTATTTGGGGATGTTACATGTGTCCCGAGGTCCTGTAAATGTGTTTATGTTTTGTTATGTTTCCATGGTGACGGACGGAGGCGGGCGCGATCTGATGATGCAATGGCCTTGTTGGTCAGAGCGCGTCGGAGCGGACGCCGAGCGTCCAGGCCATCTGAGGGAAGGGAGGGTACATAATGGGGCTGTTTCCGTGAGCTGATGTGTATAGTGGCCGAATTGAGGAAGGGGGTTTCCCCCGAAACGTCTTGTGGCCTGTGAGCATTCTTGCCTATCTGTACTACATGAATATGTGAATAAAGCATTGGAAATTTCCCAAATATTGGTGAGTGCCTCTTCACTATTGCTTCACTGGATATTGTTGCTCTTGGTGGAGGTTAAAAGAGCGGTGTATGAGAGCACCCAATTGAAGATTTGTTAAGTTGATTATCGGGACTGAGTGCGGCTGTTCCAAATGTTACGTGAAATTATAGAAGTGTTACTATCACATTCCATGGAGAACTGTAGGTAGTGGTTCCTCCTACACCACATGGCACTGTAGCTAACAGCTTAATAAACAAAATAAAAAAAAAAAGTTTAAGCTGTAATAGCATTGAAACACAGTATCATGTGTAGGTGTGGCCAGAGTAATGTTACCGCCTCCCCGACCCAGACAGCTGTTTGTAGGTGGCCATTTTTTTACCATCCTATATAATAATTTGCTAATGTATGGCCCGTGTTCAGGGGCTCTGCAACTAGTTTTATATATTTGCTGCAATGTTCAGTTTATGCAGATCTGCCCGGCTTATTTGCTAGTGTTATACCCACAGGCCATTTTATTTAAAAACTTTGGGGACTAATTCACAAATTAGGGGAGAAATACAAATCCCCCACATTGCCATTGATTTAAATTGAGCTCTTAAACCTTTTGATGCTAGGATGCATCTCACCCTGAGATCTTTGAAATATGAACCCTTAGCGCTCCAGAGAAAGTAGATTGTAGGTGCTGTGTCAATGTTTGCTGTAACCTAGAAACAATCCAAACACTCCTCAAGGACCCTTTAACATGCTACTGTTGTGAGATATCACGTCTTACACACTCACCGGACAAACAGGACTTCTCCCTCTTATTTTCTAGTACAAATGTCACTAATTTGGGCATTAAATAAGCAGTAAATTGGTGTAAATCAGATAGCAGGAAACACTGGACTCTCTCACCCTGAGAATTTGGCCCTTCACCCTGAGACCCTGAGATTTGGTTCAAAACCCTGAGTCTCAGGGTCAAACCTTGAGAGTTCCCAGGTATGCCCATTTAACTCAATAGGAATTTTTATTTTGCCTTATGGTGCAGATGGTATGTTCTAGGATTAGTAGCATAACTAGTTATTAGAGGGTCCTGGAGCATTTGTAGGTCCCATAATACAGAGGAGCAACTGGAACCTGATGGGCCCTGGGGTAGATGGACCCCCTAGGTTGTCAGGCTTTGTCACAGCTGTGCCCTTTGTACCTCCATTAGTTACATACTTACATAGTAAATTAGGTTGTAAAAAAAAGACACAAGTCCATCAAGAACAGTCTTTGCCACATTATAACCAAGAAAATGAGAATTATATAAGCCTTCTGTTTACCAGAACTTCTTGTTTTACCAACTATTACACTGTATAACCCTTATGTTCCCTTCTGCTAGAAATGCATCTAATCTTCATTTAAATGTAACCATTGTATCTGCCATTACCACATCCATGGGCAAGAAATTCCACAATTTAACTGACCTTACTGTAAAAAATTCCTTCCTCTGCTGAAGTTGAAACCTCCTTTCCTCTAAACATTAGGAGTGGCCCCTAGTTATTTGATCAAGACACCAGAAAGAGATCCTTGTAATGCCCTCACATATACTAAAACAGCGTAACAAGATCTCCTCTTAATCTTCTTTTCTCTAGAGAAAATAAACTAAGTTTGGTTAGACTTTTTAATATTTCAGGTTCTCCATTACCTTAATTAATTTGTTGATCTTCGCTGTACCCTCTCCAGTTCTAGAATATCCTTTTTCAGAACTGGTACCTCAAACTGCACTGCATACTCAAGGTGAGGTCTTACTAAAGATTTGTACAATGGCAAAATGATTGTATCCACTCTTGCTTCAATACTCCTTTTTATGCAGGATAGGACTGTTTGCTTTTGCAACTGCTGTCTGACACTGTCACAGTTTCCAAGTTTGTAGTTTACAAGAACTTCCAGATATTATTCTAGCAATGAGGTTTCTTAAATGATTCCATTAAGTTTATAAGTAGCATTGAGATTTTTTTATTCCCAAATGAATAATTTTATACTTTCTCACATTCAAATGTATATTCAATTTGTTTGGCCAATCTGTCATTCTAAGTAAATCCCTCTGTAGAGAACAAACATCCTGCTCTGAATTTATTACCTGTTTATTTTAGTGTCATATGCAAATATTGGGATTTCGGCTCTGCTGCAGTGCCTCATCATGTCAGATCTCCTTCTGTCAGCTTTACAGCTGAAAGCATGGGAAGGGGGAATTTTCATTGCCAATATCTCTCAAACCATAGTGGTCTGAGAGATGGAGTTTGTGGCAATGATAATCTTTTTTAAGCCTCTACAAATCTATATAAAAATGTGGACATTACTAACACTTTAAGGCAGAGCTCACACATTGGGAACATTTTCTACTAGTACAAAAAGAAGTAATGTTGGCCTTGAACATAGCTAATTTGCATAATGTTCCACCAAAACATGCAAGTTAATTTCTCAAAAACGACTTATTTTACAGAAGAACGTCTGGTACAAAATACAGGCAGATTCCAATTCCCTGCAAAACAAACTAAACTTATCTCAAGCTGACAGATTCACGTTAAAGTCTATGAAGGCAATCCCTGGGTGAAGGCAACCACTGTGTGAAACAGAAGACTGCAGTCGACTAATTGCATAGTCTGCTTGTACAGTAGGCATGACAATTATCCTTTATAGTTTCGTAAGACACTTACCAACGTCAGGCATGATAATTAAATGCTGTGCAGTCATCACATAAAAAATGTATACCAATTTAGAAGGAATTAAGACAATTTAGCCCATTGTGCAATAATGACCACCAGTTTGCAAAGTGAGCATTATTACCATTGCTGTTGTTAAAGCAGAACTTTCATCTATAAAAACAATTTAACCACTGGTTTTAATCCTTAACACAACATTAGCGATGTGTTTGTATTTTTAACAACTCACCCACTAGTGGAGATATTTACCCTTCAAAATCAGGCACTTCAGCGTTCTACGGGACCCTGTACCATCTCAGGACTTCCCAGCTGCCCCAGGGAGCGCATTCACACCCCCCTTTGTAGCAGTATTTATGTGGTTTATGTTACAGCAAACTACGTTTACAATACTACTGCCACTGACAAAAAATAAGTGTTAAATTAGGAGGGTGAGTGTAAAGGAATCCAAAGTGGGGATAAAACAAGCAGAGTTCCTCACTTAAAGCCCACTGGGAGCTAAAGACTGACACTCCTCCAGAGCAAGGGACTCAGGGTTCAGTATTTGGTTCACTGCTCATTAACATGTTTATAAATTACCTGGAAGTAGGTATAGAAAGCATTATTGCAAAAGAATTACTTCATTGGAAAGGTCTACAAAGTGTGCTTGCGGGGGGGGGGGGGCATGTGCTGACCGTCATGGCATTCACATCTTAACTCCCGAGCTCCGGGCCATCCGGGAGAGCAGACTTGATTTGTACCCTTCACAATACCCTATCCGACTACCTTGCATCCAGGAAGATCGTGGGAGCGAATGAGGAATAGGAGGAATCATGCCCCTAAGCAATCATGCACCCTCAACCACTATTTTCCCTTGGGCCAATCTCCTACCTTTGGCACACAGACACCATCTTCCCAGTCCCTGGAAGAAAGGCGCGAAAATCTTCTTGGCACCATGTCTCAAACACCCGGCGCCTATACCTCTCATACACTAATGAAGAACTTTGGCCAGGATAACGATGATGCAGATATGCCCCTGAGGAGGGCTGACTTAGCGGGTTTCTCCACCTTGATTTGAGATGACTTGAAAGACTTTTTGGAGGACATGAAATCTTCCCTGAGATCTGAGATTGCGATGGTCCAGACGGACATCGCACAAATCAGCAGCAGAGTTTCTGCCTTGGAGGAAGAGCGTATTAAAATGACTGACCGCCTACATCATCACGATCAAATGCTCATGTCCCATCGTGAACAAATTCAACATTTGATGTATAAACTCAGCTTGAGCTTGAGGATTAAAAATCTTCCTGAATCCGTGCTACCTACTAATCTGAAGGGAGTTATGTCTTCGTTTTTCTCCTCCTTACTGGACGATCCTGATTCTGAACCCATCCTGATTGAAAAGATCCACAGAGCTCTGAAACCTAAGGACAACAACCAACCTAGAGATGTTATCATCTGTTTTAACAGATTTGAAGTCAAAGACTGCATCGCTACAGAATCTACATCTCTTAGATGTGCTGGAGCTGACATCCAGGTCTTTCAAGACATCTCTCCCTACACCTTTCAACTTAGACGGGAAGTACGACTGCTCACAGAACACCTAAGATCTCTGCAGATCCGTTATTGTTGGGGATCCCCATTCTCCCTGACGGCCTCCTTCAATGGCAAAACAGCTACTCTACTTGCTCCTACAGATACCCCAACCTTTTGTGCCTTGTTAGGCATCTCCACTCCACAACCAGTGAAAGAACAACAACCTTATACTCCCGGAGGTGCCCACAAACAGACGGACTGGTCTCCGAACCTCACTCCAACCTCTTCACCACATAAAAATACAAAGTGTGCTTGCAAACCAGGCACACTTTGTAGACCTTTCCAATTAAATAATTGTTTTGCAGTAACGGGATTTCAGCTCTGCTGCAGAGCCGCTGGCTGATCCCCGGACTGGGATCTCCTGCTGTCAGCTAGATGCTGACGTCAGGAGAAGGGGAGGGAACGGGGCAATGGCAATGAAAATCTTTTTTAAGCCTCTATGTATAAAAAATAAAATTGGACATTACTAATCCTTTGAGTCATTCAGAGCGCAGTGGGTGATATTACTGGCTCAGCAGAGAAACAAATTATCATAAAGTACCACACTGTGACACTAACAAAGTCTCATTTCTCAAAATATAGATATTACAAATAACTAGCTAGTACAACAGAGTGCAAGGTTGCTGCTTTTTAACTTTTTTTTATTTCCAGAAGTGAAAAGCTGCATATGAAATTATTTATTTCAAATCCAGTATCACACCGAGATACAACTGGGATGGAATTTGCTGGCTCCAGATGGACCTTCAACCCCCAGACATTATCTGAACTCCTGTCACTAGTTGGGTGTATCAAGTGGGCCTCAGGCAGCATCTGTTACAGAGGCAGAACCTGTTTAGATATAGTGAAGGACGCTTCCTACAATACAACAGGGCCACCATCAGGAGGTTACAGGCAATATCTGTGTATGGGGCCAGACCAATGAGGAAGGTCCACCTTCTCCATTAGACACTGAGCCCCGCCCACAGTCCCCACAATGTGGAGGACCCTGTGTCAAAAAGGGTCTCCAGATGAACACACTGTCTCACGCTGATACTTTTTATCCGTTTCATACCATACTGAATAGCGGCGCAGTTCCACCGTCTCCGTCTTTACATATACTTCCAGGTTGCAGTGCAGATGCTTGGGGTAGAGGTCTGGCTTTATGTTTGTACTGGGCCCAAAGATTTCTGATTGCAACACAGTAAATCATTCCCATGTCATTTGTTTCCCTGAGAGGGATTTTTATAACATCCCGAAGCCCCAAACCTTTTGGAAATTTTTGTGCTGCCATGAGCCATGGCTTTAACTTTTCTAACTCAAAGGTTTTTTGTATCATAGGTAAAAGGTGGTACCGTATTAGCTTGAATACGTCTGAAGAGGAGGCCTATGTTGTCTTGAAAGTTTGCATTCTACATCTACTCAGTTAGCCTATAAAGGTATCACTATTACTCTACTAGTCTCCTGCTTCTTGTATCCTGGCTTTGATAGTTTTAAATGTGGGGACCAGTGTTTTGCAACTATATGTCTAGCTGCCAGCATGATTAATGTTATAAACTTATTCTGCCTTCTAGTTAATTGTTCAGCTGGCTTAAATTATAAGAATGTCCAGGGATCCAAATCTACAGTTTAACCCATCACTTCCTGGGGCAAGCTGTGCAGATTGTTCCAAATCTTTTTGATATAATGGCATTCACACCATGCAAGCATGAATGTAGCAGCCCTTCCAGCAAAAATGATTTGACTTGTATCTAAGTCTGTGTAAGAACTTTGTGGTATGGGACCAGATGGTTAGTGTCCCATGGTCCTGCTCTGTAAAGATGACATGAATAGCGAAGTGTGAATTCGGTTCCCACATGTTGAGCAAGTCATCCCTTTCTCATTCACCATCCATGTCCTCCTCTATTCAACCTTTTACTGCTGTGGGAATATATTTGAAAGCAGAAGGAATTCAACCATTTTGATAAATATTTTTCGAAGCACACCTTCTCCAAGCAGGTCAAATTACTAATACTAACTTATTTTATTACAGGGTTATCAGAAAGGTTTTCAGTTGCAGAAATGTAATACTTTGAGCACCATGCAATGCTTTTGATAGACCCAGTAGGGAATCCTACTGGGTTTATTGTTTGGATACTATGTCAAAGAGGGGCCTAAATTAGACTTTACAATTGCCAGCTAAAAATGTTTTCAGATGTATGTGTTTATGCAAGAGTGTGTAAATGAGGGATGAGCATGTATGGTCATACTGCATGTGCAAGAGGGTGTATATGACTTACTGTCATACTGAAGTGAGAGTGAGGCAGTACCCATGGGTAATTGATGTTTACGATACAAAAATAGGCATGTATTCATGCTCAAATGAATATACAGTATATGACTATGTGGGTAGGTTTAGTTGTATGTTTTGAGAATATTTGAGTTTGCTTGTGAGGTAGTGAGATTGCAAACAAGTGTGGGCACATGGGTGTATATGCACTAGTATGAATGTGTATGTGAATTAAGATGAGTAAAACTATATAAGTAAGTTGCTGTGAGCATACCTCACAACATTTCAAATGGCCAAAGAGGGACACTTTTGCTTTAGGTGGTGTTGTTGGGGGTGTAGATATGGTGGGAGGGGCATTACCGATATATATATATATATATATATATATATATATTTTTTTTTTTATTATTATTTATTTATTTTTTTTTTTAATATTTCTTTATTGAGTTTTAAGATACATTAACAAAACAACAAACAAGAATAACAGAGAGAGGAAATACAAGGCGTAAGGACAAAGCAGCTTCCAGAATGTTCATGAGAAAGTAATGAGCATCATCAGTATGGCGATAACCACACCCTACAGTCCTAGGTGTGTGCTCAACATCATGGTAGTCAGACCGTCAACAGATTCTAAAAACAGAAAATAGAACCTGACCCCCAATTCTGGGGATAGTAGAACATTGCTCATTCCAAACCCCCCAACCTCTGGGAGGGAAAGGTCTGAGGGAGGAGCCAGAACCCCAGGATGCGAAAGGGAGGAGGGGGGGAGAGGGAAAGAGGAAAGAAGGGGAGCGTCCCACCAGAGGGCCCCACCCAGGTGCACAAAGCCGAAGACAAAGAACTGTTCAAATCTACAGTTGCCCCAACCTCTGTTGAAAAGTGACACTCTCGAGGAACTCATCCCAATGAAACCAACAGTTAGCATGTGCCAAACCCCTAAATGAAGCAGTATGTGTCAAGTCTTCAGCAGAGCACACTGATTCTATGGATGTGATCCAATCTTTAAATGAAGGAGTGTAAGATTGTTTCCAATACTTGGGGATCAACACCTTAGCCGCATTCAGTAAATGAACGGTAAGTGAGTGGGTATATCTATTTACAGGGTGGGTAGTATGATGTAAGAGGAGAGTCAGAGGATCCATGGGAATCTGAGGATCTGTCCCCTCCCTAATTGTGTCAGCCACTATGGTCCAAAATGGTTGCAGTTTTGGGCAAGACCACCAGATGTGTAGGAAGTCGCCCGACTGAGTTTTGCACCTCCAACATGTATCCGGTACCGCAAGGTAAAGTTTATGCAAAAGCGTTGGTACTTTGTACCAACAAGTGAAAATGTTGTACGCATTCTCCTGTACTCTGGAGGACATGGAACATTTCTGTGTCAAATCGAAATCTTGGACTGTTGCGAGTCTGACAAAACAACATTGCAATTACCGATAATTTTATTTACACAGACTAATTTATAAACACATATACTGAGGTTTAAACAAACATTGATGGGAGTTTTATTGCTGTGGAGCAATGTGATACACTTATATACACATCACACAGTCTGATCTCCTAAACACATGGACACCAGGGTGATACACTTATATACACACCACACAGTCTGATCTCCTAAACACAGGGACACCAGGGTGATACACTTATATACACACCACACAGTCTGATCTCCTAAACACAGGGACACCAGGGTGATACACTTCTATACACACCACACAGTCTGATCTCCTAAACACAGGGACATCAGGGTGATACACTTATATACACACCACACAGTCTGATCTCCTAAACACAGGAACACCAGGGTGATACACTTATATACACACCACACAGTCTGATCTCCTAAACACAGGGACACCAGGGTGATACACTTATATACACACCACACAGTCTGATCTCCTAAACACAGGAACACCAGGGTGATACTTTTATATACACACCACACAGTCTGATCTCCTAAACACAGGAATACCAGGGTGATACACTTATATACACACCACACAGTCTGATCTCCTAAACACAGGGACACCAGGGTGATACACTTATATACACACCACACAGTCTGATCTCCTAAACACAGGGACACCAGGGTGATACACATATATACACACCACACAGTCTGATCTCCTAAACACAGGAACACCAGGGTGATACACTTATATACACACCACACAGTCTGATCTCCTAAACACAGGAACACCAGGGTGATACACTTATATACACACCACACAGTCTGATCTCCTAAACACAGGAACACCAGGGTGATACACTTATATACACACCACACAGTCTGATCTCCTAAACACAGGGACACCAGGGTGATACACTTATATACACACCACACAGTCTGATCTCCTAAACACAGGAACACCAGGGTGATACACTTATATACACACCACACAGTCTGATCTCCTAAACACAGGGACACCAGGGTGATACACTTATATACACACCACACAGTCTGATCTCCTAAACACAGGGACACCAGGGTGATACACTTATATACACACCACACAGTCTGATCTCCTAAACACAGGGACACCAGGGTGATACACTTATATACACACCACACAGTCTGATATCCTAAACACAGGGACACCAGGGTGATACACTTATATACACACCACACAGTCTGATCTCCTAAACACAGGGACACCAGGGTGATACACTTATATACACACCACACAGACTGATCTCCTAAACACAGGGACACCAGAGTGATGATACACTTATATACACACCACACAGTCTGATCTCCCAACAAGAGGGACACCAGGGTGGGAAAGAGGGACACTTGGAAGGTATGTGTGAGGACATATGTTTGTATGTGTTTTAGAGTGAGATAGTTCAGTGGGACAGACAAACAACAGGATCTTCACTGATATTTAGCATGTATGATGCTTTGCATCTTCAAGTGAGTTTTTAAGGATATATGCAAAACATATTAAAATTAATGAAAACAAGCAAAATGCCTAATCAAGATTTACCAGAGGGATTAGTAAAATAATGAGGGTTTTATTGGATATTTATTATTTATTCATTCTTTATTTATAGCATACATCCACATTACACTTTGGTATAGATATTGTTTTGAATATGCAGCTTAATCTGCAAATCTTAGAATACTGTGTGAGTCAGCTCTAAATTGTGGATGGGGTAATCCGATTACATTTACTAGTGATTTAAAGGGATAGTAATGTCTTAAAAGCAGGGCTTATAATTTTAAGTCCTTTGCTATTAGCCAGACCTGAAATTTTCTAGCCACTGCAAGCCATAACATACCCACCAGGGCTGAATTTCTACTCTCCAGGCGCTAAATTTTCACTCACCATTGACTAGTGGAGAGTGGACATTTTGAGCCCTGTTAAAAGTATAAGTAATATTGTAGATAAGGAAAAAAGAAATCCATTGGTGTAAGTCCTATCTCTCAAACCTTTTTGGTTTTAAAGTTCTTCTCTCCTTCTCCTTTCCCTGACATCAGCGTCTAGCTGTCAGCATTAGATCCTGGTCCTGGGACCGTTAGGCAGCTCTTCAGCAGAGCCGGGATCCTGAAATCTAAAAAATGGAATACTTCATTGGACTGGTCTACAAAGTGTGCTTGCAAACCAGGCACACTTTGTAGACCGTTCCAATTAAGTATTTCCCTTTTAGATTTTGGTATCTTGGCTCTGCTGAAGAGCCACTTCAAATCAATTTGAATCGCCTGCTGTCAGCTTTACATCTGACAGCTGGGAGAGGAGAACTTTAAAATGTTCTACCGCTCAAACCATAAAGGTTTGAGAAATAGGACTTGCACCGATCGATTCCTTTTTTCTTTATCTACAATATTACTTCTTATTATTTTAAGACATTACTGTCCCTTTAAATTGGGCTTTTAACCACTTGAATGCTAGGGAGGTCTCCAATGCATTGCACAGCCAGGTTGGTCTGCTTTCTGCTTCAGAGCTCCAAAAGTATGGAATAACTTGCCTGAAAAAAAATCAGATTTTCTCCCAGTCTAAAATTCTTAAAAATAACTGCTTCTTTATATCTAAAAACAATATGTGACTGTATATGCATTTTTTGTATTTATGTATGTTTATGTGTGTATACATAAAGTTTCTCTTGTGTAAATATTTAACTGTTTACTGCACACTCTCCAGGACACACTTGAAAACGAGAGTAATCTCAATGTATTCTTCCTGGTAAAACATTTTCTAAATCAATCAATCAATCAATCAATCAGTGGGGATTTTAGGCATTTTTAGCTCCCCTCTAGTGCATTTGGCTGGCACCAACATTCCTCCACTTTTCTTTTGAACATATGGTTCTTACAGTTTAATCACCATTATGCAAATTATATTAAACAGCCAATTATATAACAAGTTATTGCTTGTAACACAAGTTTATGTGACATGAATGATTCAGAACGCAGCAAGGAATTTTCAAGGTATGAATCCATGGAATCGATTGTCATATATTGTTTGACCCTTTCGATTCTACATAGCCCTCCAATGCTTTGCCTTGCAATGGATTCATTAATAACAGGAATATTAACATGTTTTTCCCTTCTTAAATTTTGTAGAAATGTTCCTCCTGTTTTGTGGATTTTTCCACGCAGCGAAAAAATAGGATTTTAGTCTTACCTGTTAAATCCTTTTCTCTTAGTCCATACAGGTTACTGGTAACGTCGGGTAGGCGCTCCAACCCTTTTAGTAGGCAGGAACAATTCTGAGAAGTGAGTGCAGGGGTGGAGCCTACCCTCTAACCTTATCTGCAGCTTCCTGTTTCAGCTTCAGTAAGTTTTGGAACCAGGTACTACAAGTAGTCAGCGAGGAAACAGAAGACTCCTGTGAGCATGAACCCAAAAGTGGTCCCCCAGGTTCTGCCGCAGGAGCACCAAGCGTGGTCCCTTGACAGTGTGGGAGACCAGTAAACTGTATGGACTAAGAGAAAAGGATTTAACAGGTAAGACTAAAATTCTATTTTCTCTGTCGTCCAATACAGGTTACTGGTAACTTTGGGATGTCCAACCATTAAGCTCCCCAGGGCGGGAAGAAAGGCAAGGACCAGGCGCAGGCCCCCAAAGTCACCAGAGCACCAATGAGCCTAAAGATCATACATAGCTCAAGGCTAACTGCAAAGTGTCAACGGACACTGAACAGGGGTAAAACAAACCCCAGGAACTGTACACAGCACACTGAACTAGAGCCAATAGGGCTCAAAAGTGAAGAGTACTGAGAGACTAAGAGATCCTAGACCGGAAAGACTGCCTCCAGGATCCTCCTCCTAAAACTGGCATCAGCCGATGCCAGCACATCCACACGATAGTATTTAGAAAAGGCGTGCACAGATGACCAAGTAGTAGTATCACGGTTCCCGTGATTTTCTGTCACTCCCTGCTGTGGTGTGTTCCTATTGGTGGAGCTTGGTTATGCCCGCCCAGTGTGGCCTTCATATACCGGGCCTCTGGCACCTGTCAGGTGCCCTTTCGTGGTGTTCCAGTACCAGTGCTTCCGTTGTTGTGTTCTTGCGTTCCTGTGTACCGATTTGGCTTGTCTGACTATTCTACTGGTTCCTGCTCCGTGTATGACCCGGCCTGGCTGACGTTCCTGCTCCATGATTGATCCGGCTTGTCTGACGCTCCTGCTCAGTGTATGATCCGGCCTGGCTGACATTCCTGCTCCGTGATTGATCCGGCTTGTCTGACGCTCCTGCTCCGTGTATAACCCGGCCTGGCTGATGTTCCTGCTTCGTGACCGGTTTCCTGTGATCCTGTTCCAGCGAGATCTCGTCTATGTCACTTGGTGACATTATGAACTGTTTATCTTGAGCAGTATATGCTGACTTGCTGAGCTTGTTGCCTCCGTTTCTGAGCCTGTCCGTTAACACTTGCAGTGCTTGTTGCCTCAGATACTGGGCCTATCCGTTAACACTTGCTGAGCTTGTTTCCTCCATTACCAAGCCTGTCCGTTAACACTTGCAGGGCTTGCTGCCTCAGATACTGGGCCTATCCGTTAACACTTGCTGAGCTTGTTGCCTCCTATACCGAGCCTCTCCGTTAACACTTGCTGTGCTGGTTGCCTTCATTACCGAGCCTGTCCGCTATACTTGCAGAGCAGTTGTGGCTTCCGTTAACTGTGATACCGATAGCTCTTGCAATACACTTGTTCCATTTAGGCACCGGAAGAGTGCTACTGGCTCTGGTCCTACTCAGCTCTGGCAGTGTTGTGTATCGGTAAACGCACCAAGGGGTGCTACTGGCTCTGGTCCCATTCAGCTCTTGCAGTGTGTGTATCCGTTGACGCACCAAGGGGTGCTACTGGCTCTGGTCCCATTCAGCTCTCGCCGTGTCATTAACCCGTTCAGCACCAGAAGGGTGCCGTTGGCTCTGGTCCCATTCAGCTCACGCAGTGTGATTCATCCCATTACACACAGCAGAGTGCTCTTGGCTCTTGTGCCATTTAGCTCTAGCACAAGTGGTTGGTCTTGCATATTACCAGTCTTTTGAGGACTATTGTTTGGACTCACTACTAGGTGCTCTCCACCTCGCACCTCAGTCTCTGGCTGCTCTTGTCATCTACTGGGCGTTGTCTTTACACACCACATCAGAGACTGATTACTTGCATTGGACTTTAACCCTTGTTATACTCTGTTCCCATTGCATTGTACAGTATTGCTACTTATACATACTGTGTCTGCTATACAACCATATTTGCCTTCAGTTACGTGTCATTACCAATTTCTGCCCTTAGGGGGCCGTGTTCCTCATTTGTTCTCAATAAAACTGTGTTTTATTTTTTACCCCTGGTCTGAGTGTCTGATAAAACCGTTACAAGTAGCCTTGCACAACTGATCAGCTGAGGCCTGGTTCTTGTAGGCCCAAGAAGCCCCAATAGACCTCGCAGAATGAGCCATAACCCTGAAGGGAACAGGCTTCTTCCGAAGTTCGTAAGCCCTACGAATCGTGGACTTGATCCGAGAAGTGATGGTAACATTGGAATCAGGCTTCCCTACCCTAGGAATCAGGCTTCCCTCCCCTAGGACCCTCAGGAATGACAAACAGAGTGGTAGACTGCCTTAAGGATTCAGTGTGATGCACATAGAACTTGAGACAACGCACAACATCCAACAGATGAAGATCCCTCTCTTTGTCAGAAGTAGAAGTAGGACAGAAGGAAGGAACCACAATCTCCTGATTGATGTGGAATTCGGACACAACCTTCAGGAGAAACTCTCGTGAGGTGCGAAGCACTGTCTTGTCCTTGTGAAAGACCAAAAAGGGTGTTTTACAAGACAGGGCATGCAGCTCTGCAATCGTCACGAGAAAGCATACGCAGCATTCGCAGAGGAAAGGTAGTCAAAGACTCAAAGGGAGGACGCAGGAGCACTCCCAAGACTAGGTTAAGATCCCACTGAGGAGCAGGGGACTTAAACAACTGACGGGTATGAGCAACACCCTGGAAGAAAACCTTGACATTAGGAATGATAGCAAGATGCCTCTGAAAAAAGACAGAGAGCGCAGAAGTCTGAACCTTGAGAGAACTCAGACCGAGACCCTTATCCACACCATCTTGGAGGAAGGAAAGAAGTTTAGGAAGGTCAAAATCCTGAGATAGGTCTTTGTCAGCACACCAAGGTAGGAAGGTAGACCAAACTCAATGGTAGGCCTTAGAGGAAACAGGCTTGTGGGCACTAAGCACAGTATCCACAACACCAGAAGAAAATCCTTTCTTCTTCAAAATTGAGGATTAAATCTCCATGTCATCAAACCCAGAAAATGAACGTCTTCTTTCCAGAGGTAACCCTGTAGAAGATGGTCTAGACGGGAGGGAAGTCAAAGAGGTTCCGCCACTGAGAGGTCCAGAAGCTCCGGAAACCAAGCCTGCTGAAGCCAGTACGGAACTATCAGAATGACTAGGCAGAGCTCCAGTTTCTGCAGCACCGTGTTCAACAGGGCAATGGGAAGGAAGATGTATGCCAGAGGAAATGTCAACAAGGCATCCACTGCCAGAGCCAGGGAATCCACCCAGCGAGAGCAGAATGTTGGAACCTTCCTGTTGTGTCCTGCTGCCATCAGATCGATGCGTGGGATACCCATATTCTGAACTGCCAGATTTCATACCTCTGGGGGAAGTTCCCATTCACTGCTGGCCACTGTATGTTGACTAAGGAAGTCTGCCAAGACGTTGACGACTCCTGGAATATAAACTGCGGAGATGGCAGGAACATGGTCCTCTGCCCAAGACAAAATAGCCTTGACCTCTAACCAAGCTGCGAGACTTCTTGTGCCATCTTGGTTGTCAATGTAAGCCACTGCCGTGGCGTTGTGTGTCTGAACTCTGACTGGACAGTCCTCCAACTGGAGTGTCCAATGGCGCAAGGCATGAAATATCGCCCGAAGTTCCAAGACGTCAATGGGAAGAAGAGACCACTGGCACTGAGCATTCGGATACCCCAGAACAGCCCCCCATCCTGAGAGGCTGGCGTCCATAGTCACCATCATTCAGAACAGTATCAGGAAGGCTTGCCCTTCAGGAAATAGTCCAGGTTGAACCATCATGAAAGATTCAACTCAACAAGAAGACAGAAATTCCTCCAGATGATCCAGATGACCTTGCATGCCAAGATCAGAAACCACCGAAGCTACCTGGCATGAGCCATGATGAATGAGACTGCTTCGAATGTGGAGATGAACTTCCCCACTAGAAAGGATGATTTCTTGGCAGGAATCAGATCCTGTCTCAGAACCATATAGACCTTCTGAGCCAGCTGATGAGCCACCTCATCTGTGAGAAAGACCATCCCACTCTGAGAGTTGAAGAGAAGGCCCAGGAAAACCATCTTCTGGGAGGGAACAAGGTCCAACTTGTCCAGGTTGATGATCCACCAGTGAGTGGATAGTATCTGAATGCAGGCCTGAACCTGCTGGTGAAGAAGGTCTGGAGATGAGGCCTTCAAAAGAAGGTCATCCATGTATGGAGTAACCCTGATGCCATCTCGATGGACAGAAGAGACTAAAGCTCCCAGAACTCGATTGAAGACTTGATGAGTGGTGGTCAAGCTGAATGACAGGGCAGAAAACTGAAAGTGACCACTGTCACAGGTAAATTGGAGATACTGTCGGCTCTCTGGGTGAATGGAGATGTGCAAATACGCATCTTGAAGATCCAGAGATGCTAGGAACTCCCCAGGAGACTCGTCCACAATCACTGGTCGCAAGGACTCCTGATGATAGTGGGATCTGACCACAAATTGGTTGATGTCCTTCAGATTCAGAATAGGAGGACAACCTCCGCCTTTCCTGGAGATCACAAGGAGGTTGGAATAGAACCCCAATCCTGTGTCCAGAAAAGGGACCGGCCCCAAGACCCCATTATCTATAATGACTTGGATAGCATCCTCGAATAGGCGACACTTTCCTGCACCCAGAGGAGAGTGAGGGGAAGGTGCAGGGAGGAGGAAGAGAGATAAAAGGAATCTTGTATCCTTCCGCCACCGCCTGCAAAACCCACTGATCCTCCACAGATTTTTCACAGATGAAAAGGTAGTGGCTCACATGCCCTCCCACCTAAGGGCGGGGACCCGGATTTTGCAATCATGCCGAAGAAGGTTAGGAAGACTTGGGCTTGTAGGAGGACTTAAGGACCATTGGAAGTAGAATACCTTCATCTCCAGTGGCTCCGCTGATGAGATCTTTAAGCTCAGGCTCAAATAGGGAAGAACCTTGAAGGCAATGATAACAGAGTCTTTTTTTCTATATGGTATCAGCAGACCAGATCTTGAGCCAAAGAGTCCGTCTGACAACCACAGACATAGAAGAAGCCCTGGCAATCATGCGAACTGTGACAAACAGAGCATCAGAGACATGATGTTGCGCTTCAGCAATGTTGGCAAAAAGTCTCAGCAGATCAGAAGAGAAGCCCCTTGGCGAATACCCAAGGTAAGCTGTGCAGTTCAGATGGCCACAGCCCTATTCACCCACGCAGCGGCCAACTTCGGGCGTAAGGCAGAACCAGCCAAAGCAAAACATAGCCTTGAGAGAAGTCTCAAGCTTTTTGTCAGTCCAGTACTTCATAGCAGAAGCATCTACTACAGGCAAGGCAGTAGATTTGGACAACTGGACACAGGGGCGTCCACTTTGGGTGGATGTAGCCATAGCGCTAACACTGCTTCAAAAATGGACAAAACTTAGCAATTTTCTTAGAGACAGATGGCTTTCTATCTGGAAACTTCCACTCTCCAGAGACCAGATGGTCAAGGGTAGGATTAGGTGGGAAACATGTATAAGGGCGCTGAGCCTTCTGCAAAACACATCTGAGGGGGTCCGAAGAGGTTTCCTGTACCAAGGAAATATTCAGGGTGGTAAATTCAGCCCAGACTAATCCCTCAGCAGAGGGGACAGGATCAGCTTCAAAGGGATCCCCAAGAAAAAACTGAGAGGAAAGTACTGAAGAACAGCTTTCATCATCATAATCCACCAGCAGTTCCTCATCAGAGGAATCAGATAAATCAGAGACACCCGGCGGTTTAGGCAGGGAAGACATGATGTAAGCAGGGGCTTGACATGAGTAAAAGACCCCCTGTAAGGTGGATGGAAGGAATTGTAAGGTAGACCAGAGGTCCCTGTATTAGCCTTAAACTCTTGCATCCATACTGGCTCTAATGCATGGCTGGAGGTCCCTGCAAGAGATTCAGGGACAGCAGCACATGCTGGGCAAACATGACCTGAGAACTCTCTAGGTAACCCTTCATGACATAAGGAGCATGATCAATGGGAGACACAGACACCCCAGATTCCTTAGTCTTAGTACTAACCCCAGTCTCTAGTGGTATAGACATTCTCACAGAAATCAACTGATCAAAAGTACACTAATCACCAAAAAACAGTGTTTAAAAATGATTAAATAGCACATAAAAAGTTATTATAAACTTATCCGGCAATTAAAGGGTTAAGGAGCTGAGGAGAGAAGGAGAGCCCAGGCCCTGCATAGGATACTCATTCACAGAAAGGCAAAAATGGCTGCCGCGACGGGAGCCGATCAGAAACAAGCGTGCAAAGCAAGCGCTCATGGTAAGTGTAGTTTTTCTGTAAGAAGTACCCCAACAGTGCCTGAAGCCCCCCAAGCCCCCCAGCATGTTCAGAACATTGACTGGATGACTGAGCAAGGGCAGACAAGTAAAATGAGGCATCTCAGACCTCGCTGTGATAAGCGGTTGCAAAGATATGTCCCAAACTGTACAGTCCCATTGAAGTGAATGTAGCAATTCGTCTGTGCGGTAAAAAGCGCTCCTTAAAGGCGCAGTACTTAACTTCACCAAAAACTTAATGAAAATTAAATTCAAGTTATAAACATACTAGAATATGTGGTTAAACAATATAAACACCAAACCTAGTAGGGAAAGTGTCCTCAACCCCCACAACATGCCAAACCAGCAGTGAAAAGGTTAATATACCACAGAAACTTGCTCCAAACACCCAGACAGACATACAGATAGACCCAATGAGTGCTAGAGTATGCAGTAAGAACTTAGTAACAAAGACCCTGTGCGGAGGGGTTCCATGAGACATGTGGACCTCAGCACTCAAAGGGTTGCTCACCTTTTTTGCAGAACTTCTTTCTTCAGATTACCATATATCAAGAAGAAGCCTCAGTGGGCAACTCCTGAGGATAGAACTTGCAGCCAAGATTCCCCCGCCCAGGGCTTCGGTCCACAAAAGCACCTGGATACTGAGCTATCCACATTTGGGTGATGGGAATTGTCAGTGATGGTAATCCGCCTAATGGTGGTATTCCATATCTAGCAGGAAATAATAAAAATCTAAAACTAAACAGAAATGTTCTCTTGCCTTGTTGCTTGCAACGAGGAACAAAACTTACTAGAGCTGAAACAGGAAGCTGCAGCTAAGGATAGAGGGTAGGCTCCACCCCTGCACTCACTTCTCAGAATTGTTCCTGCCTACTTAAAGGGGCGGAGCACCTACCCGAAGTTACCAGTAGATTGTATTGGTCGACAGAGAAATTATTTTCACCTATCACTAGTGCTAGGTAATATGGAAGCTGATATTTCCATCGATTTTAACAGTCTCTGATCGCAATATAAAGTCTCAGCTGTAATTTATTTTTTCCTGTATTGAGACAAATTGGGCCAGATGTATAAAAATTATAGGGACTGTGGGGATAACCGACTGTATAATAGGGAACACATAAGCATATAAATTGATTCAGTGGGTTAAAGGCCCTATTTAAGTAAATGGACATTTTTGTTTATGTCCTAATGATAGTTGGTTTGCCCCAGAATAGCTACACTTTTGTCTTTACACAGGTAGCAGGGTCCCCCCTGCTTAGTTAGAATTTGAACTCTTCCTTAGATGGATACCACTCAGAGCAGGGAAGAAGAAGGTAAGGCCCTCCAGCAGCTCTTAGACTACAACTCCCTTCACACCCCACAATGATGGGAGCTGTAGACTGGCCTCACATTTCTCACCACTGACTCAGAGGAAGACTATGTCAGATGATTCTGGAGCAGTGACAAGTGACCTCCTGTAGTGCTAGACTCTTTCACACCAGTTACAGAGGAGGAACTGACTAACCTGCTTTCCTCCTCTCTCCACTACATACACACTGGATCATGTTCCCTCTCATCTTACCCAGTCCCTGACACTGTTTTTTGTTTTTTTACAACCTATGATAGGTAAATGAGAAGGAGTGGAAGAGATGAATAATAGGGGGAGAGGGCTCTATGCCCGTGTTTTGCAAATGTGAATTTGAGTGTTAAAATGTGTGCTTTTTGTTATAAGAGGGTTTTTTTGCCTTGTTTTGTTTTCCTTCTTGTTATCGCAATTGCCAGTGCAGCCTTATTGTAAAGCTGGAATGGTAAACATGGTAATGTAACCATTTGAGTGGCAGGCACTGAAGGACACATTGTTTCTGAATGTGTTGCATTGCCCTCTGTCAGTCAAAGAGTTTATCTCTCTCTATATATATATATATGTATATATAACAAATATCTGATGTTAAACCCTTTATTGAACTTTTCTATGTAATATGCATTTTTCTAAGGTTTTGGGAAAACATTATTACCCATGTACTTATCTATATGTATAAAAGAAATTAATTTCTCGTTTCCTATGATTTCAGAACATAAGTATTACCCATATCCTATATAATAATTCGCTAAATTGTGTGTAACGCCCGACATGCGCAGTACACACTGCTGTGCGTGCGGCAGTCATGCGCAGTAGAGACTGCCGGTGCCGCGGCTGATACAGAGCTGGGCGCTCCGAAGGAACGTCCAGCTCTGTATCAGCTGTGGCGCAGGCAGTCTCTACTGCGCGTGACTGCCCCGCGACCGGCTGCCAGAGGCACTGTGGCCCGTGTAACGGGCTGTTCAACTAGTAGAACATAAAGGCCTCTTGGAGAACACAATGTTCCACACCTGTTAAGCAGTGCCGTGCTGTCCCAATGTGAAGTGATATCTTTACTATATATATATATATATATATATATATATATATATATATAATGTTAAACCCTTTATTGTACTCTTCTATGTAATATGCATTTTTCCAAGGTTTTGGGAAAACATTGTAACCCATGTACTTACCTATATGTACAGAAGAAATTAATTTCTCATTTCCTGCTTTCTTGGGGAGGGTTGAGGCCGACGCTACTGCGGGAGGGTAGGGTCCGGGGAAGGCTCTTCCTGGTGGCCGGTGTGTGCCTGACTCGATCCTTGACTGGTGTGCCACTGTATTTATTGTATTCTAGGCCTCTTTGAGAACACAATGTCCCACATCTGTTAAGCAGAGCCATGGTGTGAGGGGAGTGGAAACTCCTTGCAGTCATAATGTTCAGAACTATTGACATTTCTGTCAAAATCATAACCCCCCCTTGCATTTTGGAAACAGACAGTGAAGAGGAGATTAGCATATCTCCTCCTTACTGCCACCCCGGGGTGTATCAGACACTGCCAGTGAATTCTCGGTCACATGACTGACTTCTCTTTTATGTACAGACATCACCAAATGCTGAGTCTTTCTCTTGTGTAACATAGCAAACTTCCTTCTCTTCCTGTTTCTCCACAACTAAAATTCTTCCAAGAGCACTAATCTTAACCCGCATGGACTACTGTAACCTTCTGTTCTCTGTCAATATACCCCCCGCCGCCTCTTACAATGAGCCAGTGACATTCTTCTCACAGCTCCTTTTGTGTCAACAGCTCTCACTAATATCAAACCCTTGTCTTCATATCTATGGAATGTCTACCTCCCAGCCTATGCAAGTCTTCAAGTCTCACTTAAAACCACACCTTCTCAACAAAGCTTAGACAAGCTACAAGGCATTGACCTCATGCATCCAAGACTCACATAATTTACTCACTTTATTTATGTTTTTCCCTATCGCGACCAAAACTGTATTACACGCATATATTTACACAGTAACATAGTTGAGGAGGCAGAAAAAAGACATGCATCCATCAAGTCCAGCCCATGCCAAAAACACCCCTTCTGATCCAGAGGAAGGCAAAAAAAGCCCTCTGAAGTCATTTCCAATTTAGCCCCAAGTGGGTAAAAAATTCCTTCCTGACTCCAAATGGCAGTCAGATAGTTCCCTGGAATCAACATCCTATCTGTATTGAAGCCATCTGTCATAATTTTCAATATTGTTCTGTGCTAGATAGGCATTCATTGCTTTTTTTAAAGAAGTTGAATTATCTGCAAGTACAACATCACAAGGCAAAGAATTCCATAGCTTTACCACTCTTACTGTAAAGAATCCCTGCCTTTATTTTAGTCGAAAGTGCCTTTTCTGTAGTCGTAATGGATGACCTCTTGTTCTTAGCTCCGCTCTTTGTATAATTAATTCATTGGGTAGTTCTTTGTATTGACCTTGCATGTATTTGTAAATGGTAATCATATTACCCCTTAGACACCTCTTCTCTAATGTAAACAAATCCAGTTTGGCTAGTCTTTCTTTATAACTCAGCTCCTCTAATCCCTTTACCAGTTTTGTTGCACGTCTCTGCACCTTTTCCAGTTCAACAATGTATTTTTTAAGAACTGACGCCCAAAATCGTACTCCATATTCTAGATGAAGGATTTATACAGATGTAGGATAATCTTAGCATCCCTTGCATCTATCTTTTTATGCAGGCTAGTACCCTATTTGCTCTTGCAGCAGCTGATTCTGCACATTGCTGTGAAGTCTATCATCTACTAGTACTCCAAAATCTTTCTCTAATGAGGATTCCCCAGGTTGTTTCCCATTTGGAGTATATGTAGCAAATTTATTTCTAAAGCCCAAATGCATAACCTTACATTTATGTACATTAAATGTCATCTGCCACTTTTCTGCCCATTCACTCAGTTTATCTAAATCCTTCTGCAGAGAAAAAATTCTATCTCTTAGAGTCATAAGCAAAGATTGAGATGCTGCTTTCAATTCACACTTCAAGATCATTAATAAACAAATTAAAAAGCATTGGACCCAGGACTGAACCCTGTGGTACCCCACTTATAACTTTGGACCAATTTGAAAGGATTCCATTTACAACAACCCTCTACCATCTATCATTTAATCAGTTCTTAATCCATGTACAGATAGTACCACCCAACCTGAAGCCCTTTAATTTATGCAGCAACCTGATGTGAGGCTCTGTATCAAAGGCTTTTGCAAAATCCAAGTATACTACATCAGCAGCAATTCCCTTGTCCAGATTACTACTAACTCTTTCATAAAATGCAAGTATATTAGTCTGACACGATCTGTCTTCACATAGTTCTGAATAGTGTCAGTTAGTAACCCTTCTAGTATCTTACCCACAATGGAAGTCAAGCTCACAGGTCTATAATTTCCTGGTTTGAATCTTGCTCCCTTTTTAAACATTGGAACTACATCAGCTTTCCTCCAATCACTGGGCATTATGCCTGATGAAAGTGAATCAATAAATATTAAGTATAATGCCATTACTGAACAAAGTTACTTAAGTACCCTTGGGTGTATACCATCAGGTCCAGGTGCCTTATTCACCATAACCTATCACAGTGCCTGTGATCCTCCTGTCACTCTCATCTGTGGCATACTCCGATTTGCTGAGTTGGTTTGGCACGCCCCCTGGTGACCTTTTTATACCTGACTATCACATCTGTCAGATGCCCTTTCGTGGTGTTTCTGAGCCAGTCTTGCTGTTGCTGTGTTCCTGTATCCGGATTCCTGTGTACCGACTTTGGCCTGTCCTGACTACGCTCCAGTGTTCCTGATCGTGTTTGACCCGGCTTGTCTGAGAACCTCCTACGTGCTACGACCTGGCTGGCTGACTTCCTGCTTCATGATCGACCACGGCCTGTTCCAGCGACCTGTGTTTGCCTGTTGTCGCCGCTGTGACATTCTGACTCCTGCTGTGCTGTGTGCTGACGCAGTGTGACCATTACACTCCGGTGTAATCCTTCTCCAGTGCAGAGTTCCTTGCTGACTTGCAGAGCAGTGCTCCTTGTACCGAGCCTCCATACGCTTGCAGAGCTTAGTTACCATACCGAGCCTGGGAGATTTAAACGTACCCTTTAACCCTTGTAGTGCCGCTTCTCTCTTGCCGAACCTCCATTCCAGTCATAGAGCCTTTACCTTATTGGTCTACTTCTGCTGAGTTGGCCGCTAACGTGGACGGCGACTCCGATATACAACTGCAGAGTAGTTAAGTCCTGTCGGTCCGGTTGGGCGCCTTAGGCTCTCGGTATTACGTTGATTACCGGAGGTATACATTGCGGCTATTGGTTCTGAGTGGTAGCAAGGTTAGGTTCCAAACTATTGCAGGATCCGAAGGTCTACGCCCGTGGGGGCTATTGGCTCATGTTGTGCTCACTTTGGTCTCCGGTTATACGCCCGTGGGGGTTAAACGCAAGCTTTGCATCTCAGGCTATTCTCCGATTATGCCCGTGGGAGCTACATACTCTCGCACTTGCAGTAGCAGTGGTCTCATTGGGAACGCCCGCGGGGGCTATGTTTGGGTCACTGTTCTGCTAAACTTATGCTGGTCACTGAACACCTATTATCCTCCATTGTATGAACTCTGTGCTGTGCACATATGCTCAGTTTATCACTACACCATTCGGGCGTGCCAAATCCCACAGCTGAGACGGACTGATTGTTCTCATTTACTCTTTAGTGACCAGTTCACTATTATCTGTACCATTTTGTGTGTGCCTTCTATTCATTATAGTGAATCTCTGTGTACTGTGTATTCACTTGCAATAGCTGCTGTCACCCGTAGAGGGCGATTATTTGCACTTATTTTCATTCAATAAACGTTGTTTTATTTTACCTACTGGTCTGAGTGTCAAAACAAACCGTTACATAACCCTTTCCATGTACATGATGGAGGAAATTCTGTGGTTTGTCTGTTTGCCCATAGCCTGTTATTGCTGCTTCCTTTGTATATACTGAAGCAAAGAATGTATTTAGGGTGTCAGCCGTAGCCTTATCCTTACTAATCAATTCACCTGTCTCAGTCCTAAGAGGACCAATATCAACCTTAACGTCTTTGTTATTAATATACTTGTAAAATTGTTTAGGGTTTTTCTTGCTCTCATCCTATAAAATAATTCACTAAAATATGTGTAACGCCACGTCATGATCAGTAGATACTGCTGCGCGTGCTGCAGTTATGCACAATAGAGACTGCCCGCAACACAGCTGATACAGAGCTGGATGCTCTGAAGGAGCGTTCAGCTCTGTATCAGCCGCAACGCAGGCAGTCTCTACTGCCCTTGACTGCCCCGCGACCGGCTGGCAGTGGCACTGTGGCCAGTGTAACGGGCTCTTTACCTAGTTTGCAATATTTTTCTCATTTCAATTTTAGCTAAATTGCTTGTTTGCAGATTTTATTACATTCTTTGTATTTTTTAAATGATGCATCTGACCCGTTTCACTTAAACACTTTAAAAGCCTGTTTCTTATTTCTCATTTCCCTGCAAACCTCATTATTAAGCCACATTGGTTTCCCTTTACTCCTCTTGTGCTTATTCCCCAATGGTATATATTGACACGTATATTTGTCTAAGAGCATTTTAAACACATTCTATGATTATTGTGCATTTTTATCTTTGACAATTACATTCCACTGAACATCCTTTAATACTTCTTTTAGCTTTGTAAAATTAGCCTTTTTAAAATTGAATGTTTTGGTTAAGCCCTTGCTATTGGGTTTCTCATAACAAATTTCATAGGATACCATATTGTGGTCACTGTTGCCCAAATGTTCCCTTACTTGCACATTGTTTATCATGTCAGAATTGTTTGAGAGTACTAGGTCAAGCAAGGCTCTTTTTTAGTTGTCTCCTCTACTAGTTGGGACATAAAATTATAATTTATCAACCTTAAAAAATGATTTCCCTTTGTTGTGCCGGAAGTCATATTGCTCCATTCAATTTTGGATAGTTGGAATCTCCCATTATGATTACCTTTGCTGACCTAGCAGCCTTTTCAATTTGCAGTAATAGTTGGGCTTCCCCCAACTCCCCAATATTAGGTGGCTTGTAGCAAATCCCCACTAATATCTTTTTTATTATGTGTGCCCCCCTTCTCTTAAACTAGGTTTTAAGGCATGTTTTACATATAGGCATACCCCTCTTCACCTTTTATTAACCCTGTCCCTCCTAAAAAGTGAATTATTTTGCAGAAATGATTGTGCTTGCACTTCTAATGTTTTGAATACCTCCCTAGCATTCGGTGGGTTAAAATCCCCATTTAAAACAATGAGAATTGTTATTTCTACTCTGTGGTGCTGTTGGTTTGCTCCAGAATGTTTCCATTTCTTCTTTATACTTCAGCCTCACTGAGAGTAGCAGAAGGAACAGTGCATACAAATCAAGTGACGAATGGTAAACTGCGCTCTGTTATAGAACAATTCATTGTTCTTACAATACGACCTCAATAAAGACAGCACAGAACATTGTGTTATTATTATTCTCATTCACTGTCTGCATGATCTGTTCTGTTCAGTTCCATTCTGACATCGCTTGTCCAGACTTGTTACGGTGATGCTCTAACTGCGCAGCACATTGTTTACTAGTGCTAAATATTTTGAGGCTGAATTAATGAGAAGATTTGGGAAGTGATGAACTAAGGGGTGAGGTTATGGCGATGTGTGTCTGGCAATATGTGGCAAGCAATGCTTTGTCTACCCCCCGGCACTCAAAGGGTTAAGAATTTGGGATGCAAGGGGGAGGGGAGAATTCCTACATAGGATATCATTCTATCGTACTGCTGACGATGTGTGAGTGATTAACTAATCCATAATTAAGATCAATATTAGAGATTTGTTGAATCTTCAGTAAAGTTAGGGATGTAAAAAACTTCCACACATGCTGGCACGAGGGAGGGAGTTGGGGCAGAGTTGCACAGAGTGGACTGCCTTAAAATACAGAGATCAGTTGCCAGCTCAGTGTCTGGCACCCTTGTTTTGGAGACCAACCCAAGTTTCATTTCAAGTGGCACAGGATGCCATATTTGCTTTCCAGAACTTCCCCACCATTCCCCACCATTTACAACTTCCTCACCATGCTGGTGAGATAGCTCAGTGGTAAATTCCCTGACTATGGAGCCTATTCAACCTCAGGGTTGCAGGTTTGAATCCCGGCAGGGCCAACTCAGCCCTTCATCCTTCCGAGGTTGATAAACGAGTACCATTGATTGGGTAATAATAACACCTATTACTTCAGCTGCCAATTTGGTTAATTCCGAGAGCATGTGCTGACAGCACTTTGAGTCCCACTGGGAGAAAGGCGCTATATAAATACTAGTTATTATTATTATTATTTAACCAAGGTGCCTGCAATGCTCCAAAGATCACTGCACATCTCTGCCCATGTTAGAACCATTTTGGAAGGAGGTGTTGGGTGTTATACATAAACTGACAAACATGGAACTCCCGCAGAGCTTAGGTTGACTCTTCTTAACAAAAGTACATCAGATATCAGTTTATACACAAAAAATCTTCACTGCAACAATTATTGAATGCCGCATGGGAGGGGGCTATCCCAGTACTTTGGAAATCAGTGGAGTGAACTCTTCATTTATTTATTCGGAGATGTATTCTTAACTATTTCAGTGCTACCGGGGTGTGAAATGAAAATCTTTTGGCACTGAAAGGGTTACAGGAGGGTAGCTGTGTTATGTCTTTAGCAGAGAGCTATAGGAATGTATTCACAGGACTTGGGGCTGTCATTCTCAGGTCCCTCAGATGTGAAGAACTTTAGCGTTAATTAAAATAAAAGGTTATTCTGCTCTTCTGTCTGGACCACAGAGGTGCCCTCGTGTCTCCTGGGGCATCTGGTGGGGGAGGAGGGTTCAGGAAGCTGCAGGATCAGCAACATGGAAAGTGTGAGACTGCAGTGACCTGATCCTTGGGCAAGCTGCATGGGAAATGCCTGCCTCCAAGAAGTCTGTATGAACATAAAGGTAACAGAGATATCATTATCTCTGTGGGTATGAGGCCCAATTAGGACAATGCCTGTCTCCCAGGCGTCATCATGCTGCTAGGATGGTCCCACAGCCCAGGAAATTGAGGGTAAATCAATCAGACCATTGTGTAGCATGAGATTGTCTGTGGGAACCTGGATGGCTACTTCTCAGAGCCCTTCTCCGGCTAGCACGCTGCTCATTGACTGAATTGGATTTCCCAGGATTTGGGTTGCCTCTGGACTGGTCACCTGACCTCCAGAGTGGTGTACCAGGAAAACCCAGACAGTTGGCTGCCTGGGAGTAGCAGGAGAGACAGGGGTATAAAGGGGGTTTGACCATTATTGAAATTTCAGATTCATTAAGCAGCAAGTTGGACATACGCCTAATATGGGTCAGATGGTAGTATACAAGTCTTTTAGAGGAGCTTGGAGGCAATGGAAAGTAAGGAGATTGGGTGATAATTTAATAGACACTCAAGATCAAGGTCTAATAAGTGAAGATGGAATTGGGTCAAGTGTGCAAGTAGTCTGGGGTGAGGGTGAGAGAAGTTTGGTAACTTCTTCCTCTGACATTGTGAAGTGGAGGAGAGACTTGTTTGACAGGTTTTGTGGTCTGGAGTATGCAGAAAAATGAAGATGGGAGAGACAAAGAAGACAGGAGGCACCCCATGTGTTGAATATTCTAGTAAATGAACACCACCGAAATACCACAGTGAGTTATACTCACAAAAATGATGGCTGTAAATACTCATATAAGCGAAACAGCTAACAAAGCAATTGACATAAATGAAAAGCTGCCCCCAAAATCAGCTAAACTCGGAACAATAGGTCTTCTACACATAAGGCTGCACCTCTCAAATCGTTCTCTCCAAAAGCAACAACATATAAAAAGACAAGCTAAAGGGCACCAAATAGTGTAATATATCCCTATCAAGGACTATAACATATATATGTAAAATGAATACATTTATTTTTAATAGGACTTTAATATAGGGATTAGTAATACTTAAGTATTACTATCCCTTTAAATTCATTCCTATAGGGCTCACATGTTAGATTTGGAACCTGACACTTGTGGTCTTTGAGAGAGTTTATATTCATGTGGTTCATGTTCATCACAGAATCAACTTGTCTAACTAGCTGCATTTATTTTGAAACATTCCTATCCCTTTAACCCCTTAGTGACCGGCCGTGCACACACGCGGCCGTCACTTAACGCCCAGCTAGGAATTTTTTTTCTCTAATGTAATCCGTGCGGGGACCCGGACTTCCCGGACATACGTGTACGTCCTCTGTCACTAAGTGACAGTTTCTGCTGGACGTACATGTATGTTCACTGTCGGGAAGGGGTTAAAGGGATTGTAAGGTCCCGAAAAACGTCTAGGCAAAATGATAGGTACAATAAAAAAAATACGTAATGCCCTTATTCTTATCTCTCATACCTTTATGGTTTGAGAGATATAAGAAAATAAAGTCCTCCGCTCCCTCCCCTTCTCATGCGTCAGCTGTATAGCTGACGGCATGAGATCCTGTTCCCGGGATCAGACTGCGGCTGTTCAGGAGTGCTGACATTGAGATATCTATCTATAAATACTTCATCGGAATGGTCTACAACGTGTGCCTGGATTGCAAGCACACATTGTAGACCATTCCGATGAAGTATTTATAGTTAGATATCTCGATATCCGCGCTCCTGAAGAGCCACGCCTGGTCGTAAGACCAGATTCTGCCTGACAGCTTTACAGGTCATCAGGCAGAAAGGGGAGGGAGCGGAGGACTTTATTTTCTTATATCTCTCAAACCATAAAGGTTTGAGACATAGGAATGAGGGCATTATGTATTTTTTATTGTACCTATCATTTTGCCTAGACTTTTTTTTAGGGACTTTACTATCAATTTAAAGCAAGTGAGGCCCATGGCCTACCAATCCTTTTGACACTACAAAGTGGAACCCCCCAGACTTTTTACTAAGTACCTTATGAGTAGACTTATAGATGTTAGTTACCCTTAAATATACACTTATTCCTATAGATGCATATTTCTTAGATACAAAGATAAAAAGAGGCGCAAATCAATTGAATCATGTGGGACAAGAACAAATTCCAGTTGATCCCATAGATTTAAATTATGTTTAACCCCTTGATTGCTAGAGGTCTCCATTGTATTACAGAAAAAAACTTGAATTCGTGTTTAAAACCCCCATTAAAATCAATATAAATATTTATTTTTCCTTCAGAATTTATTTGTACGTAAGATCCATTATAATGCAATTATTGAATCTTCAGGATCTGCAATTCTAAAGAGAGTTAACCCTTTGAGTGCCAGAAAGGTATCCAATGCATTGCGTTGCAATGCACTGGATATCTCTGCCACTCAAAGGGGTTAACAGTCCATATATACATCCTCTGTTTCCGTTACATAAGTCAGTCTTCAGTAGTTGTTTTTCTAAAGTAGACTCTTGTTATTGTCGTTGAGTGGAAGCGTGTACCCTTATTTCAGTATTATTTAAGAAGTTAGATTTATTATGAAAACAAACTGATGAAACCAAGAGCTGGAAAAATTCCCAGAACGTTTCTTTCTAAACATTCAAATCCATTCTTGGTGGTAACTGAAATAAACTGGTATTGTTCCATGTCTTTTTGGAATTGTCCTGTGGAATATTAACAGGCTCTGTCTTTCAGCCTGTCATTTCTTTGCTTGTCTGCTTCTCTGTGTTGGTCTGTGGACATCTGTCTCTCGGGCTGTGCACGTCTCTCTCGGTCTGTCCATCTCTCTCATTCTCTGTGTCTGTGTGAGTTTCTCTCTCTCTCTCTCTCACCGTATGGCCTTGATTCAATATGCCCCGTTAAAACTATCGGTAGGGAAAAAATGGATACCAGACAGAACACACACTGTGTCACCATCAGTATTCAATTGCCCTACCAATAGAAACCACAACGAAAGTTGGTCTAAAGATCTTGACTTTTGGCCAAATGTTTGTTGTATGTTTTTAGTTCCCAAAACCCACTCTGAATAGCGTGAGAAATGGGAACATCAAAGGAACATGACTAATGCTTGGTGCTTGACACACTGTTAGTTAAACACAGTCACCCTCCCTAACACTAACTCTACACTACAGCTAATACTAAAGTGAAACAGTACTAGCACTAACACTAAACTAACAGCCACAATACAAAGCTTCAACACTTACCTGTCGTCCATTTATAACTGCTAGAACCAATTATCTTGGACTGCTATTGGACTGCTAGAATCAATTACCATCTTGGACTTCCAGAACTATATATATATATATATATATATTATGGGCAGCACAGTGGCTCAGTGGTTAGTACTGTTGCCTTGCAGCGCTGGGGTCCTGGGTTCAAATCCCACCAAGGACAACATCTGCAATGAGTTTGTATGTTCTCACTGTGTTTGCGTGGGTTTCCTCCGGGTACTCCGGTTTCCTCCCACACTCCAAAAACATACTGATAGGTGAATTTAGATTGTGAGCCCCAATGGGGACAGGAACCAATATGAGTGTAAAGCGCTGCGGAATCTGTGTGCGCTATATAAATAAAAGGATTATTATTTATATATATATATATATATATATATATATATATATATATAAATCAGGTATACTCAGCCTGGGATACGTCTGGCCTCGTAGGAGACAGCACACTTAGACAACATAGTTGCAAAAAAAAGGAATTAATTTATTGTATCCATGCCATGGATACTAGATGCAAGCATACTAGAATGGTGTATGTGTCCCGGTAAGTGAAGTAATAGGAAAGCAAACTGATCTAGTAAGTGACTACAGAGTTAACAGTATGAGTCTCAATAAAAGGCTGTGAGTAAGAAGACAAGAAAAGAGAAAGTTCAGAATAGAAAGAGAGGGGGGAGAAGAGGAAAAAAATTGTATATAGTACAGAGGGGAGGGAGGATTAGATTCTCAAGGTATGCGGAGGATGTAATTGCAGTCCTCTACTTAGCAAGGAAGACTAAAATATGTGCTTTTCATAAATATTTATTTAAATCAGATGCACTGTTTCTGGATCCATCCCAGCCAAACCCTGAGCTGGAAATGGGTGGATTTGTAACTTCATCTCTGTTTCAGTGCATCCTTGTGCTTGGAAAACTACAAGCCAGCAAAACTGAAAGATAATTTTTGTCATGTAACAATATGTTTCTATTATTTGTATCTGATCATTCAACTTCTCAGACTCACAGTACCGGCTGCTATAATGAGCACAGATCACTGACAACGGCTGCAGATCTCTCTCTCTCTCTCTCTCTCTCTCTCTGATTTCAAGCATTGTGTTCCATTTGTTCACATCTGAATATGGTACCTACATGTCTCCTTAAATATACTATCTATACTCACTATACACAGTATAGATCGTATATTTAAGGAGACATGTAGGTACCATATTCAGATGTGAACAAATGAAAGACAATACTTGAAATCAGAGAGAGAGATTGAGATCTGCAGTTGTTGTCAGTGATCTGTGCTCATTATAGCAGCCGGTACTGTGAGTCTGAGAAGTTGAATGTTGAGTGTACATCTTCATTTTTGGTACAGTTTCTATATTATATTTTTTAGGGTTGCATTCTTATATTTTTTCATTTAGTATTTTCATTCTTTCTTAGTATCATTATTTGAATTTTCACCATTTGTATACAACTTTTCTCTGATTGGCTACTGTAGGGGTGATGTTAGCACTTGCGCTCCACCGTGGTTTGCGCTCCACCGTGCATGGAGCCTATACCTGTGAAAATCACTTCAATGGTCCTCCCGGTTTCTGATGTGCACATTGTGGCCAATTACATGGGGAACGGTGTGCATCTTTCACTAGTGTGTGTATATATATATATATATATATATATATATATATATATATATATATATATATCAAATTCAGGAGGGAACAGTCATTCTTATAGTCCAAACTGCTCGGGTGGATGATATTAATAAAACTGATTATCAGCAGAAACTGGATACATTATTGTGTCTAAATTTTGGTCTTGTATAAAGACCAGAATATTGTCCAGATATAACATTCTGTTTCTGCTGATAATCTAGACCTGTGAGTGCCTCATTGTTCTATATTATATATTATGACTGAGTCCTTGAAGAACGAAATGCATCAGATAAATTCCTTTCTGTTTGTGGAGAGCTGAGAACGGCAGACAGTCCACTAAGAGGTTACCATGGAGCTACTCATCTTCAATAATCTCCCAGCTTTGAGCCCACTGAAGAGGATGCTACCTGCCTCTCGGGGACATTTTTCTGGAAAGAACTGTTTGTGCTATTACAAGGTTTTAATAGCAATAGGACATAGGAGCTACATGGGCATTGGATCTGTTTCAAGTGCATTTGTAACCACTCCATGTGTTTGTTGTTTGTATTACAGCTGATTTTAATGTCTTTTTTTTTTTAATTAAATGTTGTTATGCTGTAAAGATTTTTGTCCGTTGTTCTCTGAGGTTATAAGTAGTTCATTTGCAAACAAGATTTAATAAATATTTGCTTATTTAAAGCAGGACTATCATGCATATAAAAGTGCCCCCCAATTAATTTGTACCATAGCATTAAGCATATCAATACTTGTATTATCCTTACCAAGTCCAACATTATTTAGAAATCTAAGTTCTTCGGAGACTCACAGGAAGGCATCTTGCTATAGAGGCATCTGTGCTCCTGCGCTGTCTGTTCCTGTCTGTACCTTAAGGTACAATGCAACTCCCCCTAGCCAATCATTAAGGAGACAGGGGAGGATACAGCAGGCACACAGATGCCTCCTTAGCAAGATGTCTGCACTGTCGTCTGGAAGTGAGTCTCCGAAGAATTACTATTTCTAAATAATGCCGGCACCTAATAAGGATTAGGAAAGGATTTATATGCTTAACGCTATGGTAAAAATTAATTGGGGTGCACTTATATATGCATGATAGTTCCGTTTTCTGTTTGTTTTCTGTTCACTCATCTCACCTATCAGGGTTTTGCATTAACCCATTGAGTGCCAGAGAGGTATGCAACAAAGCAATACATTGCATACCCCTCTGGCACTCAAAGGGTTAACACAATAGTATTAGCAACACTTTTATAGTAAAGGTCACCCTGACTCTACATAGTAGATTTTGCTTAAAAGGACAGCAATGTCCCATAAAAACGTCTTATAGTTTTAGAGAGCCTTAGAAAATAAGCAGAATGGTGCAAACCCTATCTCTCATACTGCTATATTGAGAGATATTGGGATTCAAAGTCCCCCCTCCCTCCCCTTCTCCTGATGTCAGCTGTAAAGCTGCTGCAGGAGAATTGAGTCGTACGACTGCAACAGAGCCGAGATCGTGTTATCTAAAAAGAATTCATTCATTGGAAACACCTACAAAGTGTGCCTGGTTTGCAAGCACACTTTGTAGACCTCTCCAGTGAATGAATTCTTTATAGATAACGTGATCTCGGCTCTGCTGCAGAGCCTCCTGCTGGTCCCCGGACCGGAATCTACTGCTGTCAGCTAGACGCTAAAGTCAGGAGAAGGAGAGAGGGGGCGAACTTTCAATGCAAATATCTCTCTAACCAAAGCGGTTTGAGAGATAGGGTTTGCACCATTCTGCTTATTTTCTAAGGCTCTATAAAACTATAAAAAGTTTTTATGAGACATTATAGTCCCTTTAATATCCCTGTTGTAAGAAATTATATATATATATATATATATATATATATATATATATATATATATACTCTCTTACCAAGGGTACAATTGTCCTTTGGGTGTAAGTTGTAACTAAGAAACACAAAGATAAGGGGTAATAATGAAAATGATTGTATTATGTACAAAATTAAAATACTGTTACAGTTTGGATGGTATATACAGGAATTGAACAATATTGTAGATTACAGGTGAGCATATAATTGATAAGTTAGAGGACCAAGGTGCAACCAAACCACATTACTAAATTAAATGACCACAGAACAGTAGGAATGGGAAACAAGAATAATACTGTTATGATGAATGCAGAGGAATTAGTGAGGAAGGATTGTACAATACTACAGACAAGAGGAATGGTATTGTTACTCAAACTACCGAGTAGGGTTGGGTTAGGTGAGAATAACACTATAGGACAATTAGCAGTAAACCATGGAAAATTAATAGGTTAACATGACAAAACAGAGCAATATAGAACAAGAAATACTGTTAGTATTGCTGTACTGCAACCGGGAAAGTAGAACTGTTAATGATATTACAGAGCAATATGGGAAAGAGAGGTTCGCTGTTAACTTGCCCAATTAATAGTAAAAACAAAGAAATGATTAATAGTAATACAAAGCACCATTAGGTTAGAATAACAGTTAGTATTCTGTAGAAACAATAGAAAAGAGCAAAACAAACCACAAACACCAATCCTAATACTACAAAAGATCAATACTATTAGGGTGATACAGATTGGCAAGGAATACGGAGTCCAAGGTATATTTACCAACACCAGGTAAGGCTCTGCAGAAATATGGAGTCCTCTCAGCTCTGGCCTCTTTCTGGAAGATCCTCCTAGAAGTCTCCCTCCAGAAACTGCTGGCTTTTAGTGAGATTTCCCCCTCTTTTTATACAGTTTGTAAGAAGTTTTTTTTTTCCTCTACATCAAAGAGGCTCATTTTATAACCATGAATCAATAAAGGAAAAGATTGACAGCTGACACGTGTTCTTTTTATCAGTCTTCCTGTCCTGTGTATATACAAGTAGGGAGGTCTCCAGGTGCTGTCATCCTAAAGCAAAGTCTTTATGGTGACAAACAGAAGTTGCTTTGGACTCCTGTCCCTTGCTTATTTATCTTTTCTTGGTCAACTCTGTCTTGGTGACAAACAGAAGTTGCTTTGGACTCCTGTGCTTGCTTATTTATCTTTTCTTGGTCAATTCTGTCTTGGTCACAAACAGAGGTTTCTTTGGGCATCTGTTACCTGTTTGTGTCTCTTTTGCTCCATCCTGAACTGTCATCTGATGATGAACCAGTCAGTTTGGGAATCAGTCCTTTTATTTATTCCTCATGGTTACATTTTCCAGTATTGTTTCTTTTATGTCCATGCTGTAGACTCCTGGGGGTAAACTTTGCACGTCAACTGAACAAATGAACAAACATTTTTTTGGCTTTTCCCACACTCCTGATTCTATGTCCATATGAAAAATGACAAACACCAATAATCCTATATTTTGCCTTTGTGCATGAGAGCATACCTATCTGTATACCTATTTAACAGTTTATGAGTCCTTCGATATGTATTTCTTATATATAGTTTATGTCTTAGGTATTTCTTACACAATGGTACACCAGAATTGCTCAACGTTTCCTATGTTCATGAGCGTCTTTGTGTCTGAAAAAATACAAGAAAACTTGTGAGGGCTATCTTACTTATAAATAGTGTTCAAATAGTTATGTAACTGTATATGCAATTAAAAGCATTGATAGTGTATTACCGCTGCTGTGAATGAAACCCTTATAGAGGGGAATAAGGTAGTTATTTATAGCTGAAGAGGTAGTAACCAAAGAGGTGGGAGGAACTCAAAACATTTTGTGAGCTTTACCTCACTTATCAATAGTGTTCAATTAGTTACATATATGTGTACTAGTGTAAAAGCTCGTGTACACAGGCATTCTACAGCAGAACTACACCTCCCAGCATTCTGTGCGTTCGGGCAGTCTCTACTGCACATGACTGCATCGGACAAACATACATCTGGCCTGCGTTTTGGCAGTCTTTCGGGAAGATGTATGTTTGTCCGATGAACTACCCGTTCGGGCAGTCTCTACTGCGCATGAGAGCATCGGACAAACATACATCTGACCTTTTATATTATAGGATGATGATTAGGAGAGCAGCAATGACTGTTTTTTGGCTACATATAAAGAAAGAAAACAGAACAGAAAGTCTGCTCATCAGATCCTAACTTTCACTAACGATCTGTGACTTAAAACAGATATAGACAGTGAGGTCATGTAGACAAAAGGATGTATATGAAGTTAAAGTGTATTTAGTATAATGCAGTTAAAAAGCAGTGATACTCTGTTACCTCTCCTGTGAGGAAAACCCACATGAGGGTGAAACAGGGATGTATTTATACCTTCCCCAACTGCACAAGCACCTGTGTATAGGGAGCTGCCAACAAAGGAGGTGAGAGGAGTCACAACTTCCTAAAATACATTGTCAGGGTCTGGGTCTGAAAACACCACCCCCCCAAGAGGTGTGAGACTAGTAAGATACTAGGGAGAGCTGGTTTGAGAGTAGTGCTTGTGATCGTTGGTGCACTTGGGAGAATCCTTGCTGTGGCCAAAACTGAATTTATAGGTACTGGCCACGATGCCAGATATCCCACCCCCAGTTGAGCCAGGGGCCGGACCAGGATGAATGCTCCCAAGATCCACAGAGGTAGCCTCACACACACACAAGGAGGACTCAGCAATCTGCAGGTACGACAGTACACTCTGCAGGCAGGAGGTCAATATTCAGACTCAGGAAAGTAAGAAAACAGAAGGTGACCAGGACAGAACTAGACACTTGACAGCCTGGTGAAGGATATTTGCACTTGAGGAGAATGCAGTTGCACCACTGTGGACACAGGCTGACTGAGAGAACTTGCTAGTCGAGTAGTCGAAATAGACAGTCAGGGCTGAAAATACACTGGAGATTAGACAGAGTAATCTAATTCGACAAGCAGTTGGATGGTCAGGCAAGCCGAGTCATACACAAGAGAGCAAGCTGGGTCATGCACAGGAGAGAAGGCAAGCAAATGTGAAATCAGACAATCCGGGTCGTAAACAGGAGGTCAGGCAGCAGAAGAACCAAACTGTAAGACAAATGGAAGGTAAGAAAAACCGGGTTGGGAAACTGGAGCTACAGATCAGACTAACAACGTGCACCAAGCTCGATAATTGGGCATAAGCTGCAGTCTGGAGCTAGAATTTAAACAGGAGGCAAATATTGTTGTTGATACTAACTAAGCAGATTTAGGATGCAAGCTTTCGAGACCCCTTAGGTCAACAACTATATTTGCATCCTGTATTTCTACAGCTAACATGGTACAAACTCCCATCTGTTATCAACATGAAGAATTTAAACACACAGAGTCCAATGGGAAATGAGGGGGTGATATCTACCTTGCTTATCAGTAGTGTTGGAATAATTACATATATGTGTATAGTTAGAAGAGCAGCAAATATTACATTTTGGCTACACCTTTTCAGGAAAAAAAATTGGGACATCAAATTCTACCTTTTAGCAACAATTTAATGAACTTGTAACTTTTTTTTAAAAAAACAATTTTATTTAAATGAACTTGTAACTTGCTACAGATAATAATCAGTGACATTTAGTGATATGTTGCGTCCAGAAGCATGTGTATCGTGCCTGCCAATGTCAAAGCACCTCCAACTGGGCAAATCTCTCTCTGCCAAGGGAGTTCACTTTCTGTATACATAGCCTAAATATACTCTTTGCTTCTCTCCTAATTCTATACAAATAAGTAACCATTTGAACACTATTGATATGCAAGGCAGTCCTCACCAGGTGTTCGAAAAAACATTTTCGTATGTGTTTTGGGAGATGTTGGCTCACAGCAGAAGTAATAGATTATCACTGTTTTAACCCTTTGCATACCTCCCAAGTGTCCCTCTTTAGGAGGGACAGTTCCTCTTTGAGACCCAAATCCCTCTGTCCCTCTTTCCCACCATGGTGTCCCTCTTTTTAGGGGATCAGACTGTGTGGTGTGTATATAAGTGTATTACATTGCTCCACAACAATAAAAAGCACATTAATGTTTGTATAAACTTCAGTATATGTGTTTATAAATTAGCCTGTATAAATAAAATAGTTTGTTCTTGCTCTAAATCATTAAGTCATTTACACAAAGAAGTGTCAGTTGGTAAAAAATAATCTAAAAATGTTTGATAATGCCCAGTCCACCAGCCACGCCCCCATCAACCCCACCTAAAACAAAAGTGTCCCTCTTTCACCATTTGAAATGTTGGGAGGTATGCCTTTGAGTGCCAGAGGGGTACGCAACACATTGCAAAGCAATGTGTTGCGTACCCCTCTGGCATTCAAATGGTTAACTGCATTATACCAAATCCATTTTTACTTCAGATTGGAAGCAGACAGGAATTTGCCTGATCTGAGATGCTTCGATGTTGGCAGACAGGCTACACATGCTTTTGCCATAAATATGTCACTAAACCTCACTGTTTATAATCTGCAATAACTCACAGGTTATTAGTAAGAGTTAGGATTTGATATACAGACTTTTTTGCTGACTTTCTTTGTGTCTGAGTCGCTAATATTTTTCTTCTTAGCAAATATACTGTGATATATACTCAAATAACCAGGGAAAGAGTAACCCCGAATATTCGCAGTAGACCGAATTAGCTCGGCAAGGGGCTCAAGAGCGAGCACATATAAGATGGAGGAAAATGGACAGCCCTGTCTAGCCCCATTAGAAATGGTGAAGGATCGCGACAAGCAGCCCGTGTAAGAGACTCGAGCAGTTGGATTGGAATATAGTGCAAGAATAGAGCGCATAAACTGCAGGGAATACGGAACTTCTCAAGCGCCGCTTCCAGGAATCCCCAATGGAGGTGGTCAAAAGCCTTCTCAGCATCAATAGTGAGTGGAAGGCATTCAGTGTTGGTAGAACTGGCCGATTGCATAAGATTAACCATTTTCCTTGTGTTATCGCTCGCCTTATGACTTTTCACAGAACCCAATTGGTCGTAATGTAACAAGGAGGGTAAAAAAGTTTGTTGACGAATGGCTAAAAGTTTGGCATATAATTTTAAATCTGCATTTAATAGGGAGATGGGGTGGAAATTCAGGCAGTGAGTGGGAAGTTTACCCGGTTTAGGTAGGGTGGAAATATGAGCAGGCAGCATAGAGGACGGAAAGGAACCCTTTGTACTACAGTATGAAAACAGTATGAAAACAAAGATACACACCAGAAATTTTTTTATAATATAGGCTAGAAAAGCCATCTGGGCCCAGAGCTTTGTGTAGATAGATTTGATAACCGATTGTACTTCCTCCAGAGTAAACAGAGCCAGTAACAGGTCACATTGTGGCAAAGATAGGTGTGGTAGGCGAACTTTATCTAAGAAAGCATCAATCTCAGCTCTCGTCAGCTGAGGTACTGACACATCCCGATTCAAATTGTATAACTTCTCATAGTAATGCGCACATGTGTCAGGAATGTCTGCTGGGTTCAGGATCATTTCCCCAGTATCAGAAAAAATATATGGAATAACCTTTCTAGCCTCCGGTTTCCAGAGCCGTCTAGCCAACAGAGCACCAGACCTCCCTCCATGGGTGTAGTAATTCTGGTTCAGCCATTGAAGCATCAGCTGGGTGCGAGATAGTTGAATAGCCGAAATCTCACCCTTAATCGTTGCAGTTTGCTGGAGTCATCGTTTAGTGACACAGCATTTATTAGTGTCCTCCAAAGAAGACAAGTCTCTGGTTAACTGAGATAGTTTCTCCTCTCATTTCCTCTTCTCCTGCGACTCATACGCAATAAAGCAACCCCACAGAACAGCCTTATGAGTTTCCCATAAGAAAGCCGGTGACGTGTCAGGCACATCGTTAAACTCAAAGTATTCCGATAGCCACTTCTACACCAAGATCTTGGTAGAAGTCTGGGATAATAAGTGTTCATTAATCCTCCAATGGCCCGAACCTCTCAATGTGAAAGATTCTGATATCTGAAGGAAGGTCGGGCATGATCCGACCATTGTTTGGTGCCTATGTCACACCTCCTCACCCTCTGTAACAACGTTTTAGCTACACAAAAGTAGTCCAGTCTAGAGTAAGACGAGTTGTGACGGTACCAGGATTTACCGGACCCTTTTGGGGTCATCGGTTCGTGAACCGCCGCTGCTGCTGCTGCTGCTGCTGCCCCTCTTCCCCGGCTGGCTGGAGCCCTGCTGCTTCCTGGAGATCCTGGATACTCAGGCAGGAACACTGGATGCTGCCTCCAGGCAGACTGGCAGAGCTAGTGAATTTAGCTGCAGGATCCTAGGTGGGGTTTCCAGAGGCCCTACGCCAGTAGACCGGTGAGGCAAGTGAATTCGCTCCTGCAGTGGCCAAGGTGAGAATCCCCAGTCCAACCCCCTCCAGAAATACAGCCAAGACTTATATACACTTCCAGACACTCTTATCAAGATTAGAATACAAATTAGTGCTTGAAAAAGGGACATTTTAACTGGTCCATAATAACCTCCCCTGACTGGTCAATGAAACACAGCAGGAGTCAATTCACATTCCTTAGCACATGGAGTATTCTTTAAACAAACCAGAGTGCTGGACTTAACAGCCCACTCTGCAATCTGATTCCCCAGATTTACCAAATGTCACACAATGTACAAAGCAGTGATCAATATTTCAAATGTTATAGTTCTAAATTATTCCATCTGGTCACACTACTCCACCCCCAAGTCTTGGACAGATCAGGTGTGATCCCAACGGATCCACCTCTGCACTGTCCACAAAGTCTTTCAGGTATCTTCTTGCCAGGATGGTCTATCAGCCTTTTTGTTGGACCTGCTAGGTCCGCACTGAATGGTGAAGGTGGAGGGAGAAGCTCCAGCTGTGTAACAACTGTCCATTTTTCCTACAACCATATTCAGAAATGCAGCCACCTTTGGGGTTGTACAGACATGGAGCTTGCGAAGGCACTGGTAAGATACCCCAAATCATTTGCTAACAGTACCTCAGCTGGGATGCCAGACATCACTCCCACCTCACAGTCTCTTTCACCAGCACCCCAATCCAGTGTGATCCGGGCCAAAGGAATCTGGTGTATGGCTCCTCCAGCAACTTGTACTGCCACTGTCCGGCCAATTCTCTGCCTGTGGGGGACCCGGTGGGGTTGTACCATAGTGATTGTGGCCCCAGTGTCTCTCAACCCCTTGGCTGGCTGCCCGTTCACCAGCACTGTCTGACCATGGTGTCCTCGGTTATCTGTGCTGGCGGTTTGGACCAGGCTCACCTCGTGGATCGGTCCCCACACTTCGTCCCTGCCTAAAGGGGAGCTATTGTAATCCACTCCCATGGGCATGGATAAAATATACTCCATAGGTTCAGTGCCAGTGTCCTCTCCACAGTAGGCTTGTCTTGGTGCACTCCGGGGTGGGACTGGTAGAGATACTGGCTGCTGGGGCAAGAGCCTAGGCTGTGACTGTCTCTGAGGGTAATTGCTCCGAACGAGCTCAGGCTGCAAACAGTCATCACACTGCAGTCCATAGCTGTGCCCTCTACTGGGCTGGTTGTGACTGATGGGGATGGGGCTGAGATGTGGTATATGGCCCATTCGAGTGTCCACAGTAATTCCTTTGGACTGTACAGGAGAGTGACAGGGCCCATTCGCTTGAGCCTCCACATATCTTTCCATACAGTAGGCTTGTCTTGGATCATTCTGGGGTGGGACCAGTGGAGATACCGGCCTCTGGGGCAGGGGTCTAGGTCTGGACCATCTCTGAGGGCAATTGCTCCGAACATGGCCCAGCTGCAAACAATTATAGCACTGCAGGCCAGAACTGCGCCTTCTACTGGGCTGGCGGCTAGTGATGGGAATGGGGCAGGGCCCTGGTACCTGGATCCCACGAGGGGTGGCAATAGATCCTATGGGGGGGACCGGAGAGGGCCAGGGTCCACTCCATCGGGTTTCCACATATTTGTCGGCTAACTTGGCCGCTTCCCCTACTGTAGCTGGATCACGGTCCCTTACCCAATCCCAAACTTCAGGAGGCGTATGTTGAAAGAATTGCTCCAGTAGTAAAAGCTGCCGACAATCCTCCATAGTCTTTGCATTGCAGCCCAGTAGCCAGTTGGCACAAGCACGGTCCATGCGGTACACCCATTCCGCATAAGAGTCCTGTTGCCGCCGTCGGGTATCCCGGAACTTTCGCCTGTAGGCTTCTGGGGTAACTGCATAGCGGGCAAGAAGGCACTTTTTCACCTCAGCATAATCGCAGCTGACTTCATCAGATAGGGCTCGATATGCCTCGGCTGAACGTCCAGTCAGCTTGCCCACCAGAATTGTTACCCAGTCTCTCTGATCAATCTCATAAAGGGCACATTGCCTCTCAAAATCTTGCAGGTACCCGTCTATGTCTCCTGTGCTCTCCTCAAACACCCTGAAGGCTTGATGAGGCAGTTTTCCCTTTCGGGATCCACAGCTCTGTGGAAATCCAGAGTCTCTCGGGCCTCTCTCCAGTTCTGCCATCCTCAGACGTTCCTCCCTTTCTGCTGTCCTCTCCTGAGTCACCATGGCCATGACTCTATCCACCACCTCAGCAGATGGATTGGGCCCATAAAACGCAAGCCGGATCTTGACATCTCGGGTGAAGGCATCCTCATGCTCTGTAGAGCTCTACCTGGATCCCATGCTGGTCTGCAGGCTTGCAGGGATAGCGGTTTCAACTGATAGTCGGTCCATCTGCATCAAAGCCTCAATCAAATCAGTTTTTCTGGGTCCACTTGCTTCTCCACCTCTGGCAGTTAGGATCTCTTTTAACGTGGATCGCTTCAGCTGCTTGTAGAACCCCTCCATATGCTTGCAATTGGCTCTAACCAAATCTCCCGATGGAGATTGTTCCGTTAGTGGTTTGAATGACTTTAGGAAGAGGGCATCCCACCCTACTGCCACCAAATGTGACGGTACCAGGATTTACCGGACCCTTTTGGGGTCGTCGGTTCCTGAACCGCCGCTGCTGCTGCTGCTGCCCCTCTTCCCCGGCTGGCTGGAGCCCTGCTGCTTCCTGGAGATCCTGGATACTCAGGCAGGAACACTGGATGCTGCCTCCAGGCAGACTGGCAGAGCTAGTGAATTTAGCTGCAGGATCCTAGGTGGGGTTTCCAGAGGCCCTACGCCAGTAGACCGGTGAGGCAAGTGAATTCGCTCCTGCAGTGGCCAAGGTGAGAATCCCCAGCCCAACCCCCTCCAGAAATACAGCCAAGACTTGTATTAAGGAGGGTAGAACAGAACAGCCTTTATTGATGAAACACACTGCTTATATACACTTCCAGACACTCTTATCAAGATTAGAATACAAATTAGTGCTTGAAAAAGGGACATTTTAACTGGTCCCCTGACTGGTCAATGAAACACAGCAGGAGTCAATTCACATTCCTTAGCACATGGAGTATTCTTTAAACAAACCAGAGTGCTGGACTTAACAGCCCACTCTGCAATCTGATTCCCCAGATTTACCAAATGTCACACAATGTACAAAACAGTGATCAATATTTCAAATGTTATAGTTCTAAATTATTCCATCTGGTCACACGAGTGTACTGACGAATAGAAAGTATAGTCCCTCCCCGACGGGTTCAGGACTCTCCAGGCATCATACAACTGCCATTTCTGCAAGGTTTGTTTCACAACGTTGCTCTGAGTCAGTAAGGACCTGTGGTAAGAGCCAGAGGGTCCAACTGAAGTATCCACAGAAGGATCAGACACAACATTGAGATATCCACAAACCAGCAACAGACCCTGAACAGAGGAACCCACCTTATGAAGAACACTCCTCAGGAACTGAGCAGAGTTAGAGTTCGGAGCATAAATATTAAGAAGAGAATAAGTGATATTGTTTATTGATAAGACTAACAGTAAGTATCTGCCATTCAGATATTTTTTTTACATATAGTATAGTAGCAGCCAACGAATTTCTGAAGCCAGATGGAAACACCTTCCATCTTAGAACAAGCCGTAGAGTGGAAAGCTGTAGGAAACTGCTTAGTTAAGTTTGAAGGAATCTTATTGGTGGCAAAGTGAGACTCCTGGGTACACAGGATGTGGGATTTAGATCTATTCGCCTCCTGAAATAGTAGCCATCATTTGTGCGGGATATTAAGACCCTTCACATTCATCGACAATATCTTAAGACTCATGAGAGCGTGGCATTAGTAGACTAGTAGAAAAAGCAGGTGAACCTCGACTACCACCATGATAATAATAAGTAAGCTGGGAGCTACATGCAAAACAAATTCCATGGTGGCACCAGGCGCTCGTATAGCCAAAGGGAACAGGGGCTCTCCCAGCCCCAGAACAAACAACACAGGGTCCATCCAAGAGGAAGAGGTAGAGAAGATAAGGGGGGAAGGGATAGTAGGAACTAAGAGAGAGAAAGAGAAAAAGTGAGATCCACAAGCAAGAAGTAAAAAAGAAAAGAAAGGAGAGAGAGTTAGAACCCACTCCAAGAAGCAGACAAACAACAGTGCAATGAACAGCAAATTTGAATAATACATCTTGAGCATCAGCACTGGTCTCACACCCAGATGAGTCAGGGGGTGTAAATACAAGGTGTACAAGGACATGGCAGAACAGGAGGTCCCGTGGGTGAGAATAAGGGGAGTTAAAATAAAGTCACAGAAAAGCTTAACTAAAGAAGTGACCAGTGGACACAGGGAGGGCATAAGGAAGAGGAGATAGGGAGGGCTGCAAGTAGATGGGCAGCATATGGAAGGGCCAGGAGCCTATAATGCAACCACCTATACAGAAATTCAGGATGTCAGGTGGGATGAATGAGACCAATGCTGATACACAATTAAAAGGGCGAACATACATCATTATGTCGCATACCATATATGAAATTACTTGGGTATAAATGGTAGTCTCAGGAAGACAGATGGTGAGACTTTAGTGCAACTCACCTAAGTAGACCCCCCCCCCCAGTTAAAACCCCAACCTGATGTGATACTTAAAACTGGAGTGGAGGAGCAGGCTTACAGAGTAGACTGACCAAATAGGGTGTCAGTGCTCCTGGTCGTGCATTAGAAATCTAGGACTGCCCACAACAGCTGGGGGGGGAGCGTGCGGCCCAGGCACTGGCTAGATGTAGAGAGCTATTAAATATACTGGACATGTGTCTACCCTACCCCGGGAAAAAAGATTTAGCATTATGGTTTTTTGGGTTTTTTTTGTTTTTTTTCCCTTTTTCTGATCTCGCCACAATACGTGTAGAACTCCCAAACATAACAACAGCAAATAGTCATCCACTAGCCACACACCCTCTCCCCCACCATCCCCCAAGCCCCGCTCACCAAAGCTGCGTGAATGTCAAATGCAGCCAATCTCCCCATAATTTAACAGAAGCCCCTAGTATTATTTTAATGTTAAACACACAAACAAAGGTGACTTTTCCTTGAGGTGGTAATAAGGTACTAGGCCTGTCTGCAGAACTGTGCGACTAGCTGATGTGTCACTCTGAAAATTATTCACACAAATCCCTTATATTTTTTATTTTTTGCACAGGAACAAAGATGGCTCTCCCTTGCAGTGGCAATAAGCACTAATGCTGGCTGCCTGCCTATGCCTAATGCTAACTACCTGACTACACAACAACTGGACACTCTAATATCTCCTGCTTCTTCTCTCTCTGAGATCCAACAACACAATAAGGAAGTGCAGGCTGTCTGCATGGGTGTCTGTGTCATTAGTCCAACCCCCATCATGAAACGAAGAAGCCAACTGAAATAGAGACAAAGCGGGGAAAGTAGAGCATGAAACGGAGAAGCTAATTAGACTAGAGACATGGAGGGAAAGTATGAAGGGAAAGTAATCGAGCGCGGGTAGTAGTCGCTGAATTTCCGAAAGTTTCAACGACATTCGGACCAGGGCTAGTCGGATTCGTATTTTTTTTGGTGAATGACCCTTGCCTGTTGGAAGGTCTGAATGTCGCCGAATGACCCCTTTTTCGTCGAATTCCGAAAGTAGCCGAACTGAATCACACATGTCTAGTAAGTATGCAGTTTGCTGTCACAGAAGTGAATGGGTAGTTCTCCCTCTAGCACTGAGAACTTGATGGAGTGCTAAAAGAAAAACAAATGTTATGTCTCTGACAGGGAACACCTTGGATCTGTCCAAAGAGCTTTCTGTCAATGTGAAAGTAGGGCAGTTAGCTACTTGCCTAATGTATAATTCCCCTTTATTAATTTGAATCTTCATCCAGGACTTCAGTAAGGTTTTAGGATAAATCATCATCATCATAAAGCTAGAGAGATTCTGAACCTATTTGGTCTGTATTATTTCCTACCCAGTTGGATCGTCTTTGGTTGAAGATAGTTCTTTTTTTAAATTCTCCTATATAATCATTCCCTTATTCAATAAGATATTTCTGTGGCTCTCCAACCTATCATCTATTGCTGTTGCCATCTATGTTGCATTATCCTATCATATATCTATCTACACATTGGCCTTACTGGGAATTCACTGTGGTCCAGCCCAGAGATGATATGCAAGATCATGAAGACTATTTTATTTTCCTTCAGAATCTGTTTTTATAGCTGGGGGTGCATTTTTCAGAAAAAGGGAAATACTAGAATCCCAGAAAGATGGTATGGTCTAGTATTGTAAAGGAATTTAAAAAGATCTTTGTTAGACATGTCTGTTCTGAAACGTATGTAGGATTCTATATTTTCATTAGATAGGAAAACAGGCAGACAGTATGGGTCAATAGGTTATCTGTCATCAAAATCTATTTCAATGTCTCTGTACTATGGCTCCAAGGACTTATCTTCTCTCCACAGTCATCAGGTTTAGCTCTCACGCCAGGTCCTATTTCATCTCCAACTGGCAGGTTGATCTGCCTGACCTGTCATACTCTTTCCATACTAATTGACTGGCTCTACTTGACATCAGTGACAGCCAAAGGCTCCCTACATTGATATGGACATAAATAATGCATAATTTCCTGTATTTACTTAGATCTTCATAGAAAATTATAGGATGGCTAAAAGCAACGAGCGGTCAAAACTAGTAATGTTTATCTACACACACATTCATGCAGAATTTTCTAAAGATTTTGCAGCCTTTGTTTAAAGAAGCAGTAAATTGGTTTAATTAAAATGCAAATGTTATGGTGTTTCCTGCTGAGTAAAACAAGGTTATTCTAACTGCTGAGTGATGCTTCATTCAAAAATTATTTCAACTCAAACAGTTATGAACAGGTTGAGCTGTTATTATCACAAGGAATGCAGAGCTGTACTTTAAGGCTCGATCCTTCCAATAGAGTGCAAGTGAAAAAAATGACGTCAGGACATTAGATTACATTATTTCCAGCAGTGTAATTTACAAAAAAAAGAAGCAGACTGAGCTATAATAACTTTTGAATGAAGAATAATAAAGTTTTGCTACTATTTTAAAGGGACAGTAACGTAGAGTAAGGCCTAACATGTCAATTGGATTCTGAGACCTTAAAAAAATAGCACTAGTGGATCAACTGGAAGGTTGTCCAAATGTTTGCACATGCCGTGTTTTCTTATTTTTATCAATCTGTTAAATTCAGCAAATAAATAGTGACATAGTTGATAAAGCTGAAAAAAGACATGGGTCCGTCAAGTTCAGCCCATGCCAAATCACCCCTGTTGATCCAGAGGAAGGCAAAAAAAAACACTGAAGCCATTTCCAGTTAAGCCCCAAGTGGGTAAAAAAAATTCCTTCCTGACTCCAGATAGTTTCCTGGATCAGTAACCCATCTGCTTTGAAGCCAACTGACATAATTCCCAATATTGTTCTGTGCTAGATAGGTAGCCATTACTTTTTTAAAATTAGTTACAATATCTGCAAGCACAGCATCCCGAGGCAAAAAAGTCCATAGCTTTACTACCCTTACTGTAAAAAAATCCCTGCCTTTGTTTTAGTCAAAAGTGCTTTTCCTCTAGTCTTAAAGCGAAGCTACCACCCAATATAAAGTCACCCCCCCCAATAATTAGACATATGGCGACTAGCTTCTTATTAGTGTTATTATCTGCCACAAGTACCACGATCTGACTAATCCTGTTTCTTCAAAGACTGATGGCCAAGCTTCATGCTATAGAGCCCTCTGCACCGTCAGTCCCTTCTGGTGCCTTTCGGCTCCATTCAATGCCTCCTAAAGGAGACCGGGATGTACAGCGCAGGCACGCAAACGACTCTAAGCCAAGATGTCTATGTGCAAGCCTGGCCGTCAGTCAGGATTACTTCAGATCGTGGTACTTATAGCAGATAATAACACTATTAAGAAGCATGTTGCGATATACCTAATGATTGGGGGGCGACATTATATTGGGTGGTAGTTCCGCTTTAATGGATGACCTCTTGTTCATTACAATTTGCATGAATGTGTCAAATTTAAGTCTGTTCACTGCGTAGGCTGTGTGAATTTATTTTCACTTAGAAAAACAACAAAACATGTGTTCCAGGAGTGCCCAAATTGTTGCATACAACTGTATAGGGCCTTATGTATCAAAGCAAACTTGAGCAATTTGGGGCACCATATGGGCATGCCTGGGAACTTAGATGGCAGCAGCCCACAGACTGACAAGTATGGATGTAGGAGTGTTCAAATGATAGGGGTCCCATCAAAATGTGGGTTGTTCTTCATTAGAAGTGGATAGGAATGGAATGAGGGGAGAGTGGGGTTTGTCCCAAAAATGGGCAAAATGAATCAAGAACTGGTATGAATGGGTGGCAAAGTAGGTGGAGTTACCACAGATCCCACTTACCCTGTGAATCACTCGGCCCCTGGAGACCCAATACGTAAATAAGAAAACAGTAGTCTGTGGGGCAGATCTGGAGAGTTCCTAGATATCCGTAGGGGAGAAATAAACATTCAGTAAATTCCCATTGATTTAAATGGGGCTTTTAAGCCCTTGAATGATAGCAAGGCACCTCAAGCATTCAAGAGCTTAAAAGTCCATGTAGATCAATTTGAATTTAGATCAATCTGATTTTGTTGTGAAAATGGTTTGCCCCAGAACTGCTCTAGTTTGCTTTGATACATAAGGCCCATAGAGGAAAAGCGTATTTGCAGTCTATGGTATTACCACACCAACAGCAACCCACACACAAAAATACTACCCAAAACATAGATTAGTAAGCACTCAGTGAAAGAAAACACAGACACTGAGGTCAGAGCGTGTGGCTCCATTGTCTGTAATATATTACTGCGGATACTGCTTCAGTCCAGTCTGTTTACCTAATAACACAGTCTGGAGTAAGTGGAATGTTTCAGACACACAATTATACAGAAGCAGGACTCCAGCAGGGCAAGGAGCAGTGTTCCAAAGTATATTATTTCACCTATATGTTTTCATGAAGTACATCCAATTTTATCCATCTATTTTTTTTTTTCTTTATTATTTTTTGGGGGGGTTCAGAAGCATTATATTGCATCAGGCTGGAACATATGAAACACAATTTAAGGGTCAGAGAAATGGTCTATCTAGATATAAGTAGTTACCGTCCAGTTATGGGAATTGAGTTCCTGTAGCTTAACCATTTGAGTGCCGTTCTGGCACTCAAAGGGTTAAAAACGCTGACATAATCTGTCCATTCTCCATTCAGATCTCAGCAATCTGCAGGGCTTCTGAGAGGTTCCCATGTTTTTCATTGAATCTCATTATCAGTTAATTTGCCAACACAGGGCTTCAATGGAAAGGATATCAATTTCAAGGGGGTAGGGTTTCCTTATGATCACAGTAATAAGATTGTCCCTTGCTGCGAGCTGTCCGGTCAAGTGACCAGGTTCCACATCTGAAGGGAGGCGGCTTACACTACGTAAAAGGGACGGGAGGGGGATACTTTATAATTCAATTACTCTTGAACTACAACTCTGACAGTACTGAAATAACATTCTCCATGGCCCAAATACTATGAAGATTAATTGGAGCTGCTCTGATTTTGAAACATTACTATCCCTTTAAAGGAGAACTGTTCGTGTGACACTATGTTAGCTGAAATAAACATTTTGGTGCATACCAGCAACCAGTGCCTTTTTCTTTCTTTCCACTGGATTAATTTACTACATTATATCACAAAAGCTTTGTTATATGCCCAGGTAGTTACTGCAAATGTCACTTTAATTGTCACATATCAATTGTTCTTTCGGTAGTTCTAAATCCACCTGATACTGCATCCTTACAGACCCACCATTTCCAATGCAATGAAAGACAGCTGCTGCAGGTTTCATGTGGGTAAAAGGTTACAGAATACAGAAGGGTTTTAAACCCGTGCGCCTTCATGAACAGTCTGTATTTTCTGGAAACAATCCTACCCACCTATATTTAAGAGACCACATGTCTTCCATGTGAGTGTACCAGTCTGTGCACAACAGCAGCCAATAGGTCACAGATCCCGTTACAAAAAAATTGCTAGTGAGGGGAGTGGAAAGGGTGGTGAAACTCATACTTACAGCAACAGGTGGTTCTCCTGTGGTCACCGCACAAACTGCAGGGACAGGACAAGCACTGCAGAGCCTCACTCCTACACAGAACCTGCTGCTTCTCATGGTTTTAGATCATGTTAACCCTTTGAGTTACAGAGGGGGGTGCGCAAAGCACTGCGAGAGTCACTTGGGCACTCTAAGGGTTAAAGGAATAAAAACACATACTCATACCTCCCAAGTGTCCCTCTTTAGGAGGGACAGTCCCTCTTTGAGACCCAAATCCCCCTGTCCCTCTTTACCACCCTGATGTCCCTCTTTTTAGGGGACCAAAGTGTATCACATTGCTCCACAGCAATAAAACTCACATTAATGTTTGTTTAAACTTCAGTATATGTATTTATCAATTATTATGTGTAAATAAAATGCTTTATCCTTGCTCTAAATTATTTATTCAGTTACACCATGAGGTATCAGAAGGTCATAAAATAACCTAAAAATTATTGGTAATGCCCCGCCCACCAGCCACACCCCCAACAACACCACCTAAAACAAAAGTGTCCCTCTTTGGCCATTTGAAATGTTGGGAGGTATGCATACTAATAATATAGATTACTTTCCTTCATTCCTTGAAGACCAGAGGGACATTGAACACATTTCCCTCCTGAGAACCCTGGGGGTTTGACCCTGACACTCAGGATTTTGAACCAAATCTCAGGGTCTCTGGGTGAAGGGAGAGAATTAATTGTTTTCCACTATACAATTGACATCAATTTACTGCTTATTTAATGACCAAATTACTGCTATTTCTACTAGAAAGGTAGAGGGAGTAGTCTTGTTTGTCTTGTGAGTGTTTAATAAGTGATATCTCAGAACTGTAGACTGTTAACCCTTTGAGTGCCAGAGAGATACGCAATGCATTGCGAACCTTTCTGGCACTCAGAGGGTTAAAGGATCCTTGAGGACTGAATGGATCAACTCTGGGTTAAAGTAAACATTGACCTAGCACTTACAATCTGCTTTCTTGGAAGGGTTAATATTTGAAAGACCTCAGGGTGAGCTCATTACAAAGATTTCACAATGCATTGCACCCACGCCTTTGGTCCTCGAGGGCTTAATCTGGGCAGTAAATCCTAATGGCCACCAATGGCCTTGACTGGGTCCCCAAAAATAATCTTTAATTAGGGCTGAATATTATGTCCAAGGAGGTGGAAGTAATTCTTTGTTGCCAAATTCCAGGATCCTAAAAATATTTCCTAAGATGGGTCCCTGTGTCCATCAACAAAGAATCACATCTGCCTCCGTGGATATATTAAAGGAAACAGGGTACCTCAATGTGTCCTTTCCCCTTTAATGTGATATGTGCTTTAAAGAAGCAGTAAACTTTTTTTATGAAATCCTTTATCTTATAGAGTTTTTCCTGCTGAGTAAAACAAGGGCACTGCAACTGATGTCAGTTATTGTATTCAAAAGTTATAACAGTTCAAATAATCAGTAACTGACTTTACTGTGCGTTTACTTCTAACTTCTAACTGACAGGAAGTGACAGTCAGGTTCCATCACATTCTATGGAGAACTGTAAGTCACTGACTTTCCTCTCCATTAGAATGTAACAGAATACCTAATTGGAAGTTGACCACTAGAGTGCACTGCTAATGTAAAGAAACATGGGTTTAAACTGTAATAAATCTAGAAATATGCATCCTTCAGCAGTGGGAGTACCCTTAATTTACTCAGCAGGAAAAGCCCTACAATATATAATATTTCATTAAAAAAGTTTCTGCTCCTTTAAGGGAACAGGGTCCCTTTAAAGTTGTCCCAGGGTTCTAGATAGCTCTGGGAGGAGATATCAAGAGAGTATTTAATAGGGTTCCCCATAGGAAGTAGTGGGATTGGAGCAGAATTTGTACTCTAGGAAGCTTCCACATGGATATGGCCTGGTTTACATACCATGAGTATTTAAAAGGGTTCCCTATTGTGTGAGGTGTCTGACAACTCAGTCATGTAATTCACTCACAGCATATCTGTTATTTACTACTGAATTGTCCATTTTGTATTTTATTACATCCTATTTGCATCTGTTTACGGTTTCTTCTGCATTGAGTTATTATGGCTTTGTGAAACTACCATTTATTTCTGGTTGTTTGCAAAAACCTTATTTAAGGGAGTCATAAAGCTTGTATCGGCTTCTACTTGATTCCAAAATGGTATATTTCCATTATTGTCAAGATTTGGGTTTTGTGAGTATATTACATATTATGTATGTTTTATACTGCTAATTTTCGGAGTATCCAGCAGCAATAGTCAGGGCCGGAGAGCGCTCACGGGATGGGAATGGGCAAATCTATCTGAATCGTGTCATAAAGTAGGTGGTACTTAACCAGGTAGATGGGGCTTGAGAGAAGGAAAGATGGGGTTTACTATAAGAATGGGCAGAACAGGGTGGGAAGTAGAAAGAATCAATAAGTGGGCGGAGTTACCCAGGAAAATCACCTCAGCCAAAGAATCAGCGTCAGGCCCCAGAGCAGATCTGGAGTGTTCCCATATATGAATCTGGTGCTGCTGGTTTGCTGCAGAATTTCTCCATGTATATATTTTTACATATGACCCTATTGAATTGTATGCAAAGTGGCAATTATAAAACAGTACATTATATAAAAACTCTGTCTCATGTCAGAACACTGCAGTCTGTAGAGGATTCAGAGCATGTACTAAAACCAGGCCTTATTGTAGAGCTGGTGCATCAATAACACTGGAATGAACTCTAAGCTAGTTACCTAAATCTTTTTTATTTTTTAAAGAGTTAGTAATGTCTTCTTAGAACATACTGCTATATTGTAGATTTTAATAAAATAAAGTATCTTGAGCAAGTCCCATCTCTCAAACCTTTATGGTTTGAGAGATATTCGGTGCTAAAGTTCCCCCCTCTCTCCACTTCTCCTGACGTCAGCGCTCTACTGACAGCAGGAGATCCCGGTCCTGGGACCAGCCGGAGGCTCTTCAGCAGAGCCGAAATAGTGATATTTAAAAAGAATTACTTCATCGGAATGGTCTACAAAACATAGTAACAGTTGATATGGCTGAAAAAAGACATGCGTCCATCAAGTCCAGCCCCTGCCATAAACAGCCCTGTTGATCCAGAGGAAGGCAAAAAAAAGCCCTCTGAAGCCATTTCTAATTTAGCCCCAACTGAGTAAAAAAATTCCTTCCTGACTCCAAATGGCAGTCACATAGTTCCCTGGATCAGCATCCTATCTGAATCGAAGCCATCTGACACAATGTTCAATATTGTTCTGTGCTAGATAGTCAACCATTGCTTTTTTGAAAGCAGTTTCATTATCTGCAAGTACAACATCCCAAGGCAAAGAATTCCATAGCTTTACTGCCCACACTGTAAAGAATCCCTGCCTTTGTTTTAGTTGAATGCGCCTTTCCTCTAGTCTTAATGGATGACCTCTTGTTCTTAGCTCATCTCTTTGAGTAAATAATTAATTGGCTAGTACTTTGTGTTGACCTTGAATGTATTTGTAAATGGTAATCCTATCACCCCTTAGACGTCTCTTCTCTAACGTAAACAAACCCAGTCTGGCTAGTCCAGTAGTACTCAACCTTTTTTGCTCAAGGCACCCCTAACACGCTATTAAGAACTTTCTAGGCACCCCCTAACACAGTTAATGTAATTTACCAAGGGCATAATAAAGGGTACAATTCATAAATATCCAGATATTATTAGGTCTCACAATCATAGTAATAAAAATAAACATATTGTGCATAACAATTTCCATATATCTACAATGAAAAGACAATATACACATTTTTTTGTCAGTATTGATAGAAAACATGGGGCACCCTAATTTGATGTCCGCTGCACACCAAAGTGCCACGGCACCCTGGCTGAGAATCACTGGGTTAGTCTCTCTTGTTTGCAAGCACACTTTGTAGACCGTTCCAATTAAGTAATTCTTTTTTAAATATCGCTATTTTGGCTCTGCTGAAGACCCTCCTCAAGTCGGCCGATACGGATCTCCTTACAGCTGACATCAGGGAAAAGGGAGGGAGGGAACTTTTAAATGTTATATCTCTCAAACCATAAAGGTTTGAGAGCTGGGACTTGCTCCGGATAATTTTTTTTTTAAATCTACATTATTGCATCAATTTATAAGCGGATATTGCTGTCCCTTTACGATAGATTCTTATAAACCCTTTGTATGCCAGAGGGATAACCAATGCTTTGCAAAGCAATGAGCTGTATACTCCTCTGGCACTCAAAGGGTTAAATAATAGCTCCTTTTGGGCAGCCCCTCTGTCCTCATCAGACTGACAGAAAGGCTTTTTCCCCTCTGGAATTTCCACATTAAAAGAATGCCTCTTTAGGATGCACAGTCCCTCTTTGAGACCCTCTTTTTAGGAGATCAGACGGTGTGTTGAGTATATAAGTGTATCACGCTGCTCCACAGTAATACCTCACCTTAAAGATACAGTAATATTTAGATATTAAGGCAAGGTGGATTCTTCAATATACTTTATTTATAACAAAGTGTACCCTTCTAACTGTCCATAACTTTGTAGTCTTTGTTTTGTTTTATTTTAAAGTGTCCCCCCATCGCTAGTGGTGTATTTAGGTTTTGTGCTGCCCTAGTCTCGGCTAAACTCACCCCCATCTTCATTTGGCCCACAACTTCCTGTCCAGGCCACACCTCTACCTGTTTAGGATCCACCCATTCCTTTGTAAACACCACCCCTTCCTCTTTGGCGTACAAGGGGTTGATCCATACACTGGGTTACATACAGCTCTGTGGCATACAATACATTAGGTTATATACACATCTCTGGTGTACAATGGGGTTAATCTATGCATTGGTTACATACCACTCTGTCATACATGGGATTAATCCATATACTGGGTTACATACAACTGTGGCATACGAGGGGTTAATCCATACATTGGGTTGAATATATTTCTGGCACACAATGGGTTAATCCAAACATTGGGTTACATACAGTTCTGGCATACAAGGGGCTAATCCATACTGCTCTTTCATACAAGGGGTTAATACACACATTGGGTTAAACAATGCTTTGTTGCAAGGGGTTAATCTATGCACTGGGTTACATAAGCACTCTCTGTGTTACAAGGGGTTAATCCTTTGTAAAACAGAGCTGTATGTAACAGTACATGGATTAACCCCTTGTAACACAGCTGTATGTAAACCAATGTATGTATTAACCCCTTGTATGCCAGAGTTGTATTTAACCCAAGTATGGATTAACCCCTTGTATGAAAGATCTGTATGTAATCCAATGTATGGATTAACCCCACATATGCCAAAGAGCAGTACGTAACCCAATTTATGCATTGCCCCTTGTAAGAGTCTTACCAGGGGTTAATGCATAAATTATGTTACATACTGCTCTTTGGCATACAAAGTGTTAGTTAATCCATACACTGGATCACATACAGCTCTTTCATATAATCCACAACTGGATATAAATAAATGTTTACTGCTCCTCTAAAGTTGTAATGATGGCAGCGACTGTGCACCAGTATGCATTACAGCTCTCATATGCACTAGTGCATACCATGAAATCCAGCTGCACTTGTGACTTCATTCATTCATCCCCGCTGACATTACACTTGTTTTCAAGTATATTATAGGAACATGTTTGTTTATACCCTGAAGTCTTTGAATGCCAGAAGGGTGTCCAACACATTGCTTCACAATGCATTGGACACCCTTCTGGTAGCCAAAGAGTTAAAGACCCTGCCACTGTTTACACATTACTAATGTCCCAGATCCATTTATAAATGGCAGCGTGGTCTTTTATGGACTTGTGTTCCCTCTAAAGTGATCAAATATGAGCAGCCTAGCACTGAAAGAGTTAAAGAAGTAATTATAACTTGTTCTTTGTATGTGGCTTTTTTAGCAACGGGCTTGTTATTGGCTTTAAAAAAGCAGCTGTCCAGCTGCGAAACGCGTTAGCCTATAGAGCCTTTTATTGTTTTAACTGTACTTATTGTGTTTTATCACAAATAAATTTTATATTGATACATAGTTTTGTCCCGCCTGACATTTTGATTCAAAGAATCTACAATACATGCAAGTCCCGAACGGAGACGGGTTAATCTCTCCGTAAGTCTGATTGTCAGTGGACTCTGGTATCGGAGCTCTGACCACGTCTAAATGTGAGTATAATTTATACTTAATATATCATGATTTGTAGCTACTGGACTTCACTATTGGAGCCCCTTTGTTGTTGTTTGTGTTTCTTTAATTATAACTTGGAAGGACTACATGTTATTTCAGTGCAGTCCAACATTAACAGTCCTCTTTAACTCATTCTCAACCAGGATGCCACTGAACTTTGGTGCATCCTGGAAAATCTCCTTTTTTCTATGAATACATTGACAAAAAATAAAATTTTCAGCTTCAGATGTATATATGGAAATTGTTATATAAACGTTTGTTTTATGTTATTCTGATTGTAAGAATAACTTTATTTGTATACATTTGTACCTATCAGTATGCCCTTGATAAATGATAGATCAAATTTTAAGGGTTCCCTGAAAACACCAGATTGCATGTTGGTGGCACCCAGAGGGAAAAAAAAGATTCATTCATTCATTCATTCAAGCAAACTTGTTAAAAACAAAAAAACTTTATTCCAAAGCTAGTTATCAACTTTGAAATAAAGTTGTTTGCTTTTAAAGGGATAGTGATACTTAAAATATAAAAAATATATGTTGTAGGGCTTATCCCCCCAAGTAAAACAAGGGTACTCCCACTGCTGAGAGATATTTTATTAAAAAAATTATAACAGCTCAAACTTGAATTTTTTAGGTGTAATATCACAGTGGCCTGGAAATTTTACAGTGGCACTGTTGCTACACCATCCTATGGACTGCTCTGGTCTGTAGACCATAAATCTCCATAGGATGATGTAGCAACAGCGCCACTGTAAATTTTCAGGCCACTGTGATATTGTACCTAAAAAAATCAGGTTTGAGCTGTTATCATTTTTAATAAAATATCTCTCAGCAGTGGAAGTGCCCTTGTTTTACTCAGGGGGATAAACCCTACAACATATATTTGTTTACATTTTAAGTATTACTATTCCTTTAACAAGTTTGCTTCAGCTGTATTTTGGAGTGCTGCCATAATCCTTTGAAGACTTTCCATTCTCAGGATTGGGGAACCTGAAGTGGCTGAGCACCCAGGTTATGTCTTCGGTGAGTCCATTTCCTACTTTAAAGAACTGCATGCATAACATTGTTTATGTACACTTGAATACTGATAGTGTTGTAGCATGATATTCAATCTTCATTTGCTGTCTTACGAGGGAACACTGCCTATGAACATCACTCACCATTCAGCAGCAAGAGACTCAAGTCGGCTGTCTCTGACAGTCAGAGTCTCCTGCCAGTATGGGGAGCTAATCCAGTTGGCACCCTACACTTTTGTTTCATCACCTTAAATGGATAGTAATACTTCGTTTTATCTTTATTTTATTTTGTAGGCATTAAAAAAACATGAAGAATGATATGTCTTTATGGTTTAAGAGATATTCACAAGCAAAATTTCCCCCTCCAGCCCCTTTTACCTAGTGTAAGCCATCTCTTCTCAGATGTGGAATGCAGTCCATAGACCAGACAGATAACAGCAGGGGACAATCTTCTTCCTATGAGAACAATGAAATCCCTAACCCCCTTGACAATCTTTTCAGGTTATTCCCTTATCTTAATTGAAGATTGTCCCTCTCTGCTATCTACCTGGGCACCTCCCTTCTGCTCTGGCTGAGAAGTGTTACATCAGTAAAAGGGGTGGGAGGGGGACACTTTGTCATTGAATAACTCTTTAACTACAACTCTGACAGAATTGAAATAACACTTTCCAAAGTCCAAATACTATGACGATTAATTAGAGCTGCTTTTATTATGAAACATTACTATCCCTTTAAACAAAAATGAAGGACACTGATTGGACCAGCTCCTTGCAGTGCATCAGATCACAATGATAAAGTGAAATGGGCTGCAATGCCATCATTGACTGTAAGATCTGGAATGAGCTGACCAATCTATGAACTCTATGTCTAGCAGAAACAAGGTTCACATTTTGGGGCATGATCCTGTACATGCCCCAGATTGAGGGGGGAAGCTTCTGCTGACAGAATCTACCCTTCACAATAATAAATGTAAAAATGGTTTTAAATCTATAATGTTTCTAAAATGTAATGTGTAACCTGTACGTTTAACCCCATAACTACAAAATGATACCAGAAACCTACATTTATAGGGTGACTTTGTAAACAGGAAAACTAGTGGAATTTGATGGGTGTTATGCAACATCCACACAACAATCACAACCAGAATCATAACATTATTGCACCATTCATCTTTATATAGATCGATAGGTGATATGTATTTACTCGTAATACAAAAGTAATGTTTGTTATATCCTGAAAAAGAAAACAAAATGTAATATTTATAAGGGTACATTAAATAATAAAATGGTGAAACCTTATTTATTAAATACATAGTAAGTAATGTGAACTGTGATATGGCCTTTAGGAAGATTAAGGCACACGGCAGTACTGGTCATTAACTCTTTGGGAAAGATGCACTAAGGTGTGATAAAGAGGTGATAAGGTGAAGATGACTTCTCCAGTGATATCACTTCTCAAATTCCTATGTTATTCTATGGAGCCTATGCACTAAGATGTCCAAAGTTGAAGAGATCTTAGTGCACTGGTTCCATAGAATAACATAGGAACTGGAGAAGTGATATCACTGGAGAAGTCATCTCTGCTTTATCACCTCTTTATCACACCTTAGTGAAACTCCCCCTTTGAGTGCCAGAAGAGTATCCAACGCATTGCAATGCAATGCGTTGGATACTTCTCTGGCACTCAAAGGGTTAATCTGTAATATCACTGAGAGATGCACAGTGGTGTATGAAATGAAGGTATATGTTTATTCTTTAGAACAGATGGTGCTAGATCTAAGAAGAATAAGAAGATGCCCCATGGCTTCATCTGAACTGTGAGTGCCCTGCAGGCTGAGATGGTGACACCGTGTATTATAGATACCAGGAAAACATCTTCAGATTAGCACTGTGTCTTTCTAAGAGCCCTCTACAGTAAACAAAGCTGCACAGCAACAGAGAGGACCAAAATAAATGTAAGGAGAGAGTCTGCTAACCCTGTGAGTTCCAGACTGGTGTCCATTGCATTGTAAAGAACTGCAATTCTTTATTTCAACAGAGGGACCTACTTAGGTAAAAGTCCTTCATACAACTGCATACAAACAATTGCCTCCTACCTACTAAGTTCCCTTTTAGGGCTGTTACACATGAAGGACAGAACCAGAAAAGCCCCCTGCTAATGTTCTCTAGCCCAAGTTCAGAATGTTCTGCTATATTCCTCTGCTGATCCTGTCATGGGAAAGGGCCCACTTAGGTGAATATTACTGGTTGATGCCCACATGGGTTGACCATTTATTAGACCATGTATTGAGCATCATAACCTCCAATAACATTTGTTTGAAAGGTCTGTCAGGGGCCCCATAGGCATCTGTGCAGAAATCCCTTATTGCAACCTTACTATGTTCCTGTGTTAATGCCTTTTACCTTAGTAAAACAACAACTCAACTTACTGGAGAAACCAGTGCTCACCCCAGGGTTTCAATGTGTGTGCTACACATTGAAATCCTATGATGAACATTGGGTTCCCCAGTATGTCAGTTGCAAAATAAGAGTTTAAATCAAAGGCTAAATTGATCCATGTTACATCTGTCCTGCTTGTTATTTCACTGCAAAGTAATATAGCTGTGTGTGTTTGGTTACCCCCTTAAACACAACAATTGATGCAGATGAATGTTCAGTGTTGCACCAGTTGTTGTGCTAAGGGGTATGTTTTGTTGTTCAAATTCAATCCACATCGCCATATAACACTGTTATGTTATATGGCTTCAGGGATGGATTGCCAGTTGAATTTGGAAAAACTGTGTGTGTGTGTGTGTGTGTGTGAACCCATGTTGTAACATCCCACAAGCATTTTACCTAGACAGAAGTTGTGTTTAGTGCATTGTTTGGCAATGCATTGGAGACAACTCTGCCACCCAAACTACAATTAAATACAAAGCAGATCAGACAGGATTCAAAAGCACAATGTTCCTTTATTCAGGGAAGATAACAAGTTGGGCATTTTATTTCTTTTTTTTGGGTGGGGGACCTTAGACTGGGTGCCAGAGATGGATGTCCTGGATGATCGCCTTGTCACCCTTTGAGCCCTAGGTCTGGCTTCAAGAGTCACATTGGAGGGAGTGGTGGGTGCAGTGGACCCCTCTGTTGAACGCAGGTTCTCCCTCTCTAACCATAGTTTCTCCCTGCTATTCTGCTCTCTCAACTCCAGCAGCACCTGTGCAAACATGTCCATCACCCCCGTGTGGAGCTGATGGAGTTGATTGTTGTAGTGGTGCAGCCAGTGGTGGAGCAGCCTGGAGTGGTGCAGCCAGTGGTGGAGCAGCCTGTATTGGTGCAGCCTGTAGTGGTGCAGCCTGTATTGGTGCAGCCTGTAGTGGTGCAGCCTGTGGTGGAGCAGCCTGTAGTGGAGCAGCCAGTGGTGGAGCAGCCTGTGGTGGTGCAGCCTGTGGTGGTGCAGCCTGTAGTGGTGCAGCCTGTAGTGGTGCAGCCTGTAGTGGAGCAGCCTGTGGTGGTGCAGCCAGTGGTGGAGCAGCCTGTAGTGGTGCAGCCTGTAGTGGAGCAGCCTGTAGTGGAGCAGCCTGTGGTGGTGCCTGTGGTGGTGCAGCCTGTAGTGGAGCAGCCTGTGGTGCTGCAGCCCGTGGTGTTGCAGAAAGTGGTGGTACAGCGTGTGGTGGTGCAGTCTGTAGTGGAGCAGCCTGTGGTGGTGCAGCCAGTGGTGGAGCAGCCTGCAGTGGTGCAGCCTGTGGTGGTGCAGCCTGTAGTGGTGCGGCCTATGGTGGTACAGTCTGTAGTGGCGCGGTCAGTGGTGGTGCAGCCAGTGGTGGAGCAGCCTGTAGTGGTGCAGCATGTGGTGATGCAGCCTGTAGTGGTGCAGCATGTAGTGGAGCAGCCTGTGGTGGTGCAGCCTGTAGTGGTGCAGCCTGTAGTGGTGCAGCCTGTGGTGGTGCAGTCTGTAGTGAAGCACCCAATGGTGGTGCACCCAGTGGTGGAGCAGCCTGTAGTGGAGTAGCCTGTGGTGGTGCAGCCTGTAGTGGAGCAGCCTGTAGTGGAGCAGCCTGTGGTGGTGCAGCCTGTAGTGGAGCAGTCTGTGGTGGTGCAGCCTGTGGTGGTGCAGCCTGTAGTGGTGCAGCCTGTGGTGGTGCAGCCTGTAGTGGAGCAGTCTGTGGTGGTGCAGCATGTGGTGTTGCAGAAAGTGGTGGTGCAGCCTGTGGTGGTGCAGTCTGTAGTGAAGCAGCCAATGGTGGAGCAGCCTGTAGTGGTGCAGCCTGTGGTGGTACAGCCTGTAGTGGAGCAGCCTGTAGTGGTGCAGCCTGTAGTGGAGCAGCCTGTGGTGGAGCAGCCTGTAGTGGTGCAGCCTGTGGTGGTGCAGCCTGTAGTGGAGCAGCCTGTGGTGGAGCATCCTGTGGTGGTGCAGCCTGTAGTGGAGAAGCCTGTGGTGGTGAAGCCTGTAGTGGAGCAGCCTGTGGTGGTGCAGACTGTAGTGGTGCAGCCTGTAGTGGAGCAGCCTGTGGTGGTGCAGCCTATAGTGGAGCAGCCTGTAGTGGTGCAGCATGTAGTGGAGCAGCCTGTGATGGTGCAGCCTGTGGTGGTGCAGTCTGTAGTGAAGCACCCAATGGTGGTGCAGCCAGTGGTGGAGCAGCCTGTAGTGGAGTAGCCTGTGGTGGTGCAGCCTGTAGTGGAGCAGCCTGTAGTGGTGCAGCCTGTAGTGGTGCAGCCTGTGGTGGTGCAGCCTTTAGTGGAGCAGCCTGTTGTGGTGCAGCCTGTAGTAGAGCAGCCTGTGGTGGTGCAGCCTGTGGTGGAGCAGCCTATGGAGCAGCCTGTGGTGGTGCAGCCTGTAGTGGAGCAGCCTGTGGTGGTGCAGCCTATAGTGGAGCAGCCTGTATTGGTGCAGCATGTAGTGGAGCAGCCTGTGATGGTACAGCCTGTGGTGGTGCAGTCTGTAGTGAAGCACCCAATGGTGGTGCAGCCAGTGGTGGAGCAGCCTGTAGTGGAGTAGCCTGTGGTGGTGCAGCCTGTAGTGGAGCAGCCTGTAGTGGTGCAGCCTGTGGTGGTGCAGCCTTTAGTGGAGCAGCCTGTTGTGGTGCAGCCTGTGTTGGTGCAGCCTGTAGTAGAGCAGCCTGTGGTGGTGCAGCCTGTGGTGGAGCAGCCTATGGAGCAGCCTGTGGTGGTGCAGCCTGTAGTGGTGCAGCCTGTAGTGGTGCAGCCTGTAGTGGAGCAGCCTGTGGTGATGCAGCCTGTAGTGGAGCATCCTGTGGTGTTGCAGAAAGTGGTGATGTGTTGGAGGAGATGAGGATGGTGGGCATGGTGACCACCAGCTGGTCCCCTCCTCTGTATACTCCTCACTGGGTGGTGATGTAGCCTTCTCCACAGGCTCCCGCTGTGCTGCTATTCAGCAGCCAAATTTGCCCTATTTAGAGATAAATACTTCTTTGGAATGGTCCACAGAGTGTGATTGCAAACCATGCACACTTTGTAGACCATTCCAATGAAGTATTAATCTCTAAATGTGGCAATTTTGGCTCTGCTGAAGAACGTCCATGTGGTCAAATGACTGAAATCACCATCTGTCACATAGAGCAATATCTATCTAACCATGAGGGTTGGAGGGATAGGACTAACATCGAACCACATCTTTTTACAATGCCTACAATATAACATCAAGGTGAAATTAACCATTGCTATGCAGTTAAAGGTACACAGGAAGTAAAATGGTCTGATATGTATGTGGATATGTACCTTTCATATGGGTACAAATATATACTTCCAAGATATGAACCCAGAGATTGGTTCAGTACGTTTGATTGCCTTACTGGTTATATATGTGCACCCATCACAAACTAACTTTTATTGATATCATAAATAACAACATACCTCATATATCCCATCTAAGTAAGGTGGGATGTGTATTTTGATGATATCAATAACAGTGAGTTTTTGATGGGCGCACATATATGGCCAGTAAGGCAATCACACGTACTGAACTGACCTCTGAGTTCACATCTTGTTGGGACATATTTGTACCCATTTGAAAGGTAAATATCCACATACATATCTGACCGTTTTTCTTTGTGTACATTTCTTTTTTGAACAGATCTGCGGTGTGATAATAATAGAGTAAATGATTGCATACACAACACTAAGGCCTACATTTTCACCTTTAATTATGTGGAATTGATTCAGGCCTGTGTGTTACACATACAGCCAGTTATTCTCATTGCCACTGTGATGTGTGAACTGATCCATCCTTTTTGTGATTCAGTAAGCGGTTAAGTAGACCTGATGAACTGAACATGATGCTGAGTTCTCCAGTGATCTCATTTCCCCATTTGCAATGTTTTCTATGGAGTCTATACAATGTGACCTTTGCAACTTGATTCATGTTATTGAATATTCTCCATAGACTAACATTGGGATTGGTGAAGTGAGGGAATGTAAGTAAGTGTACATTTCTCTCCATCAGCTCTTTTTCACCGCTTGGTGAATGTCCCCTGTGTGGCATGTAATCGTTACCCTCTCAACTTGTTTTTGTTGTCTGGGTAACCCTTTGAGTACCGGAGGGGTTGCCAAAGCATTGTTGATCGACGCATTGATAATCCCTCTAGCTCTCATGGGGTTATGTGCTGGTTTCCCTGTGGGTACATGGGTGACATTGTGTTGGAGCAGTTCTGCTGTTTAACATACAACACTTTTCTGAACATGGTTTGTGTGTATTGTGTGTGATCAGCACAGCAACATGAGGGTTAACCAGGGAGTTGGACAGGTTTGGGCCTTGTTGAACCTTGACATTTGTCCTTGTCTTGCATTATGCTTGAACCCTCAGGGTGCTGTGTTGGTGCAGTTGTGTGGATGAATGATGGGCATATGTTGGGAAGTGACTGTGTTTGTGTGTGATGGGTTTGTGGTTTGATGTGGTGTGTGGTTATGGGATGATGCACTTACCAGTAGTGTGGAGGCTCCTCTCTTCCCCAGTGTCCGATCCTCCAGGGACCCCCTCAATGTGTGTGTCGGATATGTTCTGCCGCACCATCTCCTCCATCCGCTGAAGGTGATTTGGACAGGTGGGCCACCTCCAGTGCCTCGGGCGTGCTTGGCAATTTTGGCCAATTTGTTCTTGACCACCCTCTTGCAGTCACCCCATCTCTTCTTTATTGAGTCCACGTCCCTTCTGCAATTGGACACAGCATTCACCTGGCCGCATATTTGATTCCATGCCAACTTACTCCTTGCAGACAGACCAGGGACCTTCTCCCTCAGGAAGAGGATGGTCTCCCTCGCCAGCACAGCCTCCACTAGGGCTGTGTTTTCCTCCTTGGTATATCAGGGATCCCTGATCCTTTCCCCCTCAGCTCCAGCATGCAAGGATTCAGAACCAGAGTGTCCTTCCTGCTCTGCCCCTGCCTGATTGTGGTGGTCCCCATGAACTACTCCCCGTCCCACTGGAGGTTCTGTCCCTGTCCTCCGTGTGCCTGTTCTCCTGGGGCTGGTTCCCCTCTGCCCTGCAGATATCCCTCTTCCACCCCTACTCTGCTCAGGGCTGCCCTCCTGACCTTCCTCCTCCTCCTCCACTACTCTCCCCATCCCTCTCTCCTGTCTTCCTCTCCTAGCCATCATTCTCCCACTCACACCCAGGCACTCCCACAGGCCCTCACAGACACACTCGACCCCACTTACTCTCTGTCACACTCTTTCACTCACAGATTCACACTGTCAAATAAAAGTTAAAAAAAATGTGTAAGGTGTTGTAAAAAAAAAAAGACTATGTATATGTATGTGTATGTGTTTGAGTTTGTATGGGTGTATGTAATATGTGCAAAAGAGTGATATGTGTATATTTAGTGAAATGCTCTTCTCTCTCCAAACTCCAAAAACTCTTTCTACCTCCAATGTCAGCTCCTCTCTCCGTCGCTCTAAACGCTATCCTCCTCTCCTAGGTCCTGAGATCTAGCTAGCCAAAACTCGAAACACAGACAAGGTGTGACAGTTATTTTGGGGTATACATAGGTGTATTTGAACATTTTTGCTACTTTGGGGCCTTGGGATTGGCTGCAGGTTTGAATTTTGTTTGTGCATCTATCAGGGTTGCTAGCCAACAGCAGTCGTAATTTTACATTTTGACTTAAGTTGTGTTTTAAAGGGTGTTTGTGACACACAGTGATGCGAAAACAAGTGTGACGCAGGTTTTTGTGTAACGTGTTTTTGTTGTGGCTACGCTCGATAGCTATTCTTGTACTCTTACCTTTAGATCTGCCGTAAGTCATGTGTTATTTGCGGCCGATGTGCCTTTTTTACTTAGCGGCTGGCTTAACATGAACCTTTAAATCTAACCCCTAGTATCTTACCCGCTATGGAAGTCAAGTTCACAGGTCTATAATTTCCTGGTTTGGATCTTGCCACCTACTTGAACAATGGTACTACATCATCTTTCCTCCGATCACAGGGCACTATGCCTGATGAAAGTGAATCAATACATATTAAGTATAATGGTCTTGCTATTACTGAATTAAGTTCCTTAAGTACCCTTGGAGGTATACCATCAGGTCCAGGTGCTTTACTCACCATAACATTGTCCAGTCTATTTTGGACTTTGTCCTCAGTAAGCTTTGTACATGACTGAGGAAATTCTGTGGTTTTATGTTTGCCCATAGCCTGTTATTGTTGCTTCCTTTGTGTATACAGAAGAAAATAATTTTTTTAAGGTGTCAGCCATAGCCTTATCCTCACTAATAAATTCACTTTTTTTCAGCCTTTCAGCCTTAACAGGACCAATATCAACCTTAACTGTTTTTGTTATTAATATATTTGTAGAATTGTTTAGGATTTCTATTTTTTTTCTTTCTCTTTTGCAGTACTTCTCTCATTTTCAATTTTAGCTAGCCTAATTGCTTGTCTGCAGATTTTATTGCAGTATTTATATTTTTAAAATTATGGTTGTGACCTATCTGACTTAAACACTTTAAAAGCATTCTTCTTATTTCTCATTTCCCTGCAAACCTTATTATTAAGCCACATTGGTCTTAATTTGCTCTTCTTGTGCTTATTCCCCAATTATATGAATTGATGCATATATTTGTCTAAGAGCATTTTAAACAAATTCCATAATTCTTGTGCATTTTTATCTTTGAAGATTGCATCCCACTGAATATCCCTTTATACTGCTCCTTTAATACTGCATTTAGCTTTGTAAAATTAGCCTTTTTAAAATTGAATGCATTGGTTAAAGGGTTAGTAATGCCCGTATTTAAGTTGATACAGTATTGTAGATGTTTAAAAAATAAAATATATCTGGAGAAAGTCCCATCTCTCAAACCTTTATGGTTATTGTACAGCTGACAGAAGGAGATCCGTGTCGGCCGACTTGAGGAGGCTCTTCAGCAGAGCCAAAATAGCGATATTTAAAAAGTACTACTTCATTGGAACAGTCTACAAAGTGTTCTTGCTAACCAGGCACACTTTGTAGACCATTCCAATGAAGTAATTCTTTTTGAATATCGCTATTTTGGCTCTGCTGAAGAGCCGCTGGCTTGTCCCAGGACCAGGATCTCCTGCTGTTAGTACAGCACTGACATCAGGAGAAGGGGAGGGAGGGTGGAACATTAGCTGGCAAATTTCTCTCAAATCGTAAAGGTTTGAGAGATGGGACGTTCTCCATATACTTTATTTTTTTAACATCTATAACACTGCATCAACTTAAATAAGGGGATTACAAACCCTTTAAACCCTTGTATTCTTTGTGCAGAATTGATGGGAGCTGTTGTGAGACAGCAGCTGGAGGGCCTCATGTTGCCCATCCCTGGTCTATTTATTTATGGGAAAGGCCTCCCTGCCTTCCCCCTACCTAAGTGGCTGCCTGGTTTACCTAATGCTTGCACCAGCTCTACACCAAAAGCAGCAAGGGCCATATTCACAAAAGAAAAGAGGAACAATTCTGGAGCACACCAACTGCAAAATAGGGAAGAAATCCACATTCTTATTTATATAAAGGGGACTTAAATCCCTTTAATCAATGCATTGGAGAAATGAGTCAGAGATCTTCCTAGCATTCAAGGGGTTAAATGCTCCATTTTAATGAACATGAATTTTGTTAATTTTTGTTACCTATGAGCCAGAATTGCTGTGCTTTCCTTTTGTGTATACAGCCCTGTGTGTTAGGTTTCCTGCTGCTTTCAGGGAGAGGGGTTCAGAGAGAAACCTCAATGATTTAACTCTTTCAGTACCAGAGGGGTAGGCAAGGCAGGGCTGAGCAATGCATTGCATACCCCTTTGGCACTCATTAAAGCCCTGGACTCATGAAGCCCAGTCCCCCCTGTCTGCCACAGAAAACAGATTCCTTCCCCTCAAAACCTTTGCCAAGAGCCCTTTCGGGAGTGCCCAAAGCAGCCTCATGAATTTTACCAAGTGTGCTCTCATAGCAGCAGACCTAGTAAAATATGATAATTGTCTTTTAAAGTAACATTAACATCTACAAATGAATCGGGGTTATATATATCTAAATTCCCTGAACCTCATGCTAGCATCTGCAAAAATTATCTATTTATTTTCTGGGGCCGAAAATCTTGTCGTCCATATGCTCTGTGGGAGCAGCCATTCCTGCCTTTTCCAGGGTTACAGAGCTGCCATTTATTTTTCCAGGAGTTTGTTTAACCCTTTGAGAGCCCGAGAGGTATCCAGCACATTGCAACGCAATGCATTGAATACCCCTCTGGAGCTCAAAAGGTTAAATGGGCTGAGATAAGATAACAGCCGTTCTGAATACAAAAGCATGAGCACTGATCACAGTCCAGTAACTGACATCTCGTGTCTCAATACAGACAGCACAAACAGAATTAAATAAATGTCTCTGAACATGACAATTTAAACATGCATTAAAAGCAAGTTTAGGATGGCATTTTAGGGATGTAAAATATGAATATTTTTTTTTAATATACACTAGCTGTAAGTACATGGAATTTAAAGTCATCTCCAGTGTGGTTAAAGCTATAGGCACACAAAGGCTGATATCCATAGCTGGGAACTCTCAGAGTTTGCCCCGGAAACTCTGATTTTTGCTGTTGATTATTGAGTCTCCTGGGAAAAGTGATTCTAGTGATTTTCGGGTCTATGAAGCCCCCAATAGTGATTAAGCCCTGCCCATTTTATGCCACCAATCGCCTCATTTATCTCCCCCCAACGGCACCACAGGACACTGACCAGGGAGTCCAGAAGTCAAAGTTCCCAGGTATGCTGATGTCCTATGAGTAAATGGAGTAATTCTGGGGCAAGCCAACTGACTCATAGGATAGGGTGACCAGACCTCACCTTTAACCGGGGGCACATATGGAAAATACATACTGTAGGGCTTCTTTGATTTCAATGGAGTCGTGAAATAGGCCTATTTCCTATGTGTCCCCGGTTAAAGGTGAGGTCTGGTCAGCCTATCGTAGGAGACAATACACATTAAAATGATCACCATTAATTTAAATGGAACTTGTAACCACTTAAATGCTAGAGAGGTCTCCAACACATTGTTCTGCAACGCGTTGGAGACCTCTCTAGCATTCAAGTGATTTCCTTTTCCTTTGTGTACATGCACCGCTGTCTTCACATTTTGCAATACAATTAATGGTTTGATGGATATGTGACCATTGCCTGTGCTTTTGCCAAGATTTCTTTGTATACACCTCACGGTATTTGAATAAAACCAGGCATTCAGCTAGGCTGCAGCAGAAACACATGCTTGAAGGGCAGTGCATTTAAGGCCACAGTAGAAGAAAGAGATTGTGCTGGGCGAGCGGCTAGTATGCTCCCTTTGACTTTCACAGATTAAGTAACTGCAACGTCTGAGTAATATGTAAGAATACACGATGTGAGTTTATTTTAATACACAGAGCTTTGCACTGTCATGCAGTGCAACTGAGGGTAATGGGAACATGTAAGGACAGACTTTTTGTGCCTTTTGTGTAAAAAGCAAAATGCAGCTATTCTGTAGCAAAACCAACGGCACCATAGGGGGCAAATGTAAAAAGTCCTGGTGATTTAAATTGTTTTTAACCTCTTGAATGCTAGATGAGTCTCTAATATTTCCTAAAATGGGACACTTGGGAGGTAAGCTCCAATGCATTGAGAACTAATGCAATGGAGGCCTGTCAAGCATTCAAGGGGTTAATATTCATATTTAAATGAATGAGAATTAGGGGAATCAATAACATGAAATAAATACAGGGGGGTGGAATGGAATGAAGTGCAATTAGACATGATGTCCAAATGACGCTACTGTAAGCTTGTTTTTGTCAAACTGATGATCCATAAAAAGGTACAAAGGTACACAACCAGTGTTCCCTCTAATGTAGGCCTGTCAAACATGAAACTAGTGTTCCCTCTGATGTAGACCTGTCAAACATGCAACCAGTGTTCCCTCCAAGGCAGACCTGTTAAACATGAAACCAGTGTTTCCTCTAATGTAGGCCTATCAAACATGCAGCCAGTATTCCCTCCAAGGTGGGCCTGTCAAACATGAAACCAGTGTTCCCTCTAATGTAGGCCTGTCAAACATGAAACCAGCGTTTCCTCTAATGGAGGCTTGTCAAACATGCAGCCAGTGTTCCCTCCAGTGTAGGCCTGTCAAACATGAAACCAGTGTTCCCTCCAAGGCAGACCTGTCAAATATGAAACCAGTGTTCCCTCTAACGTAGGCCTGTCACACATGCAGCCGGTGTTCCCTCCAAGGCAGGCTTGTCAAACATGAAACCAGTGTTCTCTCTAATGTAGGCCTGTCAAACATGAAACAAGTGTTTCCTCTAATGTAGGCCTGTCAAACATGAAACCAGTGTTCTCTCTAATGTAGGCTTGTCAAACATGAAACAAGTGTTTTCTCTAATGTAGGAATGTCAAACATGCAACCAGTGGCCAAGAACATGCATCCCATGGGCCATGGACAAGCAGTGTGAGACACACCATAGAGAGAAACTAGATAAATGCCTTGCAGCCCAGCATCACAGATTAAAAGCCCAATTTAGATCAATGGTATTTTTTCTCTCACATTAACGCTCTTAATGTCAAAGAGGTGTCCATTGTATTGCTTCGATATGTAACACCCATCCAGTGGCGTGACAACAGAGGTCACACCTGTGACCGGGCCCGTCACTCCAGGGGCCCAGCCGCCCCCTGTGACTCCAGCGCCTGCAACATGCTGAGGTCTGTGCCTTCTTAAGCACAGACCTCTAGCAGCTGAGCACCCTCTTTGACTCTTTAGTAATGCAGGGCGCTGGGAGATGACATTATCTCTCAGTGCTCTACATTACTGAAGAGAGGACCACGCGGGAGCTCTGGCAGAATAGAGGTCTGTGCAGAAGGAGGCACAGACCTCTCCTGCCACATCGCTGGACCACCAGGGAGATAGGAAACGGACCTTTGGGGGTACAATGTGAGGGCAATGTGGAGAGAATGTGGAGATGGGGGGCAATATGGAGATAAAGGGGTAATGTGGAGATGATGGGGGCAATGTGGAGATTGGAAGCATTGTGGAGGTGTTCAGTGGAGATGGCCAATGAGGGAGCAATGTGGTTGGGGGGGGGGGGGCATGGCAACTTTTGCACCAGGGCCCGGTGGCTTCTAGGTACAGCTCTGCACCCATCAGTATACATATGTACATTTATCACACCTGTGTGTGTGTGTGTGTGTGTGTGTGTACTGGTGGGGTGTTACATGGCCGCCCTATTGACCACAAGTATACAGAGTGTGGAGACTTGGCATATGGTGATTGTTCACTTATTACTTTTAGAGGTTTTATGTACTAATTTGCTTTGTCTTTATTTTTAAGGGACGTACTGGAGATACTATTTATATACTGTGGGTTTTATTTATTTTTTACTTTCTGTTAACACTTTTTGGAGGTTTCTTTTTTTATTTGGGAGTGGGGGGGTGCACTGTGATATTGTCTTGATAAAGATGCCAAATAAATAACCATAGATTGAAACCTGGAAAAGTTGTGAGAGTGCTGATTCTGCAATATCTATCTATTCTATCTATCTATCTATCTATCTATCTATCTTTCTATCTATCTATCATCTATCTATCTATCTAGACAATATGTTACTGTATAGCAACAGTGTATTTGAAAAGTGCTAAAGATAAGCTGGATAGACAGGCAACAATAAAAGTCCAAATCAGTGGAAATGTGGGAAGATTGAAAGATAAGTGGTAATATGAAATGTGCACAGAAGAGGGATATGAATGCATGAGATAATGTCTACAGAGGGCACATTATGGACTCCCTCTGACCCATCCCCAAACAGGCCTTGAAGCCAGAGGTGTAACTAGAAGCCACCGGGCCCTGGTGCAAGAATTGCCATGCCCCCCCCAACCACATTGTCCCCTTCCACAATGCCCCCTCCATCTCCACACTGCCCGTTCCACAATGCCCCCTTCTTCTCCACACTGCCCGTTCCACAATGCCCCCTTCTTCTCCACACTGCCCGTTCCACAATGCCCCCTTCTTCTCCACACTGCCCCTTCCACAATGCCCCCTTCATCTCCACAGTGCCCCCCTTCATCTCCACAATGCCCCTTCCACAATGCCCCCTTCATCTCCACAATGCCCCTTCCACAATGCCCCCCTCATCCACATTGCCCCTTCCACAATGCCCCCTCCATCTCCACACTGCCCCTTCCACAATGCCCCCTTCTTCTCCACACTGCCCCTTCTACAATGCCCCCTTCATCTCCACATTGCCCCTTTCACAATGCCCCCTTCATCTCCACAATGCCCCCCCCTTCATCTCCACAATGCCCCTTCCACAATGCCCCCTTCATCTCCACATTGCTCCTTCCACAATGCCCCCTTCATCTCCACAATGCCCCCCTTCATCTCCACAATGCCCCTTCCACAATGCCCCCTTCATCTCCACATTGCTCCTTCCACAATGCCCCCTTCATCTCCACATTGCTCCTTCCACAATGCCCCCTCCATCTCCACACTGCCCCTTCCACAATGCCCCCTTCTTCTCCACACTGCCCCTTCTACAATGCCCCCTTCATCTCCACATTGCCCCTTTCACAATGCCCCCTTCATCTCCACAATGCCCCCCCCTTCATCTCCACAATGCCCCTTCCACAATGCCCCCTTCATCTCCACAATGCCCCTTCCACAATGCCCCCTTCATCTCCACAATGCCCCTTCCACAATGCCCCCCTCATCCACATTGCCCCTTTCACAATGCCCCCTCCATCTCCACACTGCCCCTTCCACAATGCCCCCTTCTTCTCCACACTGCCCCTTCTACAATGCCCCCTTCATCTCCACATTGCCCCTTTCACAATGCCCCCTTCATCTCCACAATGCCCCCCCCTTCATCTCCACAATGCCCCTTCCACAATGCCCCCTTCATCTCCACATTGCTCCTTCCACAATGCCCCCTTCATCTCCACAATGCCCCCCTTCATCTCCACAATGCCCCTTCCACAATGCCCCCTTCATCTCCACATTGCTCCTTCCACAATGCCCCCTTCATCTCCACATTGCTCCTTCCACAATGCCCCCTCATCCACATTGCCACTTCCACAATGCCCCCTTCATCTCCACATTGCCCCCTTCATCTCCACATTGCTCCTTCCACAATGCCCCCTTCATCTCCACAATGCCCCCTCATCCACATTTCCCCTTCCACAATGCCCCCACTTCATCTCCACATTGCCCCTTCCACAATGCCCCCTTCATCTCCACAATGCTCCCATCTTCACATTGCCCCTTCATCTGCACATTTCCCCTTCCTCCAGTCCCTGGTGGTCTAGCGGAGTGTCTTTACAGATCTGTGCCTCCTTCGGAGCTTCCGCGCGCCGCTCTAGTAGTGCAGAGGTTGGGAGATGATGTCATCTCCCAGTGCTCTGTATTACTAGAGCGGCGCGCCGAGTGGGAGATCATCTGAGGACTGCTGCGGGTGAGGGGGGTGCAGGGGGCGGCCGGGCCCCTTGAGTGACGGGCCCGATCACAGGTGCGACCGCTGCGACCCCTATTGTTACGCCACTGCTTGAAGCAAAGAAGATAAGTTAAGGTGTTCTCCCTAGAGCAGGGGCATCCAAGTGTTTTTTAGCCTTGAAACATATGATCAGAAAGGCATAAGTGTGAGAGCCACGTTATTTTTTTTACTTAAATATTTATTGATCAAGTCAATGGCAATACTGATATTTAACAGACATCTATTCTTGCACTGTATGGTACTGACAGGCAGGGGTTATGTCATACTGGCCTCCTAGTTCATGTGTGCTAGTTAATTAGATATAAAAGTTTTTTTTTTTTTTTTTTTTTTTAAATCTCAAGTGGGCCACACCCTAGGGTCAGGCAGGCCACATATGGCTCACGGGCCACATGTTGGAAGCCCAGCATGCGTCCAATGAGAAAATAGCTCTTCTCCACATCACCCGCCTCCTGAAAGGTATATGATAGGTATATGACAGCAAAATATCCAGAGTGAGAGCATATTCCTGTCATGCTATGAGGTGAGGTATAAGACCAATAGGCTGGTATTTAATCCCTTGGATGGTAGAGATGCATTTGAGATCCCTCTAGCAACCAAGGGATTAAAGCTTTTTTTGTCCTTACTTGTTTTAGGCCATGGTATTTTCCATGCCAGGAAACAGTGGATTGGCCTGGGGTGGAGCCATGTGAAGAATATAGTTATGGCCATGGGTGGAGCTAAGAGGACCTAAAGTGCCTTGTCTAGGAGCACCTGAGATATAAATCTGGCCCTGGGAGCCATCCCCAACTGAGGACTGAAGGTGTATAAAAGAATTAGCAGCAGAAGAAGTGGCACCAAAACAATGGTACTCACATGGGAAGCAAACCCTGTCTGATGGAATGATCATAACATTTTGTGAACCAGTGGAAGATGTTGTAAAATGTTAAAATGAGAGGAAAAAAAAAATGTGACATATAGTAGGAAATGGTTAAAATAAGTTGCTCAATTACTTTTTAACTGCAGTGTATGTTTATGCTTCTTTAAAATGGATATGATTTCTTTTTTTTGTTAGTCTGTTTTAACAGCTGTGTAGCTGGAACGTGTTCTTAATGAGACCCTTATAGTTTTTTCCATTTTAACTGAAAACAAACTATTTTACCATTCATCCATAAATAACAATGTAACTGGATATATGCACTCAATAAATACATGATAATATCAGTAACTCATGCTGTATTGTAAAGTCATTTAAGGATTCTATTTGATCAGACATCTCCAAAAAGATGTCTATATGCATATTGGGAAATCTCAGATGTCTGGGTCCAAGGGTAAGAAAGTGTTTGTTACTACATGATCTGACAACTGCTTCTTTAGACCCTAAACATGTGCCATTTAATACCAGAAAGGCAGAGGGAGAAGTCCTACCTGTCTTACTTGTGATCAAGTGGTGCTGTCTCTAAGTGAATGGTTCTAGATTCATGTTTGTCATGAATAAGCGTGTATAACGCGAAGCGCATCGGCTGGATACGTCACTTCATTACACTCATACCTGAGTTTGTGAGTTTGATGTCTGATGTTCTTTTGATGATTTTATCCACGTTATGAATAAAATAACTTTTTTTATACATATTCTCCTGATGTGACGTGTGTAACAGTGCAGCCATTCTAACTGATACCATTCTCAATTCATGCCCTCAGGGCCTCTTAACAGGTCAGGGTTTGAGGATTTCCTTGTTAGAGTAAATGACATTGTCTCCTGCTTCATATTTTAATTTCCTTCTTGATTTTGCCATGTACCACCTCTACTGGGAAGCAATTCCATTAATTAATTACCTTCTAAGTTAGTAGTTTTTTAAAGGGACAGTAATGTCCCATAAAAAATCTTCTACTTTTATAGAGATTAAAAAAAATAAACTATGTGCTACAACCTCTATCTCTTATACCGCTATGGTTTGAGAGATATTCTCACTGAAAGTTCTCCCCTCCCCCCCTTTACAGCTGACAGCAGGAGATTTGAGTTGTGCGACTCGAGGAGGCTCTTTAGCAGAGCCGAAATCAGGTTATTTAAAAAGGATTACGTCATTGGAACGGTTTACAAAGTGTGCTTCCAAACAAGGCACACTTTGTAGACCTTTCCAATGGAGTAATTCTTTTTAAATAACGAGATTTCGGCTCTGCCCACTGTCTGGTCCCCAGACCGGGATCTCCTGCTATCAGCCAGACGCTGAGGTCAGGAGAAGGGGAATATTTCTCAAACCATAGCGAATATCTCTAAAACCATAGCAGTTTGAGAGATATTTTTTCTGGGACCTGGTTTATTTTTTAAGCTCTATAAAAGTAGAAGATTTTTTTTATGGGACATTAGTATCCCTTTAATGTTTGCTTTAGTGAGGTCCGTCTTGTACACCATAATATGTAAAAATGTATTAACCACTTGGTTTTCAAGAAACATCTCTGGCATATTGCTTTGCAATATGTTGGAGACATTGCTAGCATACAAGGGGTTAAATAAAGAGAGCTTTCTTCCCTGTTGCTGAGATCTGCTTGCCCCTTCCTCCTCTCAGCCCCTCCCATTCCACTCACTGACCCCCATCTCAAATTCATCTTTAGGATTGCTCAGTTCAACCCTTTGAGTTCTGGAAGGGTGCGCTACGCAATGCGTAGGGTACCCCTCTGGCACTCAAAGGGTTAAAGCTATATAGGGCCTTATTCATGAGGCTAAAGAGGATCAATTTAACCATTTCAGTGCCAGAGGGTTGCATACCCCCCCCCCGGCACTCAAAGGGTTAAGTGTACCAAAGAGGGAAGAATGAAAATACCATTCATTTTAACTGGAAATTTTCCAACAAGACCTCTCTAACATTCAAGAGGTTAAAATTCCAATTTAAATCCATGGGAATTTGCTAAATTCTCAGTTTTCCCCCATTTTGTTGATAAAGGTCTTAGGTATCATATGGGGATTGACAGAGATCAACAGAAACAGAGACACATAGAATATGATGGCATGTAACAACCAACTGGCCCACCTAATCTGCCCGTTTCCCTTTCTAACAAACTGCCCTTTGCACGTGAAACATCCGTGCCAATGTATTCATACACACTGCCAGTTATCTGAGGATAATAATCACATTCTGTTTTTGTTGGACTTGCTTTATTGCCCTGTCATTAACATCATCTATCATCTACAGTTGGCTCCACCATAAAAGTCTCATGTTTCTTTGGCAATGATCACGTGATGATGTGGAAATTCCAAAATCAAAGGAGAAGTAACATTTTCTAATAATAACACACCACTCACATTACTATGATCATAGCTGGGAACGCTCTGAATTTGCTCCAGAGACTCCGGTTTTGACAATGTATTACCGGGTCTCCGGGGCAAAGGCTGAGTCTCCATATGTGAGGATTTTCTACTGAAACTCTGCCCGTTGGTGCTCCTTCCCTGTCAATTCCACCCACTCCTCGCCCATTTCTCCTGTGTTCAAGAGATAACCTCTTCAATCAATGCTAGAAGTCATGTTCATGAAGGTAGACATCATAGTGATACATGAGGACTCAGGGTTTTGACTCAAATCTCAGGGCCTCAGGGTAAAGGGGAAAAATCTCAGGATGAGAAAGTCCAATGTTACCTACTACATGATCTGCACCACTTACCTGTTTTTTAGTCAATAAATTGATGCCATTTCTACCACGAAGGCGGAGTCCTGTTTGTTTGTGTGGGTTTAAACAGAGATACCTCTCACTTGTAGCATGTTAAAGGTTCCTTGAGGAATGATCAGAGAACCTCTGGATTAGTGAAAGCAGGAATGGATCGCCTAGAACATGGCTGTCCAATTTCAGTTCTCAAGGGCCACCAACAGGCCAGGATATAAGGATTTGCCTGATTAAGCACAGGTGAGTTAATCAGTGGATCATTCATTCCCTGTGCTTAATCAGGGAAATCCTTACATCCTGGCCTGTTGGTGGACCTTGAGGTCTGAACTTGCATAGCCCTGGCCTAGAATGTAATTTCTCTGTTATCCAATACAGGTTAGTGGTAACTTTGGGTAGGCGATCCGCCCCTTTAAGTAGGCAGAAACAATTCTAAAAGTGAATGCAGGGGGTGGAGTCTACCTTCCTTCCTTGGCTGCAGCTAGCCAATCAGCTCCAGTAAGACTTGTTCCTTGGTGAAGATACAGGTAAGAGAACAGTTCTGCTATAGTTTTAGCTAATTTTTTTATTTTTCTGTTACAAATGGAATACCACCATTAGGCGGATTACCATAACTGACAATGCACTTAGATGTAGCTAGCTCAGTATCCAGGTGCTTTTGTGGACCTTAAGCCCTGGAGGGAAAATCGTGGGTTCAAGTTCTTTCCCCAGGAGTTGCCCACTGAGGCTTCTTCTTAATACATGGTGATCTGAAGAAAGAAGATCTGCAGGAAAGGTGAGCAACCCTTTGAGTGCTGCAGGTCCACATGTCCCACAGTGCCCCTCCGCGCAAGGGTTTTCCTTTGGAGTTCCTATTGCACACTCCTGCACTCATTGGGTTTATCTGTATGTCTGTTGGGTGGTTTGGAGCAAGTTTCTGTGGTAACTTAACCCTTTAGCTGCTGGTTTTGCATCTTTTGGGGGGTTATTGGCACTTTCCCTACTGAGTTCAGCGTTTTTTGGGTCTAGTGACATGTTTTAGTAATGTCCAGTGCATATTCACTTATCAGTTACAACTTTGCAAAATTTGTAAGGCATGCTTTAACCGCATAGACGCCATTGCTCCTTTCACTTGTATGGGACTGTACAGTTTGGGACATATCTCTGCAAACGCTCACCGTAGCAACTTCAGAGATGGCTCATTTTGTTTGTCTGCCCTTACTCTGTTATCAGGTGAACATTTTATGTGTGTTGGGGGGCTCAAGGGGCTTCGGGCACTGTTGGGGTACTTTTTCTGGCAAAACTACATTTCCCACGAGCGCTTGCTTTGCGCTCTCATTTCTAATTGGCTCCCGCCACAGCAGCCATTTTGTGCCTTTTCCTGAACGAGTATCCTACGTAGGGCTTGGACTCTCCTTCTCTCCTCTGCAGATTGACCCTTTGCCTGCCAGATAAGTGCATTTTAGCGATTTCTGGGGTGAAATTTTAATCTTACACACTGTATTTGGGTGATTCCTTATACTTTAAATGTTTTGACACTGTGAGAATGTCTAATCCGTTATAGCTTGGGGCCAGGCCTAAGACTGAGGACGCTGGGGTCCCTGTGTCCCCTATTGCAGATTGCTCCTCATGTCATTCAAGGTTAAGTAGAGAATTATCTGGTCATTTATGCCCAGCATGTTCTGATTTCCCTGAGTCTCTCCCAGGGACCTCCAGCCATGCATTAGAGCCGGTTTGGGTGCAAGAGTTCAAGGCTGCTACTAGAGACCTCCGGTCTACATTGCAACTTTTTCCATCCCAGTTACAGGGGGTCTTCCACTCCTGGCAGACCCCTACTTCCATCAGATCTTCCCTGCTGAAACCACAGGGAGTACCTGACGTATCAGATTCCTCTGAGGAGGAACTGTTGGTGTATTCGGATGTTGAGGAATGTTATGCTGTGGGCTCCTCTCAGTTTCTTGGGGACCCCTTTGAGGCTGATCTTGATCTTTCGGCTGAGGGCTTGATCAGAGCCATCTTAACTACCCTAAACATTGCCTTAGTTCAGAAGGTTTCTTCGAATCCCTCTGATGTATTTCAGGAGCCTAAGAGACCCTATACTTGTTTTCTACCTAACTCCACTCTTGACTGCCTTGTGTCTGATGAGTTGAAGTCTCCGGACAGGAAACCTTCTGTTTCTAAGAAATTTGCCAAGCTTTACCCCTTCTCTGAGGCAGCACTTGCTCAGTGGGTTCATCCCCCCAAAGTGGATGCTCCTGTCTCCACTGCTTTGCCAGTTGCTGATGTGTCCACTCTGAAAGACTGGACTGACAAGAAACTTGAGGTCTCCCTCAAGTCCATTTTTGCCACTGCTGGTACTGCCATGCATCCAGCGTTCGCTGCGGCATAGATGAACTGGGCCATTGCGGTCTGCACCAAGTAGCTCACCCTGGCTGTCCGTCAGGGTGCTCCTACTTCAGATATTTTGCTGCTTCTTGCCAACATTTCTGAGGTCCAGCACTATGTTTCTGCTGCCTTATTTGATGCCATCTGTTTGATGGCAAGGGTTTCCACCATGTCTGTGGTTGCCAGATGAGCTCTTTGGCTCAAGATCTGGTCTGCTGACACTGTTTCCAAGAAAGCTTTACTCTCATTGCCTTTTCAAGGCACCTCTTTGTTTGGGCCAGATCTTAAAGTGTTAGTAATGTCTAAAAATAAAGTTTTTTGCAGTTAGAAGAGCTTAAAAATCTGATCTAAATGCAAAAAAACGTATCTCTCAAACCGCTATGGTTTAAGAGATACGGGCGTTTAAAGTTTGCTAGCTGTAAAGCTGTCAGCAGGAGATTCGTGTCGGTCGACATGGTGGCACTTGAGAAGTGCCTAGATCTCGTTACTTACACAGAATCTCTTCATTGGAATGGTCTAAAATGTGTGCCAGGTGTGACTGTAAAGCTGTCAGTAGGAAACAGCAAATTTTAAACGCCCGTATCTCTTAAACCATAGCGGTTTGAGAGATACATTTTTTTTTGCATTTAGATCAGCTTTTTAAGCTCTTCTAAATGCAAAAAACTATTTTTTAGACATTATTAACACTTTAAGGATCTGATTAGTGAGGCCACAGGGAGCAAGAGTACCCTTCTGCCTATGGTCCCCAGGAAGAAGACATCAATCATGCGTAATCGGCTTTTTCGTTCCTTCCAGACTGAGACACGTCCGGCGAACCAGGCAGTTCCCTCAGCTCCGCATTCCTTCACCAAGCCCAAACAACAATGGAAGCCCAAGGTCTCCTCCAAGCCTAAGGCTTCCAAGCCTTCTTCGGCATTACTCACCGAACCCAGGTCCCCACTCGGCTGTGGGTGGCCATCTGCATCACTACCACAGCATCTGGGAGGATTCAGTGGTGGACCCGTGGGTTTTACAGGTGGTGGCAGAAGGGTACATGATCCCATTCCCCTCTCTTCCTCCCTTTCGGTTTTTCCCCTCTCTCTTCCTCCCTTTCAGTTTTTCCCCTCTCATATGCCCCAGAGCTTAGAGAAATGCCATCTGTTCAATGGCGCTATACAGGACCTTCTGGACAAGGATGTCCTGGAACCTGTTCCAGTTTGGGACAGAGGTATGGGTTTTTATTCAAACCTCTTTGTGGTCTCCAAGGAGGACGGCGGCTGTCATTCCATTTTGGATTTGAAGGATCTCAATTCCTTTGTGAACAAGACTCATTATCACCAAGAGTCAGTACGCGTAACTACACATCCAGAGAGTCAACAGTATCTCAGATTTGCCTGCGACCAAGGGCATTTTCAGTTTTTGGCTCTTTCCTTTGGTCTGACTACAGCTCCTCAAGTCTTCAATTGTGTCCTGGGAGCCTTAGTATCCTTCCTCCATCAGGGCGGCATTAGAGTTACTCCATACATGGATGACCTGTTTCTGAAAGCTCCTTCTGCAGAACTTCTTCAGCAGTAGGTTCAGGACTGCATTCATGCTCTCACCCATCAAGGGTGGATCATCAACATGGACAAGTCAGATCTTGTCCCATCCCAGCATCTGGTCTTCCTGTGCCTTCTCTTCGACACTCAGCAGAGCATTGTGTTTCTCACGGGCGAGGTGGCTCACCAGATCGCCCACATGGTTTCTGCTGTTCTAGCTCAAGATCCATTTCCAGCCAAGAAGCTGTCTAGTGGGGAAGTTCATTTCCACCATAGAAGTGGTCCTGTTTGCCATGGCTCACACCGGGGAACTCCAGAGGTTTGTGATTCAGGTGTGCAGGGGTCAGCCGGACCTTCTGAAGATGTCAATGTCCGTCCCTCTTCACGTGGAACTGAGTTTGTCATGGTGGCTTGACCTCTCCAATCTGCTGTAGGGCAAGTCCTTCCTGTTATCCTTCTGGGCCACTGTGACGACGGATTCCAGCCTCTCCGGCTGGGGAGCGGTCATGGGTCGCCTGAGTGCTCAAGGTCAGTGGTCTCTGGAGGAGTCTCTCCTTCCCATCAACGTGTTGGAGCTTCGGGCGATATTTCATACCATTGGACACCCCAGCTGGAAGAATGCTCAGTCCCTGTCCAGTCCGACAATGCCATGGCTGTGGCTTACATCAACAAGCAGGGTGGAACAAGAAGTCTCGCCGCTTGGTTAGAGGTCAAGGATATTTTGTCCTGGGCAGAAGGACATGTTCCTGCCATATCCACAGTGCACAGTCCTGGAGTAGACAACATTATGGCAGACTTCCTCAGTCGACACACGGTGGACAGCGGAGAGTGGGAACTGCACCCAGAGGTGTTCACCCTCATTGTTCAGAAGTGGGGTCTTCCTTGCATAGACCTGATGGCGACAAGACACAACCGGAAGGTTCCGATGTTCTGCCCTCACTGGAGGGATCCTCTCGCTCTAACAGTGGATGCCATGTCCATTCCTTGGTTATTTCCTCTGGCTTACATCTTTCCACCCCTCCCCATGTTGCACAGGGTGTTTCGGAAATTGAGACCAGAGTGCTGTCAGGCTTAGTTTCCGGAGCTTCTGGATCTGTCAGTAGCAGAGCCATTCCGGCTACCTTGCCATCTGGATCTTCTTGTACAGGGTTACCTGTGGAAGGAGGATGTTCATCGTCTAGCTTTGATGGCTTGAAAACTGAATCCTCAATACTGAAGAAGAAAGGTTTTTCTTCTGGTGTGGTGGCTACTATGCTTAGAGCCCGCAAACCTGTTTCTTCTAAGGCAGTGGTTCTCAATGTTTTTTTGTTCGGGGCACCCCTAGCACATAATCTAGAACATTTGGGGCACCCCTAACATTTTTAAGGTACTTTATCAAGGGCATAAAGAAGGGTACAATACATAAATATACAGTTATTATTAGGTCTTACAATCATAGTAACAAAACTAAATATATTGTGCAGAACAATTTCTATTAATCTTTATTTAAAAGTCCATTTTTGTTAGCCTTCATAGAAAATGTGTGGCACCCTAAGATGATGTCCCTGGCACACCAAAGTGACACAGGACCCTGGTTGAGAATCACTGTTCTAAGGCCTACCATCATGTCTGGTCCACCTTTCTCTCTTGATGTGCTCATAGGGACCTTTCTCAGGATTTTGATCTGCCTATCGTCCTGGTTTTCTTGCAGGATGGTGTGGATAAGGGCCTCAGATTGAGTTCCCTTAAGGTTCAGACTTCTGCTCTCTCTGTTTTCTTTCAGAGTCGCATTGCTATTCTTCCTGATGTGAAGGTTTTCTTCCAGGGCATTGCTCATACTCGTCCTGTTTTCAAGACTCCCGCTCCTCAGTGGGATCTTAACTTGATTTTGGGCGTTCTTCAGCGCCCTCCCTTTGAGTCCTTGGCTACTATTCCTCTATGCCTTTTGACGTGGAAAATGGGCTTTCTGCTGGCAATTGTTTCCGTTCTCTGTGTTGCAGAGTTACATGCTTTGTCCTGTAAACCACCCTATTTAGTGTTTCATGAGAACAAGGCGGTGCTTTGCTTTTCTCAGGAGTTTCTTCCAAAGGTGGTCTCTGAATTCCACATTAATCAGGAGATTGCGGTGCCTTCTTTCTGCCCTGAACCTACGTCTGACAAGGACAGGGATCTCCACTTGTTAGATGTGGTGCGTTGTTTCAAGTTTTATGTACATAGCACTGAGTCCATTAGACAGCCTGACGCGCTGTTCGTCATTCCTGAGGGCCCCAGGGCAGGAAGACCTGCATCCAAAGTGACTATTGCGTCTTGGATCAAGTCCACTATTCGTAAGGCTTACGAGCTAAGGAAGAAGCCTGTTCCCTTTCGGGTCACGGCTCATTCTACTAGATCTATTGGAGCTTCTTGGGCTTAAAAGAATAAGGCCTCCACTGATCAGTTGTGCAAGGCGGCCACTTGGTCATCTGTGCACACCTTTTTGAGGCACTACTGTGTTGATGTGCTGGCATCGGCTGACGCCAGTTTTGGGAGGAAGATCCTGGAAGCAGTCTTGCCTGTCTAGGAACTTCTTCGGTTCTTTGGTGCTTTCTTCACTTTTGAGCCCTGTTGGCTCTAGACCAGTGTGCTGTGTAACAGTTCCTGGGGTGTTGTTACCCCTGTTCAGTGTCCGTTGACACTTTATTTGTTTCGTTGGGCTACCTCTGATCTGATGGTTCATATCTGCTCTGGTGACTTTGGGGGCCTTGCGCCTGGTCCTTGCCTTACTTCCCGCCTCTTGGAAACTCAATGGTTGGACATCCCAAAGTTACCAGTAACCTGTATTGGACTACAGAGAAAAGAGGATTTTAGTCTTACTATCACAGTTCTCTCAGCCAGACAAGGAATGGGTGAATGAGGATGATAACCCACAGGCTACGAGGCAGAGTCGGAGCCCTACAGCAGAAGGACGGGAGTCGGAGATAAGCTGGAGTTGACTAGGAGTCGAACAGAATTGATGTCGACTACACAGGGTCATAGAAAGGCGGGGAGTTGAAGGATAGCCGGGTCCGGTACACAGGTAGTCGAACAAACAGATAGTTGGTACCTAGGGTGAGTCGAGAAGCGGAGAGTTGTAGTCGAGCCGGAATCGGTACACAAGGAGTCGGTACACAAAGGGTTGAACAGAAGACTGGAGCAAACAGTCGGATTGCAGGAACAAGAAGAGAGGTTGCAGACAAAGCCAAGGTCAGGAAGCCAGATATTTGGATACAGGGAGTTCAGGCAAGGGTCACAACAGGAATCAGGAATACAGGTAAGTTTGATACACAGGTACTAGGACGCTGAGCACAGACCATCCGAGGGCTGGGAGAGCAGGAAAGTCCTGGGCATAAGTAAGCTAAGGACAGGTGTATGAGTTCTGTAATCAGGAGTGAGACCGCCTTGAGGGTGGAGGAGCGGACGGGTGTGACAGTACCACCTCCTCGAGGGCTGAACCTCAGGCGGCTGTAACCAGGACGAGTTGGTATTTTCTGTGGTATTGTCGGATGAGACGAGGGGCACGCACATTATGGGCCAACAACCAGGCCCTTTCTTCAGGACCATACCCTTTCCAATGTACGAGGTACTGCAGGGAACATCTGAGAAAGCGGGAGTCTATAATAGCCTGCACCTCAAACTCATCTTCATGGACTGCATCAACTGAACCAGGAGCAACAACTCTCTTAGTAAGGGCGATTCCTGGGTGACCCGCCAATTTGGAATCATGGCTGGACTTCAAGACCTCCTCTCTTTTTTCTGATGGTACAAAAAGCTTCCCGGGAGGTAAGGTATCCGACGCTTTGTTCTGGCTATTACGGATCTCCGTGTCATGGTACCTAACTTCCAGCGGAGCATTCTTGACGGCAAACTACCCAATTCCGGCTTGCTGTGGGTGTTCGTCCGTTGCGGGCGTTCTGCTGGGCCCCTGGCTGTATTGTCGCGGTGTTCCTGTGACGTCCTTGTCCACGTGAGGGGCTGTAATACTGGAACAGCATGGCGCTACCTTTTGAATATTTACTTACCTCGTTTCTAGTTTCTTTATCTTCTTCAGAAAGTTACCCCGCCCTGCTACTTCCGGTTGTGTAGACTTCATTAGCCTGGCTCACCCAGTGGCCCTTGCGTTGGTGTAGTCTGAGCTCGCTCAACACCTGCTACCTGGCCATTATTAATTCTACTACGCTCCGTGTATGACCCAGTTCTTTGGCTGCAAACTCGTTTGTGTATGATGCGATTTTGGCTGCGAACCTCTTTGTGTATTACCCGATCTTGGCTGATTATTACCCGTTTGTGTATGACCCGATTTTGGCTGCGAACCCGTTTGTGTATGACCCAGGCATTTGGCTGCGAACCCGATTATGTATGACCCGACTCTGTTGAGTTTCCGTTGATCTAGTTGTTGGTTGCAATCCCTCCTCAGTGTAGACCCAGTTATTGCTGCGCTCCTGTTCTGAGCATTAACAGGGGTTGGCGTGTGCCTTCCCAGTTAAGGACCCGGCCTGACTTGCGTTTCCACTTGCCTTGTTCTGAATCGCTGTGCACCTTGATTAGTCTCAGCTTGTACTCCGGTCTTGGTCACTGGCTATCCTGGCCTTACCCGTGGGCATATCTATTTAGTTTACCAAGCTGCTCAGTGTCGCTCTCCATTGGTTGCTTCATTACTGGGCGACATAATTGAGAGCTTGGTTGTCCATTGCTTTCGTTGGCCAATAGACCTGATGAACTGCTGGCGTGCGTTCAGTAATAGGAGTGGCATTGCTGCCGAAGCTTGAGCTCGCTATTAACGACGGTGGTGCTGGTCTACCTTCCATTAAGCAAGTCTTCAGGTCTGGGGTCTATCGTTGGTTCAGTGTTGCGTCTGGTGTGCTTATTACCTGAGGTTGAGGTACCATCCATACCTTACCTGTGGTCATACTCAGAGTAGATCCGTGTTATTGGGTTCTGGCCTATTTCTTAAAGGTACATCCATTCCAGTTGTCTGCTGTACTCCTGAAGTCTTCAGTTCCTGTATTCCTGTACCAGTACTTCGGATCAAGACTATTGTTCACATTGTATATATTTATTGCAGAGTGTTATTGTTTTGTTTCACTTGTTATCTTCAATAAACTATCTTCACCTTACCGAACCGACTCAGAGTATTCTAGTGCCTGTTACACTCCTGTAGAAGTGGGAAGGATAAACTGGAATGGCATATACTGGCCAGTACCCTGCTCGGGGTCTCCTCTGTGGACCCAGAGTTGGGTCTCCTCCGTGGGTACTGCGTACATTCTGGAGAGTGCGTCGGCTTTAGTATTCTTAGTTCCTGATCGATAGGACAGCACATAATTAAACTGAGTCAGAAACAGTGCCCATCTTGCCTGTTGGGGATTCATTCTTTTAGCATGATTGATGTAAATAAGGTTTTTGTGATCAATGAGTATCGTTATAGGCGTTCGTGCCCCCTCCAATAAATGTCTCCACTCCTCTAAAGCGAGAATGATGGCCAATAACTCCCTATTAGCGATATCGTAATTTCGTTCCGCTGGAGAGAATCTCTTGGACATGAATCCACAGGGATGAAGTGGGCCGTTATGAGTGCTTCTCTGAGATAAGACAGCTCTTGCACCAATCTCAGAAGCATCAGCTTCAAGTATGAAGGTCTGAGTAGGGTCCGGATGTCTCAGAACTGGAGCAGTGGAGAATTTTTGTTTCAGGAGTATGAAGGCCTTGACAGCTTCAGGAGGCCAATTAACCAGATCTGCTCCCTTCTTAGTAAGAGCTGTGCGAGGAGCAGCAATCTTGGAATAGATCCGGATAAATTTGCGATAATAGTTCGCAAACCCCAAGAATCTCTGGAGAGGTTTAAGTCCAGGTGGTTGAGGCCAGTTAAGGATGGCTTCCAATTTTCGAGGAATCCATTTCAAAACCAGTAGGGCTGATAATATAGCCTAAGAAAGGTACTTTTTCGACTTCAAACAAATATTTTTCTAACTTAGCAAATAGACGGTTTTCTCTGAGACGGAGTAAGAATTGCTTGACTTGGAAGCGATGAGTGTGGAGATCAGGAGAGTGAATTAGTATGTCATCTAAGTAGACTATGACAAACTGCTGCAGAAAATCCCTGAGGTATTCATTTACAAACTCCTGAAAGATGGCAGGAGCATTGCAGAGGCCGAAGGGCATGACTTTAGACTCATAATGCCCCAAGCGAGTATTAAATGCCATCTTCTACTCATCTCCTTGTCTTATCCAGATCAAATTGTAAGCTCCTCATAAGTCCAGTTTTGTAAACACCTTAGATCCCTTAAGTCAGTCAAACAATTCAGATATAAGGGGTAGGGGGTAGGTGTTTTTATTGCGATCTTATTGAGGCAGCTATAATCAATACAAGGATGAAGATCTCCCTCTTCTTTCCTGACAAAGAAGAACCCAGCTCCTGCCGAGGAAGTGGACCGTTGAATTAAACCCTTTTTACGATTCTCCTGGATATACTCTTCCATAGCCGCGGTCTCAGGTAAGGATAGAGGGTAGACTCTACCTCATGGAGGAATGGTGCCAGGCAGAAGATCTATAGGGCAGTCCAAAGCTCTATGAGGCGGCAATTTGTCACTCTCCTTCTTGCTGAAGACATCTGTGAATTCTCGGTAGTGCTCAGGAATCTCAGGAACAGATACTTGGACTGACTGAATACATAGAAACTCCAGACAATGAAGAGAGCAGTAAGAACCCCAAGAAACAATGTGGCCACTTCGCCAGTTAATATGTGGATTATGTAGAGAAAACCAGGAGTATCTCAGAATGACTGGACAGGAAGGAGAAGTAATGACGTGAAATCTCAGTGTCTCAGAATGCAGGGGTCCTACATTAAAGCAGATCTAATACCCCTGCAAGATGTAGACTCAATTAGAGGGCTACAACCCGTGATAACTCACTGTGTAATTATTATTATTTTTTTTTTAAAAAAGGTGTTATTAAAGAGTAATCCATTAATTCCAAAAAGTACCTGGTGACGTCTTCCCCCCAGAAATGCGCATGTCAGCACAGAGCCAATCAGCTCTCTTGTAACTCCCCCCGGCTACACGAAAACACCTACAACACCTCCTGCTGGTCCGAGACTCTAAAGGTGATGATGTAGGTGTTTTTGTGTAGCTGGGGGGGAGTTACAGGAGAGCCGATCAGCTCTGTGCTGACATGCGCATTCTGGGGGGATGACGTCACCACGTTTTTAAAAAAAAAAAAATAATTACACAGCGAGTTATCACGGATTGTAGCCCTCTAATTGAGGCTACATCTTGCAGGGGTGTTAGTTCCGCTTTAACCTGCAAGGATTGAGTCTCTTGAGTTATAATAGAGGGTTGAAGCGGCCTACCATCAGTAGCCCTTAACATAAGAGGTTGATTTTTGACAAGACATGGTATCCCTTGGTTTCTGCAGAAAGTCTTGTCAATAAATGAGCCTGTGGCTCCAGAGTCTATTAAGGCAGTAGTAGAAACATTAAGATCCTTCCAAGATAATTACACAGGAACCAGTAAGCAATCTCCCTGTGACTCAGGGGTATGAGCTATTACACCTAGAGCAGGTCCCCTGATCTCCTTTAGGTACGGGCATTTTCCCTTCTTCTTGGGACAATTGTGGGCATAATGTCCCTCTCCTCCACAGTACAAGTATAGATTTCATCTCCTTCTGTTCTGCTTTTCCTCCTCGCTCAACCCCATGGACCCTATTTGCATGGGCTCTCAGAAGGGGGAACGACCAGAGATTCCGTAGGAGAGAGTTTAGGTGCCAATTTAACAGGAGGTCTCTGGATGCGATCCCGCTGGAGTTGTCTCTCCCTGATCTATGCAGGAGACAAAGGCAATAAGATCCTCCAATTCTAAAGGTAGATCCCTAGTAGCTAGTACATCCTTTAAAGGGTCAGACAGTCCATTATTAAATGCAGAGACCAGGGCTTCATTGTTCCAATTAACCTCTGCCGCAAAGGTATGGAATTCTATTGCATAGTCTAATAATGAACGTGACCCTTGTCTGATGGTGAATAGAGATGACGAAGCAGCCCCTGCTCTGCCAGGAAGGTCAAAGACTTGGCGAAGATTGCGGGCAAATTCTGAATAGTTGCTAACCAGTGGAGTACCTCTCTCCCATAGACGGGAAGCCCAGGCAAGGGCACGGTCCGTTAACAAAGAAATCACATATTCCACTTTAGCTCTGTCAGATGGAAAAAAGTGGGGCATCATCTCAAAATAGATAGAACATTGATTTAAGAAACCACTACATGCAGCAGGGTCACCTCCATAAGGAGGGGGAGGTGGTAGTCTCATGGTAGGTACAGAAGTAGAGGTCTCTACTTGAATAGGAGCAGAAGTAGCAGGAGCAGCATGGCAAGCAGGATCAGTACGAACTAGCAAAGTCCGTAAGGCCTGAGCAAACTGATCCATGCGGTGGTCTAGGCCTTCAATACTGTTCTCACATGTGCTGAGTTTTTGTCCGACCTCTGAGGGCTCCATGTTACTGGCCTTCGGATACTATCACAGTTCTCTCAGCCAGGCAAGGAACAGGTGAATGTGGATGATAACCCACAGGCTACGAGACAGAGTCTGAGCCGTACGGCAGAAGGCCGGGAGTCGGAAATAAGCTGGAGTCGACTAGGAGTCGAACAGAATTGATGTTGACTACACAGGGTCGTAGATTGGCAGGGAGTCGAAGGATAGCTGGGTCCAGGACACAAGTAGTTGAACAAACAGATAGTCGGTACCTAGGGTGAGTCGAGAAGCGGAGAGTCGTGGTCGAGCCGGAACTGGTACACAAGGAGTCGAAACAAACTGGAGATATGAAGAGAGTGATCAGGCTAGCCAGAGTCGGTACACAAAGGGTTGAGCAGAAGACTGGAGCAAACAGTTGGATCGCAGTAATAAGAAGAGAGGTCGCAGACAAAGCCAAGGTCAGGAAGCTAGATATTCAGATACACGGAGTTCAGGCAAGGGTCACAACAGGAATACACGGGTACTAGGACACTGAGCATATACCATATGAGGGCTGGGAGAGCAGGAAAGTCCTGGACATAAGTAGGCTAAGGACAGGTGTATGAGTTCTGTATTCAGGAGTGAGACCGCCTTGAGGGAGGAGGAGCAGACAGGTTTGTGACACTTACCTGTTAAATCCTTTTCTCTTATCCATACAGGTTACTGGTCTCCCACCCTGTCAAGGGACCATGCTTGGCTCTCCTGTGGCAGACCGTGGGGGTCCTTCAGGGTCATGCTCACAGGAGTCTTCTTTCCCTTCTACTATCTAGTCAGTAGTTAGTGTCTCAAATCTTACTGGAGCTGGTTGACTAGCTGCAGCCAAGGAGAGAAGGTATGCTCCACCCCTTGCATTCACTTCTAGAATTGTTTCTGCCTACTTAAAGGGGTGGATTGCCTACCCAAAGTTACCAGTAACCAGTTTGGACTAAGAGAAAAGGATTTAACAGGTAAGACTAAAATCCTCTTTTATGGGAAACTTTAAAGGTTAAAGTTTCAAAAATCTCAGGGTCAACTCATTTTGAAAAGTTCCAGGTATGATCATAGTTGCTGGCAGAACCACAGGACACAAACTCTGCCCATTGCACATGGTAACCTAACCCTTTAAAGACCAAAGGGATGTGCAATGCATTGCTTCACAATGTGTTTCACACTCCTCTTGTCCTTTAAGGTCTAAGGCACATACACTCCGCCTTCCAGCAACTGTCATGTCTGTCTCCATTGACATAACATCTAGGACTGATTGATGATGTTATCTCTTGAACAAAGGAAAAGGGGCAAAATTTGTAGAGGACATTAGGATTTTCTGGCCATAGTAAGGAACATGGTGTGTTATAATTAGGAGGTGTTACTCTTCCTTTAACCCCTTAAGGACCCATGACGTGCCAGGGCCATTACGCTTTTTCCAGCACTTAAGGACTGGTGATGGTCCTGGCACTTAATGGAATTCTGAGATGGCAGCTCGGCTGCATGCCACTCTGCCTGTTATGTTCTGTGGTGTAATCTTAGAAGAAAGCAAATCCACACCAGTAATGCAGGGTCAATGGAGTGGCAACTGTGCCAGCTCCGTTTATTTAACGTATTACAATTAAGGTAGTCCTTTAATTGTTGCTCCAGTTAACCTCCGGAGGTTTGGGCACCTTGCCAGCAATCAGCTGGCTTATATTGCAGAGCGGCAGCGTTGTAGCTCCTACTGGCACGGTTACTCGCGCCCAACTGAGCTGGAGGATGCGGCGACACGCCACTTCCGGTTTCGAAGATGTCACTTCCGGTTTCGGCGATGTCACTTCCGGTTTCGGCGATGTCACTTCCGGTCGCGGCGCGTGACGTCATCCGCCACCGCCGATATCCTCTGAAGCCTAACACAACATCTCTCCCTTTCCTGAAACAACAGAACACAAACACACATGTAAACAGTAGGGAGGGGAGAGAGAGATCTGGAACTGCATCAGTGTCTCCGACCAATTCGAAGGGCTTCATCTGGTTCCCATCTGTCTGGAGGGCGTGACACCCGACTGGGCCTGGAACTTGCAGCAGGAGCATTAGGTGTTTCTGTGCGTGATGGAGGCAATGGTGTTGGTACTGAAGAAGTGGCTGTATTGTCAGCCTGTGGACTTGTTGCATCACTCTGAGCCCTTTCTGAGGTAAGTGGTCCCCCCAACCAACTATCCTCCTCTTCAGGCCTTGAATCATTTGATAAACACACATCCGAAGCTTGACAGGCGGGGCCTGGGCGAAGCTGCTCTACGTGTCTCTTCCAGGTTAACCCGTGATTTGTCAGGACAACATAAGTGCGGGTTCCTAACACCTGTGTTATGGATCCAGCAACCCATCTCTGAGGGCCTTGATAGCTGCGAGCCCAGACTCTGTCCCCCTTCCTGAAAAACCGGTCCCGAACAGGAGAGGAAGTACCTGAGGAGGGTGATGAAGAGAGGCGACCAGCAGGTTTCATGACATCCAACTTGGTGCGCAGAGGACGACCAAACAAGAGAGTAGCCGGGGGCATCCCGGTGACAGCATGAGGAGTGGTCCTGTAGGCAGTGAGAAAATCCACAAGAACATCCGAGAGGGTACTAGAAGAGGCAGCAGTCAGAGCCGATTTCAGCGTCTGGACGAAACGTTCAGCCAGGCCGTTAGTGGCCGGATGATATGGAGCGGAGGTCCGGTGAGAAACACCAATGGAATCCAGAAAAGACTTGAACAGGCTGGAGGTAAACTGGGGGCCATTGTCAGTCACCAGGAGGCGAGGGAGGCCAAAAACAGCAAATATCTTGCGTAAGACTTGAATTGTGGCAGCTGACGTGGTGGTAGACATAGGCCAAACCTCAGGCCATTTCGAGTGGGCATCAACCACCACCAGGAAAGAAGTGCCAAGGACAGGACCCGCAAAATCCAAATGTAAACGCTGCCAGGGACCAAGGGGACGCTCCCACGGAATGACCGGAGGCGGAGGCAACATCTTCTGCGTTTGGGCACACCCAGGACAACTGCGGACCCACCTGGTGATATCGGTGTCAATCGTAGGCCACCACACCGAGGACCTGGCTTTCTGCTTCATGCGGACAATGCCTGGATGGCCCTCATGCAAGATACTCAGAGTAGTCTGTTGCAACGATGGAGGGACTAAAACCCTAGAGCCCCACAGGATACAGCCGTCCAAGACAGTCAATTCCAACCGCCGATTCCAGTAAGGGCGGACAGATGGCATGCAGAGTGATGGCCAGCCATGGAGAATAAACTGATAAACTTGAGACAGAGTCTCATCCAGGTGGACAGCTTGAGCAATGGTTTTAGAGGTACAGACTGAGGTATAGCAGATCTGATGGTGATCTGAAGTGAAGGAGGACTGCATGGGAGGCCCAGGAGTGAGGTGAAGAGATTGGCTCAATGGTAATCGGGAAAAAGCGTCTGCATTGGCATGTTGAGCATTTGGCCGATATCGAATAGCGTAATTGAAGGCTCCTAAATACAATGCGTAGCGTTGAAGTCGAGCCGCTGCCGTGGGAGAAATGCCTTTGTTCGGGTTAAAAATTGCTAACAGAGGTTTATGGTCGGTAATTAGGGTGAAGTGACGACCATATAAGTATAAAGTAAATTTTTGTAACGCCCAGACAATTGCCAATGCCTCTTTGTCGATCTGAGCATAATTTTTCTCTGCTGGCGTGAGGGAGCGGGAGGCAAAAGCAACCGGCTGCTCGGATCCATCCGGCATTATATGGGATAATACGGCACCAAGTCCATATAGGGAGGCATCACAAGCCACTGTCACAGGCTTGTGCAAATCATAGTGCACTAGCACACGGGAGGCGAAGATGAGGTCTTTTGTTTCCTGGAAAGCCTCCTGACATTCCCGAGACCACTGCCAGGGTGTCTTAGCTTCCAAAAGTCTGTGTAACGGATGTAAGACTTTTGCTAAATTTGGGAGGAAGCGATGATAATAGTTAAGGAGTCCCAAATAAGAGCGAAGCTGTGAAACATCAGACGGCGGTGGGGCTTTGACCAGGGCCTGCACTTTGTCTTTCGCCGTATGGAGGCCATCCTTGGTGATCACATGGCCACAGAATGTCAGCTGTGATTGGAAAAACTGACACTTTTCCAGATTAGCTTTAAGACCATGCTCCCTCAGGCGTTGTAACACCGTGATCACATTCTCTTTGTGTTCTGCGTCAGTCTTGCCCGTAATGAGCATATCGTCCAATAAACACTTGGTGTGGGGAATGCCTTCTAAGATCGAGTCCATCGTCCACTGCCATATAGCTGGGGCTGACGCAATCCCAAACACCATACGATTATATTGGTACAGCCCTTTATGGGTATTAATGGTGAGGTACTTCCGACTCTCCGGATGGACTTCCAACTGAAGATAGGCTTGTCTGAGGTCTAATTTCGTGAAAGACTGGCCACCTGCAAGGGATGCGAATAACTCCTCTAATCGTGGCAGCGGGTACTGTTCTACCTCCAACTGACTATTGATGGCCATTCTGAAATCCCCACAGAGCCGAATGTCACCGGTCTTTTTAACAACTGGAACAATTGGGGAAGCCCACTCGCTGCTGGAGACTTTTGAGATCACACCTTGACTTTCTAGGCGAGAGAGTTCATTCTCGACCTTCGCCCGAATGGCGAATGGAACAATTCTGGCCTTGCAGAATCGAGGAGAAGCACCCGGTTTCATCTGTAAATGGGCTTGACGGCCGGTGACTTTACCCAGATCAGGGGAAAACACATCTTGAAACATGGTCTCCAGTTCTGTCACCCAATCCTGGTGCCTTGAAGCTTGTAGCGATTGTATTTTAGGAACTGTCTCCTTCGTGTTGGGCATTCCCATGACCCGAATCCATGCCCTGCCAAACAACGGTGGACCACCATCTTGAACTACGTATAGCAGAACTTGATAGTTGTTGCCATTGTAGGTAACTGTCACTGTAGCACACCCCAAAGGTTTAATGACATGGCCACTATATGTTCGGAGTCTTAGCGCTGTGGGTTGCAGCTGGAGCTGTATCTTGGTGGTATCCAACTGTTGTTTGGTCATCACAGACACAGCTGACCCAGTATCCAAATCTAGTAGAACTGCTCTGCCATTGATTAGGACTTTCACTTGAATGTTGTCATCCTGCTCGTGTAAGTTATATACCGTGAGATGGGAAATCCACTCTCCTTCTTCAAAAGGTTCGTCGGACTCGAGATGTTGTTGTACCAGGTTAGTCGAGACTCTTCTGTTGCCACGAGCTATGCCCCTTGATGACCTGGAACTCCTGCAAACCTTACTGAGATGGCCTCTTTTAGAGCAATTAAAACAGATTTCGTCCTTGAACCTGCATTGATGAGATTCATGGGACGTAGCCCCACAACGGAAGCATCTTCTGGTAGACAAGCTCTCTCTCTGCTGAGCTGGTTTCGTCTGAGATAATTTTAGGACTGCTGTGGCCTCTTCTAAGTCAGTAGGTTTGAGTGAATGCTGAGTTTGCAGATGAGTGGCGTCTTTTTCAGCCAGTTCCAAAGCAACGGCAATATCCATAGCAACCTTCTCAGTCAAATCTTTCTCCGATAACAGTCTCTTTTGTATTGGTTTGTTCAATAACCCACACACAAACTGGTCTCGTAGGGCTTCTGACAGGTTAGCCCGAAAATTACAAGTCACAGCTAGCCTCCTCAATTCAACCATGTAGGTCTGAACACTTTCCCCTGGCATCTGTTTTCTAGAGTAGAAGCGGAAGCGTTCTGCGATCTCTAGGGGTTGTGGCTGGTAAAACCCCGCTAATGCATCCAGTAAATCAGTCAATGGATTATCCCCAGGTGTCTCAGGGGCCAATAAATTTTCCAGTATTGCAAAAGACTTTCTCCCCACCACAGTCAAGAATACAGCCGTTTGTTTCGCTGCAGGTATATCATTCGCCATCAGAAATTGTTTTAATCTTGCTGCATATGAGAACCATGTCTCCTCGCCTTCGTTGAACTCTTGCAATGTGCCAAACAACATAGCCATGATGTGCAGAGAAAAAGAGAGTGGAGGGGTGAGAAATATCCAAAAAGTCACAGGCACAATCAGCAGTGTAATGGTGCAAGCAGACCTGAACTGGAGAACAAACAGTGGAATTCTTCCCAAGAGAACACAGGGAACACCAATCAGCTTAGAGTCTGTCCCAAGGAATAGAATCAGTCCATAGAGCAGCCACAGAGTAGGGTAAGTCCAGATCCTCGTCGCCACTGTTATGTTCTGTGGTGTAATCTTAGAAGAAAGCAAATCCACACCAGTAATGCAGGGTCAATGGAGTGGCAACTGTGCCAGCTCCGTTTATTTAACGTATTACAATTAAGGTAGTCCTTTAATTGTTGCTCCAGTTAACCTCCGGAGGTTTGGGCACCTTGCCAGCAATCAGCTGGCTTATATTGCAGAGCGGCAGCGTTGTAGCTCCTACTGGCACGGTTACTCGCGGCCAACTGAGCTGGAGGATGCGACGACACGCCACTTCCGGTTTTGACGATGTCACTTCCGGTTTCGGCGATGTCACTTCCGGTCGCGGCGCGTGACGTCATCCGCCACCGCCGATATCCTCTGAAGCCTAACACAACACTGCCACCCTAGAATACTATGCTGCAAAAAGAAAAAAAAAGTGTCGTCTTTAACGGTCACCCACACTCTGGATCAGGCAGTCAGTAAGGGGTTAAACAGGTCAATTTGATGATATAAGCAATTCTGTTTCACAGGTTATCAGTTAAGTTGCACATCAGTCCAGTAGAAAATCTGTAACAGGGACAAATCTCGGAGACTTAGGCCTGAGCTACTATGGCCATCATCTAGTTGGACACTCACAAACAAAACAGACTCACAGAAATCTGCCATAAAATTATATGGCAAAACTATGAATTCACACAGTAATAACATTCATCAGACACAAGTAAATATCTCAGATTAAAAATAAAGTGTAAAATCCCAAACCAAAATTGTTTGCACAAGCAAAGACAGTTTGCAAACAATTCAATTAGAGGTCAAATTTCCAAACTGCAAATAGATAAGTCACAATGACATACACATATGTTATTCCCATTAGATGGTCGAAGATTTATGGATGGGTGAATGGTTTCTTGTACTCACACATGAATACTCTGACAGTAAAACAACAATAAAATAAATAGTTTAAGGATACTCCAGTTTCCTTCATTACTACATGTTGTTGACTCTTTGAGTACCAAAAGGTAAAAAACGCATTCTGTTGCAAAGAGTTGGATACCTCTCTCAGTATCTGGCACTCAAAGAGTTAAACAAGGAGCCCTGAAAAGCACCCATACCCCCCCCCCCACACACACACACACACACACACACACAATGCCATTCTCTTGTTGCAAGTAATAGCTTAGTAAATTGGCATTAGGCAGTCATGGTACTTAGAAATCAGTTCTAATGTTTAATACATTACCCCCCGGTATGTGTATGTTGCCAGGGTAGGGTAGGACTTTGCACATATCTGAAATTCTTCAATTCTTCCTGCTGTGAAAAACATGGGTATGCCCACTACCTGGAGATCTTCCATTCAAAAGGTATTACTCAAACTCAAACCTATTTTATTAAATTGCAATTTCCCATTGTGGTCAACAGGTTGTGCTGTTCTTATCACTTATTATGGATTGTAGTGGTCTATGATTCAAGCTTTCCTCACAGGGTTTATTATATAAGAAATTGCCTATTGGACATATGCTAACAGTGTGATGAGAAAAATAGTATGTTTCAGCTACAAAAGTTTCATAATAAAAAAATCTCCTTTACGGAGTAACCTTGTTTTACTCAGAGGGAAAAGCCTTAAAATAATTAGTGTTATAATAAAATATCTTGCTGCTCATTAAATTAGTATTTTTAACCCCTTGAGGACAGGAGTGGTATGCAGTTTATTGCTTTGCATTGTTTCAATGAGCCAGAGACAACATTGGCAGTGACCTTCTGTTGCATGCTGCTGAAGCACACTGATGGAAGAGACAGCAAGTGAGTAGTGACAGTCAAATAGTCTGTAGTTTGGCCATTTGTTCACATATCTGTGGTCAAGTGAAGTTTTTTGCTGTATGATGTTTCCAGCCCTTTAACCACATCCTCATCATGATACTTGAAACATAACTGTGGCTTGGGATATGCCAGTGGGGTGCAACACATGACATCAGTTCTTTATAACCTCAGCTTTCAATAGAAGAATGGGGCAGCATGTCAACCTCAACCAGTCTGGCAAGTTTGCTATTCTACAGGCATACTTTTGAATTATTTGTGTGCAGTTTTTGAAGAAAACACTATCCTACTCTCTGAGACATCGGTGAAAGTTTTGGCGTGCTTCTACTGCACGTAGTCATCACACCTCTGACACGCTTCTGTTGTGTCTCCCAATCATACCTGTAATTGTTCTTCATGTTGGGTATACTACTGAAATGTTGTCACCTACATGGCAACCCTCAAAAGGGAGACATCTGAATGCCTCCCACATCAAAAGGCGACATCAGAATATCCCCATCTTAAGATGTGGTGACATCAGAATGTCACCCGCTTAAAGCTCGCCATGTGGTGCTCTGTCAGCAGAGAGATGCAGCACTTCACTGATTGGATGTTCTTACATACAGGAACTCACAACCTACCAGGGGTGATGACTTGGGATATGCTCCCGAACAATCTTGAGCAGAGGGGGAATAGGTGTTGATCTCTTGCCTCACCCACATGAGATGAGCCGTGGAGGAGTATTGCGTGAGGTCCACAGACTGGGAGTAGGCTTGGGCTCTCCCCAACATGGGGCAGGCCAGCCAAGAGTGGCAGTAGCTACACGTGGGACAAGCAAAGACCACTTTATTTTCAGCTTGTTTAACCCCTTAAGGACCAAGAGGTCACAATGCATGGCAAATCCCTTCTGGTCCTTACAGGGTTAACCTCTAGAATGCCAGAATGGTGTTCAACGCATTACAGAGCAATGAGTTGCACACTACTCTGGCACTCAAAAGTTTAATATGTGCCTGATGTATCATAGAAGAGTCTGCTTAAACATAGAAAGGGCAATATGTACAGTGGGAAGTGGAGCAAATGCCACATCCTTCTGCTGACAGCACCCACAAGGCGACCTTTATGCATACGACATTATGATATCTTGGGATGTCTGTAAACTGCTTTTTTAAGATGAGCTGGATGCCATACTGTGATAGGTGGAGACAGCTGCTGAATTAACAGGTATCCTATTGAAATGTTGCCGTCTATTTGCATTGCAGGGAGACCCTTAAAGGGATAGTAATACTTAAAATGTAAAAAAAATATGTGTTGTAGGGTTTATCCCCCTGAGTAAAACAAGGGTACTCCCACTGCTGAGAGATAATTTATTAAAAAACAGCTCGAACTTGAATTTTTTAGGTGCAATATCACAGTGGCCTGAAAATTTACAGTGGCGCTGCTGCTACACTATCCTATGGACAGCTGTAGTCTGTAGACCATAAATCTCCATTGGATGATGTAGCAACAGCGCCGCTATAAATTTTCAGGCCACTGTGATATTGCACCTAAAAAATTCAAGTTTGAGCTGTTATAATTTTTTAATAAAATATCTCTAAGCAGTGGGAGTAGCCTTGTTTTACTCAGGGGATAAACCCTACAACATATATTTTTTTACATATTTTTTTACATTTTAAGTATTACTATCCCTTTAAGTGTGCAACATCATAATGTTGCCCTTTTGATGCAGGCGACATTATGATCTCCCCCTTTTGATAGTCGTCAAATAGAGGGCGACATTTCTATTGTAAACCATTCAGGTTGGACTTCAGTAAGAGTGCATATGGATGGGATTTTTTACAAAACCAACAGATATTATTATTATTATTATTCTTTATTTATATTGCGCCAACTAATTCCACAGCGCTGTACAATTGGGATATCAACATGTTTGGGCATGTTCACTTGTTCCGACTTTCCAGATGATCAACGTATATAACTCCTTTCCAGATGTGGAAGACTGAGCCATTTTTTGCAGCCAAATCATCATAGCTTTCACTACCTGTATCTGAAGAAGAAGGAAAGGTGGAGGGACATATTCTAAATCAATATCATCATCATCATCATTATTATTATTAACCCTTTGAGTGCAAAGCAATGCATTGTGTACCCCTCTGGCACTCAAAGGGTTAATAATATTTAGGTCAGCAGCAGCATCTGCTTCCTTTTTTTTACCATTAATTTCATATTTTTTAAAAAATGTTAAAAATATGAAACACTTTATTTTCACTTTTCCCCTTAAGGTGATTTATAGAAGTCTAGCAGTTTTGGACGGCGTTGCCCGTCATGGGTTTGTATGTGTGTTATTTTGTATTTCAAATGTAATTTGTTTAAAAAGTGTTTTATAGGGTCTGTAAATGTGTATATGTGTAAGTATGTGTGTGTGTGTGTGTGTGTGTGACAGTATGTGTGTGTTATTGGATGTATATGTGTTGATATGTGTGTGTATGTTTATAGGTGTGTGTTTATATATGTTATAATGTTATTGTGTATGTATGAAGGGTAGAAGTAAATTGTGACATGTACAGAATGGCATGTGAGTTGGATGTTATGTACAACGTACAGTATAACTGCCATCATCCTTAGTGAAGATGCGTTAGAGTATGATAAATGTTGTTTATGTGTGGGGCACAGATGTTTTATGTACAACGGTTTGCTGTGGTGTGCAATGCGTTGTACTCCACTGCGGTAGTGAAAGGGTTTAAGTTTGAGGCTCAAGTTTTGCAAGCAAATTTGTACGTTTTCACCATCAGGCTGTGCAATACGATGGAGTCCTATATGGGAGTGCAGACGTTGCATATGTGAACCTGCAGGTAAAGAAAGGGTTAACAGGGGCTGAGGCGGCTGGATTGTCTGCGTGCACTAAAGAGGTGTAAGGATTGTCCTCACAGATCTTCAGCAGGTGCCATGAAAAGATTCGAGTTGACAATTAAATATGTGCATTTAACTGCCTTGGATCGTGCTCGAAATACTTTCCTAACATCACAGTGGTTTCTCCTGTTGCGATTAGTACTTTTGCTCCACTATATATTCAGAAGTCGGTTTCTGAGTATGTAGTGGAGCAAAAGTAGTAATCGAAATGGGAGAAACCGCTGCGATGTGATGAAAGTATTTGCAGCGCGATCCAAGGCAGTTAAATGCACATAATTTGTTATTGTTATAGGTCATCGCTGAAAACCTTTGGCCAGACCCCTTCCACTCGCTCCGGAGAGGAGCCCGGTCATTCCACACTTCTGCTGAGCGGTGCACTGTGCTTGTCTGTGTTTGGAATGACAGGATTATGTATATAATTATATGTGAGCGCTGCGTGGGACTGTGGATGATGGGAGTTGTAGTCAGTGCTCATTTTGCATGCAGAGAAGGGGGATAGAGAGAGAGGGCGGCGGAGTGGTCTCTGTCCCCATCTCTGCATGTAGAATGAGCACTGACTACAACTCCCATCATCCACAGTCCAACGCAGCACTCACATATAATATTATAAGATGATAATGAGAGTTGTAGCCACAGGGCAAGCGGTCAAGTTACTTGTAGAATGTGTGGGTGAGCAAGGCGGCTGGATCTGTACGTAGTCAAGAGTCTGCAGACTTGTATGAAAATGTTCCATCCTTGTGAAGGTACTTGGGGAAGTGCTGGAGCGCGATTACCTGCTACTTTGCGGTAGAACTACCGCAGCAAGAGGGGTGTAGGGCGCAGGGTTTGTACTGTGGCTCAGCGCGCCTCCAGGCAGTGGGTGGTATGTGGCGAGGTGCTAATAAAAGCAGTTGCAGGGCCGTTTGGGAAAAGAGAGCGACTGGCCGCAGGAAATAACAACGGACCAGGTCCCACAGGCAAGGAAGTCTCGTGTGTGTATGTTAATTTTTTGCAGTCTTGGATAGTGGTGGGTGGGCTGGAAAGTGGGGGCAGGCCAACTCCCTGCATGATTTTCACAGGACTTGGCAGTGGCCTTCGGCCACTGCTAAGTCCTGTGAAAATCACGCCCCCATTGAATCACCCAATGGGAGCAGTAACTCTGCCTTATTGCCTCCCCTGAGTGTTTTTGCCAGGCACACAGAAGTCTTCTTTTATATATATAGATTGAACACTAGTTTGTGGCAGGGTGTTGATGCAACACTTGGTCTCACAGCTAAATTCTCCTCCTCTATGGCAACAACTTTAGAATTCAACACCTCATCATCTTTAGGTTTAGTACTACTACTACTAGTGGTGGAACTTTTCATATTACTATTACAAAGAGGATCCTCATGAAGGGGCTCATAATCATCACTATTGTAAAAGCTGCAGCAACCATGGCCACAGGTTTCTATAATACTAATTGACTACCACCGTGTTCATGCACCTAATCCTTTCCCCTCACTCCTGCCCCTAGCACGTTTGGTGGGCATAATTATAGTCACTTATCAGAAAAAAATATATATTTTTTTTTTAACTCTCCCTTTTCCCTTTGCTTCCACACCCAGAGAACAACTGATGGTGGCCACCACCAATGCTCCTACCAAGTAACTCCTGGGGGAGATGTACTAAAGTGTGATGTTACAGAGATGTGTTATGATTCATCGACTTGGCAATATAGACAAATATCACCATATGTACTAAGAATTAGGAATACAAAGAGAGGGGGTGAATTTATTTACTAGCATGTCATCCTGTCGTACTGCTGGCAATGTGTAAAGGATGCCCTCCCTTATATATTGCCCAGCAGTTCAACAACCCTGAAACCTAAGAGCATTCTTTCTCTCTGTTCCCCCACTTGCCCAGTAGTGGATTGGAGAATATCCGCACCAACCTCAGCACCACATACCCTATCAGTGCCATAGGGATATGCATTGCATACCCTTCTGGCAGTGAAAGGGGCAGGACCAGACCTTTGTATGGCAAGGTGAGCAGAAGTGAGCGGATGCTAGCTATGTAGATTGGCAAAGTCAAATCCACTCTCATCCACTTTTGATTGGGAGCTGTTTTTAAGTAAAAACATGTGAGATTTCAGTCCCTGTCTATCGTATTTTACTCTACTATGAGAGAACAGTGTACACGTTATTAAATGGACCCTAAAGATGCTGCAGATAACACTAATTTTTTTTTTTTTTGCACTACATGACGGTGATTTATCTGGAAGAGTTTTTACCATTTATAACTATTTATGAGCTGCACTAAAGTGCTGTGAAAAAACACTGGTATATAATTTGCATTGTAAACCTGTCAAAAACATAGAAGGTCACAGAAAATATCAGCAATTACATAAATTGCTATTTGGCACTTGACTTTTAGCCATGTGAACTGAGGTTAAAGGGGAACTATCACCCCAAATAAAGCAACCCCCCCAATAATTAGACATCTAGCAATTAGCTTACCAATAGGACTATTATCCAGCCTAATTACCGCCTTAGTCAGAAATCCTACTTTTGCCAAGACTGATGGCCAGGCAACATTGCTTTAGAGGCATTTGCACATCTGTGCCATCAGTCCCTTCTGGTACCTTTAGGTACCATGCAACTCCTCCTAGAGGAGACCGGGACTGACAGTCTTGGAAGAAGTAGGATTTCTGACTAACGTGGTAATTATGCTGGATAATAGTACTATTGTTAAGCTTATCGCTAGATGGCTAATTATTGGGGAGGAACTTTATTTGTAGAGATAGTTCCCCTTTAAACGTGCAGTCATTAATGGGATGATTCCGATACAAATGAGATTGGGTATGCAATGCACATCCCAGTTAAACTGGAAAGGTTAAGAGAGGGCAGCTGCTGTCTCTGCTATCTAATGTAGACAGAACAAATTGTTGTCTGACTCCATAGAGAGTTACAAGGAGATCCCAACATCGCCAACCTCAGATGGAGGGTACATTATTATAATCGATTTCAGTGCAATGAAAAAGGTGGGGAAAAAAAGAGGCAAACATTTTTTACAGGAATTTTCCTGCACATCTGGAAGACCTGTTTTTTGCATGTTTTCTCTTTTGAGGTAAAACGTTTCACCTATACTTATTAAATAGTGCAGTTTTAGGTTTCATAATCGTGCCTGTTAATTATTTTCAGAATCACTGTAAATTATCATGGTTAACCCTTTGAGTGCCAGAGGGGTACGCAACGCAAAGCAATGCGTTGCGCACCCCTCTGGCACTCAAAGGGTTAAGAGACCAGGGGTGAAACAAAAACAGCTGGAACCTTCAGGTGAACTTTATGGACTTGTGTGCTCTCTCAACCTCATCAATTATGAAACCCCAGCTATGCATGTAATCTGACTATGCTCAGTGTTGCATGCAGTTTCACATTAGTGTGCTCAGCTTTCAACTGTCTAACAAGCACTTGGTGCCTTATCCATCAAGCTAAAAATTAGCAATTCTGGTGGAAATGTTTTGCACCACAAGGCTGAAATGAAAATTTTAGCACTCAAAGGGTTAAAAAACAATTTAAATCAAGGGTAATTTTAATTTCCAAACCTGTGGTGCAGTTGGTTTGCTCCCCAGTTGCTTAACTTTAGCTTGATAAATAAGGGCCCTCGATGAAAAGAAGTGGAACATTTACTCAATCTGCATTTATACAAGAACACATGTACATGGTGTATATGGAAGGGGTGTTGCTAGGTACCAGCTGGGGATGGGGGTAGTTAAATCTCCAGGTTCACTATGAAAATGTTGGCCATTATTGGGCGACAAAGAAAACAGTGCATTAAACATGTTGCCGCAATGAAAAGGGCGATATCAGAATCTAGCCCGCATCAAAAGGGACAAATACTGATATTGACGGCTTAAACTTTAACTATTACAATGTGTGACCCTTTAAGCCCGCAATATCAGAATCTTGCCCTTTTGATCCGGGCGAGATTCTGATATCCCATGCTTAAAACCCTTTCTCTTTCTGCTAGCTTGGAACATGTAATGGTGCTGGTCTCCCCACTAGTAATGTTGCAATTGGTGTGCACAGTGCTCTAATACTGTGTTAGGTTGGATTGAGCCGCATGTCTTTTAAGAATCTAGCAACTGCTTAGGCCCCTTTTACACGGATAACACTAAAGCAGCAATGCTGTGTTGGATCTGTCACCCAATGCACTGGAGACATCTTTCATTCAAAAGGTACAAATCACTTTTTAAATAAATGAATGTTTGTTTGTTTTTTTTTATTCCTCTCCCCCTGGTCAAACATGGGGACTCTTCTCATCTTCCCTGGAGCCTCTGATATTGAGATTTAATTACCAGGTCTCCAGTGAGAGAGGCTGATTCTCCTGCTTAGTTTTCTGATTATCATTGCCCACTTTCTTTGTTCTGTCTCCTCTCCACCCATCCTTCACCCATTTTAAAATCAAACCCTGCCTTTGCTTTTATCAACCCCACCCACCCTGGTTAAAATCCCACCCACAAATAACACAAGTTGTGTCATTTGGACACTTCCACCAAGCCCATCTTGCTACTCCATGGGCAGGGGGCAAGAAGGTTTCCAGGCATGCTAGTGTTGCAGCTGCTTTTGAGCATATGACTCTTCCTTCCTTTTAGCTGGTCTGTAGGTGTCACTGTTCTGCCCAGTTTCAGTGACGTGGTGACCCTAAGTGACAACAATGTTGCTTAGCAAAACATACACATGTGATCTCTGTGATTGACCAAGAATTCTCACTAGATTTATTTGTGGAAACTTGGTCTGCGAATAAGGCACTGTTTGTAACATCTGAGAATTCTGAAGCCATGAATAGACAGTGCAGCTGACCCAACAGCTGAATTATTAAGCCACAAACCCTTGTAAACTGAAACCCTAGCCTAACATTGTAAATGTAATTACCTGCCTTTAAGCTGATGATTAAACAAACCCAAGAGATAAACAAGGACAAGGTTTAAAATGAAAAGATATATCTTGCAAATCTGACATCATTTAACCCCTTGGACACTGCACACATCTGCAACGTATTGTTTCGCAATGAGTTTTAGATGTGTTTAGCGTTGAAGGATTTAAAGTGACAGTCAATCATTTTTGTTTTACTTTACATTCTACAAGAACATAATATGTAAAATCAAATAGCATATGTTTCTTTTATCATCTTCACATTTGTTTTTTTACACTTTTTACACATTTTTTCTTTTACTCTGGTATTGAATTCTCCAAATCTCTCTATCCAGAGAGCTTTCAGTCAAGAAATATGAAAGGCAGGAATAGATACTATAGGGTTATGCACTAGGGGGCGATAAAGAGGTGATAAAGCAGAGATGACTTTAAGGTATCTATACCAGGAGAGCAAGAGGTGTCCACGCTGACTCCATTACATGGAGTTTTGCTGAAGTGACATCATTGGAGAAGTCATCTCTGCTTCATCACCTCTTTATCGCCCCCTAGTGCATAACCCCAAATGTAACACTATCCTGATTTCCCAGTCCCCAACAGAAAGTTTTATGGAAACAGATTTATAGAGCTTTCTGTCAGGAACATTATAGTGAAAAAAAAGGTTAAGAAGAAAAAAATATATAATAAAATAAACAAGTAATTTAATTTCTCGTGGCTTTACGCTTTAAGAATATGTCATGTCAAAGAGCAGGTTGACTGTCACTTTAATTGGCTGTTTCCATCAGCAGGGTGGTGCATTATGGTCCAGCCAGCTGTTTGCAGGAGATGTTGGCTGTTCATTGTCAAGCAGACACAGTAATAATCCTTATTCTCTATACATCCCTAAGGCTATTCTTGTGACTATTTGGCAGTCAGAGACACAAATTCAGACATGTCCTGTACTAATTTTATTAGATGCATGTGTTCAAAATACGGTATTAACCCTTTGTGTGCCAGAGGGGTATGCAACGCTTTGTGTTGTATACCCCCTGGTGCTCAAAAGGTTAAAATACAAAGAAAGGTGGAAAAACACATATTGATTTATTCCGTATGCATCTTGTTGTACGATCCAGTAAAATCATTACAATAGCTTGAGGATTTAGATAATAAAACATTTACATTATTCAAATGAAGGACCATTAAAGTGGCAGTGAAAGGGGAGTGGTTTGGCTCATCATGGAGTCAGTCGCATAATTCTTGAGCTCCGTGCCTGCACCGGAAAATAAGCATGCTATCAGCCCTAAAGGAAACTTACGCCTCGTTATTACATCAAATTTGAATGTCATATATGTTGAGAGGACTCACACAGACACTCAACATATGTAAGCAGTTTTTCACGGATGAGAGGAAGGAGGGAACAATCTGGCCTGCCAGCGAGAGCCATTACTAGGTACCTCAGCAAGGGAGTTTCCCACCAAATGGACAGGATTGTTGATCCCATCCACGGAACCAGTAGCGCTGCCACTTTGGAAGGCTCCTCCACTACATCATCACCTGCAACGGACTACACTACCACTCTCCCACCGCTACCGATGAAACAGACTCTTACTCTGCAACATCCAGTACCCCCGACCCAGTTGCTGACTAGGGTGGATCTTAACGACATGGTAGCTGTACTGACAGAAGAATTTCGCGATCTAATGGGTGACTTTAATCAACCCCTAAAATCTGAGCTGATTTCCATCAGAACGGATCTTACACACTTGGGTCATAGAGTGACTTACATGGAAGAAGAGTGAGATACTATGGCGGATTTCTCGGATAACTTAGAGAGACTGGCTTTAGAGCAGGGAGAGACGATCCACATAATGAACCTCAAACTTCACGATCTTGACAACCGTGGTAGACGGTGTAACATGAGAGTGAAGGGTCTCGCAGAGACTGTTCTGTCAGCCGACCTACATCAAGTTCTTACGGCCTTCTTCTCATCTCTTTTAGTTGATGCTTCATTGGGCCCTGTACACCTAGAATGCACACATCGTGCATTAAAACCGAGAGAAGACGCTAAACCGCGTGATGTGGTGGTCTGCTTTAGCAGATACTCATTGAAAGATTTCATAATGAAAAAAGGAAGAGCTAGCGCATCCCTCACATATGAGGGTGCTGAAGTACAGTTGTATAATGATATCTCTCCCTTCACACTGCAATTGCAAAGGAACTAAAGCCCCTAACGGAATAATTGCGGAAATCACAGATCAAATATCGCTGGGGGTTCCCCTTCGCATTAATTGCTTCCAACAACAAATTGGCTTCCCTACGTTCTGTTGAAGAGATTGCGGCCTTTTGTCTCACTTTGGGTATACCTCAACCCTCCATCCCATCTATGCCATCAACTTCTCAAGTGCAAAAGTTCCAGAAATGAGTGGTCCCCAGACCTGCCAGCCAAGAAGAAGAAGCAGAGGAAATTGAAATTGCAGATGAAAATCGCTGGACCCTCCGCTGAAGCCTGGACCTGAACTGAACTTGTCCATTACTTTGATCCACCCCAAAGCCACACTTAGAGGACACTTCTGCCTGCAATGTGCAGCCCGGAACCCTTGATCCTGGCCCTTGACTGGGCTGCTTCCACACTGAAGCGTTATTGTCTGTAAGACTTTCACTGGCCTACTGGCCCTGTTAATAAAAAACCCTATGTTTTAGACATATGATCATATGGTGTCCTTCTTGGGAGATAAAATGATTCCTTAAGGGATATGCCTAGTGTCAACTTAATTGACCTTGGTTTTCATAGCTGACTGGTGGTTTGGTCTGCCCCCTGCAGGGATGATGCGGGGTAGGCAGGTCACTCTCGGTGCTTGGCTGTCCTGCCTTCTCCCCGTGGCGGGGCCCCAGATGGTCTAGTTTGGTGGTTTCCAATGTTTTCTTTTTAATGTTTTGGTTCCCTATTACTAAGTTAGGGAATATTCATATATGGCTCTTTGGCCAGTTTAGCTCATAGATGATATTACCGTGATATACTTTTTCTAATGTTATATGTATTGTGTGCAACTGTTGAATCTTGCTGATCCTTCCTGTGTACCCTTGGCTGTTTACAAACTAACTTTTGACATTATAATAAAGCAGGATATATTGGATCTCCAATGGTCAGGCTCAAATTCTTACCCTTTTTTTACAGTGCCAACAGCATGTAGGGACACATTAGTATACCTACCTTTACATTTTTCCCCGTTGACACTTAATGGGCTCCTTACACCGTATTACCTGAGCTTCCTATATTTGGGAAGTATATTTCCACATTGTGAGTTTCTCACTGTGTGGACCTTGGCAGGTTGCAGGAGGATCAGCTACACTTAGGTTGATGTATATAATGCTTTGTTCCCTTGGCCCTGTATGCCGATCTTCTTGGGCTTTGGATCCTATGGACAGCTCTGGTCCCGGGACCATAAATCTCCATAGGATGGTGTAGCAACAGCGCCACTATACAATTTCAGGCCACTGTGATATTGCACCTAAAAATTTCAACTTTGAAAATTAATAACTTTTGAATGAAACACCTTTCAGCAATGGGAGTAATCTTGTTTTACTCAGGGGGATAAACCTTACAACATATTTATTTTTACATTTTAAGTATTACTATCCCTTTAAGCTTACCCAAACGTCTCACCATAGCTCCTCAAAAGAGTGTGAAGTTTTACATTAATATAAGATAGAGACTTTCTGCTTACAGCTTATTAGAGAGAGTTTATATACCACTTTCAAAGGTTTATTTGTGTTTCTCATTGATTACTTTGAGACTAGGATTTGGTACCAATGTTATACCTTTCATTGCTAGTTTATTCTACTTATATCTCCTCTAGTGGATGCATCTTTCTCATTGAGGCTACCCTTGTCCTCTCTCTAAGTTACCCTATGGTTTTGAGATACAAGTTAGTCAGTGGTGACATACTGTGTTCCACATTTCTTCCCCCTCTTCATACATTACCTCCCCTAACACTAGCTTAGCTAATACTACCCCACCATTTCATACCCCTCCCAGAGTAGGTTTCTCCCCCTCTTCTGTTTTGTCCAACTAAAGGTTTCCTTTACCTTTTGATATGTCCCATCCAGGCATACTTTTTGAAGCTCAGGTATTCCTTTCCTTATTTGAGCTGGGGGCAAGTTTCTCTCCCCATACCTTACGGTATTCTCCGTTTTATAGCTCAGCTTGGTACCTGGCACCCTGGTTGATGATAAGTACATATAATATCATCATATGGCCTCAGGAATGAAATAGGCATCTCTCAATGTCAAGGGATTGAATTCCCTGGAGAAGAGAGCTATGGCTCTTAGGGAGTTCAATAGACTGAAATCGGATATAATTTTCATTCAGGAAACACACTTTTCTTCTAATTCCCCCCTAAACTATCCAACAAAAAATACCCATTCTCCTACTTCTACTCTGGGACTGAGAAAAAGCGGGGGATGGGGATTCTCATAAAATCCTCTCTTCCCTGGACCTTGGTGGAACAAATTTCTGATGATGAGGGGAGATACTTATTACTCAAGGGCTTAATACACGATAAGGCTTATACACTGCTAAATGTTTATGCACCGAATACTAATCAAATATCTTTCCTTAACCGGATTCTTACACTCCTAGATAAACGTGATGATAAATTTACCATAAAAGGGGGAGACTTCAATCTTTCTCTGGAGCCTACTCTTGATTACTCTACTGGTAGATCTCATCTTAAACTTTCCCAACTCAGGAACATTCGACAGTGATTGTCCGACCTTCACTTGATTGATATATGGCAGACCTTGCACCCTAGCGACAGAGATTACACTTTCTTTTCATCCCCACACGTTTCCTATAGCAGAATAGACTAAACTTTTGTTTCTCAGTCGCTACTCCATCTTGTCACAAAATCTGATATTGAGACTATAACCTGGGCTGATCATTCCCCAATCATGGCGACTCTTACCATGCCTGAGATACAATCCTCTTACTCACCGTGGAGACTCAATGATTCTCTTTTAAATGACAACAAGATCTCCCTATCGCTGTCTAAAAGTCTAGGTGAAGTTTTTTTGCTAAATGATACATCGGAAGTTTCCAACACTACTCTGTGGGAAGCACATAAGAGTGTGAAGCGTGATCACCTAATAAAATCAGGAGCAATTAAAAAGCAGGAAAGGAGAGAAATCATCATTGACCTGCTATGCAGGATTCGATTACTTGAACTCAGACATAGATCATCCCTAGCTTCATCAGATCTCTCTGAGCTGACTTCCCTCCGAAGTGAACTTAATGGTATTTTAAATTTCAACGTTGCCAAAACTTTTATGTGGCCAGTAGCATGGACTGACGCATCTGAACACCGCTAGTAAGGAGGAATCACCAAGGCACCAAGAGTCCTAGCGGAGATAGTAGGAGGATAGACTATCAGCCATAGCCGGAAGGCAATCAGTCTAGCCTGGAGTAGAACGGAGCGCGTAGTTGGCCAGAGCCAGGAGTCAAACCGGAACGCGTAGTCAGCCAGAGCCAGGAGTCACACAGGAAAGGAGAGCAGTCAGGGATCAAGCGGAGCTGAAGTCAGACGAAACCAGGAGTCATACATAGGAATCAAACATTGGAATCACAAGAGCTATAGCGCACAGGTACGCCATGAAAGGGCAAGATAGTAGTGGCGGCTGAGGCCTTTAAGGCCTAGCAAGTAGGCGGAGACTGACTTTGGCAACAAGCAGTAGCCTATAAGAATAGCGAATGTGTTACAGCTCGACAACCAGGAAGTAAAGAATGTCACCTGTACACACAGACACTGGAGGAAATCACGGGCACCATGATAGTTTCCCAATATGTGCAATCAAAGCGTACCCCCCAAGATTTTGCCGAAAAGGCCTTTGATAGGGTAAAATGGAGGTATCTTAGGGCTGTCCTTCAAAAGGTGGGTTTGGGACCCTTGATGCTCCATGGTATTCTGAGCCTCTACACCAAGCCTTCAGCTTTAATTTTTGTGAATGGCATGCTTTCCAATTCTTTTCCAGTTTTCAAAGTTACACAACAGGGTTGCCCTTTGTCACCCCTGATTTTCATTCTCACCCTTGAACCTCTGTTAATTCATATTCAGAATAATCCCCTCATACGCGGAGTAAGGATCAACAATTCCTCTTTCAAAGTAGCTGCATTTGCAGATGACGTTCTCATTTTTTTTGCCTGAACCAGAGGCCTCACTCCCCAATCTTATTACCTTATTAGATGAATATTCTTTTTTGTCTCAGGCAAAGATTAACTATAACAAATCTGAGATACTTCATTTGGATTTGAACCCTCAGAAGACGTCTGCACTTCAGATTTCTTTCCCTTTCAAATGGTCCTCTTACGCAATAACCTATTTAGGTGTACAGATCTCGTCCATGCTATCTTCCATAGCCCACTTGAACTTTTCACCTCTATTACGTACCATATCTTCCGACCTCTCCAAATGGTCTTCTTTATATACGTCATGATTCAGTTGGATCATTAAGATGATGGTCCTCCCCAAGATTCTGTACCTTCTCAATATTCTCCCTATACATGTTCCCACTCAGATCCTTCAGGAACTTCAGAAAACTATCTCTTCCTACATTTGGGCCAATAAAAAACCAGATTAAGCTTGTCTATCTTATCGAGTCCTGTCACAGAAGGAGGTGTGGGTCTTCCGAATGTCTACTCTTATTATAAAGCAACAGCTATTTCTAAGATCTTTAACTTTAGCAAATTCCCTTGTCCTAGGTGGACAGAGACATTATCTGAGCTGTTTAGCGATTGTAATCTTATTCAATTACTGTGGACTGACCGCTCCAATATCCCACCTGGGTGTCTCTCGCATATCATTTTTGACCACATTTTGAACTTGTGGCATACTATAAGATCCCAACCGGCCCTTTCCCCCTCTTCATATCTACTCATCTTGATTGTTAGCAATCCAGGTTTCCCCATGGGTCTGACCAAGAGCTCTTTTCTACATTGGCAGAAAAGGGGCATTGACACGTTTTACCTCTACATCACTCCTTCCATCCTTCGCATATGAAGCAGCTCTTAGAAGTGGAGTCAATATCCTGGTGGTCTCTGCTACAGGTTACGCACTGGCTAGATTCTCTAGTCCCATGCACTAACTCTTTGAGAGAACTTTCTCTTTTTGAATGTCAGATTAATGCCCCCAAACCAAACTTATGCTCACTCTCATTTTGCTATAATCTATTGAACGCTGATGATTCTGGTGCTAAACTTCATTTCATGATCCAATGGGAATCCGACTTGTCACAGCCTCTCACTCTGATACAATGGCGCCACATCTTCCGAATGAATATTAAATATGCTCTTGACTTTAAAACTAGGGAGATGAACTACAAGCTCTACACTAGATAGTATATGATTCCAGTGCGGAAGGCTACTTTCAGTATATCCTCCTCTCCCTTGCGCTGGAGGTGTTTGACTGCTCAGGGTACGACTTACCATATATGGTGGACATGGCCTCTCATTTCTCCCTTCTGGATTGCTATCAACAAGATGTTTGCTCAAGTGCTTCACCTTAACCTACCTCTTGATCCCCTACTCTTCTTATTCCTGTCTCATGATCACTTAAATACCAAACCACCAACTAAGGCCAGAGATTGTATTTTCCCTATGCTTAATGTTGCCTAGTCTCTTATT